>CM055977.1:40325000-40927500 GCA_029531755.1 Holothuria leucospilota | reverse complement strand
TAGTTCCCAGTCCCGCGCCCTCGAGTCCCAGTCAAGTCTGATTCTAGTGGCCCTAATTTCGAGACTTCTCTTTTTGACCATGTATAGAATAAGGTTTTATAAATACTATTTTATACCGTCTAACATGTACCTGTTTAATCATTAATAAGGTCATTGCAAGCGGTCAATTTTATACAGTTCGACTCTACCCTTTCCACTAGGGTTATCAGTTGACTGTTAGAGGTCATTCATGTTTTCCATTTTGCACCAATAACAATGGACCTTTGATTAATCTCAGAGGGATTTTCATTTTTGGGAACTTGGAGAGAATGGACTTCAAGTCCGCTTACAGTCGGTGGCGGAGCTAGGGAGAATGGCGATTTGAAGTAGGTAGATACCCTATGCCTAAATACCATAAAACCTAAAAAGGGCGCTGACAGGCGATTTGAGTCCGTCGGGGGGGGGGGGGGGAGAAGGGGCGAACGACCCCCTGACTACATGAACGCTCCGCCACTGCTTACAGCTGCAGTCCATTCCGGGCCAAAGCTGATTACGAAACCTCCCATCGAAGGCCACTTCAGAGTCTAGTAAAACGAATTATATCAAGAACTCGGACGTTAAGGTGCGTTCACACCAAAATCGCGCGGTTCCCGTCGCCGGAAACGCGACGTTTCCCGCACAGCGGGGGTTCACACAGCAGCGGGCAAACGCGACGGTTCCCGCTGCTGGTTTAAATGGTTACTGGTAAAATAAGCCAAATCGAAGAGGGTGTGTGAGATTTGCAGTGTTGTAACGAGTCATGACTCGAGTCGCTAATTTTCAGAAGGGAAATGACTCGCGCAATTGTATCAGAATTTTCCTCATAGAAATAATACAGTGACTCGATTCTCTGACTCGACTCGAGTCACATTGAAAGTAGTAAATGACTTGACTCGACTGCATAATTGAGTGACTCGTTACAACACTGGAGATTTGTTGGCTTTTTGTACATACACGGGTCAAAATATAAGAAATAATGATAAGAAAGAATGTAGATTACTGTTCTGGTACACGAAATTTACAAATCAGCTATACTGGTTGGTGAAATAGGAAGGAAAAGAGAAGACATGGATACCATTTGTAATGAAAAATGAAACAACTAATTAAACGTTCTTTAAAACCTGATTTTTTCAGCTCGCGTCGGCGTTGCGCGCTCGTCGACAGTTTCAACGTCATCTGATTGCGGGGCCTAGCACGGAAAATTTTGTGTGTGACTCATTTCATCCCGAACCCTTTTCCTCTCATAACAAATCCTGAAGCATGATATTAGAGTGATTACTTACGGCCCCCACTCCAGCAAATATAATTACTAAGGAATCAGTTAACTCCGAAGGTCCCAGTGATAGACCTATTTTCTCAAGAGTTTTTGTTAATGTAACAGAAAGTCTTCCAAGCAGCATCAGTGGTGATTTAACTAAGTCATATCCCAAAAAGTTATCATAAATGAGAATTATTTGATTTTTGCTCCCAAACAGGCCACCCTTCAAAGACACTAAATAATCATACAGTGCAGGGGCAGAGATAGTCTGATAGTAGCCTTGTCAAAGTTAAACATCAAAAATAAAAAAAATCGCTTTGCTATTTCATTTTTTATGTTACTCCTAAAAGTCATTGCGTCCGTATTTGCAAGTTGTTTTGTCACTCGGATTTTTCTCTCAGTTTCTTCTCAGCCATACCCTCAGTGCAGTCTACACTGCACAACAATGGAAAACTCAAACACCTGTGTGCAAAGAACCCTATTGTATGGCGAGCTGCCATTGTTCTCCAAACAACTGAGCAAAAATGCCACGGCTCCCCCCCATTAAATCAGTCATAGGAGATGGATCGAGTTAGAGTTAGATGAGGTTCTACGGCTCACTTTCTAACCAATTGGTTTAAGTCGGGCTGGCCACGGCCTTTTTTCCAGTTGTGGCTCACTGGCTTGTTTTCCCTACTCCATTGCTTATGCTGAAGTCTTTAAAGTATTAAAGTCTTTGGTATGACCCGGCCAGGAGTCGAAACCCAGGAGGTGGATCGATGCGGGAGACGCTGCGTTTCCCGCAAAATGTTTTTCATAACGCGATTTCGGTGTGAAAGCTTCCATAGAAATACGTACAAGCCATTTGTTTTGCGGCTCCCGCCCCGCAAAACGCAGCAGATTTCGGTTTTGGTGTGAACGCAAAATGGTACCATGCATGCCCTAGTCATAGTGCTTCTATTCATGTATCCTGGATGGCATCCTTAATTGATGAATCAGCCTGAATGAATTTGTCACATTTTGTAAATTTCAATAAATCATTCATTGCACTAAATAATAGTCAGTATAGCCAAAGGAAACAGTAGAATATTTAGATGGTCAAATGGTTTGAAGGTTACCCTTATAAAATTAACTGACAGACTATTATTATTCATGACACGAGAAAGAAAAGTCCTTCTTGAGGTTTCAAAAGTATTTCACAAGGGTCCCTCTTTAGAACTTGACTTTCATGTGTATATTACCCCTCTCAACGTTTGCATTGTCGCAGATTAAGATGGAACGGGCCCTGAGTTTGTACTTAGGTAACACCCAACTTTAGACCTTGATGATTTAAATTTTTTATTGGTTAAATTGTAACTCATCGTGCTATCATCATTCACATGTCTAATATAGGAGAACTGACTTATAGTACTGAAGTGACACCGACTCTTCTTTAAAATCCGTCAACCCCTCCTAGTTATGCAACAGCATTGTAAAAATCCCTCATTTCAAGTAGTATTGTCGAAATTGGGAGACTTTTGATTGCCACCAAGCTGCGTCTAACAAAAAGCCAACTCAATATTCTTATTAGTTGTTGCAATTAGGGCGCAGAAAGCGTGTGCCCACAGTCAGGGGCGTAGCGAAGGTGTTATCTTGGGGGGGGGGGGTGTGGAGACTATGTTTTGCCGACGGATCTGGTAGTGCGTAGTGCAAAAACGAGCTTTAGTGGGTGGGGTCCAGGCAGGGCCGTAGCTAGGGTCACACGTTTGGGGGGGTGTGAAGGTCCCCAATTCCGACTGGATGGATATTTTTTCCAACTGAATGGTGGCGCGTAAATTGCACCATTTTTTTCTGCGCCCTGCGTTTACGTACAGCAGTGGGGATCCTTCCTGTGTCACTTCATAAAGCCGTCCTGGGGGAGGGGTCTAAGGGGAGAGGGTGTCCCTCTCCTCTTTGGGAAATTTTTGTTAAGGTCAGGTTGCTTAGATGCAAAATGGTGCTATCTTGGGATACTTTTGGAACTGATCATATATGGCTACAAAATGTCCTGGAAAATGTCCATAATTTAGTGAATACTAAGATTTGATTAGGTGAAAGTAGCAAGTATGTTGTCTAAGAGAAGAATACGTTGTCAACAAATCTCCTGAAGCCCCCCTCTTTGACTACTTTAATGCCTTCTATTCTGGCATCTAAGGCTAGCATATACTTGTATAGGGCCTCCTGGAAGCTCTGGATCAATTATATAAAATGGCCGGGGCAATGACATAATGCTTATTACCTGCCATCTAAATAATAATATAGAGTATGACGCCAAGCACTTTACACCTATCGTATTTTTACTAACTTTGAACTAAAGTCCAGACGAACAGCTTCCAGCAATGGGGAATGGGCGGGAGGGAGAGTATAGGTGCAGAAAAATGATACCTCCCAGACAGGGGTGTAGGACTAACAAGCGCGTTTTCACAATGTACAACTAGTTTATGCCATAAAAGTTCACTGGTACGTTTGTACTTATAATGTTCATAAGTGATAGAACGTGGATTGTGAGGATTGCGCGCGAAGCGAGCCGAAATTTGGGGTTTACTTCAATGCCCAAATGAAAAACCTGCACGCAGGCTCAGCCAGGGGTAGTGCTTTGATTTGCCGACATGGGGGAAAACGCCCTGACTGGGTTCCAGCTATTGTAAGTCCCGACAGATGCAATGGGCGGCCGAACTCAAAATATAAGGCGCGCAAAGCGCGCCGAAAAATTTGGGGTTATATTGAAAAAAGATTTCACATTTTTGTTTTCATTAAGGAAAGTTGCAAAAGTCTGGGTTTTTATTTATTAAAGAATCTGGACAAAACCAAGAAATTTGTTCGGGTGACTGTATGGTTGTCGTCGGGGATAACATTCTTCATCTTACCCATTAAGGATCCCCTACGAAACTGAAAAATCCTTTTCTTACAAAATACGTTTGCCAAGAAAAAAGAAAAGATCTTCCAAAAGTTAGGAAAAAGAGGAAAGAACTTCGCGACGATGCATTTTCGTGTCTCTCTAGAATCACGCCTACTCGGAAGAACAACATTTGTGGAAACGTTGAAATCCAATATGTTTGAAACGGGGGTGTTACCACTAGATAGAACTATAGATAAAAGCGCGCGTAGCGCGCGAAAATTTTTTGAAGTTATAGAAAGAATCGTTACAGAACTTACTGGCTACGGGCCTGATAAATAGACGTTTGGAATATTTTCTGAGTATACCTATGTCTTCACCAATATTAGTCTATTTAAAATTTTGCGCAATTTTGTGGGGCTCATTCTCACTCGGAAAAATTTGGGGGAGGGGGCTAAAGCGCCCTAGCTCCAATAGATTGTGTCTGGTACAATTACCTTAATAATGTTCATGAGATTGATTGTAAATCTTGAGGCATGCGCTTGAAGCGCGCCCAAATATTCATTAAATAAGATTTCCATAATGAAAACTGCAATCAGAATCTGAATCGAGATACTTTCAATTGCCCAACAAACCAACATTATGCCACTCAAAATGTCAGTCTTTTACCTGGCAATTTGTAAACAGCTTTTAACTTCTGCTGTTGTGCATCTCCTAAGGTTGCTATCGGAAGATATTGGTAATAGGAACAACGCTGAAGTAAGGTTTGAAGCGCGCGGAGCGCGCGAAAATTTTGAGAGTTTGAGCAGAATTTGCGAAAAAGGACAGTTTTGATTTGATTTCACGTGAGGAAAATAACGCTTGGTATTATTCTCACTTGGTCTAGTTGGAAAATATACACAAAGTTGGCATAGGCGCAGTCGGAAAAATGTGCTAGACTGAGATACCAGAAATTCCAACTGGAATTTCAGATTTTCCGACTATCGTCGCTCTGACGAACTTTGGGGGGTGAGACCCCCACACCCCCCGGTCGCGACGGCCCTGGGTCCAGGGCCCCGCCTAAAGACCCCTGGTGGAGTCAGGGGGCGCAGCCCCCGGAGGCTCTGAGGTTTAAGTATATCTCTGTGTGAAAAATTAAGTCTCAGGATGGATATATTTTGTTTCATAATGCATCATTAAATACAAACTAGATCCACTAATTTAAATGCATTAGCCTATTCTTCTCGTCAGGCCGCTATAGTTTTAAGCGGTTAGGATCCATGCAGAGGTCCGCCAGTGCTTAAACTAGGATGTTTTCTTAATGCGACATTTACTGATCTGTGGCCTTGGGGAGGGGTCTAAGGGGAGGGGGTGTCCCCCTCCCCTTTTGGAATTTGTAAGGTGCCTAGATCGCAAATGGTGCAATATTTGAGTGGATTTCTGCCTTAATGAGGAACCTCAAAATTTACACCCGGGTAGAATTTGCGTGTCAGATTTTTTTTGTGCGACATTTGTCGCCGTTTATGCGACATTGTCGCACAAATAGGGGCTGGCTAAAACACTGGGCCCGCCTAAGGACCCCTAGTGGATTCCGGAGGGCGAAGCCCCAGGAAGCTCTGAGGTTTAAGTATATCTCTGGGTGAAAAATTAAGTCTCAGGATGGATATATTTTGGTTCATAATGCATCATCAAATGCAAAGATTCCCATTAATTTTAATGTATTAGGCTATCCCTACGGTCAGGCCGCTATAGTTTTAAGCGGTTGGGATCAAGAGCCCCGTCAGTGTTTTAGCCTGGACGTTTTCTCAATGCGACATTTACTGATCTGTGGCCTGGGGAAGGGGTCTAAGGGGAGGGGAAATTTTTGGAATTTGAAAGGTGTCTAGATCGCAAATGGTGCAATATTTGAGTGGATTTCTGCCTTAATGAGGAACCTAAAGATTTACACCCGGATAGAATTTGTGTGACAGATTTTTTTGTGCGACATTTGTCGCCGTTTATGCGACATTGTCGCACAAATGCGGGCTGGCTAAAACACTGGGCCCGCCTTAGGGCCCCCGGAAGCTCTGAGGTTTTAGCTTAATCTCTCGGTAAAAAAATTAAGTCTCATGCTGGATTGGTATATTTTGGTTCATAATGCATTATCCAGTGCAAAGATTCCGGTTAATTCTAATGTGTTAGGCTATTCCTCCCGTCATGCCACTATACTTCAGGAGCTGAACCTGTCTTTCAGAATTGGAACACTATGTGTTTAGCAGTTGAACACTAGATGCGTCATGCGTTCAAATACGATAAGTGGATAGGCGTCCGGCGTTCAAAAAGGGAGAAAAAGTGTTCAGAATCTTAACACAAGCGTTCAAAATATGCTTTGAACGCCAGGATCTGGAGATGGGTTCTGTATCTGTTTCATTTCGGTGTTCAAAAGTTGAAAGCCTGAGATTGCAGTGAAGGGAGGACATGCGCGGCACGCATTATTTTTTCCCAGGATGTTTGTGGGTAAACCGGATCCTCAGAAGTTTGCATAATGAGTTTGAAGTCAAGATTAGGGTTAAGAAGACGGGCTAAGGATAGTAGATACCCTCTACATGGGTAATCGGGTGCTGCTCCCGATAAAAGTGTGGAATAATGTGCAGAAAGTGGCTTTTCAAGAATGTCATATGACCCGAAATAGTGCACCTATACGGAAGCCGTTAATTCCCTTTCTTTTCCCGAGTTGCCGACGGACTCAGTCACTCGTCCAGTTACACCGACGACCGTCACATGCATAATCAATTTGCCGACAAGCCTTCAACTTGAATGGGCCAATTAGATGAAGAGCCGAAAATCGAAAGAGCCGAAAATCGAAATAGCCGATAACAGACTGGCCCGTTCTCTTTTTCTCTTTTTTCTTTTCATTCTCCGTCATCCCTTTCACTCCCTTCCTTTCCCTTTCTTTTCCCTTCTTCTCTCTTCTTTTCCTCCTCTCCTCTTTTCCTCTTCTTTTCCCGCTCCTCTTTTTGCCGACAGACCGAAAATTTGCCGACGGGCGACCAAATATTGTGGGGTGTCACACCCCCACACCCCCCGCTCGCTACGGCCCTGCCCACAGTAACCAGAAGGGATCATTGAGACCCTTTGCGTATCACCAGCTATCGAGTTCAAGGAAGGATGTAACTGTACTTTCATGTCCCAGCCCCTAGAGTATCTGTTATCACCCCCTCTTCCTCCCTCTCGGACGGGATAACCGTATCGTCAAGTTTAAATAGCCTAACTAGTTGTTTTTGAACGTTGAAAGGTCTCTGTAACTAGTTACTTTTTCAACATTGTAATTTGTAATTGTAACGAGTTACAATTTTATGGAAATAACTGCATTGTAACTGGTTACTTTTTTCAAAGTGTAACAGGCACAACCCTGAACACACTTATGAGCAATCACGAACAGAGAAAGTGTATACCTCAGAGGCAAAACAAAGCATACCCACGCCTGTATACTAACCATGCCTTCACAGCTGCAGTTGGTCGCCTGTGTTCTCTGTTTCTCCAATATGACGTCACTTGGCAGAGGGATTATTGCAGGCAACGGGGAATTCCAGGTTGCGCATACTCACTTACATGGGTGATACGATTGCACAATTGGGTCAATCCAAGTGCTAAAAATAGAAGGCTGTACCAACGGAAAAGCGCGTTTGAAACAGTGTTTCCACTTTTACAGAAAATTCTTCTTTGGTCTTTGTTAGAAATATGATGATTTGCAAGAAAAATTTTATGAATGTGATATATATATATATATATATATATATAATATATATATATATATATATATATATATATATATATATATATATATATATATATATATATATATATATATATGGATTTCAGTCACGTGACTTTAACCAACTAGACGCAATTTTGAAGGGCAGGATTGCGCCTTTTATGTTTTGAAGGGCAAGCGTCCATTGTGTCACAGTAGTATCTATGGTTATGCGGTGCCCGTGAGTTGTAACTTCGCTTAGTGCGTGTTTTGCCCTCCAGTGCCTGGAATCCAACGTGCGTGACGTCACATGAAATCCCTATATATATATATATATATATATATATATATATATATATATATATATATATATATATATATATATATATATCTATATATATATACATATATTATATATATATATATATAATATATATATATATATATATATATATATATATATATTATATATATATATATATATATATATATATATATATATATATTATTTACAATCACAAGGAACAGCAATGGGGAACAGAATGGCGCCCTCGTAGGCCAACATTTTCATGGCGGACTTGAAACAACAACTACCGATACTGCTTAAAGACAGATTTGCATAACCCCAAGTATGACTTTTAGTTGGGGGTAAGCAAAAGTCTCAGTTTGTGACACTCTTTGATTGACATCAGAGTTACAAAATTCAAAGGATGCAGAGCAGCCCATATTACACAGCAAACACAGAACAGAATGTTTTGATTACACATGGGGTCTTTTATGCTCATCAGGATGTAGCCTTGAGCAGTGAACTGTGTGTGTATGCACGAGGAGAAGCAGTAAAGACAATTATGGGCGGGGCCTACCACCAAGTAAAAGTCATACTTGGGGTCATACGAAGGTGTATTTAAGGTATATTGATGACATTTTTCTTATTTGGGATCATGGGGAGGAGGCTCTTAGGAACTTTGAGGAGATGGCCAACAATTTTCACACATCAATCAAATTTACCCTAGAATCTTCTAAATCCGACATCCCATCCTGGATACACGTGTCAAAATTGGAACTGACAATACAATTTCAACATCTGTTTTTTGGCAAACCCACGGACAAACATACTTATCTGAACTATTTTAGTAATCATCCCCTCCATATTAAGAATTCCATTGTATTCAGTCAGCTATTATAGAAGAGTCTGTTCCAATGTGGCCATTTTTGACGATCAATCCACCGACCTTGCTGGTCACTGTCTCAAACAGGGGTACCCTCTTAAACTTCTCATACGTACCGTATGTGGAGCAGGGTAAGGGATATTCGAGACCCGCACTTCTCGTAGACAAACCCAAAGACAAATCGGATAGAATTCCTCTGTTCATCACCCATAATAAAGTACTCGATTCTCTCCTCAAAAATATCGAGCGTGACTGGAATTTGTTGAAATCGGACAAAGACTTGAAATTAATATTCAATTCCCCAACGATTGTTGCTAGATGTCAACCCCCAATCTACGCAGTGTGCTCGTAAGAAGCAAGTTACCTGACCCCAACCCTCAATTAATTGGTAAAATCCCTTGTGGGAAGCAGTGGCGTAGCTAGAGGGGGGCAGGGGCGGTCGCCCCCCCCCCACAAAGCCTCCGAAGGCCTCTGTCGGAAATTTCTAGTCTGTCGGAAATTTTTACCACCTTAATTAAAAATTCTTACAACGGAGTTTACTTACAACACTTCTTATGTTTCTAAGCAGATTCCACATCAAAATGGTTACAGACAAGGCCTGGAAGTGTCATTTAAGGCAATCTCGGAGATATTTAATCTAATTTTTTCCGCGCGCTACACACCAGATAATGGTGGCCCTACGCTTAGATAGTACATCATTACTTCAAGATAACCTGTCGGAAATTTTTTGCTTTTGCCCCCCCCCCCCCCCACAAAAAATATCTAGCTACGCCACTGGTGGGAAGAGCAGATGTCAGGTATGTAATTACTTGAATCGAGGCGAATCACTTTTTGTTAAAGTAAAAACTCTTCATCCGGGCCCCTTCAATTGCGACAGCGCTAACGTTATTTATCTTTTAACCTGCGATCTTTGTCCCTCGACATTCTACATTGGTCAAACTGACAAGGACTTTCGCCTGAGATTTAACAATCATAAAAGTAGCATTAATTTGAACAGGCCCGGCTTTCCCTTTGCCAAGCATTTCAACTCTCCCGGTCACAATCTTTCAAACCTTAACTTCGCCATAATAGGAGGCAACTTCAAATCCCCTGCAAGAATTGTACTCAGGGAGATTGAATTGATTATAACCCTTGGTTGGAACAAAGCCGACTCCCTTAACAAAGACATCGCTTTCCTTTCTAATCTACAGTATTTTCAAGCAGTACTTGTGTATTTTCGTTTTTTGTGCCATTTAGTAGTTTATCTCTTGACTCATCTGAAGAAGGACAAAGTTGTCCGAAATATTATGGATAGAATAAAATTGTTGGTATTTTACCAGGCATCACTGTGTTTATAGAAGACACTGAATTGGAAGGGGAGGGGAGCGAGCTGTCGAGACATTTTCTAGGAGAGTGAAACATAGCCTAAAATACAATAACACAATCATATGGTAATTTCCATTTTTCTAAGGGGCGAATTTTTAGAGGCCTTCCCTTCCCCCCTTTGCCATACAGGCTTCATATTATGGCAGTTGGAGAAATTGAGGTATAAACGCATTGCTTTTGAGATATTGCGTCTTCATTTGTGAGAACTGAAAGAAACTATCAAATTATCGGAAATCATTCATTGTCACTTCCCAGTCACGCGAGGATTTATATTTCTATCCACGATAAAACAAGGTTGGTCACAGGATATGCCCAACTGGGGGAGGAGATCTCCCCAGGGGGGCTCAGCAGCCAGACGCCCAAAAGGAGAGACGAGGATGCTGAAAGGATGGTGACGGGGTGAGAAAGGCAACGGGGAGGAGGGGATTGTAAATTTAACACAATATCAGTTCATGTCAGCATATTTTGCATAAAACTGAAAAATGTTACATGAAATAAACAGTGCGGTACGGTACCTCATGTACCGAGTTTAGTACAGGTAGGCTATAGTGACTACAGTGTTTTTACCGTAAAATTTGACTTGTGGAATTACATCATAAGCCAAACAGATCAACTGTCAGGGGAAGAAGCTTGGAGGGAGGGGTGGAACCCTATGGGGAATAAAATGCTTACATTGTATCATATACACCCCGTCAGCTCGAAAAATTGCAACACACTTCTGCGTCGTATACTGACGAACAACAAGTAGAAGAGCATCGAGATCTGGGGCGTAGCTAGACATTTTTGGGCACTGAATAACAGTTTGGCTATACTAATTCTGTTTGAAAAATTTTGTTTTGAAGTGTTGAGGGACTTTTGGCTTTAATCTGAAGTGCTGTCTTGGGGAGGGGTTATGGGGGCGCAATGTGAAAAGTTTTAAGAAAAACGCAGCCTTTAGATGCAGAATGGTGTTACACCTTTCAGTTTTTAGGGTAGCGGAGTAGCCCTTCCAAAAATAGTTTTAATAGTGTTTAAGAGTCATGTAGGCTTATCATGCTTTCCTCAATCATTGAAATGTTGTTATTATGGGTAGTTCATACATAGTAAATAACCAGCGGCTTCCGCAGAGAACATGCTAGGGGCGAACAATTTCCAATAGAGATTGCATTCCATTATATAGATGCCTTTTACCGCTCTCTTCAAATGCGCAATGCCAGAAGCGAGTTGTAGAGGTCTGAGCTCCCCGAAAGTCTTTCTTATAGATGGTTTATGCATCTATTCTGGAATATTTCCAGCAAAAAGTATGCGTCCCTTATGTGTAATTTGAAATGCTTTTTAATTTGGCTGTGACGACGAAATGTAAAGGCGCTTACAGAAAAATTGCAATTTGAGCAGAAGATGTTGCCTGAATGTGGTATTCAGGGTCCACTTTACTGCTAGGGTTCAAATCATAGCGGACCCCGGTCTGCAGGTGAGTAAAACTCTGAGTTATTCACCAAATTGGCCCTTAGAATCAGTTTTTAAAACTGCATCTCCTAATAGCATTGTCGTTGATGCAGCCACATAGGGTCACTGTGATTTATCACCTTTTAAACTATACCGGTCGGTTGAATTGATGACGGGAAGCTCGTTGGTAGTGAGCATGGATTGCGCCCCCTAAATCATCCCCTGCATCATCATAACGTTGTGATATCTCCGTAAAAGAGTATAAGAACTTGCACGAAATTTTATTTGGTACTTAATAACAGTATTTTCTGCTCGTGTCGAGCGTGCACCAGGGACGGTCTCAGCTGGCGCTAGCCACCCCTTTTTCATTTATTGCTGATTGAAGTAAATGCAGGATAACATCTGTCATAATAATAACTTAAAGGCACCCACAATCCAATGAACCACATTCAGGGGCTTCTTTTTCCCCCGCCAGCACCGGATCTACAGCCGTAGATGCACCTTCGATGCTCTTATGTGAAGGCTTCCCCTCAGTCAGTGAGATATTAGAAGGCAGTCGTCTAAACATTAGGTTCTATTGGAAAGGATAAGTGGATTTATTTTTGACGCCCATTGCAATCTTAAAATGATCCGTCGTCCCCACTCCCCCCCCCCCCCCATCATTAAATCGTTAGTGCGACTAAAGCCACGGTCACACTACAACGAATTCGGATCGGATTCCGATCCGATTTTTGTGAGTTTTCATTAAAATCTTCTCCATTTCCGGTCAGAAAGAGCCCAAAATTTGCCAACCAGTGTAAATATATGATTTGCATCAGAGGTCTATGAAAATGAAATGTTAACTGATTTTTTTCGTGACATCACACCAACAGACAGCTTTTATCGGACACGCGTAGTCCGATAAAAGCTATCTGTCGATGTGACGTCACGGAATAATTCGTAAAAATTTAATTTTCGTAGTCCTGCGATAAAAATCATACAATTACACAGGTTGGCAAATTTTGGGTTCTTTCCGACCCGAAATGGAGAAGATTTTAATAAAAACTCACAAAAATCGGATCGGAATCCGATCCGAATTCGTTGTAGTGTGACCGCGGCTTAACGCTAACAAACAAAAATGGTCATATTGTGATTTGTATTTTTGTGGCCCGCATGGTGCGCAACCAATGCCATTTTGGAGATATTCAAATGCTTTATTCTAGTGGTCACAATTTATACATACCCTCGGAGCCTCTTTGCTTCACCCGTGGACCCCACTGGAGCGTTGCCCCTGGACTCTACCACAGAACTTGAAATTTGTGAAAGAAAACCCATCGAACCATGCAACAAGAGACGTTCCGAAATATTTTGAATTAGTAGTCTAGAATTAAATTGTCTAATCCATGAGAGAAAAACAGGTTAACCGTTAGGGCGACTGCCACTACTTATCGCCTTCGGGGGTTAGACGTTTTATCGGACTTTCTAAGGTTCTCCTACGACAAAGGGAGAAATCCTTGACGGGTACTGGTGTCAACCGCTCCTCAAAAGTGTGTGTATGTGTTTGAGGTGGGGGATGACCTTGATCCGGCAGAACTAATGCGACAGCAAAATGTGCAGACCTGGCTGCGTGGAGTCTGATCCGGAAAATTTTGGATTATAGATGGGTAATGATAATTTCATTCACGAATAACATTTTACTGTAAAATTTGTTTTTATAGTTCCGAACAAAGTGGGGGCAAAAAGTATGACACGTACCCCACTTCTTAAAGTGGTGGAGCGGAATTTTTTCCCAAGACGATTTTGAGGGCGATTTTCGGAAATTTCCATTGAAATCGTGAAAAATGATAAATGATGCTCAGGTTAGGATTAAGGTAAGAAAAAATTTTCCCCCATTCGTCCCAGGAAAAAAACTCTTCAGGCGGGGACCATAGAAATTATTTCTAGTTTATTTCTTAAGACCCTTTTCCATATAGCAGTCACAAAGATTGTGGGATACACTTTTGAAGTGGGGCGTTTTTCTCAATGGAATTCTACTGTGGCCAAAAACGACGCACACCAAAATCCAATCCCACAATCCTTTGTAATTGCTATTTGGAAAAGGGTCTATGGCGGGGACATATTCCCTCCGTCCTGTTGACGTCGAATGATGCTGACCGGACTTTGTGTCATAACCAGCGCGATCTTCAGAGTCTGAGGAAATTGTATTGTTGGTTTGTGGAAGTAGTGATACAGGTTACAGCACTTTGGGAATTTTCCCAAGATATTGGGAATTCCCGACTTTTGGAACTTCGAATTGGGTTGGGATTTTTGACGGATTTTTTCGCCTTTGAAGAAGACAGCCTGCAATCAACCTGGTGACCATCAGACAGTACTATTCAGGCGCGTAGCCGGGGGGGGGGGGGGGGGAGGACGGAGGGGAAAGCCGCCCCCTTGAGCATATTTTTGTATTTTTTAATGATTTTTTTATGATATCGCTAGTAACTCAAAAAGAGAAAATGTTTAGATGCAACTTACAAGGCCTGGAAAGTGCCATTTCCAGCGATCTGGGAGGCATTTTCGGCCAAAATTTTCTAGTACCTTAAGGTGGGGCTACGCTTTGCGCTTTGATAGTTTGCCTACAGGCTTCGCTCCCTCCTTGGCAAATTCCTGGCTACACCCCCCCCCGCCCCCCCCCCCCCCGTAGCTACGCGCCAGCTTAATTGTTCTTTCAATGGCACTGTACTCGTTCACAAGCAGCCATGTGCGATGTAGTACATTTAGTCTAGATTCTAGAACTTTGCCTTTATGAGATTTATAAAGAGGGAGGGAATTAATATTACAAAAGCATTTAGACTAAATGGAGTGTGGTTAATATAACACTAAGAAATTTGGTATACCTCTCCCTGTTTTGCTTTTGTTTTATTCTAGTTTATGTAATAAGAAACTAGTGGAGGACCATGAATAAGAAAACAAAATTCTTGCTCTTGCATGTGCCGCGCGTACTCCAAAATACGCACTTTCATGGCTTTGCGACTGACCTTGGGAACTCTTGGGAATTTGTGACTTATGGTCTTGGGAATCTTGAAAGACCTAGCAACTTTATAGACTCTGCGTACGTCTGCGTACATATATATGTACGTACGTTTCATCTGATCTTTTGAGCTGCACAACACACATCTATAGTAGATTTACGCGTCTTGCCAATCGGATAGGATGAAGCACAGGCGCCCCTTAACATTGTATAGTATACCATATACTATGTATTATATAGACGGAAAGGTATGTCACAAAAATCCTAGCTCGAACAAACAACCTACCTTTCTGGCACAATTACTGCACTTTTCTCGCCAAATTTGTCTGTGTCGAGACTTTTGATCATAAGGTACCACAAGGCAGCTCTTTTTCCCGAATAATTTCACTTGGCATTGTCTGAAGGATGAAATTTCGATGGAGTAACAGTATGAGGATGGTAGCTGCTGATAGGAGAGCATTCAGCACTTCCACACTATATAATAAAATACTCCTAAAATATTCCCTAAAGTTCTCTTAACTTTCTAAATTTCTTCCAAAATTTGTTTAATTATGATTCACTTTTTATTATTGCAAATCTTGCAGATATATATTAGCATCAATATGAACAATTTTTGAACATTAAATTTCATAAAATTTGAAAACCTTTTGAAAAGTGGAAGGGCTAGCATTTTGTACAAGCACTTGTGACAGTTGAACTGTAACTGTTGTACAGTCTTCAACTGCCACAAATGCTCATAGTAAATGCAAGCCCTTCCACTTTTCAAAAGGTTTTCAAATTTTATGAATTTCTGTGTTCAAAAATCTTGCATATTAATGCTATTATGTATCTGTAAGATTTGTAATAATCAAAGCAAAACATAACTGACAAATTTTGGAAGAAATTCAGAAAGTTAAGAGAACTTTAAGAATATTTTAGGAGTATTGTATTATATAGTGTGGAAGTGCTTAATGCTCTCAATCAGCAGCTACCATCCTCATACTGTTACTCCATCGAAATTTCATCCTTCAGACAATGCCAAGTGAAATTATTCGGGAAAAAGAGCTGCCTTGAGGTACCTTATGATCAAAAGTCTCGACACAGACAAATTTGGCGAGAAAAGTGCAGTAATTGTGCCAGAAATGTAAGTTGTTTGTTCGAGCTAGGAGATTTGTGACATACCTTTCCGTCTATATATACTACATAGTATATGGTATACTATACAATGTTAAGGGGCGCCTGTGGGATGAAGCTGAGAGTCGGTCCGCATTTACTTTTAAATCGCAAAATGTAGCCTAAAGCGGACAAGTTTCAAACATTTTTATATTCATGAAAATTTTTTGTTACAAAACATTTTTGTCGAAGGATTCATCTGAAAAAGACTCACTGTCAGTGCCGAAGGGCACAAGCACGAAACTTGGGAGTGACTATCTCCAATCTCCAAAGCGTACAGAAGCACAGATATCTTAACGTTGAAGGTATAGCCCACGGTTACACAGGTCTAACGTTAGGCTAACCTAATTTTAGTTCGATCATCGATGTTGTGAAGTACTTCGTACAATGTCGTAAACCTGAAACTGACTGAAGAGGCTCCACGGGTCGGAGGAAAACAGGTAATGGAATGTTTTTTTTGTTAGCTATATTGCACGTAAGGCACCTTTGGTAAATTAGTGAGGCTTTTGTAGTCTACTCTAGGCTATATAAGGGCGGGTAGGTTGGTCATGAACTCGGCCGAGCTGAACATTGCAAACTTGCATGTCGGCTGCTCAGATGGCAGTCTTCAATTGACTAACTGCTAAAGCCTAAACGTTAGACCTCAGTTCAGGGCTCGGCATAAGCTGTCTTCTCGTGCCATTTTCCATCAATTTTGCTGAAATCTGGTTACGATATTGTTAGGATTTAACCCAGGAGACCTAGAGTTCCTAATAGAGTTGATGACCTAGGCCTAGCTTTGATTGATATACATCAGGGAATAATTTAGTGTTCAAAATTTGCGTAGCAGTTTTGAGGTTTCTGGCCTTCTCTGCCACAAAATTATTCAGATCCCTAATGTTGTATGTACGAAATCTGCTACACAATATTGCATCTGTGTAGCAATTTGTCCATCTTGTGTAGCAAAGTGCGATGCGGTACCTTATAAATTATTCCCTGTACATTCAAACAATATAGGCCTAGCCTAGCCTTAATTCTGTCTAGTCAGCAGTGACATGTACAGTCAGTTGTGTTCCAAATGCACTTAGGCTATCATTTGATCGACGCAATCCACTACCCGCGGACATGGTCAGTCATACAGTATTGTCCACAACAGTGTTGACAAATCATGTAGGCTACAATGATGCACCCTTCAGTCACTTCTGTGACAAGTTTTATATATGTAAAATGACTCACACCTCAGTCACAAATTGATGCACAATTTGGAAATTTGACTGACATGTGGGTCACCAATATGGAAAAATGAGAATGACAATTAATTGATATGGGCAATTACACAGTAAACCAACACGGTAGCATCACGTAAGGGTTAATTTCCATTCTATGTTAGTTTCATATGTTTTGTTATGTTCAGGGCTAATCCTTAGATGTACAGAGATACCCTAAAAATTTGCACCTTGCTAGTACCTCAATTTTGAAAAAAATATTTCGTGTAGGTCCTACGGAAAATGTATTAATGGGCGAACATTGACATACATCAAGAAAAATAACAGGTGTAACACATTGACATACGAAATAGAAATGGCTCTTTTTCAGAAAGTTTATTATGTACATACTTTTTGCCTTTTTCTGAGAATGATATGTAGCAATACTACTTACCCATTGGGGGCACTTTTTGATCAATATTAAGCTCAGGAGACCATAAATTGTAAATTGTGTTCGCCCATCATACAAAATGCTGATAAAATGCTGAAACTCAAAATTTCAGCATTTTATCAGCATTTTTTATAATGGGCAAACACAATTTCATAACGGGCGTAACATTGACATACATTTACAATTTATGGTCTCCTGAGCTTAATATTGATCAAAAAGTGCCCCCAATGGGTAAGATATTATTGCTACATATCATCCTCAGAAAAAGGCAAAAAGTATGTACATAATAAACTTTCTGAAAAATAGCCATTTGTATTTCGTATGTCAATGTGTTACACCCGTTATTTTTCTTGATGTATGTCAATGTTCGCCCATTAATATATTTTCCTTAGGACCTACATAGAAATATTTTTGCAAAATTGAGGTAGCAAGATGAAAATTTTTAGGGTATCTCTGTACATCTAAGGATTAGCCCTGAACACAATAAAATATATGGAACTAATTAACAAAAGAAAATATGCATAATTTGTTGGTTTACTGTGTATTAATTGCCCACATCCCTGTACAAAGTGTAACAATTGACTCACAATGTTCCAGCCCTTGGTCACAACAGTGACTGACAATTGAGGTAATGTGGCTCACCCCTCAGTCATGCTGGTGTCTGAAAATATTGGTTCAATGACTGACATGTGCATCACACTGTCATTGGTCAATGACTCACATTTGACTGACAATGCTGGGGGGTACAGTAGTGGGGAGCATCATTCAATTGATAAGTGCATTAAGCACACACACACACACACACTTCTGTGGCAATATTGCCTTGAGCAATTTAAACTCAGTGTAGGCTACTGTGGCTCCGTTTCAGAGATGTACTAGGCTAGACAGGGGGTTTGGTTTAAAGTGGAGGAGGGGCTTGAAGTATTTTAATAGTAGGGAAAATTGTTACTGTCTGGAGTGACATTAGAGAGCCTTTTAAAATACAACACATCACTCAGAATCAGGTGCACTTGGGCATGTTGTCATCCTTTTCATGAGAGAATAATGCAATGTTTAGTCCATATTTGTTTGACTTGACCTTCCTTGGAAAGTTTGATGATCCTTATATTATGTTCAGGTTCAGGTTTTTATTTTACACTCTCATCATGAACAACTTCACATACAGTACTATAGTCTAGCGGCGAATTTCAAAAAGAGCTCTAAAAATTGATACTCACCGGGTACTGGTTTGTAAAATAAAGCAACTGCCAAAAGTATTGTTTATAATGTAAATTTAAATTTTAGGTTGGTTGTCACTTTTTAAAAGTTCCCAAATATGCAAATTTTCAAGGTCAAAGGTCAAAAAGGTCAATTTTTCAAAATTTTAGTATTTTTATTAAACACACTTTAATATGACAAGAGTTACAAAATGCTGTAGGGCTGTGATCGTTTAGCAAAATTACTAAACGTTTAATTGCAAAATTTTGCGATCGTTTAGTGATTAATCGCAAGTACCTATGATCAACATAAGGACTTTAAAATAATGTGCTCTTGAACATGATGAATACTGTATGTGTAAAATGTCTTAGTGACATCCGGGGGACATAGTTTCCATGAACCTCAAACACGGATCCTTATAGAAGCTCAACTTTGATGTCGTATGTTTACGTGTGTGCCATTTGTATATGTAGTTCACTTTCTCAAGAAAAGTTAAAGTGAACATATATTTTTCTGTAATGGCTGCAGATAGTTTTTTATTTCGTTCTGAAAAATGGGTTTTGTGATTAATCGCTGGTAGCTTTGTACTAAACGTTTTTTTCACGTGATCATTTAGCGATTAATCGCTAAACAGTCACAGCCCTAAAAAGCTGTGAGTCAATAAAAACAATTAATAGTTTTAAAGTGCTCAAAATGTAAAGAAAATTAAAGAATAATAGTTTTCAGTTTCGATGAAACGAGAAACCTATGCAGTCATGATGGCGTGTGTGCGTGTTCGTGTGTGTGTGGGTGGGTGGGTGTGTGTGTGTGTTTGTGACACTTTTCTTGTTTACACGATATCTCAAGAAGGAAACTGACAGTTTTCAAAGTTGGTAGGTAGGGGCCCGACATTGAGGGAAAGAACCCTATTGATTTTGGTGGAGGTCAAAGGTCATTTGGGGTCACCAGGGTTCAAACTATGAAAACCTTGTTTACACGATATCTCAAGGTAGGAAGGTTGGATAGATTTCATACTTAGTGTGTTGATGCCTTATGATAAAAGAAAGAAGCCTATTGCTTTTGGTGGAGGTCAAAGGTCATTTGGGGTCACCAGGGGTCAAACTCTGAAAACCTTGTTTACACGATTTCTCAAGGTAGGAAGGTTGGATAGATTTCATACTTGGTGTGTGGATGCATTATGGTGAGAGAAAAGACTGTTGTTTCTGGTGGAGGTCAAAGGTCATTTGGGGTCACCATGGGTCAAACTCTGAAAACCTTGTTTACTTGATATCTCAAGGTAGGAAGCTTGGTTAGATTTCATACTTGGTGTGTGGATGCATTATGGTGAGTGAAAGAACCATTATTGTTTCTGGTGGAGGTCAAAGGTCATTTGGGGTCACCAGGGGTCAAACCCTGAAAATCTTGTTTACACGATATCTCAAGGTAGGAAGGCTGGAAAAATTTCATACCCTGTACATGTGAATGTATTATGGTGAGAGGAAACACTCTATTGTTTTTTGGTGGAGGTCAAGGTCATTTGGGGTCACCAGGGGTCAAACTCTGGAAACCTTGTTTACATGATATCTCAAGGTAGGAAGCTTGGTTAGATTTCATACTTGGTGTGTGGATGCATTATGGTGAGGGAAAGAACCCTATTGCTTTTGGTGGAGGTCAAGGTCATTTGGGTTCAGCAGGGGTCAAACTCTGAAAACCTTGTTTACACGATATCTCAAGGTAGGAAGGCTGGAAAAATTTCATACATTGTATGTGAATGTATTATGGTGAGAGGAAGAACTGTGTTGTTTTTTGGTGGAGGTCAAGGTCATTTGGGGTCACCAGGGGTCAAACTCTGGAAACCTTGTTTACTTGATATCTCAAGGTAGGAAGCTTGGTTAGATTTCATACTTGGTGTGTGGATGCATTATGGTGAGTGAAAGAACCATTATTGTTTCTGGTGGAGGTCAAAGGTCATTTGGGGTCACCAGGGGTCAAACCCTGAAAATCTTGTTTACATGATATCTCAAGGTAGGAAGGCTGGAAAGATTTCATACTTGGTGTGTGATATATTATGGTGAGTGAAAGAACCATGTTGTTTTTGGTGGAGGTCAAGGTCATTTGGGGTCACCAGGGGTCAAACTCTGAAAACCTTGTTTACACAATATCTCAAGGTAGGAATGTTGGATAGATTTCATACCTGGTTTTTGGATGCATTATGGTGAGAGGAAAACCTGTTGTTTTGGTAGAGGTCAAGATCATTTGGGGTCACCAGGGATCAAACTCTGAAAACCTTGTTTACAAGATAGCTCGAGTTAGGAAGGCTGGATACTTGCCATGGTGTTGCATTTAATCCATCAGAAAACCCCTATGAGTTTTGTCAGAAATCAGAGTCCAGCTGAAATCACCAAAGGCCATTAAGCAAAAATTCCCAAGAATTCCCAAGGTCAAATATGAACATGAAGCTGTAATTTTCCAGCACTTTAGGATCACATTCATCCCAAGAATTCCCAAGGTCAAATTGAAACTGTAATTTTCCAGCACTTTAGGATCACATTCATCCAATGACTGAAAGAAACAGGACATCTTGGCATTATTTGGGATTATACACATTAAGTGCTATATTCATCGAAAGCACAATGCATTTTTGCATTCTGGTTTATGGAATGTTTTCGTAGCCTTCTTTGGTGGGAAGTTAAAATGTTTAACAGTTTTCCACATGTCATATTTTCAGAAAAATTTACTCTGAGGCTGAACACAAAACAATAATATGGGCTTGATTTTAAGTGCATGTTCTGCTGACAGAGTGTTCTTATTCAAGTAATATAAAAAAGAAAAAAGCATTGAACTTGCAACTTGAAGAACCCTAAAATACTTTTTCCCTGGAGAAATAAGGGGGGTTTAACCACCTTATTCTGAGAAGGGGTTGGGACAGATCCCCCCTTTCGCCTCATTCATGGAAACCCTGCCAGTGCTTGGCACTGCCCGGCACCAGACAATGAAGAACTGGACATGTACTATTTTCTTTGGTAAGCCTTGAGGAATCGTAGCAGAGACACTCGGTTACATAAAGACAACATTCATCATTTGGTCACTCCTGGATCTGGTCTTTTATCAAATCACACTTAAAGGGCAAATCTCATGATCCCAGACAGTTCCAGTTCTCCCAACTAAGCTTGTAAACTTGTAACTCCTCCCATAACTGTATAAAGCTCCTCCTTTTGCAGAGACAAACTTATTTTATTGCTTCAGGCCATGTGGCCATGTCCTAGTGAGCATACAAGGCTATAATGTGTAATCCAAACACTCTGTCTGCACTGTGTGGAATGTGAGTTATTCTGCATAAAATTTGAATTTTCAAACTTTGCTGTCAATCATAGAGCAGTAGCTAACTGAGAATTTTGATACGTTCCCACATCAAAAAAAATGTACTTTGGGTGACAAGTGTCTGTCTTTAAGTGAGAATTGGTGCAGGCTGGTTGTTGACTGTAGCATTTGGGTAGATTCAGTAAAGTCTTTGTCACTGAATCATTTCATAAATCTGTCATATCTTTTCTTACTTCCAGCTGCATATCAGATAGCCTACTAGTTACACTACAAGAGGTCACTGTGGATTTAAAATGGCCACTGCATATCCAATGCAAGAACCCTCTCCACCAATCAGGTAGGAAAATGGTGATGATGACTGTAAGCTTTGATAATTTATCAGTTACTCTGAAAGTTATCAAAAAACTATGTTAACAGATCTGAGATGCCATTTTGCCTTGTACAAATTTTCGCACTTGAATTTTGGGTTGTATTTTGGAGCAGACAGTTTGCATATATCATGTGGAGTAGTAGAAGGTCCATTGTTGAGGTATTAATGTGTGAGTAAATTCATCTGTTTGGCAATCCAAAGTGTGAACAGCTGATTTACAGATATTAACTCATTCGTAAGCAAACTATTGTAATGCGTCTTTTTGGCCATAGTATAAATTATTAATCAGAATATGGAGCCAGAGACCTCCAGGCATAAATGAGTACTTATTTAGTTTCAAGAGCCTTGATCCCATTTACTGCAGTATATAGATAAGTTGCATGTACAGTACTGCACTGTATGCAACACTCACGTTAATTGAAGTCTGCCTTAATTGATAGCATGAGAGTGACAAATTTATGCAGTTGGTGCAGGTTGCATTTAAAAACCCAGGAATTGGATGGTACATATATACATAGCCCAAGTATTCACTGAACTCCACCTCATTCCACCTCTTTAAGATTAAAGAGGCAAAGATTATGTTTGGAGGTGTGTTTGCATGGTTTCATTGTTATAGTTTTAAATGCTATGGCATATGCAACTGAGTTCATGCATGGTGGGGTGATGCCCTTGCCCAACTGTTTAGTTAAGAAATGTTTAAACTTTGATACTTGTGCCTGATGTCTATGCAGCTGCTGCATTACCAGTAAAGTATTCAGAACCATGACCATCAAGAGATCAGGCTAGGGATGCCTGCATACTTTATATATACAGTACTAGGATGATGTACAGTAATTTGTGTGTTGTAGATACTGTATAAGGTAACTTTTCAGTGGACAATATAGCTATTATAGTTTCTGTGCCTGCTAACTGTAGGAGCTGTACTTGAACTTATTTCACTGAGAGGTTGATAAAGCACAGCTAGAAGTCTCCTGTCTTGGACAGGGAGTTAATTGTGACAACTCCCTGCACAGCTCTGAACTTTTAATGTTTTGTCATTCAAAGAAGAGAGTTGTCAACCCTGATAGCTTCCTGGTTAGAGTCTGTGCTTAGCATAAATTGTGCATACACAAAACCACAGCTTTATGTGGCAAGCTTTACATATATATGTCTCAAATTTCTGCTCAGGTACTTCCATTCACCATTTGCTGACCTAAAAGTAGAGGTGGCAGATAAATTGACAAAGGCTGATTTGGAAAGACTAGCAGAACTTTTTGGGTTGAAACCCTCAGAACAAAGCGAAATTAAAAGGAGCCGGGTTCCAGGATTAACATTCATAAGGATTTTAGAAAAGAAATGTTACTTGACGGCAAACAGTGTGGATGGACTGATTGCTAAGTTGAAGAAAATTGAACACTATCAGTTGGTTAATATTTTGACCAGGTACAAAGAAGATATCAAAGGTGAGTCTTTGTGATTGCTTTTGCAGTGTACTTTTATGGTGGCATCTTTACTAAATGTACCTAAGTTTTACAAATCATATCAGAATATACCTTGGCTAAATGCTAGTCTCTGCTTTCACTGAACAGAGCCTACAAGAAATTCTCTGCACGAAGACTCATTGCTATACTGAGCGTGAACTGTGTGAGAGAATTTGAAGAGTGTTAAAGTGGACAGTTCCATTGTGGGGGTTCAAAGTTAGGGCTCTGCTGGTTAAATGATTAACCTGATACTTGACTGACTGATTGATTGGTAAAAGATATCTGCCAATTTTTTCTTGCCCACATCTTTAACTGTTGTTCCATTCAAATAAAAATTTCTCATGTAAAACACTTCTAAATAAGATGAAACTCATATCCATGGAAAGAGAATATATTCTCCTTTGTATATTTGGATACTCCGTTTAATTTTTAGGAACAGTCATATACTCAGTCAAACAACAGCTACTTTCCACAGTTAAGCAAAACTGCTGATTGGCTGTGAGGCAAAGGAGCAGTTTATTCAGATGTGAAAGGGAACTGAAATTCATATAAAGGGAAGAGATATACCAGCTCTCACTCACAGCAAATTTCACATTTATTCCAATCTTGAAAAGGTTTTTGGTATATGCAGTACATGAAAATGTGATATGATGGACATTGTGTTGTGAGAATCAGTTACATTAGATCAACCATATATGAATTTTTCCCTCCCAAACAAGAACCTCTTGAGAAGTAAATCATCAAAAGCAATGAAAAATGTTCACAGTGCAAAATGTACTGGTTTAATAGGAATTTGTCCCCCCCCCCCCCCCCGCCACCCACCTGAAGTTTGCCTGGAAAACATCTCCACAGGCGAAGATTTCTTAGAAAGTAGTCCCCCAGGATGGTCTTAATATTCCTGTAGGAATTATTCCCCCCAACTTGCAAATTAATATTCCCCTTTATGAGAGTGTGCTTTCTGGTTCCTCATATTTTAGCATTATACAGACAATGAAGATACCACTACTTTCAAACAGATACAGTAGTGGGTTTTTGGTGTGGATACACTGACTGTGAGGAGGTAATAACACACACCTATTAGTACCCTGTAGGTGGCCACCTGTATTACTAAACGAACACTGTATAACCTCTTTCACATGTATGGCAGCTTCTTCTATTTTCTGACAATTAATACTGTAATTCAATTTCAAAGAATGAAGGAAAATAAAATTTTAGTCTTGTCCTGCTGACATTTTATTCAATCAGTTCAAACTGGTCAGTCATGTTGCATTGATTTATAGTGATCAATTGCATACTCAGGCATGCTGCAGCAGGATTAGAGAAACAACTCTTCTTGAAAAAGATTTGGGGCTCAACTTAAAAGTGATTAGTGTAGTAACTATGGAGAATGGATCTAGTTAAGTAATTTATTTACCAAATTTAGATATCCTGTGAAAAACAAAGAAATAAATAAAGAAAGAAAGAAACAAACAAAAATAATAAAAGAAATGTCTGATAAGCATGGACACCAAGGTTTTTCCATTCCGTCCCTCGTGCCAACTTATATTTGTTGCTATGGAAACATGCTAAATCTTAGATATCTTAGGGTATATAAGATTGTTGTTTCTTAGTCTCTTTATAAAATCAACCATTGATATTTTATTACTATGCAACAACGAAGCTAAAAATGGTGAAAAACATGCCCCAAAGTCCGCCCCTCGCACTTATGGTAGTTGTGGCTTTGGCCCATCTCCTTAAGGGGAATATTGTCAGGAGGGAGGGAGGGGGGGGGGGATTCCTGTTATATCAGACTATTATCTGGTCTATGTTTTACTTGCAGTAATTCCTGATAATTTGCGCAGAGCTTCCTTCCACAGGGAACAAAAGCATTCATTCACATGGCTGTGAGTTTGCAAATACTCTAGGGCCTGCACATGTTAACATCAATTCCTTTGGCCTGACTTCACTGAAATTTCATGTTTTGTACTGCTTTGCGTCTGTTACACATGTATGGTCATTACAATTACTAGGCTAAGGTAGGGCTTTACACAGGCTTAGTTTTCAACATGTTTTGAGTACCTGAAAGTGCTTTGGGTCCTTTAAGTTACCCATTTTACTAAACATTTGCTATCACTAGGCTCCATCCAGTCATCACTGACATGAATGCCCTTAATAAGTATGTAGAAAGTTTATTGTGTCTTCATGAAGTATGCATTTTCAAAAGTGGTTGGAAAAAATTCTTGGGGGAGGCAGAATCCAGTTTAGGAGTTTAAGGAGTTTACAATGGAGGTTTTACAGTGTGTGGCTTGGGTGGGTGGGGGGGGGGGGGAGATAGGGGTAATAATAATGAAAACAAAAGGGAGTGCTTCTAGAGTCTAGTTTAGCATGGCAGAAAGTCATTTTTATGCGGAGCTACAGGTATGTGAAAGGTAGCCTATTAAAAGTAGAGTTAATTGCACATTGACAAGCCGACAGTATGCAACTATGATTAAAACACACCACATTAAAATCATTGGCTTTGTCTTGATGGGTATCCAATTGGAAGAATCATGGTTGGAAGAATGGGTCCACTATTGAGGAGCCTGCATTTATCAGCAAGAATTGTTAAGTGGTGAGGTGCAGGGCAATGGTCTAAGGAATTTTCATGAACAGCACAATACAATGACTGAACAATGGTCAACCAAAGTTAATGACACTGCAACAACCACAGTATGCTAAAAGACTGCAAATCAGCTTCCATTCGTTATATACTCTCCGTAAAACACAACCCACCTGTTCATTCCTAAAAGTTGATGTCTCTTAAAACTGCCTTTTTGAAATATTTCTAAGCAAGGTAAATCACTCCTATTTTGGGAAGTTAGTGACTTGACTCAACTACATTATAAGTCACCTGCAATTGGCTAATTGTTACTTCAAAGTCATGAAAGAAATGCTCAATACCGAAAAGATTTCAACTCAAGATTAGATGCAATGCCATAATGATGTGCTACTACATTTTTCCTTTATTCTTCCTTTAAGATCCAAGGCCATCTCTCCCAGAAGGGTCTTACTTTAGTTCTGCTCATTATGGACACTACAGGTATGTGCTATGCAGAGAGTTATCCCTTAACATTTTTTGCAAGTGGTCAGCTGTACATAACACCCAGCTTAAGTTTCAAGTGGCCCACAAGCTTTTCAGCTGATGCATATTATTTTTAAAGATGAAAATGAAAGTTACCATATTATTGAATTTTACTAATACAATTAACCTTATTTTCATTTTAACAGATACTTTTGTACCACTGGTACTGCTATAGTAACTGCCCTTCACAAATAATGTCATCCAGCAATGAAATTTAGCTTGGCTGAACCATCCCAAGCCTCCTCAGGCTGGTTCTTTGGTTTTGGGTGGAACCAGGAGCCATTATAGGTTTCAGAGAGAGTAATCAACTACCTGGGCTGTATACATAATCACATGACCTATAGTGTAATACATAAATCCTTTAGGCTTATCCCCGTGCAACATGTGATTTTTCATGCAAGTAAAATGATTATTCAGAGGATAGCCAGCTTCAAAATATTTGGTTGTCTGTTGAAAATTATGGTAATTATCCCCAGGTAAACAAAACACTCATTGTGATCTTCATATTTTCTACGCATACAACAACAGTTTGCAGTGATAGAACTATACAAAGAAAAATGTGCAGTAACCCTGCACTGTAATTATAAGAAACTAAGAAGTGAAAAAAAGTTAGGACATAGTCTGTGACTGGGGCCTGTAGACCCCTGTAAAAACATTTGGTTTGGATTGAAAACTTCATGGAGTGATGATGATCACATAAGTTTGAAGTAGTTTACTTAGTTAACAGTGGTATATAGGAAAACTTTTAAAATTATTATTACCAGTTTGCCAAACAAAAATGCCATCCTGTCAATAAGTAAGACTTTCATGCTTACCAACATGTTAGAGAACAAACAAAACATTTGCACACACAGTAGCACTCTTTTCTGGGTTACTTGTTTGGTCAAATTGTTCACAAAAAGAGACCTGCAGTCATACTTGTAAAAGGAATATGTCATCATACAGATGCATACAAAATCTTGTGACAATCAGTGTTTATATTGAAGAATTTATAAATGCATTGTCAGCCCTCCATATCAAAATGATATGTACTTTACAATAATCATTGAAGTTTTAATACTGAAATGTAACAGAACACCAAGACTGGAAAAGTAGAACTCTAGATGAGTGACTCGATCTTGTAAGGAAGGTATCTCTGGGTTCATGTCCTGTTACAGTAGGTAATTTTACTGCATGATGGAGATACTGTTAACTAGAGTTGCTGAAGATTCTTTATCACATACATCATTTAGAAAGTCATTCATGAGTAACTCCAAAGCAACTCCTCTTGTACGTTGGAAGCAAGAATACAAAATTTACTTTTTTGAGTTGTTTAGGTCAGTTATGTCTCGCTTTATGTGTTTTTATCTATATTTTGCATCAGTTGCAAATATTTTGCTCAGTGAAGATAACTGATCTTCAGAACAAATGCTTTCTTTTTGCATAAATTTGTAAGAAGCAGTCTGGTCTCTCACAGTTTAAGTTGCAGTTAGTTCAGAGTAAGAAACAAAAGAGATGCAGAAATTAACTGTATGAGATTAGCATCAAATCCACCCAGTGGTGTTGTACTCCTTGTCAGATGCTGTCATGTACACTGGGGAAAATATAACTGCTGTTGATTATTATTGACACTGGAAGTAGGAGAACAGGGTAGCAACATCACTTATCTTAGTTTGGAAACATTGGCATCTTCAGTAGCACATTTTCATTATTTTTGTTAACTATCAATATGTATTGCCCAACCATGATGAGGGGTAATTAATCGTGTTGTTGGTAAAGTGTGCTTCTCTTCTTCATTTTAGTCATTTTAGTGGTCAAGATGTTCAGAGTTTCACAACAGCATTTGTTGATTGCAGCGAAGAAAAGCTGCAGGCTGGTCAAAGTGAACCAAAGCTGGTAAGTGATTACAGTTATTATTATTGTTGTTGTTGTTGTTGTTATTATTGTTGTTGTTATTATTAGTTTTAGTTTTTTGAGAGCTGAGGTTGCATTGAAACGCATAACAGTGGTCCTGTAAGCATTTGGGTTAGGGAATTTGTATTGATGGCTTACAAGAACTTTTAAAATTATGTAAATATTCCACAAAATGTCAGCAAAGGAAATGACATTTTCTTGGAAACATGAAAGCAGATATTTCCTGGCAGATGAGCTGTGGCAGTTTTTTTTAGTATAGAAAGGTTCATGGAGAGTGTTTTTCAGTTTAAATGAATTGTCGTGCAAAAGTAATGCATGGGTTATGATGGTGTTTCCAATAGCTTTGATGCATGAAGAGAATTATGAAATGGCCAGTAACCCTACTTTGTAATGGTTGGTATTGCTCAGGAATGACATTTTTGAATTTGATTGCTTCTTACACTCTTCAGGAAATTGAAAGCTCTTACCCAGAAGAGGGTTTGCAGAGCACAATGCATCAAGTGATCAACTTCCAAGTCCAAGACGACTCAGATTGTCCTAGCTGTGGTAATAAGACAGTCGTTCCTGTAGTGGTGTGTCTCCTTAATTACCGTATATTATCTAATAAACGCCCCGTGGGCGTTGCATTTTTGATTCCTTGCCGAAGGCAGGCAAGGGATCTATGCAATGGTGATGTTGTGTGTGTATGTGTGTGGGTATGTGTGTGTGTGTGTATGTGACGCCTAGCTTGTAAACACGATATCTCAAGATAGCAATGACCGACACTTTTCATATTTGGCATATAGATTTGTCATGTTGAGAAGAAGAACCCTATTGTTTTTGGTGAAGGTCAAAGATCATTTGAGGTCACCAGAGGTCAAAAACCAGAAACTTTGTAAACACGATATCTCAAGTTAGCAATGACCGACACTTTTCATATTTGGTATATAGATTTGTCATGTCAAGAGGAAGAACCCTATTGTTTTTGGTAGAGGTCAAAGGTCATCCGAGGTCACCGGAGGTTAAACTGCGAAAACCTCCTAAACGGCTTGTAAACACGATATCTCAAGAAAGCAATGACCGACACTTTTCATATTTGGTATATAGAATTGTCATGTCAAGAAGAAGAACCCTATTGTTTTTGGTAGAGGTCAAAGGTCATCCGAGGTCACTGGAGATAAAACTGCGAAAACCTAAAGAGCTTGTAAACACGATATCTCAAGAAAGCAATGACCGACACTTTTCATATTTGGTATATAGACTCGTCATGTTGAGAGGAAGAACCCTATTGTTTTTGGTGAAGGTCAAAGGTCATTTGAGGTCACCGGAGGTAAAAAGCTGAAAAGCTGGTAACCACGATATCTCAAGATAGGAGTGACCGACACTTCATATGTGGTATATAGATTTGTCATGCCAAGAGGAAGAACCCTGTTGTTTTTGATAGAGGTCAAAGGGCATCCGAGGTCACCGGAGGTTAAACTGCGAAAACCTCCTAAACGGCTTGTAAACACGATATCTCAAGATAGCAATGACCGACACTTTTTACATTTGGTATATAGATTCGGCATGTTGAGAGGAAGAACCCTAGTGCTTTTGGTGAAGGTCAAAGGTCATTTGAGGTCACTGGAGGTAAAAAGCTGAAAAGCTTGTAATCACAATATTTTAAGATAGGAATGACTGACACTTTTCATATTTGGTATATGGATTTGTCATGTTGAGAGGAAGTACCCTATTGTATTTGGTGGAGGTCAAAGGTCATTTGAGGTCACCAGAGGTCAAAGACCGAAAACCTTGAAATCGCGATACTTCAAGATAGGAATGGTTGATATAGATTTGTCATGTTGAGAGGAAGAACCCTATTGCTTTTGGTGAAGGTCAAACGTCATTTGAGGTCACCAGAGGTAAAAAGCTGAAAAGTTCGTAATCACGATATCTCAAGATAGGAATGAATTTGGTATATGGATTTGTCATGTTGAGAGGAAGAACCCTATTGTATTTGGTGGAGGTCAAAGGTCATTTGAGATCACCAGAGGTCAAAGACCGAAAACCTTGAAATCGCGATATGTCAAGATAGGAATGGCTGATATGGATTTGTCATGTTGAGATCAAGAATGCTATTGTTTTTGGTAGAGGTCGAAGTTCATCTGAGGTCACCAGAGGTTAAACTGTGAAAATCATGTAAATGGCTTCTAATCACTATATCTCAAGATAGCAATGACAGACACTTTTGGTATTTGGTATATAGATTTGCCATGTTGAGAGAAAGAACCCTGTTGTTGTTGGTGAAGGTTAAAGGTCATTTGGGATCACAGGAGCTAAAAAAACCGAAAAGCTTGTAATAACAATATCTCAAGATAGGAATGAAGGACACTTTTGATATTTAGTGTATAGATTTTTCATGATGTAAGGAAGAACCCTATTGTTTTTGGTGGAGGTCAAAGGTAATCTGGGGTTACCAGAGGTCAAAAAGCAAAATTTTCCAACAATTCCCAAGATTGTTATATGAGGTCACCAGAGGTCAAAAAGCAAAAGTTCTGAAGAATTCCCAAGGTCAACATCTGGGGTAACCAGAGGTCAAAAAGCAAAATTTGTCAAGAATTTACAAGATCCAAGATCCATTGGAGTTGAATCCCTTTCAAGACACTTCCTTCCTTTTTCCTGTTTTGTTATATTTGGTGGTGTTCAGAGGTCATGTGAGGTCAGCAGAGGTCAAATTGTTAAAACATCATAAAATGATGTAGTCAAGAAAGATAAATTTGAGGGATAAGGCTCAGTGCAACAAAGCATCCCCATTTGGCAAGGAATCACTAAGCCTTTGGGCTTTCTGGTTGAAAAGGGGGGTGTTTATTTGAGGGTATATTTTAATTAAAAAAATAACTAACTGCTGAAGCCTACACTAGTGTCTTCAAACAAGCTGTGAGTTTCTAGAGTTGTAGAGGTGATGGTTAACGTGCAGGGCACCGCTAATCCCCTTGCAGTGTTCCGTTTCCCTGTAACTGCTGTTGTTATAGCCCCTTTGTTTTTAATAAAACATAAAAACACCTTTGACTTCTCCCTAGGCAAATGACCACTGACCAACTGTTTTGCCTTTCAAAAATTTACAGGGTGACATTTAATAGAGGGGGGAGCATTTATTAGAGAATACGGTACGCCACCATACTTTCAAAGTTCATCTAGCAAAACCTACCTTAAGCTAGGGGTTATAGAATGCCCATTTTTGAGGACCAAATAATGCACCACAGCATTGGAAAAAATGGAAAAAATGCAGAAAAAGTTTCCTGTAATTGTGAAAAGCACAATCACATAAAGTAGCTGCTGAAGCCCTCCTTTCAGTAAATGAGTACTGAATGGTCATGTATAGTTTCGATGCTGGTATATGAAAGCCCATCTGGGTTTTCTTTCAGGAATATTTCCACATGCAGCGTTTTCTTCCTTGCAACTCATCTGTCAATAGATAGGAATAGCATTGCTTGCAAGCCATGTCAATCTTGGGTAGCATGTAGTGTCTTAATATCATTTGAAAAGTTTTGCAAAGTTCCGTTTACTTATAGCAGCACCTTCTTGCTATACTGCAGCTACGCTACTGCTTTGCATGTTTGCAGTCACATACAATTCAGGCCACATGTATGTTCAGTGCACTGCATGTACGTATATGCTGCAATGGGGACAGCTCAGTATTCATAAGGTTTTTATTCATAAGGTTCATTGTTCATAAGGGTCGTTATTCATAACATGATGAAGGGCAAAAATGAGGTTCATTGTTCATGGTTCATTATTCATAAAAATAAAGGATAAAAAAGGTTCCTTATTCATAAGGTTCGCTGTTCATAATCGAGAATTTAAGGTTTGTTGTTCATAATCGAAAAAAGGGTTTGCAATGTTCATAATCAACAAAAGGGTTCATTCTTCATAATATAAAAAGGGTTTGTTATTTATAATTGAAAAAAGGGTTTGCTATTCATAATCGGAAAAAGGGTTCATTGTTCATAATTGAGAATAAGGTCCGCTATTCATAATCCAAAAAATTTTGACTAGTCTCTTTGAAAGCTAGGCCAATTAAAGCCAGTCTAAAAAGAACAGATGAAAATGCTGTCAACATGTTGTAGACAACACATTGGCCTATCATCCCTGCGAGTTTTAAGGGTGTGCCCCCTTCCACGAGATACAGGAAGCCTTTAAAGCTGGAAAAACGCCTTTTTCCCATATTATGAATATTGAACCCTTTTTCCTATTATGAATATCGAACCTTTTTTCCAATTATGAATAACAGACTCTTTTTCTGATTATGAATATCGAACCTTTTTACCGATTATGAATGTCGAACCTCTTTTCTTATTATCTTTTCTTATTATCAACAACGAACCTTTTTTACGATTATCAATAACAGCTCTTATGAATAATGAACCTTATGACTAAAGAACCTTATGAACGTTGACCTTATGAATAAAAAAACCTTATGAATATCGGGTGGACCCGCTGCATTAGTGCTACTGTGTATTTATAAATTGTTTCAACAACCTTGTATTGCCAAGAATTCCCTTGCACCCAGCTAACCCAGTCATAGAGAAGCTCCATTAACCTACCGTGCAAAAGTTTGCGGGAATAATGTTCATGAGAATTACCTCTTGTAATTTTATTTATCACACAAGTTTTAAGGGCAATCATTCCAAGAATAAAATGAAACTAATTGTGATGGGGAATTCACTTAGCTGCATTAACAGAGAGGCAGGGCAGAGCAGCGCAGGGCCACATCAGGGCTGTCTTGACTTGAACCTACCATGGAGTTAGCGCTTGCTTTTAACTTTGTATCAAAACTACTGCAGTTTTGTAACATGTAAATGAGATTGAAAAATCTTGTCAAAGTACAACGGTTTTCTACATTGTGGGGGCTGTAAGTGATGTTGTGTTGGTCGATTGGTCAGTTCCCTCGAGAGTATATATCACAAAACAGTGAGATTTTTTGAGGCATTTTTTCAGTAAGACTTGAACATTTACGCCAACCCTTAGTCCATTTTGATGATATACATGGAGAAGTACAGCTAAAGGCTCATCAGCAGCTATCTACACTGGCCTGGCTTGAGTTGCTATGCTCTGTTATCTACACAGATAAGTGTCCACGCAATTGCTAGTATTTAAGTAACAAAGTGAGTCAGAACATTTCATGCTCATTTATGTCAGCAGACAGGCCTGGTGATTTGCTTATTAATTTCTTAAAAGGCAATCCCTGATGTAGTTGGCTGAACTTTTCTAAAGGATGGGCATGCAAGTTGACATTTTGATTTTGGTAAATTAAAAAAGAAACGCAATAAACTTCAAAAAATGCAAGTGGTGCCGCAGTTGAAAGCAGATCGAATCTATGCAGCTGTCTTGATATATGTGTATTGGCTTGTGTTTGTGTGTGTGTGTGTGCATTTTTGATGCTTAGCTTGTAGACATGGATTCCCACAATAGGAATATGAAGTATATAGATTATTGTCAGGGGCAGAATGGCCCATTGTTTTTGTTTGAGGACAGAGGTCATTTAAGGTCAACAGAGGTCAAAGACTGAAAAGCGTAAACATGATACTTCAAATGAGGAAGCATGGATGCATTTCTAAACCTATATTTTGCATGTGGATACTTACAGGTAGTAGATAAACTCTGTTGTTTTTGATGGAGGTCGAAGGTCATTTGGGGATCAGTGGAGGTCAAACAGTGAAAACTTTGCAAAAAGATCTCATACGTAAAGGGTAACCTGGATGATCTCATGGTTGGTACTGTATGTGAAATGCCCATATTGAGTGCTAGGTCTGTGAGTACTGTATGTGTCCCCCCTATTATTTTTGGTGAAGGTCAAAGGTTATTTGGGGTTACCAGAGGTTTACCTGAAATAATGCTGGAACAGTTAGTCCAAAACCAGAAACTGGTTTCTGCAGCTGCTAAAACCGGATTTTATATCAAAACCAGTTTTTCAAAAAGTACATTGGCCTTGCATATGTACACTGAACGAGGTCTAGCCACGTACTGGGAATTGTCGGAAGTTTTCTGGAAGTTACGGTCGACGATACATTTGTTTAAAAAGATAGCAGACTTTCTGTCGAAAAGGTGTGAAATAAATTTTGAAATGAAAGTCAAACGCCCTAATCAGTTTAAACTGGTTATTTTTCAGCAACCCATTTTCGGTTGTGCAAAAATTAAGAAACCGAATCAAACCAAACCGATTTTAACTGGTTTTCAAATCAAAGCTCCTTCACTAGAGAATTTTTTGTGAGTACAAACAGCAATTCTCAAATAGTTGTGGTAATGAAACTTTAAACAAAGGTAACTTCTTTCAGCCCAGTGCTTTTTACTTTAAGGGTTACTACTTTTAAACTCCCCCCCCCCCCCCCTTTTCACTTGAAACTGATCCATCTTGAAAGCAAATTGTTTGGCAAATCATAGCATTTTCTGTTAGCTGTGCATGACTTTTCTGCCTGCCATTTGCTAAAGACTGATTCATTTTCAGTGTTTTCAGGGTTTTGTGAACAGCCTTAACCTGAAAATCATGTTCAATAATATACCATCTTTTCAATAAAAAGCCTGAAGCTGTCAAGAAAAATCATTCCGGCAATAGTGGATCAGTCCAATGTAGTTACCCTGAAAACATTGAAAAGAATCAGTCTTTAGCAAATGGCAGGCAGAAAAGTCATGCACAGCTAACAGAAAATGCTATGATTTGCCAAACAATTTGCTTTCAAGATGGATTGGTTTCAAGTGAAAAGGGGGGGGGGGGGAGTTTAAAAGTAGTAACCCTTAAAGTAAAAAGCACTGGGCTGAAAGAAGTTACCTTTGTTTAAAGTTTCATTACCACAACTATTTGAGAATTGCTGTTTGTACTCACAAAAAATTCTCTAGTGAAGAAATTAACAAGTATCATGCAGATAAATCTGCCTTATATAGGCTAACTCTGTCAAGAATGAACTTGCTCATAAAACAGGGCAGAGCTCAAAAGGAGGTATAGTTGTTCTTCATTTCAATGCAAGAAGATTTTTGGATTTATGCTAATATTCCAGAGGTTTATGAAGTATTTTCTAGGGGCTACTAAGTACTGCCTCGGGCTAAACAACACTATTCAGACTGGTGTTGAAGACTTCGGCGACACACACTTGCATTTACATATTGCCCATTGAGTAGAGAAAGCTGTACATAATACCCTTTTATATGTGTAAGCTCCTTGTATGTAGCTCTCTGTCTCTTTAGGGAGAGCAGAATGCCTTCAGGTGTGTTGTTAAGTTTTGCCCTTTGGCTGTGGTTGTTGGGACTTTTCAAAACACTTCATTCCCACTTGGCACTTGCCATCAACATTGGTGTCTTTTAGCCAATGAAGTTGGTTTTGCATCAGACTGAAGCACCCTTGTGTGCACCAGGTAGCAGGCCCACCTTGCCTGCCTTTGTTGAAGCTGTTTGACATGTCTTGCCTGCCTACTTGAACTCTGTTGAAAGCCATTCACATATCGCATACATGTCCGTTAGGGAAATGTTACATTCCTCCCCGGGCTTTGATAAGAAAGCCCGGGTGATCCACCTTGCTTTCTTTCAAGCGTGCTAATTGATTTGTTTGCTCAGCCGGCCACTTGGCTGCTCAAGTTTCTATGCTTAACGCTATTAATAGCATGCAATGCCAATTTAACAATGACTGCAGTCAGATCTGGTGCTAGTGGTCGCCGTGTCCTTCTCCACTGAAGAAGTCAAGCGAATAATCGGCTAATTAGCCGTACCCAAGATTGTTGATCACAGAGATTATGTTCGGTAATTGACATGGAGAGTTTGGTCTTCAGACTTTAACCGAGATGTTCACCTTATGAGTCAGTCTTTTTTGTTAACTATCATAAGGGTGTCTGATGTCTTCTTGTTAAGACTCATGTCTGTTTCAAGTTGTAACTCATTTTACGAGTAGATTCAGGGTTTCTCTTGCAGTAGAAGATAGCCAATGTGAGACTTTTCTCAAAAAGCACTTCATGATCAAACTGTCAATTTGAAACCCTACTGAGAAAGTTTAAGTACTTCAAAATATTTTCAGAGGCAAGGAATCACTCAGCCTCTTTATTTTTGGTTGTAAGTATCAAGTGGGCTTGCCTAAAGGTGTCTCTTTCTTAAAACTGTCAGCAAAATGTCAGACCTTTGTCTGTTTACCAAATATTATGTATGCATATATGTATATACACACCATGTAAGTAGAATTGGAAACATTGGATATTGGAAATATCTCCAAATTGTCATGATCTGTGTAGTTCTTGAGCATGCAAGAGTCATGTAAATGTCCACTCCTGAAACAGATGTGAGGCACTGATTGTGCCATGTCTTTCTAAAAATGGACCATTTAATTGCCTAAAACAGCAAGATGTCCATTGCTAAATATGAATACCTGAATATGTTAACTGTGGATGGCATGCAATATTGGCAGTTTGGCTATAGAACTGAAGAATATACTACCTTCACACCAGTCAATAGAACCATAGTTTGTCTTCAAGCTCCATAGTAGTATCTATGAAAAAGATCCAATTAAAAACTTTTACCACATTTCTTAGGAAAGAATCACATGATTTATACATTGAAAGTGACGAACATCACATTTCATTTTTAGAATAGTTTGCCTTAATTGTTGTCATTATGTAGTTGTCAGTAAGTTGTGATGTCATCATCTGTGAATGCATAGGATCAAGCTCAAATAAAACAAAATCATAGTGTACAAATGCATGCTATTCAATTTAATTATGCCAAGTTTACTTAATTGTTAATATCTATTAATAGTTTCCTAAGTAATTTACTTTTTTCCATTGTTTTACAAATCATTTCCTATCTTTACACTACAGTGCTTACCATGAGTGTTTCAACTGATGCAACAGATCCTCGTGTGCAATCTTATCGTTCTTGGGTTTTGGAGCAGTTGAAAAGGCAGATTCAAGCAAGATCTTCTGTTGACATTTTTATCTTCTTCAGAGAATTGTATGGACATCTGGTACAGATATTATTTTGTTCTGTAAAATTTCTGGTGAAAGTTAACTCCCTCACCCATTTAAACAATCTTAGAGATGATCTCCATAGTGGCTACATTACAGAAGAACTCACAGAATTACTGCTAGAAGAAGACATGAGAACAAAAATGGACCAGCATGGCTTGCATCTATCTATCCAGCTAGACCATGAATCATTCAAAGCAGTGCACAACTTCTTTGTCTCTGAGATTGGTGGTAAGAAATTGTACATCATTGGAACCTACATGACATACTTATCCAATGCATTTACAGTCATCTGTTGCATGGAGTAATCATGCAATACTTCTTTACTGTGGGCAAATGCAGCCAGTCAGTAATTAGCATACCTTCATGTTTATAGTTCTGTTAAATAATTTGACAGTACTTCTGTTTCTGAACATGTTAAACTCCTCCAAGACCACTGCTTGCGATTTGGATTCCTAGGGTTAATATGAAACACCATGAAAAGACCTTGTGAATGGTAAGGAAAGGAAAAATAGATTCATGGAGGTTTGAAAGATATGTTGCCAATGTTTCAAAATGTGTACGTGAATGTTTATCAGAGATGGTAGCAAGTCATTTGTTGCAAGTCCAGTCACAATTCATATTTTTTAAGTCCAAGTCAAGTCACAAGTCATCACAAGCTACCGGTAGGTGACAAGTTACGCGAGATAATTTATAGAGGGTCAACAAAAGAAATACTTTTCTTATTACTTTTTGTTTCAAAGCTAACAAAATTTTAAAGACTTTTCCCTGGGAATAACACAGCCTGGAGGTTGATGGTATTGCATTGCATTTAGTAGTAGCTTTGGATGTTGTAAAATATTACCATAGGCCCACTGTAAGTTAGACAATGAATTTGATTGGAAGGCTACGTCATTGACAAGGTGAACAGATCTTTTCTGTGCATGGCTGAGCTTGAAGTGTGCAGTAAGCACCTTATAAAGCACTCAGTGAGTAGTGAGTGTACCATGAGTGGGTCAGTACCTTGAGTCAGTCACTGCATACAAAATGTAAGTATGGCAGGCTTGCTATGGCCTATAAATAAACATCATCAAAGTAAAGAAACTCCAGCACAAGATGAAAGCAGCTCAAAATCTGTCAAAAATATACATTTACTCCCTTTTTGGTTTCGATGAAAAGAGAAACCTATGCAGTCATGATGGCGTGTGTGTGTATGTATGTGTGTGTGTGTATGTGCGTATGTAAAAGATGTAAATCGGGGACATGAGCGTTTTTTTCCCCGGGCAAGTGGGGATACACCTGCAAGTGGGGATATCCCCAATTCCCGAATGCAAAATTTGCCATGAAATTGGATTTTGCACCTTTCAAAGATGTGTCTCAGTAAGTTTGAGCATTTTTGGCGTTTTCCCCATTTTACATGTTGTGAACCTATCAGTAGTACACACATCATGGGTCGGTGCATGAGTGTGTGTGTATGCGTGTTGTGCATGTAAATCGGGGACATGAGCGTTTTTCCCCCTAGTCAAGTGTGGATACACCCCAAGTGGGGATATCCACATTTTCATTGTTAAAAACGTGTGTCCCCGATTGACGCCAAAAACATGTATGTGTGTGTATGTGCATATGTGTGTGTGTATGTGTGTGTGTTTGTGACACTTCTTGTTTACACGGTATCTCAAGAAGGGAAACTCTGACAGTTCTCAAAATTGGTAGGTAGGTGCCCCATATTAAGAGAAAGAACCCTATTGTTTTTGGTGGAGGTCAAAGGTCATTTGGGGTCACCAGGGGTCAAACTCTGAAAACCTTGTTTACATGATATCTCAAGGTAGGAAGGTGGGATAGACTTTATACTTGGTGTGTGGATGCATCATAGTGAGAGAAAGAACCCTATTGCTTTTGGTGGAGGTCAAAGGTCATTTAGGGTTACCGGTCAAACTCTGAAAATCTTGTTTCCACGATATCTCAAGATAGGAAGCTTGGATAGATTTCATACGTGGTGTGTTGATGCATTTTGGTGAGAGGAAGAACCCTATTGTTTTTGGTGGAGGTCAAAGGTCATTTGGGGTCACTAGGGGTCAAACTCTGAAAACCTTGTTTACACGATATCTCAAATTAGGAAGCTTGGATAGATTTCATACATGGTGTGTTGATGCATTTTGGTGAGAGGAAGAACCCTATTGTTTTTGGTGGAGGTCAAAGGTCATTTGGGGTCACCAGGGGTCAAACTCTGAAAACCTTGTTTACACGATATCTCAAGGTAGGACACTTGGATTAATTTCATACTTGGTGTGTGGATGCATTATGGTAAGGGAAAGAGCCCTATTGTTTTTGGTGGAGGTCAAGGGTCATTTGGGGTCACCAGGGGTCAAACTCTGAAAACCTTGTTTACACGATATCTCAAGGAAGGAAGTGTGGATAGATATCATACATGGTGTGTGGATGCATTATGGTAAGAGGAAGAACGCTATTGTTTTTGGTGGAGGTCAAAGGTCATTTTTGGTCACCATGGTTCAAACTCTGAAAACCTTGTTTACACGATATCTCAAGGTAGGAAGGTGGGATGGACTTCATACTTGGTGTGTGGATGCATCATAGTGAGAGGAAGAACCCTGTTGTTTTCGGTGGAGGTCAAAGGTCATTTTGGGTCACCAGGGGTCAAACTTGGAAAACCATGTTTACACGATATCTCAAGGTAGGATGCTTGGATTTATTTCATACGTGATGTGTGGATGCATTATGGTGAGAGGAAGAACCCTATTGTTTTTGGTGGAGGTCAAGGGTCATTTGGGGTCACCAGGGGTCAAACTCTGAAAACCTTGTTTACACGATATCTCAAGTTAGGAAGCTTGGATAGATTTCATACTTGGTGTGTGGATGCATTATGGTGAGGGGAAGAACCCTGTTGTTTTTGGTGGAGTTCAAAGGTCATTTGGGGTTACCAAGGGGTCAAAGTCAGAAAACCTTGTTAACAGGGTATCTCGAGGTAGGAAGTTTGGATAGATTTCGTAGGTAGTATGTGGATGCCTTATGGTCAGAGGTGGAACCGTATCATTTTTGGTGGAGTTTAAAGGTCAAATGGGTCCACTGGGGGTCAACCTCTGAAAAGCTTGTTTACATGATATCGCAAGGTAGGAAGCTTGGATAGATTTCACACATAGTATGTGGATGACTTATGGTGAGAGGAAGTTCCCAATTTTTTATAGTGGAGGCCAAAGGTCATCTGAGGTCAAACTCTGAAAACCTTGTTTACAAGGTAGCTCAAGTTAGGAAGGTTAAATACTTCCCATGGTGTTGCATTTAATCTATCAGAAAACCCCTATGAGTTTTGTTGGAAATCAGAGGCCAGCTGAAATCACCAGAGGCCATTAAGCAAATATTCCCGAGAATTCCCAAGGTCAAATATGAACATGAAACTGTAATTTTCCAGCACTTTAAGATCACATTCAACCAGTGACTGAAAGAAACAGGACATCTTGGCGTTATTTGGGATTACACATCAAGTGCTATATTCATCGAAACCACAATGCATTTTTGCATTCTGGTTTAGAAGAACTTTACCCAGCTTAGCCTACATCCAGTGTTACCTAAGGGTGGCTTGAGACATTCTTTAAATGGCCTAAAAATTATGTTAAACAATTCTCCAAATCACTGTGAATGGTCTCCTTCTGTCATCTTATGATTTGTTTTTATAATGGTGATATCATTCATAGAATATATTTTGATATCACTCTTATGGGCTTTTGTAATGTTTGGGTGACTGACTCAAGGTTCCATTCTTGAACCTAAGGCATCTAAAACTTGTGGTGGGAATTACTTTCAGGATTAAGAGAAAACATGTTCATGAGAATAATGGATAAGTTTAAATTACATGTTGCTTCCTGATGTGTATGTTTTTAGTGAAAACTTTCCTAATTTACCTACTCATGGTACCATACCACCATCATTCTGTATATGTATATGCAATGGAGGTTTGCTGTACTAGCTCTTCCATAATTTATGCATGCATGCATGCATATACAAAGGCTCTTCAGTTTGGACTATATAGAGACATTATTTTATGCTGATGAGAAGTCTGCAGCCATGCATTGTGTAAGTGAATGCATTATGTTGCATGCATATCCTTAATTTAGTGTGGTTGCATATTCATGCATAATCATGTCTAGCTTGTAAATATAATTTGAGTAAGGAATATGCATACATCCCACATGCTGTAACTCTTCTACTTAAATCTTGTGATTCCACACTCAAGCAGATCAAAGGCCACTGTGGGGACCTAGATACTTGATGAATCAGTCAGTATTTTCAGGTCACACACTAGCATTGTGTTGTATGCAAGTTTCACAGGTACAATAACATCTTCCTGAATGGGAGTAGGTATATATTCTAATTTGTCAATCAATATTCATACTAGTGATTCATTAAAAGGAGCTGCTTTTATAATTTACAGGGGGATGGGAGGGCTTGTAGTGTGTAATAAGGCATGAAGTCTTAGGTAATTTTTTCAGCACATATCATTCACACTTGATTTTTAAGGCTGACCCATGTTGAGTAGAGGAAAAAAACAAGAATTTTTTGCATTGTTTGGTGGAGGTAATTAAAGGGCCATTTAATTTCAAGAAATTTCAAATTCAGGAAAACCTCGGAAAGAAGGGCAAACCTTGCAAAGAAGGGCACCTGCATTGGCAGGTCAGATATTAACATGGTGTTGACTTTTTGCCATATATGTGGTTGTAATATGATCAGATGCAGTTATCCTACATTTTGCAATCGATGAATTGGTTCGAAGTCAGGTGTCTTCCTCTTGTGTCATTTCCAATGGTTGCTTTTCAATGCAGAATGTAAACCAGAAGGATTGCACGGACTTCCTCTTTTCTGTGACTATTGTAAAGTGCTCTTTAATGAAACTTGGAAACATGAACATCACATCAAAACAAAGGAACACCAGAAGAATATTAATTTGAAGCAAGGCAAAGAAGAGTGGTTCCAACGAGCACCACCTTTGTCAGTCACCAATGGAAACTTCAAAATTTGTCAAATTAAAGAGTAAGTAGAAAACCGAGCTATTCTTGTGTCATGCCACTGTAATACAAATATGTAGGCTAACCCATTTATTTTTAGAAGCTATAAATGATGAATTGATCTTGTTAAAATTGCCTTCTCTTTTTTATTCCCATCTCTTTTACAATGAATGCCTAAAGATGGACGGATATTACCATAATAATATCTTGCAATACAACTACAAAGTATGTAGAGAATTGAATTGACACATACAACTTTCAGCAAATATCACATCATGCTCTCTGCATCGTGCAGTTGCACGGAGGCAGTGTGCAACTTGCATTTTAATGTAACCATTGACTAAGGAGTAGCCACAGTTGTGCACTTCTTTGTATTAACCCGAGTTGGAAAGCTAATTGTGTGGTGATAGAAAATAGCCAAAGGTGATAGGGCTTGTAATTAACATGATATACCTCAGTAGAACAAAAGAAAGGTGAGGTTTGGAAAACCTTTTTTTGAGCAGAATCATTTCAGCATGTAGGCATGAAGAAAAACAAAGTGTAATTACATTCTTTATCAATATCAGACTACTTATAGTTTCTGGCACAAATACGTGCATACTGTATGTGTCCAGTTACAATTTGAACCCAATATTAAAACTTGGAATTTTGGAAGCCATGGTTCTGTCTTGAGCAGTAGACATCTGCATATTAAACTGTGAGATGTTTTTTGTAGATGAGGAGAAAGAACTTAGGCAAGGTATATATTCTTAACCATAATTAAGTGATATCAGGGGGATGTTGACTTGAAGCATTGCACGTTCATGTAATGGAGGAATGTCATTTCTACTCTTATTATGAGAGCTAGTGCTCTGTGCAGTTTACGATTCCTGTGATAATTTGACCAACCAACTTGTACATATCAACATTTTGTGAAGTACAGGATAAACAAAACATTTCTTTGGTGTCATCCACAAAGCTGCTGACTTTTCCTTGTGGCTAGTATTTCACTTAATCTACTGTAATGATGAGTCATGCATTTTTATTTTAAACTGCAGACAAGGTTTGCAAGTTGACAGGTATTAAATATCAAACCTAAAAAGAATACTTATACTTTATAGGAAGGGAACAAGTTAAGGGTTCACTTAACCAGTAGCCTGTCATTTAACACTGGAGTGATTCATTTTTCTGCATGCATATAGTGATTTGGATGAGACCTGGTGACTTCACTGCCTTTTCCATATGTAGTTCTGTACCTATTATTGAATCTTTTCTTAATTTCTTCATATATTTAAAAGAAGGGTCTAAGTAGGGCTGTGACTGTTTAGTGATTAATCGCTAAACAATCGCATGTGTAATAAACGTTTAGTACAAAGCCACCAGCGATTAATTGCAAAACCTGTTTTTCCGTACGAAATAAAAAACAATCTGCAGTCATTACAGAAAATTAGATGTTCCCTTTAACTCTTTTTTTTTAAATACATAATTATACAAATGACACACATGTAAACATACAACATCAAAGTTGAGCTTCTAGTTCTATGAGGATCCGTGTTTGAGGTTCGTGGAAACTATGTCCCCCGGACGTCACTAACACATTTTACATATTCATCATGTTTAAGGGCACGTTTAAAGTCTCTGTGTTGATCATAGGTGCTTGCTATTAATTGCTAAACAATCGCAAAATTTTGCGATTAAACGTTTAGTAATTTTGCTAAATGTTCACAGCCCTAGGTCTAAGCTCAAATCAAGTTTTGATGTGCTAGAGGGGTACTTATTCTAAGCATTCTGGTGAAATTTGCATCGAAATCGGATGTGTGGTTATCAAGATATTAGCAGTTAAAGTTGTCACATTTTTAACACCATGTGAATTTGAAGCAAGAACATATGACATCATAACTTCACATTTATGAGAACTCTTTTGTTTTTCTCTCAACTTTGCAACTAATTTTCTCCTCCATAATCCCATGTATTGGAATGTGAATGCATGAGAGGCATAGGAATTCTACAAAGTCAAGGTCAACACAACAGACTGAAAAAACAAAGGAAACAAAAGCATTTTTTATAAATGAGAGGAAGAGATATAACCCCTGCTTGCCTAAAGCTCACTTTAGGTCACAAATATAGTAACTTCATTTGCTGATATCTCGAGCCCTACATGTTCGATTTGAATGGAAATTTCACCAAATTGTATGGATTTAGTTCCTCTTTCACAAATGAAAATTAATTTTTTGCTTAAACCCTTCCTTTAAAAAAGCTGTGCATTCATAGGAAAAGCAAGTGAAGAGAACCATTGTAAATTTGCTCACACTGAAGATGAATTAAAAGAATGGAACAGAAGGCATAAACAACGTTTAAAAACAATTCAGAATATTCAGTGCCAGAAGTTCTCATCATCTCATCAGGAGAAACAGAAACGAAGTGGGAAAAAGGTATGTTGGAATCATTATTCAAACTGAGTGTTGAAATAAATCTTTGCATTGTAGATTTGCCAGGCAAGTTTCCAAAGTAACGTAATTAATGCATTTACTGTTAAAAGTGTATGTTGAGACATCAGTGATGACAGGAGTGAAATACAGAAGGCCTCCTTAGAAGTTGAACCTGACTTTGATAAGAAAAATGCCAGGCCAATATATAATAATTTTTCAGTATGGTATATATTAACACAATAGTAAGGGATAAATCTAACACCACTTGTTCGTTTTGGGAAATTAAGCTCTCAGGTACAGGGAAGAACTGATATCGTATGAAAATAATGAATCTCTCCATATATATATATATATATATTAAAAGACATTTATCAGGTTAATCAGGTAAGTAGTTCCTTGTCATTGCATTCTCCTGATGGTTCGTAGCAATTACCAGTACATAGAATTTGCTTTACATGGCTTCGGTATTTCATAGCTTTTAATTTTAGAGTGGAAAACTCAAAGAAGCATGATATCCATTAACTTAGGGGCCTTTTCATAACTCGCTGTTGCATACTGCAACGACGAGCCGATTTACTGCCAAAGTCATGAATATTCTGAATGACATCACAGGGCACTCTACGAAGTGTTCCGAAAATTAATTGGTAGCCAACGGACGGCCCTTTGTCCACGAGCACAATAGGTAGCCTGCGCTGAATAGAACGGCTTATCGTGCATTGAATGGGTATTCCTAGCCTATGTATATTGTTCAGTAATAAACGTTGGGGAGTTGAATGCGGTCATGCGAAGCAAGTTTCGCTTTTGTGCAGAGAATGTTATGAACACACTTCAAGTAGACTCACTTGTTTCAGCTTCTCTTTTACAGCTGCGAAATTATTAATTCCACTCCTCTTCTGATATTTTTCACCCCAAAAATACAATAAATGTTACATGAAATATCCAAGGGCAATTTCGAAAAGATCAAATTGCTTGTGGATTGCGTAATTGTTTTGACATGGGATCGCGGCCTATACCTACACGATACAACGCTTGTGTATAGTGCTTGGTTTGTGCGGGGGATGTATTCACCACACGTAAACAACTTTGAGCCTATCATATTCCGTTCAGTACGACAGGCCGGCTGGCCTGGTGTTGCTCGCGCTTTTCGACGAAGCAAAGAGAAACAGACTTAGGGGAAGAAGTTAACCAGCTGCGGTTTCAGCTTTGACTTTTAGTTTTACACAAATTTCTCAACATCAAATCAATTCTAAATGTACACTACCGAACAGCATGCCATGCTTTTGATTAGTAACGGAAGAACATACAATTGCGATTAACTTCTGAAAATCACCGTCATTAAAAAGGAAAACATCGGACATTTGCTAAAAGACATCTCGAGCATTCGAAAATGTTTCGGAAATTTTTTCGTGCGTTCAAAAATGCATGAATCTTGTGATAAACAACGGAAGAACATCCACAACTGCTGTGTACTTCCGAAACTCTCCGCCATTAAAAAGAAAATATCTGACATTTGTTGAAAATCATCTCGGATGTCTCGACACATTTTATGTTTTCCTACCTTCCCGATATATTTTTGAGGGTTTAAAAAATTCATGAATCTTTTGATAAATAACGGGAAAATATATAAAACTGCTATTTACTTCTGAAAATCTCCGTCATTAAAAGAGAACCTCGGACATTTGTTAAAAATCATCTGGGACATTCCAGAATGTTTCGGATTTCTTTTGCATGTTCCGAAATATTTTTTGCACGTTTCAAAAATTCATGAATCTTTTGATAAATAACGGAAGAACATATACAACTGCTATTTACTTCTGAAAATCTCCGTCATTAAGGGAATGTATCGGACATTTCTTTTAAATCATCTCGGACGTCTCGAAAACAGTTTAAGTTCCGTTACAGAAGGGGATTAGCAAAGGGTGCAAGTCTTTCCGAACTTCCGAAGTATATTTGTCAAACGTTTAAAAAAGTCCCGTTACGGAGCATGTTTTTAACGGAACTTTCTTTAACCTTCAAAAAACTTTTTTAATTTTCAAACGGTAATGCAATTGATGATTATTTTTTTCTTTTAAGGTGTGAAAACTTTTTCAAAGGTTAAAAAAAAGTTCCGTTTGCAACTCTTTTTAACGGAACTTTGTTTAACGTTCCCGGAAGAATTCTAGCATCTTAAAAAAAATATCAATTCATGACCCTTTGAACTTTTTCGAACATTTAAAAAAAAAAGTTCCGTTCCGGGAAGGGATTATTAGCAAAGGGCGCAAGAGTACTTCCGAACATGCGGAAACATTTTTCAAATGATTTAAAAAAAAGTTCCGTTATGTAACTTTTTTTAACGTTCGAAAAATTCTCGCACCTTCCCGAAAAAAAAATAATTGTGTGATCCTTTACATTTTTTTCGAACGCTTTGAAAAACAAAAGTTCTGTTACGGAACTTTTCGCGTGACCCTTTGAAATTTTTTTCGAACATTTAAAAAAAGTTCCGTTCCGGGAAGGTACTAGCAAAGGGTGCAAGAGTACTTCCGAATGTGCGGAAACATTTTTCAAACGATATAAAAAAAAAGTTCCGTTACGTAACTTTTTTTAAATGGAACTTTTTTTAATGTTCGAAAAATTCTCACACCTTCCCGAAAAAAATTAATTGCGTGATCCTTTACTTTTTTCCGAACGCTTTGAAAAACAAAAGTTCCGTTCCGGAACTTTTCGCGTGACCCTTTGAAATTTTTTTCGAACATTTGAAAAAAAGTTCCGTTCCGGGAAGGGACTAGCAAAGGGCGCAAGAGTACTTCCAGACGTGCGAAAATATTTTCATAAGATTTGAAAAAAAGTTCCGTTACGAAACCTCTTTTTAACGGGACTTTTTTCTAAAGGTTCGAAAAACTTTTCCACCTTCAGAAAAAAAAAAATGATCAATTGCCTTATTTTTTTAGAACGTTTAAAAAAAGTTCCGTTACGGAAGGGGATTAGCAAAGGGCGCAAGAATCTTTCCGAACGTGCGGAAGTATTTGTCAAACGTTTAAAAAAGTTCCGTTACGGAGCATTTTTTAAACGGAACTTTTTTAACCTTCAAAAAAATTAACGAACCCTCAAAAAAAAAAAAATAAATAAATTAAAATATCAATTGCTTGACCCTTTGAAATGCGGGAATATTCATTCATTTTTGCAAAGAGAAACTCTAAAGTAGATGACGGCCCTTCCTTTTTGGTTTCGATGAAAAGAGAAACCTATGCAGTCATGATGGCGTGTGTGTGTATGTATGTGTGTATGTGCGTGCGTGTGTACGGGTGCACTTGTATTGATATCCAGCGGAGGACCTTGACCAGAATACACACCTACCACCTGAGGACATTTTTTCCACCTGAGGACCTAAACCCAGGTCCTCGAGTAAATTTAGTTCCATTGCATTCTACACACGTTTTCCATTATCTAGGTATAGGTAAGGGCAGAGTCCTCTACTGGCTATGAATTTGAAACAGGTGTGTGAAAATTTCAGAGGTCCTCAGGTGTGTAGGATACAACTGGTGGACTTATATTGTATTGCCAATATAGTGGACTTAGGAGATATATGTGGCTTCCCAATTGGTGTGTATAGGGCCCTCTAGAGGGTAGTAATACAATGCATGTGTTCATTCATCAATCTCATAGTTGTATGTGCTGGTCCGCAGGTGAATATGCATACATGAAAACATGCGCAGGTCCTCGGTTTGTGATGAATACCAGTATGGGTGTGTGTGTATGTGTGTGTGTTTGTGACACTTTTCTTGTTTACACGATATCTCAAGAAGAGAAACTCTGACAGTTCTCAAAGTTGGTAGGTAGATGCCCCATATTGAGAGGAAGAACCCTATTGTTTTTGGTGGAGGTCAAATGTCATCTGGGGTCACCAGGGGTCAAACTCTGAAAACCTTGTTTACACGATATCTCAAGGGAGGAAGCTTGGATAGATTTCATACTTGGTGTGTGGATGTATTATAGTGAGAGGAAGAACCCTATTGTTTTTGGTGGAGGTCAAAGGTCATTTGGGGTCACCAGGGGTCAAACTCTGAAAACCTTGTTTACACGATATCTCAAGGGAGGAAGCTTGGATAGATTTCATACTTGGTGTGTGAATGTATTATGGTGAGAGGAAGAACCCTATTGTTTTTGGTGGAGGTCAAAGGTCATTTGGGGTCACCAGGGGTCAAACCCTGAAAACCTTGTTTACACTATCTCAAGGTAGAAAGCTTGGATAGATTTCATACTTGGTGTGTGGATGTATTGTGGTGAGAGAAAGAACCCTATTGTTTTTGGTAGAGGTCAAAGGTTATTTGGGGTCACCACGGGTCAAACTCTGAAAACTTTGTTTACATGACATCTCAAGGTAGGAAGCTTGGATAGGTTTCATACTTGGTGTGTGGATGCATTATGGTGAGAGGAAGAACCCTGTTGTTTTTGGTGGAGTTCAAAGGTCATTTTGGGTCATCAGGGGTCAAACTCTAAAAACCTTGTTTACAGGATATTTTAAGGTAGGAAGCTTGGATAGATTTCATACGTGGTGTGTTGATGCCTTATGATGAGAGGAAGAACCCTGTTTTTTTTGGTGGAGGTCAAAGGTCATTTGGGGTCACCACGGGTCAAACTCTGTAAACCTTGTTTACACGATATCTCAAGGTAGGAAGCTTGGATAGGTTTCATACTTGGTGTGTGGATGCATTATGGTGATTGGAAAAACTCTATTGTTTTTGGTGAAGGTCAAAGTTCATTTGGGGTCACCAGGGGTCAAACTCTGAAAACCTTGTTTTACAGGATATCTCAAGGTAGGAAGGTTGGATAGATTTTACACTTGGTATGTGGATGCATTATGATGAGAGGAAAAACTCTGTTGTTTTTGGTGGAGGTCAAAGGTCATTTGGGGTCACCAGGGGTCAAACTCTGAAAACCTTGTTTACACAATAGCTCAAGTTAGGAAGGCTGGATACTTCCCATGGTGTTGCATTTAATTAATCCATCAGAAAACCCCTATGAGTTTTGTCAGAAATCAGAGGCCAGCTGAAATCACCAAAGGACATCAAGCAAAAATTCCCAAGAATTCCCAAGGTCAAATATGAACATGAAACTAATTTTACAGCACTTTAAGATCACATTCATCCAATGACTGAAAGAAACAGGACATCTTGACATGATTTGGGATTACACATTGAGTGCTATGTTCATCGAAACCACAATGCATTTTTGCATTCTGGTTCTTCTTTTGCATAGCCTATGACCAGAAACTCATGAAGTTGCATGGTTCCTGATATAATTTTTCTTTTTCACAGGTCACGCAGTTGACCTTTTTTTTTAAACATTGGAAAGTTTTTCGAACGGTTGAAAAAAAAAATTGTTCCGTTACGTGAAGGATTTGCCAACGCGCAAAAATATTCCCACAGGGTGCGGAAATATTTTCGACGGAAGGTACGAAAGAATGTAGAACGTTCCAGATATTTTCTTTACAAACTTACGAAATTTATTCAAAATTGCAAACAGATTTCCGAAAGTAAATGGTGGCCCTCCCTTTTTCTTTTTTGTTTATAAAAGATTCATGAAGTTTTAGGCTGATGTTGTTTACAAAGAGTCACACAATCAATAAATTTTTAGTGTTTGTTTTTTGAAAGTGCAAAATTTGTTTCAACGTTTGGAAGAAAATCGTTCCTTTACGGGAAGGATTTGGAAACGCGCAAGAATATTTCCGAACTGCAGAAGTATTTTCGACAGAATAGGTACACATGCATTTTGAACGTTCTTGTTAGTTATGCAGTTTGCTGCTCAGGCCGCACAGTCCACACAAACTAACGCAGCCATCGTAAATAGCGTTAACAACGAAGTTGCCGTACCGTTTTCGATAGTGTGGAAAAGCCGATGTAGTCGCGAACCATGTTCTTCTTACGCAATTAACGATGGAATCGTTACTTGGAATGAAGATTGCAGGTGCGGAAAGGCATAACTCTAGTAACGGTTCACTTTTGGTAACGAAAGGTTCACTTTTGGTAACGAAAGTTTCGATAACTGCGTCACCACAGGTTCATGCTAACGCAGCTAACGATTGCAAGCGGAATTTTCTAAAGATCAAGTAACTAACGTCAATTTTATTCTGAGCTGTACTGTATTCTTGAAAACGGCACAACAGCACAATATGTCGCCGTAATAAGGCCGAAGCCACAAATTATTTCAACCTGCAACGACGCACATGAACGTTCAGATACACTGTAGTAGCCTATGTTAAAAGACAGCATTTGATATTGTATTATTGTAAGCACATACAGTATATAAACATGCTACTAGGCTAGGCCGAAACCGAGACGCGTGAAAGATGTAAACGGGACCAGTTTGCTTCCAAAGGTTGCATTTTACTTTATTATTCGTCATTTATCATTTACTTAAGGCAAAATTAATCACGGGATTTTTAGGGAAAATGGAAATGAAAAGTTAGAGTAACTTTTTCTGTTGCAATTTCATCATAAGGTCTGGTCCAGGGTGTATGAACTGCCGTAGGCCGAGACCGGTCAATGTGTACATAAAGGCTTACCAGAAGACTATCGCAAAAGCTTTAGTTACTTCGCGCTCACATTACTTTCGACTGCTTTTTATTGAACGTTTCTGCTACCAGCAAAACTGCTCTCTTTGTTACTCTAAATTGGATTAAGTACTAGTTGAGCACTGTGGTGGAATATTCGGAAGGGCTCGTGAAGGAGCATTTGGCCTGCTCTGATAATGAGACACGCCTGAGTGCACACCTGCCGAGCTCTACCGTGACATACCGCAGCGGCGAGTTTTGAAAAGACCCCTTATACCTGCATGGCCTCAGTGTCCTTAAAAGATAAGTGATACACCTGTAGTAGAAATGGGATGTTATACATTCATCCATATCGGAACATGCCGACCATTCAAGCTGAGACGAACCACAACGTCTTCTTAACTGTGCAGAAAATCTCGAACGTCTTCAGTTAAATCCAAACTATCTTAAGTTATACAAATCGCAGAGAGCTGGGGCGTTCAGATATGCAAAGAAAAATTTGTTTTCCTTTCAGTAGACTAATTTTTTTATGCAAACGCAAGCGGGAACAATGTGCACTTTTTTATTGAAAAAAGTAAAACTCGCAAAATTTCAGTGGCGTAACCGTGAGAATATCAACATTTGGGCCAGGAGCGTTCATTTACTGAGCGACAGCTCTCGATGCAGTGCAGCTATCATCTCGGGGTAAAATGGATATTTTAGAACAACTTCTCCCCTTTCCATTAATGTATATTTCATTCTGATTGGTTCATTGGAACAATGTGCAGATTTTGATTGAAAAAGAAAACTACTTCTCAGAGTGTCTTACCACCCTGTCTGTTTCTTATGGTTTTCTTTGTTTAAAAAATGACGTCATTGCGGCCTTGGCTCTCAGAGGTCTTTCAGTTGTAAACGTCGAGCGCGGCAGTGACTGATACCCGTTGAATTCTTCGCTATTTTTTCATTCCTTGTTTGTAATTTCAAGTCTTTTTTGCATTGAACAAGAGCTTACAAAGTATGCTTCCATTATCTACAAAATTTGACTTGTTTTGCTGTGAATTCGCTGAAGACAGGCAGGTTTAATTCTTGAACCATTGTTGCCGAAGCCCAAGAATGGCGTTGTAGTGGAACAGTCCATTTACACAAAAGTGAGCTGGAACTGCATACTTGGCGTAGTGCAGGACTTATTGCATGAAGCGGTTAGACCTAGGCCTATTTATGTATTTTGTCTTGAAGTCAAATTTGTCTCAATCATATCTTAGAACTTGCATGCTGGCAAGAGTTAAAGTAGGCCCAAATCGATTTGTCTAAAAAGCAATGCATTCTTATGTAATGAAAATCCCCCCTGCTGAATAATCGACTAGCCCATATTCCTCCCACAGAAGCTGCGTTCAAGCGTGGAAGAGAGATAAACCGCAAAGTAGGGAATGCTGCATAGCAAAATGGTCAGTTTCCAAATGGTCGTTTCAAGCCGCTATGTTCCGATATGAGGTACAGAAGTATATTGAATACATCATTTTCATGAGGAAACATTCTCGTCTGGATTCAGGATTTTCTATGGATGCGCCAGCAAAGAGTAGTCTTTCAAGGAGCATTTTCTGATTGGATGACTGTCTATAGTGAAGTACCTCAGGGATCTGTTTTGGGCCCCGTACTGTTTCTTGCTTTTGTCAGTGATATTCCCTGTGGTCTTTCCTCAACAATGTTTCAGTTTGTTGATGATCATACTATTGTCCAACCTATTACTTGTGAAGTGGATAAGGCGATATATTACAGAATGATTTGAATACTGTTTTCTAGTAGCCTGTTGATAATAAGCTCCCACTGAATGTATCTAAGTGTGCTATCATGCATATCTCTAGGTGTAAACCTAACAATGCCTTATTTCATGGTTATTGTCTTGGAAGCAATCCTCTTAATGTCACTGAGAATTATGAACTCCTAGGTGTTCTGTTTAGCAGCAATTTTTCTTTTTTCGTTGTACAAGTGGGATGCACATCCTGGGGCACCCCATGATTCTTTCTTACTTTTATCTAAGACAGTGTTTTGTTGTATTGTGTTTCTCTTTGGCACCCTTTTAGTGTATGTCATTTAGATCATATTGAAGCTGTCCAAAGGATGGCTACCAGGATTTTGTATGGAAGAAAATTTTCAAATGAGCTAGTATCTTACGAAGACAGATTAAAGCATTTTAATCTTATCAGTATCAAGCACAACCTTACATTACAGAGACTTGCTCTTGATCATAGAGTTGTTCATGGGCATAGTACAGCTGAATTTAATCAGTTCATTAGATCTAGCATTCATGCCCCAGGAAGGCTCTGTACTTCATTGGACTGCGAAGACTCAGACTTTCTATAATTCCCCCTTGTTCATTTTACAAGACTTTGGAATGATCTGCCTTTGGATTTGCGGGAAATTCCTTCTATGAAGAGCTTCTGTTACAGACTGTCTGAACATTATTTATCTACTTATTAGGTTTTTCCTAAACTAGGGTAAGGGGTGTACTCACTTCACTGTGTTTCAAATCTCTGGCCTATACCCACTTACCTAGTACCTTCCCTGTTGTTTGTACCAAATATGTAATAATTATAATAATGACATGCCAAGACGATCACACAGAACACACTGCATTTTGGAGGTGGGTATAACTCAAGTAACACTAGGGGTAACTGGAGTAATACATTAGTTACGCTCTGCACAGATAAACTTCCGTCGGCCAACTGGGGCTTCGTTTGAACCGTCATATTTTCCTAAATACTCAATCAAACACCCTCAAATGTGACATAAACGTTTCCTTTGGAAAATTTACCTGCAAAACGATACCTCAATCTCTCTAAATGGTCGTACAATTCTATTAAAAACGAATATGAAAGTTCATTAACTGTTATGTAATCGCTGTTCCCTTTCGTGTGTCTCACTCCCTGATTTTGAAGCCGCTGGAGATAAGCCGGAAATCACGTGAGACTTCTTCCTAGTCCTTTTCTGTACGAAGGTGGGGGTAACTGTGCACTTCGAATACAACGCTCAAACTAGGACAATCGCTTGGAATTCAACTGTGAGTATCGCTAAATGTGTACCTATTTACATTAAAAGTCTATTTTATAGTTAAAAATGGTACTAAAAATATGGAAAGTCGGTCCAGTCCTCCCACCGCCCCCGCCAAAAATCAGCTTGGGCTCCTACGCCTATGTCACGAAACCATTGGGCCGCAGACGTTCAGAGTGGGACCACGCTTTCCAATGCGACTGCCAGGATGGGAGAATATGAGGGCTTTCGCCGCGGGGAAAATGAAATTAAACCACTTAAGTTGTAGTTGAATCTGAAGATCTGAAGAGGGAATGTTAGACTTCCTCGACTGTTGACTTCATTTATCTCCTCTTTTATGGGATCGCCCAATTAGACTCGACCAGAGCTCGCTAGAAGTGAACTAGAAGAAAGCTTTTTCGAAAACCTGTAAGGCCCCGGTTTTTTTCTTTGTTTTTTGGGGTTTTTTTAAAACTAAGTATCTCATTTTTTGAAAACGCCCCCTCCTACCGCTCTTAGAAGCCTCCATCCCCCCCCCCACCCCCCCCCCAATCCCCCCACCCCCCCCCCCCCCCCCCCCCCCCCATTTGCAAAAACTCCCTCCAGAGGGCGATGATTCTCCAGTTGGGAACCACTGATTTAGAGAAAGGGAACAAAAGTCCGGGCATTGGTATCTTTTCAGTGTTGTAGTTACTTTTCAAATGATTTTTACTCCCTAGTATTATTATCCAATCGGAAATGCATTAATTAGTACATCAAAGACAGGATTAAAAAGTCGAGAACAAAGGATTTTGAATTTTATTGTTGGAATGGAGGAAGGGGATAGGAGATATTTGAAGACTGAATTATATTGAAATAATTTTCATGTTGTACCTACGCGGGCAAGGCTTGTATTAGATTTTTCAAGCTTTTCAAGTTTATTTTCAATCAAAGACCTCTAATTAAAACGGTTAAAAAACATGGGTTACTACATCTCCAAACTTTGAAAGATGGATGAAATACTGGAAAACGAGTTTGCGTGCATGCCCAAAACTGTGACTGGTTGGTTCACCCTTAGCATTTTTATTGACACAGCCCTGTGCTGTTTGGGATCCCCACCTATTTTTCTTTTTTCCTCTAAATTAAGGATGACATCGAGTCCATTCGGAAGTCTCTAGCACAGCCACTGAGACTTCGAATTTCGTGGACAACTATTTACATTTCTGCACTTGACCAAGCTTAACGGATGCTTGAGGTACGGTTTGACAGAACAGTGGCGTCATTAGACTTTGGAAGTGTGTGTGTGGGGGGGGGGGGGGCACAGCATTTTGCCAGAGGGGCACACCAAGGTGAAGAACTGAGCAAGTTGCTGGAGGGGTCGTGCAGGCTCTGCGGCCCACCCCAGGCCCCTGGTGGGGTACAGGGACGTGCAATACTGCATTGCGGGGTCCAGTGCGAAAGCCCCCGATGGCTCTGAGTTATTTACAAACCTGTGATCATTCGAATGAAGCATTTACCAATCTCCAAACATGGCAGAAATTGCGCACTAAGCATTTGTCCCTCTGGCAAAATGCTGTTCCCCCAGCCTCCCACACTTCGAAAGTCAAATGACGCCACTGTTCTTTCAAACCGCACCTCAAGCATCCGTTAAACTTGGTCAAGTGAAGAAAAATAGAAATGACAATTTGACCATTTTTGTTAGCCCTTTACTCTTTAATTACCATTTAATTATTCGGGGGTGGGGGGTGGGGACGACGGATCATGTTAAAGTTTGCATAGGACTTTCAAACTTAAATCCACTCATGCTGTTCGGTAGGAATTAATGCTGTCTGTGTGAGGCAATTACCTTCCCAGTATGCTACTGAGGATAAGCCTTAACATTAGGGCATCAAAGGTACATGATCCGATGCTAGCTGAGAAAAAAATCCCTTGAATGTGGTTTATTGGGTTTTGGGTGCCTTATTATTATAATAATGTCATGGTAACTTTATTTCCTGCATTTTCTTCAGCAATAAATGAAAAAAGCCTATGACCAGTGCCAGCTGAGACCACCTTTGATGAACGCGCAAAGCAAGCAGAAAAGTGGCATTAAGTATCTATGAAAATTTTGGAAGTACCACCACTTTATGAGCCCTGGTCATAGACGTATGGGACCATTTGGACTTGGGGTGCAATTTAGTTTTTTATCCGAATCTCTAAGCCCGTTTTGAAGAAGTTTGCTCAAAGTAGTACAGCTTCTGCCCATACTGCGGAGTTTTCCAAAAATATTAGGGGAAAGTGCCCCTGCCCTCGTCTCATATACTTATGTACCTGGTCTGGGGCGTAGCCAGCTTTTTGGTGTGAGGGGCAAAGTCGACTCATCGTCCCCATTTTGACCACAGTCCTGGGGGAAGGGTATAACCCCTCCCCTTTTGAAACTTTTTTGCTGTCTCGAAGGGCTTGGATGCAAAATGGTGCTTCTTCAGTATTACACTAGATCCCAGTGTTCTCCACAGGGTTTCTAGAGGGGCGCAGGGGTGGCGTCAGGATTTGCCCGAAGGGGGCCAGACTCCCATACGGGTCACTAGCCGTACCTCACGACAGATATAAGTTAGTTAGTTAGATTGGATTTAACGACACATCAACACGAATGTCTTATGTAGTGTCAGCTAGATAGAACAGGGTAAAGGTAGGGTAAAACTAAAACTAAAAAAGAATTAAAACATTTGGCAAAATTCTAAAGTCTTGACAAAAGCAAATGGGCTGTCATGTCAAAATTTCCTGTAAAGGCCACTTTCTTTGAGAAAATCCAAGATGAGAGTGGGGTCCGTGTTTTCAAACAATGTCTTCAGGTCTGGTACACTGTAATATTTCTGACGAATATGGGAGTATTCATAGCAGTCGACGAGAATGTGACTGACGGTGACATCGCAATTACAGGGGATACAATATGGTCTCTCTTCCCCGTGGAGCAAATAAGCATGTGTTAGGTAAGTGTGACCGATTCGTGCCCTAGTCAGTGCGAAATCATCTCTCCGTTTCTAGGGGTTCCATTACCCACAGACTGACAGACCCGACCGTTGGTTTGACCTGGTATACTTTGTTCTCTGGGAAAGAATCCCACAGTTCCTGCCATTTTGATTTTATATAGCCGTTGACGTTAGGACGGTAATCAGTGTGGGGTACGTGGAGGTTGGTAATGTCCATCTGTCGGTCTGTAGGGCTTCCTTAGCTAGCGTGTCTACCTTTTCATTTCCGTGTATGCCCACGTGCCTCGGAACCCACGCGAGCACAACCGACTTCTGCAGTCTCACCAAATTGGAGTAAGCTTCCCGGAGAGCTATTACACAGGGGTGTTTTTGCTCATGGCCGTGAAGAGCTAAAAGGCTGGATAGCGAGTCTGTGAACACAATATTTATCCCTGACAGATATAAGAGAACATTAACTAGGTTTACGGGAAATAAGATGGCATTGTACTATATTTAGCTCTATAGTAACGGAACTAAGGAAGAGCGGGGAAAAGCGTACCAAAAATTGTGGGTGTTTTATCTCATAAATTATCCTTTTTAAATTAAAAATAAGTAAACCAACCATGGGTGGCGACAGAATTTTCCCGAACGGGGGCCGGGCCATACCAGCGACCCCAAGTTCCGACAACCCATAATGTCGAGGGGGGGGGGGGCATGGTGAGAAGGGGATTTGAAGGAGCCTAAATATATCATGCCATTGCAGGGCATATTTTGCATAATATCACTTAATACTTCAAGAGCCAAGTTGCGAAATGATATCCTTCTTTTGAATCTGAATCATGAAACTGCAAAGCGCGCGAAGCGCGCGAAAATTTTTGGAAGGCTTCCACAAAAAAACCTATGTAATCATTAAGAACAAAAGAAAGAAAACTGTGGGGGTTGAAGACCATATCGGGGATAACATACATTGTATCGAAACCAACTGGACTCGCTCACCAACTGCCTGTACAGCATGGCACACATTAGAGAACAGCAACTAGGTATTGCGATATGGAATGAAATTTACGACCTCTACATAAGCTGTGTACTCTGGGTACATGTTACTTGGTAAGGTGGACTGGACTTGTGCTATTTAGCCATGTGGAATGGAAATACTGAAGAAAATGGAGTGAACCTACAGCGCGCGTAGCGCGCCGAAAATTTTGGGTTCTTATTAGAGAAGTTGTTCTCTTGAGAGCAAAAAACAGGTCAAAAAAAAAAAAAACAGGTCGCCTTCGGGGACTGCATGCTTTATCGTATCGACTAAGACTCCCCGACGAAACTGTAAAAATTCCCCGATGGGGGGGGGCATGCCCCCCTGCCCCCTGCCCAAACCTGGCAACACCCCTGGAGGGGCTGCCCGTCCTTCGAGTGAAAATGACAACGACAACCAATACTTTTTCGGAATTTATTTAGGCTATTTGTTTCAAAATCAGGATTAGGGTTCGAAAAAGGGCTAGGGTTCAGTCCCAAAGGCATAATCTGTTAGAAAAGGAGAAAAAATCCGGAACACTGTTTCCAGACAAGATGACATCATTAATATCCAAGGTTTTGATTGACTTTTCGGGGCCTATTGCCAATGCGTCCTACATAAAATAAATATGCCGTCCGTTCTGCTCTGGATTCCACCGTCATTACTCATCCCCGAGACCTAGATCCCTACCCCCTCCCACTCCGCCCCTCCAACTTCCCATCCCTCCCTCCTCTCGCCGTTTTTTTTTTCGTTATTATTATTATTATTATTATCATCATCATCATCATCATCATCATCATCATCATCATCATCATCATCATCGTCATCATCATCATTATTATTATTATTATTTTTTTTTTTTGCTTTCCTTCGTTTTTTCAACATCGCCTATTGCGTCCCAAAATTTCTGTGGGGGAACTCTGCCCCCTGCCCTCTCTGGCTACGCCACTGTACCTGGTGTTGTGCCGACTCCACCTCGGCGAGGATTCGGGAGAACAGCATTTCGCCTTGCGAATTTTAAGGCACATGTATTTAAAGTAAACGGGCATTAGCCTATGGGAGTGAGGGGAAGTATCCTCCCGTTTATTGGATACGCGCCGAAAAGGGCAATGGAAATTGCAATTTTCTGACAGTTTGGGAGAGGGCTCACGGCCGCAGTAGTCCCACTTCAAAAGAGATGCCGAAATGGTAGCTGTGGGCTTTATCTCCTAATAAGGTATCTCTTCACATAGTTGCAAGCGAAGTGTTCCGCAAAATTTTAGTTTAAGAATATTTTGTGCAATCTAGCCGCATGATTCAAGGACTGGTAAAGTGACAGTGTCCTCGGATTCATATCGATATGTAAACGGTGTGTTTATGCATATTTTTTTACTTATATATACCCAATAGCTAATCTTCTTGGGGGAGGCACTCGAGAGTTGGGGGCACTCGAGGGCACAGTCAACTTTTGGAGGGCAAGCGCCCCCACTACTCTCTTGGCGAGGCCACTGAAAAGCAATCACACCCTAAAAATTTAACTGTGCATTAAAGGTGTCTGCAAAGGATATTTTGATGTTTTTTTTTTGTCTTTTAGTCAGTTCGCTTTCTTATTTTTCACAATTATTTAGGAGTGTTTAGGAGGATGGAAGACGATTTTCGTAACACTATGATTTTGCCTAACTTAATTACATCTCTCTGTCGGCCGGCGATTTTGGTTTCTGCGAAGACGAATCGCCCTTCCTCGAGTTTGCCCCCATGAAGAAAGACGGACACAAGGATTTAACTTTGCCAGACGAGGGTATCCTTATGGGGGCAGCAAACCGAAACTCTGACAAATGCAACCTACGGGTTGCTAGAAGGATGGCCATGCAAAATTTTCGACACGTTGCACGTCAAATATTGGGGATTTTATAATGGAAGAAATTTCACAATGTGGGGTTTTATTTACAAAGGTCTCTCCCCACATGGTAAAAAAAAAACAAGAGGGCAATCCACGGAGTTGCTTATCTCATCGCTAGCACATGCATTGAGCCATGTTTCTTACTGACAAGAACTTTTTCTCTTCCTAGTGGCATAAGGTCTACACGTAACTGCAGGGACCGCGGAGACGCACTTTTTCTGCCGTGTTACTCTTTCATATGCCTTTAACTGCATTTTGGGCCGAATGAAACTGCATTTATTTTATTGAAAATATTGGGCGGCTTCAATGATTAGCCCCCGGCCCGCACTTCAAAATTAGGGAGCTTTAGATTACACGACGTGGGCAGGGCGACGCGGCGTTTTAACCTACAGTTCACGTCGTCGAGCTGACGTCCGCGCCCTGGAACTATTGCGCTTTAGATTTCTACGACGCGGCATGAAAGTCGCGTGGTGATATTCGAACTTCGTTTGAGTAGCAGACGCCCAAACCGATCCGTTAATGGTAACAGTGTTTAGTATAAGTCAAACGTACTCCTTTTTTTTCCAAAAGTCCCCTGACTCTCTGGCGAAGAGCCAGGGGCGAAAACCAAACAATACTCCCGAAGGAGTTCTGCTCCCTGAAGGAGTAACAACGTCCCGAAGGGACAAACTTTGACTGAACTGACACCACCCGACAGTGGTCCCGTTCTAGACTGGCTGAATAGAACAGGTCCCACTGGAAGCTCCGCCGTCTTGATCACGGATACTCCTGCGCCAGGTAAGTACTCCTTATGTAGGCCTAATTTGGAGAGTGGCAAACCTTCATCGAGTTCGTGAAGCAATTGCTATGGTTATTTAACTGATATAATGGACGACGATGAATTTATGATATGTGTGCAACGCGTATTTTAAGTTTCTAATGCAACGATCGGCATGGCAACAAAATTGTTTGACGTCATATGCTGCCTCTCGTTGCCGTTCTGGCCACAACGCCAAAACGAGCGACTCCCGGTGTAGAATTACACCGACAACGTGAAGTTCACGTCGACGCATGCGCATAGTTACAACATGACGTCATTACGTCGTAGCCGACGTCCGCGTCGTGCAATCTAAAGCTCCCTATTGGCTCCTCGGTCTCCGAATAAGTGCACTTGAATATGAACGCACAATGAGGGGTTTGAACTGAAACTCATAGTCTATTCATATGTCAGTTTCTATGGTAACTTCAAATTACGCACTTTTATATCCTTTAATTTTTCACGCACTCACAATTAAAGGGAAAGCAACTACCAGCGCGTTCGTCGATGATAAGAAAGCGCAGAAGTACGCGTGAAGTATTTTAGATAAAAAGACAGGCTATACCTATTTTCTGCGTGTATACAATGCTCACGCAACCTGCGCTGTTCTAACAATGGCGTTTTCTGTAATGCGTGCCTATTATACGAACATAACGAAATAGAAAGGCGCGCATGTCAAATCCACCCTTCCGCCCTGATATTTGCGTCTCGATGCGCCCTTTTGCTGTGTAAGAAGGACGAATTCAGTGCGAAATACAAAAAATCTGTGCACATAATATGATATGCATACTTGTGTTGTGAGTAAACCCCTAAGAATATAATTTTAGCTGCTATTTTCCGTCGTGGGAATTTTTAATTAAGGTGGTAAAAATTTCCGACAGAGACTAGAAATTTCCGACAGAGGCCTTCGGAGGCTTTGTGGGAGGGAGGCGACCGCCCCCTTGGCTCACTGATCTATGTGTAGGATCAACATACATAAGCAGATCAGTGTGACCGTGTTTGAGGCGTCTGTACGCGTACTAATTTCCCTCCATGCATGCGCCCTTTTGTTGTTGTGCAAAAAGAACGCCTTCAGTGCGCTATACAGAAAATATGTGCACAAAATACGATGTTCATGCTTGCTCGTGTCAGCACGCACATCATTGGAATGGACAGTCAGTACCAAAAATATTACAAGCATAGATTCCAAAATTAGAATGGCGTGTTGACTCCCCATGGAGCCCAAAATATGGGGCGGAAGTGCTGATCACTGTTCAATAGTTTTAAGAAAAGCACAGGCTGCAGGTTGTCTTACAAAAGTATTAATACTATTTCGGAACATTGTAATGTAAGAAGTATTCATTCCTCAACACTAAATTCTACTTACAAGAAGTTTAATTCTTCCTGACAGCATTAATACAAATAAGTACACTTGAACATGAACGCACAATGACTGGTTTAAAGTTAATACACTTATTTGCCTACATTCATTAGTCAGTTCCTATATCTTTAAGCAGGGAGTTGTCCTAACAACCAGTCCCTGCTTTAAGTAACGCACTTTTATATGCGTGTTTAACTTCTTACGCCCCCATAGCCTTTGTCAAGGCTTTTCTGCCGTTTGTTATCCCTCACTTTATTTAGGCCTACTTCGATTTGAAAGTAGCCTACGCGCTCTAACGATTGAAGCTAGGCCCTCGTATCTCTGCCATTGGATCTAGCGTCGGCATTTCCGGCGTAGCGATTTCCAAGGGGAGTATATCACAGAGGAGATAACAGCCAGTGTTTCCAGAGGGGGGGGGGGGAGGAGGGAAGAATTCGCCGAAAAGACTCGACAGAGGCTAACGCCCCCACAACGAGAAATCTTCAAGTGTGTTTTCTTCCCAAGAGCGCAGAAGTGTGCGTCAAGTATTTCGGATAATACACAGAGAAAAAATGTATTCCGCACGTATAGAACGCCTTGTAAAAAGACACTCACGCTAACCTCTTTTAACAATGAAATTTCTGTAACGTACGCGTTCTTATTTCCCGGCTACGCAGATCGCCGAAAAGAACGACGTGCATGTCAAATTCACACTTCGATATTTGCGTCTCCACGAGGAGTCACTGAGCGTTACAGTGTAGGTATAGTAGTTTGGAATTTATGTTTATAATATGTTTGGTCAGAACTAGTAACAATCGCCTCTACACTGTGTACTGTTGATTTACGTTGCTATCATCAATGTTAATACCGGCGGAGACGCTAAAGAAATGTGATTTTTCACAAAAATTGATCTTTGACCTTGTTTGCCATGGTAACCATATATTTTGGTAGCATTAGACACGTTCATCATATGTGTGAAGTTTCATATATGTGGAATGTTTCCTTCTGGAATTATATTAAAAATATTAAAAAATGTGATTTTTTAATAAAATTGGCCTTTGACTTCCTGTCACGTGACCTTTGAGCTTGGTTGCCATGATAACCATATATTTTGGTAGTATTCGGCACATTCATCATATGTGCGAAGTTTCATGTGTGTGGAATGTTTCCTTCTGAGATATTCTGAGATATTAAGAAAACAAAATTGGACACACACACACACTAAAAGTGACGAAAATCACAATACAAGAGGGCAATCCACGGAGTTGCTTATCTCATCGCAGCACAGGCAGTGCTAGGCCGTATAACTAGAGGACGCACATCAATGTGGAATCCAAAGATATCAGCATAGATTCCAAACTCCTATATCTACACTGTTAGGCTCAGTGACTCCCCATGGAGACGCTAATATCGGGGCGGAAGTGTTTATTTGACATGCGCGCCGTTCTATTCCGCGATTTGTGTACAAATATAAGAACGCGTCACAGAAACTTTCATCGTTAAAAGAGGTTAGCGTGCGTGCACTTTTACAACGCGTTCTATACGCCCAGAATACATTTCTCTGTGTATTATCCGGAATACTTGACGCACAGTTCTGCGCACTCTTGAAACAAACGCGCTAGTTGCTTTCCCGTTGTGAGCGCGTAAGTAGTTGAACGCGCATATAAAATTGCGTCACTTGGAGATATCATAGAAACTGACCAATGAATGTCCATGAACTTGCAAAACCAGTCATTGTGCGTTCATGTTCAAGTGTAAATACGTGAAATGCCGCATTGAAGAAATAAGTTATTCTTGTTCAAGTGGAATTTACAGATAGTTCTCAGTGACGTCACAGCTAGGGGTTAGCAACCGCCATGTCTGAGGACAAGCCTGTGCCGGGGTTGCCCTCAAACATGGCTGAAATAATACACGTGAAAAGCTCCTATGACGTCACGTAAGAACTATCTATTGAGGCGTAGTACTTTTTCAGTCAACAACATTCCGAAATAACAAGTATTAATACTTTTGTAAGACGTTCATTTGCCTGTTTGTTTTCAAAACGACTGAGCAGTGATCAGCACTTCCTCCCCGATATATTGGGTTCCGTGGGGAGTCAACGTGCCATTTTAAGTTTGGAATCTATGCTTGTAATATCTTTGGAGGAATCACAGAGCAATATATATCCTGCTCTATGTGTGGAATATAGATAATCCTCAGTGACGTCACAGCTAGAGGTTAGCAACTGCCATGTCTGAGGGCAAGCCTGTACACACATGCCGGGGTTGCCCTCAGACATGGCTGAAATAATACAGTGAAAAGCTCCTATGACGTCATGTGAGAACTATCTATACCGTGCAAAATTGAACCCGAATTGGAGATCACGTTATGTAGGTCACCTTCGGAAATAATGTAACACTGACCAATGTGGGCATGGTAACGCGCCCTACACCTGTAGCGTGTCCTTAACGCCTCTTCGGCCTCTAATGCTTTATTTCGCACAATCACGCATTAGTTCTCATCCACATCATTGCACTGCTTCTAGTACATGGATTGCCTTAGCAACTTAATGAAATGGCTACACATCGGAGTATCTGACGCAAATGTACTAATGTGTGACAAAAAACGATAAGTACCCTTACTTATTATTACCTTTGGGTTTACAAGTAAATCCAACCCCAAGAATACGAATCTAAAACTCCATTGGCCTACAGACTTCATGATAGTGCTAATTCTAAATAGGGTGTGCGCTAAATGGAAAGATACAAAGATGTTAAAAACATAGATCCCAAACTTAAAATGGCGCGTTGACTCCCCATGGAGCCACAATATCGGGCCGGAAGTGCTGATAATGCTCTGTTCAGCTGTTCAGTCGTTTTGAAAGCAAACGGACAGATGTCTTACAAAAGTATGAACACTTGTTATTTTGAAACATTGTAAATTTAAGGAGTATTACTCCTCAATAGATTTCACTTAAAAGAAGAACTTTATTTTTTCCTTGCGGCATTTTGCATTGCATTAGGTGCACTTGAAAATGTACGCACAATGGCACGTTCGAAGCTCAGTTCATGCAGGAAGCTCCCTGGTTCATGGGCTTATTTATTGGTCAGTTTTATTGAATCATCAGGAACACACTCTTAAATGAACCTTTAATATCTTACGCACTCACAACGGGAAATCAACTAGCGCGTTTGTTTCCGGAGCGCGCAAAAGTGTCAAGTCAAGTATTCGGGATAAAACACAGAGAACGTTATCCTGCGTGTACTCAACGCTCACGAATGCCACGCTATTTTAGGAATGAAATTTCCTGTGCGTACCTGTTATTAGGAAGCTTTAGATTACACGACGTGGGCAGGGCGACGCGGCGTTTTAACCCACAGTCCACGTCGTCGAGCTGACGTCCGCGCCCTGGAACTATTGCGCTTTAGATTTCTACGACGCGACATGAAAGTCGCGTGGCGATATTCGAACTTCGTTTGAGTATCAGATGCGCAAGCCGATCTGCTAATGGTAACAGTATTTAGCGGGAAGTATAAGTCAAACTTACTACTTATGTAGGCCTAAATTGAAGAGTGGCAAACCTTCATCGAGTCCGTGAAGCAATTGCTATGGTTATTTAACTGATATAATGGACGACGATGAATTTATGATATGTGTGCAACGCGTATTTTAAGTTTCTAACGCAACGATTGGCATGGCAACAAAAAATATATGACGTCATAAACTGCCTCTTGTTGCCGTTCTAGCCACAACGCCAAAACGAGCGACTCCCGATGTAGAATTACACCGACAACGTAAAGTTACAACATGACGTCATTACGTCGTAGCCGACGTCCGCGTCGTGCAATCTTAAGCTCCCTACTATACGCACATCACCGAATAAAAAGCGGGTATGTCAAATCCACACTTCTACTCCCATATTTGCGTCTCCATGAGGAATCAATCTCCGTTACAGTGTAGGTATAGGACTTTGGCATCTATACTTATAATAGACCTTATGCATTGACATCACACTGACGTCATCTTGGGTGAAAATAATGAAGCACACGTCTGAAATGTGCACTCACGGCGTAGATTTCGCCGCACGTGTAGTAGACTTACGCGCGTGTACGATTGGTAACGAATCAGCTGTCTGTATTTATTGGTGTAACTTGCAATGATACGCGCTTTTCCTCCATTTTCCTCCAAACGAGGGAGCACTTTCTCCTTTGTGACATCATATGCATAGGGTCTATATCTTTGAAAAGATAACACACAATGCGCCGATCGCGGGTGGTGCACTGCAGTGACGTAGCTAGATGTTTTTGTCGGGGGGGCGGGGCAAAATCAATTTCCGAGAGATTATTATCTTGAAGTAATGATGTACTATCCAAAGATATTATAAGCATACATTCCAAACTTAAAATGGCGCGCTGACTCTTCATGGAGGCCAAAATATCAGGGCCGAAGTGCTGATCACTGTTCAGTCATTTTGAAAACAGTTAGAGAGATTAAAGTCTTGCGCAAGTGTAACAGCATGTTAATTCGGAACATTCTTAAATCTGAGAAATAATCACTCAATATATTCCTTTCACTGACAAGTTATGCTTCTTCCCCGTGCCATGTCAAGCAAACACTCTGTCATGAACGCACAATGACTGTTTTGAAGTCCGCAATCTATAAATAGGTCAGTTACCATGGTCTCGTCAAAAACGCTGTTAAAAATGTGCGTCGATTTCTTACGAGCATTTAACGGAAACGAAATTAGCGTGTTCTTTTTTTAAGTGCGCGGTAGTGAGTTTCTCTGTGCATTTAGATAAATGCACAGAGAAAGGTATATTGCGCGTATGAAACGCGCTGTCAAAGCACACGTGGGTCAACCTTTTTATAACAATGACGTTGTCCGTAACGCGTTGTTTTTTTCGTACGCAGATCGTCGAACAGAACGGCGCACTTGTCAATTCCACACTTCCGCCCCGATATTTGCCTCACCATGAGGAGTCAATTTCCGTAAAAGTGTAGGTATAGGAGTGTGGAATCTATGCTGATAGTATCTTTGGTGCTATCTAAGTGTACTAGCTTCCCTTCATGCGCCCTTTTGTTGTTGTGCAAAAAGAACGCTTTCAGTGCGCTATACAGAAAATATGTGCACATAATACGATGTGCATGCTTGCTTGTGTTAGCATGCATATCATTGGAATGGACAGTCAGTACCAAAAACATTACAAGCATAGATTCCAAATTAAGAATGGCGTGTTGACTCCCCATGGAGCCCAAAATATGGGGCAGAAGTGCTGATCACTGTTCAGCAGTTTTAAAAAACACAGGCTACAGGGAAATTAATGTCTTACAAAAGTATTAATACTATTTCGGAACATTGTAATGTAAGAAGTATTCATTCCTCAATACTAAATTCTACTTAAAGAAGTTTAATTCTTCCTGACAGCATTACAAATAAGTTCACTTGAACATGAGCGCACAATGACTGGTTTAAAGTTCATGCACTTATTCGCCTACATTCATTAGTCAGTTCCTATATCTTTCAGTAACGCACTTTTATATGCGCGTTTAATTTCTTACGCCCTCACAACGGGAAATCAACTAGCGCATTGCTTCCCAAGAGCGCAGAAGTGTGTGTCAAGGATTTCGGATAATACACAGAGAAAAAAATGTATTCCGCACGTATAGAACGCGTTGTAAAAAGACACGCACACTAACCTCTTTTAACAATGAAATTTCTGTAACGTACGCGTTCTTATTTCCCGGCTACGCAGATCGCCGAAAAGAACGGCGCGCATGTCAAATTCACACTTCAATATTTGCGTCTACACGAGGAGTCACTGAGCGTAACAGTGTAGGTATAGTAGTTTGGAATCTATGCTTATAATATCTTTGGTCAGTACTAGAAACAAGCGCGTCTACACTGTGTACTGTTGATTTACGTTGCTATCATCAATGTTAAGTCTTTGTGTACGGAAACGCTAAAAAAATGTGACTTCTCACAAAAATTGATCTTCGAGCTTGGTTGCCGTGGCAACCATATATTTTGGTAGCATTAGACACGTTCATCATATGTGTGAATTAAGTTTCATGTATGTGTAATGTTTCCTTCTGGAATGATATTAAATATACTAAAAAATGTGATTTTTACCAAAATTGACCTTTGACTTCTTGTCACGTGACCTTTGACCTTGGTTAGCATGGTAATCACATATTTTGGTACTATTTAGCACATTCATCATATGTGCGAAATTTCATGTATGTGGAATGTTTCCTTCTGGAATTATACTTAAAATACTAAAAAAATGTGATTTCTCACAAAAATTGACCTTTGACCTTGGTTGCCATGGCAAAGATATATTTTGGTAGTATTAGACACGTTCATCATATGTGTGAAGTTTTGTGTATGTGGAATGTTTCCTTCTGGAATTATACTAAAAATACTAAAAAAAATGTGATTTCTCACAAAAATTGATCTTTGACCTTGGTTGCCATGGCAACCATATATTTTGGTAGCATTAGGCACTTTCATCATATGTGCAAAGTTTCATGCATGTGGAATGTTTCCTTCTGGAATTATACTTAAAATACTAAAAAAGTGTGATTTCTCACAAAAATTGATCTTTGATCTTGGTTGCCATGGCAACCATATATTTTGGTAGCATTAGACACTTTCATCATATGTGCAAAGTTTCATGTACGTGGAACGTTTCCTTCTGGAATTATACTAAAAATACTAAAAAAATGTGATTTCTCACAAAAATTGATCTTTGACCTTGGTTGCCATGGCAACCATATATTTTGGTAACATTAGACACTTTCATCATATGTGCAAAGTTTCATGCATGTGGAATGTTTCCTTCTGGAATTATACTTAAAATACTAAAAAAGTGTGATTTCTCACAAAAATTGATCTTTGATCTTGGTTGCCATGGCAACCATATATTTTGGTAGCATTAGACACTTTCATCATATGTGCAAAGTTCCATGTACGTGGAACGTTTCCTTCTGGAATTATACTAAAAATACTAAAAAACCGTGAATGTTCCCAAAAATTGAATTTGACCTCTGACCTTTGACCTTTTCTGCCGAAAGTCACGGAGACACAAGTTTACACTCTGGGGTACCTACCCACCAAATTTCAAAAGAATCGGTCTAGCCCACAAGGAGGAGTTCATGGAACACTTTTTTCACATTTTTTCGCTTAAAATGTTAGTATCACGTGACTTTTGACCTTGGTTGCCATGGCAACCATATATTTTCGTAGTGCCAGACACTCTTATTATATGTGTGAAGTTTCAGGTTCATGGGATGTTTTTTCTTGGAGTTATTATAAAAAGAGTGATTTTCACATAATTTGACCTTTGACCTCTGACCTTTGACCTTTACTTCCGGGAGTCGATGTAGACTTGGGGTTCCACCTAGGGCACCTTCCCACCAAATTTGAAGAAAATCGGCTTTACCGTTTTGGAGATATTAAGAAAACAAAATTGGACACACACACACACACTCACTCACTCACCCACACACTCACCCACACACACACACACACACACGGACACGTTTTGACCCCTCCCTCTGTTATGGACTTTTGGTCACCCTGGGGTACCCCACCATGGGTTAGGACTTTAGACTAGTAACTTGTGAAAATTAACTGTTACCATGGCAACCGTTGTTATTTCTGCTCGCATTGCCGAATGTAGCCCAACAGGTCAAGTGACTACAATATCTCATCCTCCTCACGGAGCGATGAGATAAAAATTAGTAAACCATTAGGTGGCAGGTTGAATTTCCTGTAAAGGCCACTTTCTTTGAGAAAATCCAAGATGAGAGTGGGGTCCGTGTTTTCAAACAATGTCTTCAGGTCTGGTACACTGTAATATTTCTGACGAATATGGGAGTGTTCATAGCAGTCGACGAGAATGTGACTGACGGTGACATCGCAATTACAGGGGATACAATATGGTCTCTCTTCCCCGTGGAGCAAATAAGCATGTGTTAGGTAAGTGTGACCGATTCGTGCCCTAGTCAGTGCGAAATCATCTCTCCGTTTTCTAGGGGTTCCATTACCCACAGACTGACAGACCCGACCGTTGGTTTGACCTGGTATAATTTGTTCTCTGGGAAAGAATCCCACAGTTCCTGCCATTTTGATTTTATATAGCCGTTGACGTTAGGACGGTAATCAGTGTGGGGTACGTGGAGGTTGGTAATGTCCATCTGTCGGTCTGTAGGGCTTCCTTAGCTAGCGTGTCTACCTTTTCATTTCCGTGTATGCCCACGTGCCTCGGAACCCACGCTAGCACAACCGACTTCTGCAGTCTCACCAAATTGGAGTAAGCTTCCCGGAGAGCTATTACACAGGGGTGTTTTTGCTCATGGCCGTGAAGAGCTAAAAGGCTGGATAGCGAGTCTGTGAACACAATATTTATCCCTGACAGATATAAGAGAACATTAACTAGGTTTACGGAAATAAGATGGCATTGTACTATATTTAGCTCTAAGTAACGGAACTAAGGAAGAGCGGGAAAAGCGTACCAAAAATTGTGGGTTTTATCTCAGAAATGATCCTTTTGAAAGCCAAAACAAGTAAACCGACCATGGGTGGCGACAGAATTTTCCCGAACGGGGGCCGGGCCATGCCAGCGACCCCAAGTTCCGACAACCCACTATGCCGAAGGGGTGCATGGTGAGAAGGGGATTTGAAGGAACCTAACTATCCCTTGTCATTGCAGGGCATATTTTGCATAATATCACTTAATACTTCAAGAGCCAAGTTGCGCATTGATATCATTCTTTTAAATCTGAATCGTGAAACTGCAAAGCGCGCGAAAATTTTTGGAAGGCTTCCACAAAAAACATATGTAATCATTAAGAACAAAAAGAAAGAAAACTGTAGGGGATGAAGACCGTATCGGGGATAACACACATTGTATCGAAACCACCTGGACTCGCTCACCAACTGACCATACAGCATGACATACATTAGAGAACAGTAACTATAGGCATTGCGATATGGAATGAAATTTACGACCTCTACATAAGCTGTGTACTCTGGGTACATGTTACTTGGTAAGGTGGACTGGACTTGTGCTATTTAGCCATGTGGAATGGAAATACTGAAGAAAATGGAGTGAACCTACAGCGCGCGTAGCGCGCCGAAAATTTTGGGTTCTTATTAGAGAAGTTGTTCTCTTGAGAGCAAAAAACAGGTCAAAAAAAAAAAAAAACAGGTCGCCTTCGGGGACTGCATGCTTTATCGTATCGACTAAGACTCCCCGACGAAACTGTAAAAATTCCCCGATGGGGGGGGGGCATGCCCCCCTGCCCCCTGCCCAAACCTGGCAACACCCCTGGAGGGGCTGCCCGTCCTTCGAGTGAAAATGACAACGACAACCAATACTTTTTCGGAATTTATTTAGGCTATTTGTTTCAAAATCAGGATTAGGGTTCGAAAAAGGGCTAGGGTTCAGTCCCAAAGGCATAATCTGTTAGAAAAGGAGAAAAAATCCGGAACACTGTTTCCAGACAAGATGACATCATTAATATCCAAGGTTTTGATTGACTTTTCGGGGCCTATTGCCAATGCGTCCTACATAAAATAAATATGCCGTCCGTTCTGCTCTGGATTCCACCGTCATTACTCATCCCCGAGACCTAGATCCCTACCCCCTCCCACTCCGCCCCTCCAACTTCCCATCCCTCCCTCCTCTCGCCGTTTTTTTTTCGTTATTATTATTATTATCATCATCATCATCATCATCATCATCATCATCATCATCATCATCATCATCATCATCATCATCATCATCATCATCATCATCATCATCATCATCATCGTCATCATCATCATTATTATTATTATTATTTTTTTTTTTGCTTTCCTTCGTTTTTTCAACATCGCCTATTGCGTCCCAAAATTTCTGTGGGGGAACTCTGCCCCCTGCCCCCTCTGGCTACGCCACTGTACCTGGTGTTGTGCCGACTCCACCTCGGCGAGGATTCGGGAGAACAGCATTTCGCCTTGCGAATTTTAAGGCACATGTATTTAAAGTAAACGGGCATTAGCCTATGGGAGTGAGGGGAAGTATCCTCCCGTTTATTGGATACGCGCCGAAAAGGGCAATGGAAATTGCAATTTTCTGACAGTTTGGGAGAGGGCTCACGGCCGCAGTAGTCCCACTTCAAAAGAGATGCCGAAATGGTAGCTGTGGGCTTTATCTCCTAATAAGGTATCTCTTCACATAGTTGCAAGCGAAGTGTTCCGCAAAATTTTAGTTTAAGAATATTTTGTGCAATCTAGCCGCATGATTCAAGGACTGGTAAAGTGACAGTGTCCTCGTATCGATATGTCGATATGTAAACGGTGTGTTTATGCATATTTTTTTACTTTTATACCCAATAGCTAATCTTTCTTGGGGGAGGCACTCGAGAACTTGGGGGCACTCGAGGGCACAGTCAACTTTTGAAGGGCAAGCGCCCCCACTACTCTCTTGGCGAGGCCACTGAAAAGCAATCACACCCTAAAAATTTAACTGTGCATTAAAGGTGTCTGCAAAGGATATTTTTGATGTTTTTTTTGTCTTTTAGTCAGTTCGCTTTCTTATTTTTCACAATTATTTAGGAGTGTTTAGGAGGATGGAAGACGATTTTCGTAACACTATGATTTTGCCTTAACTTAATTACATCTCTCTGTCGGCCGGCGATTTTGGTTTCTGCGAAGACGAATCGCCCTTCCCCGAGTTTGCCCCCATGAAGAAAGTCGGACACAAGGATTTAGCTTTGCCAGACGAGGGGATCCTTATAGGGGCAGCAAACCGAAACTCTGACAAATGCAACCTACGGGTTGCTAGAAGGATGGCCATGCAAAATTTTCGACACGTTGCACGTCAAATATTGGGGATTTTATAATGGAAGAAATTTCACAATGTGGGGTTTTATTTACAAAGGTCTCTCCCCACACGGTAAAAAAAAAAATTAGTAAACCATTAGGTGGCAGGTTGCCGTCAGGGATTTACATACTTCATTGCACACATTAAGGCTCCCCGACTAGAATGCAAAACTTTCTTCACCGGGGAGTCAGCCTTGCGTCACCGGAGGGGGGCACGCGTCCTGCTAGCATTTTCCCCATTAGAACAATTGAATGTATGTCTAAATGTTTTCGAACATGATGGTAAATTTTATTAAGGCAGAAAGCGTCTTTGCTCGGGAAGGCATGCAACTAATACATTTTTAGCGCTACAAAGTTACAAAGTACTGTTTTGTTTTGTTTCAACACACATTTTTCTGCTATCTTTTTATGAAAGGTAGTTGGAACTTAGTCACAATGGAACTTGGTCGGTCTCCATTTTTTTTTTTGTAAATTTATGGGCGATATCTCTTCTCTAAGGAGCCTCGATCGGTGCATTGTTTCCAACTCACCGTCATTCCGAAATTTTAATTTATCTTGTTAAACTATACTTGTCCTCTCATATAGGCTAAAAACAGTTGTTTGGGAGAAATTACAGCCACGATTTGGTAAATGTGAATGGGTTACCTATTGCCAAGCCATTAGATCTTCTATGTTTGTGTTTACGTGATTTTGAAAATAAGTGAGCATGAATGTCCTCATGGTCGAGCCTCCTCGCTGCTCCAGGAAATAGGATCTTCTTCACAGTTTATGCGATTTTCTCCGCGGTTTTGCAATTTTTTCTTTGAAAACATTACCTTTTTAGGCACTTCATAGTTCCCGTTTATTGATACGAGCACAATTATATATGAACATCCCTTATGATATCAAACCCTTGTGCTATGCAATTTAATATATTTGAAATTAAACTATTTGTTCATGTCAGAGAAATAAAAATAGGGGAAATGACGTCAGGCGATCTGCATTGAAGCCACTCATTTGGTTCTCTGGACGGCAACAAAGCAACGGCGCGTAATACAGAGTATGACGTTTCTTTGCCCAAGTTATAGGCGGAGTAACTACAAGTTTTCAAGTTAGAAGTATATAACAATCAGGGGTGGCGCCAGGATCTGCCCGATAGGGGTCCAAGCTCCCTGACCGGGGGGGGGGGCAGCGACCTAAAGGCTAAAGTCCCGACAAAGACGATGAGTTCCCAAAAGGATGAGGAAAAGACAATTTTTTTAAATTTTTTATTGAAAAATTTGGATTTTTGCGGGAGGAATTTCGAAATTTTTTAAGGAAAATTGGAAAACTGTGGGGTCATTATTGAATAATAGGTCCTTCCTTTGAGCAATATCAAACAGACCGTTAAGGCGACTGAAGGTCATTGGGATTACATATTTCATCGTTCGGATTAAGACTCCCCGACGTAATTGGAAAATTTCCCTGATGGGGGGAGGGTCAGCCTCCCTCGACGGGGGCATAGCCCCCCTGAACCCAGTTAGCGCCACCCTAGATAGCAAAACACTTAAGGCACCATGATGAGTACTTGTTTAAGTTGTTTTGTCATTACTTCTTCTGTTGGACAAGTTGGTGAGATTGTACTTCTTAATGCCCAAGAAGACCTCACCATCATCCATGCATCCACTGGTACTCTCTTGTCCTCTGTATCATCAGTCAGTCCCAGTTGGCTATTAGAAGGACGGAGAAAAGTTATAACTTAAAATTGTTTAACTGTAATTTTGTTGTCTGATTAGTGCCCTTTCAATGTCATTCGACGGGGCTTAAATGCCAGGCGCGGATCCAGAAATTTCGAGGGGGGGGGGGGGGGGGGCAAGATGGAAAATCTCATGTGCACCGAAGGTGCACCACGAGGGTGAAGCGCGAGTTCCTACGCATGGGGTCCCGCGTTAAGCTCTTGCAATATTGCATTTTAAGAGCACAGAAATCGGCTCCAGTTTTTATGTCAGTGAGATTTTATACCTTTTCATGTTCCATGGAATTTGATGTGTATGGCTCAGTATAAGTTACTATATGTACCTGCAGAGTTCCGGAGAATCTAAGTTATCTTAAAACTTAACACGCCAACACTTAAACACGCCAACATTATGAGCCCGTGTAGGTAACTTGAAATTATTTTTGCCATAATGAGTGTTTTATTTTCGTTATACGGTATTCGGGTATAGGACGTCAGATGAAACAATTGCGCGCAAAGCGCGCCGAAAATTTGAATTTACATTTAAAACCATTGCGATGACTAACGGTGTCAATTTTGTTTATATGTGTCTATCAATTAGAAGGTGGGTTCGATACTAAGTTTTCAGTTCTCATAAGAAGAGGAGGGTGAAAAATTTAATATCAGTTGCTTTACATCCTTACAATGCTGTCTCCTCTGAAATCACGTTTATGCACACGAATAATTGGCTTATGGTAGAACCCCACCGATGAGTAATGCGAATACGTTCGGGACCTTATTGATAGTAAGGGAGCAATTCAAGGCGAAAAGTGAACAGATCAAGCGAAAATCAAGAAATATTGAGAAGACATTGCAAAAATCGCGAAAGATTTCAAATGATGTTTGGTAAAAAGTGATAAGAATAAATCAATCACTCAATAAAAACGTACCTCATTCCGTAAGCGTAAACAATTGCGCGCGAAGCGCGCCGAAAATTTTCGGTATAGAGCCTCCCGGGAGCTCTGCATTAACTGTACACTGAAAAGGGGGGGGGGGGGGCAACAGGACTCTCACAACCTGACATCCATATGGGAGGAGAGATGATATATCACCTTCTTTATGGATTTCTGAAGGGTATACCCTTTAGAAATCTATGACCGATGGTGCCGGCGGGAGTTGGTGATTGGGGGAACCACAGATAACTGCTAAACCATGCCTTTTTAGGCAGTGGGATTTTGTATACGCTATATAAAAGAGTGGGAGAGCCTTTTCTTGTTAGTACATGAGAGTGAAATCCCAGAAAAGGGTTTTCCCTCCCCTTTGAGAAATTTTTGTTGATTTTAGGGGGCCTATGTGCAAAATGGTGGCATCTTTGGGTCATTCTAAAGTGATTGTATGTTTAAAAAATGTCCACAATTTAGTGAATTCTAACTTTTGTTCGGGTGAAAAAGGGGAGTAAGTGACGGTTAATATATTGTCTTCAAACCTCCTTAAGTCCCTGGAAAAATCATGGGCGTGTATCCATCTCCAAAAGTGTGTGTGTGTGTGTGTGTGTGTGTGTGTGTGTGTTGAGGGGGGGGTACTTTTGCACGTTTGTGAATCGCCGTCCTGGTGGAAGAAGCAGTGGTAAGAGCCAGAATTTGCGTCACGGGGAGGCAATAAGTTTTGTGATCGTCGGCATGGGGGAGGGGTCTAAGTGAAATTTTTCTAGCACTGAATGCCCTCAGATGCGATTTGGTGCAACAAAAGGGTAGGATTTTTAGGTTATTTTTCTTCTAAAAATTTCGCTTTCCTAGGCACAAGTGCAGTCTGTTCCATCATTTTTGAAAAAGTGAGGGGGACTTTTTGACGATGTCCCCCTTCCAAAAAGTGAGGGGTACGCGTCCCCCATGATCCACGCCCATGGGAAAATTGTACACGCAATTATACCTGCGTGGATTCCACAGAAACATTCTTGGACTATAATAAAATTTTTTCCTTACATTTTAAAAGGATATCCAAGGTTGACAGAGAACAGTATAGAGCCTCCCGGGAGCCCCGAATTAGTTACAGTGTACAAAACAGGGACCAACGGGATTCTCACTACCCGACATCCATATGGGAGGAGATATGATACATATATACATATCATCTTCTTTTTAAGATAGCAAGAGGGATGGTGGACCGGCAAAATTCGTTTTAGAAAAGATTTTCGTCGTTACTGAACGTCGCGGTAAAATGTTTGGGAAATAAGCAACGGCAATTACGTACTTTCAATCTTTCAAATCATGTGCTAGACTAGATTAGTCAAAGATCCCATAATGATGAGAGCCCTACAGAGAAGATGTACTTTTTGGAAAAAATGTTTGCATTGGAATAATTCCTTGCGTCATAGCTTTGTCAATGGTGTATGAAATCGGGTGTAAACCCTGTCTTATGGGCGCGAAGCGCGCCGAAATTTTGAATAAATATTAGTTCATGACAAAACCTGCCTCGGACACTGTCACTCCCACCAACCTATATATGCTATTCAGAAGCGAAACTCCTGACAGAGAATTCTTAAAAAGCACTTTTGCTCCTTTGTTCCCCCGTGAGAAGTTACCGAAAGCTATTGATAATAAGGACAACTCTGACACAAGGCTTGACGGTAGCGGAACGTGCCAAAATTTGGAATTTGTCGAGAATTTCCAAAACTTATGATAGTTTGAGAACAGTTTTGTGAAAGAAAATGTTTAGAACAAATAAACCAATCATCAAAAACACATCTCATCCTACACTCTCTACAGAAATCTGTAGCTTAAACGAATTTTGGGACCATTTTAAAAATTTTCAAGAATGAATGGGGGAGGGGGTCACACGTCACCCATTGCCCACTGTGCCTACGCCACTGTCTGTTGCTTAAACGCCTTTTGAGTTCATTTTTAAACTTTTCAGACAGTTACGAAATCGAATAGAGTATGCACTCCGCTACTTTGCCTGCAACAGCTGCTGGTGACACTGTGCACAACAGCACGTCACCTGACAGCTTGTCTTGTGTATTCATTCTGCAAGGTCTGTATGGCTAAAACTGCCTCTCAGTCCCTCTAGATTACAAAAAATTTCACTCTTTAACACAAAATTGTTAGTAAATTTCAGTGCAGCTAGCCGGGCCCACACTGCATATGTCACGATGATAACTTATTAAGATCTTTAGTCAGGGATCATTACTCAGCTATTCACCTGTTTTCGAACATTGTAGCTCTCCTTTCGTCGCCAACCACTTTGAAAGATATCTAAAGAGATAATCCAGCTATAGCTCCACCCAACCCCTACAGAAATATATACTTTGAATACGTTCTTAGACACTTTTATTCATTTTTTGCTCTTAATTTTACTTTCTCCTTTTCTTTTTTTCTTTTGCTTCCTTTTTTCTCCTTTCGTTTTTTTCGTGGCGGGGGGGGGGGGGGCAGGTCCCCCTGGATCCGCGCCTGAAATGCAACATTTTAATACCCCCAGTTTGTAAGTACCACAGGACCCAATTGAGATGCTACCCTTGAACCCTACCAGGGTCCCTAAAGTGGCCTCTCCGTGAAAAAATCCCGGTACCCTCCTGATATGGGAAGAACTTTTGAAAGTTTTCTTGGTACACTATGCGCCACTTTATAGTGGTCCTCTCCTTAGACTCCCCCAGGCCGAAAAGTTCCTTTGCACAGTCATGCACCGGCCCTTACTTTGCGGCGTGTACAACTCTTTTACAGTTATTTCAATTCTAAAGTAAACATCTTCAAAGCGCCTATATTGCTTCCAGAATGACAACGTCTTTTGCTGGAGGCTGCTGGATCATGAAAGTACAACTTCAAATTTAATGTAGCGGACGCCAGCAAGAAAACAGACTTCAAGTGTCACATGTTCAGACCATTGATCAAAATTTTTCACAAGTCGTACCATCAGCAAAGTTCAAGGCTGCCAAGTGTGAGTGAGCACGTGGAGTGAGATTCGTTCGGGAGACTATCTAAGCGGAACGCCACCATCAGTTGGCGCGTAGCGTACCAGAAAATTGGGTGAAACGAACCACTCAGATCACTGGAAATAGCCCTTCCCAGCCCCTGAAACGACATGAATGCTTTGCATATTTTGGTGTCTAATTTTCTGAAATTCGAAGTTCGTTTCTAATGTGCTCTCGGTCAAGTAGCATCCGGATAAAAACATGTTTGACATGGGGGGGGGGGGGCAGACCAGATGCGAATTTCTCGACACTGGTCCCCCTTCCCACACCAGAACATCATATTTGCTCATAATTTTTCCGATTTTAATTAAAGCAAAATAAAAATATATAATATATAAAAATATTAATAAATAATATATAAATAAGAAAAAGTAAACCACTAAAACATCAACATCCATGCAGCAGTGGTGTAGCTAAGATTTTTTTGTTTGGGAGGCTCTGGAGGACTGGAGTTATTTTTTTTTTTGGGGGGGGGGACTCCCGTTTACTATCTAAGCGGAGCGCCACCATAGGTTGGCACGGAGCGTACCAAGAAAATTTGAGATTGAATACATCCCAGATCGCCGGAAATGGCACTTGCCAGGCTTGATAACAGCCATCAAGATATGCAATTTTTGTGAAAAATGTAAAGCTTGATTTGATTTTATTCTAAAACACATTTCTGTGAGGACGGATTAGCTGAGCTGGCCGGACTTGGGGTCCGAGGATTGCAAGTTTAAATCCCATTTATTATCTATAAGCGGAGCACCACCATAGGTTTGCACGGAGCAAACCGAGAAAATTTGAGATTTTAATACATCGCAGATCGCCGGAAATGGCACTTGCCAGGCCTGATGGCAGCCATCAAGATATGCAATTGTTGTGAAAATTTTTAAAGGTTGATTTGAATTTGTTCTAAAACACATTAAGTTTGTCACAATCTATCCGACTTTATTCAAAGTTATTCAGCGTAGAGTTAGCCCCATGCATTTTGGTGGATTGATTGGAATGGAGATTTTCCACAGCCAGAGTCTACTATTATTAAGTTGGAGGCGCCAAGGTTTGCCTGACGGGGGCCACCGACCCGAAACCCCGACAGCCCCAACTTGCCGTCGGGTATAAGTGGGATTTGAAGAAAACCTGTGTACTAGACCAATTCATTCGGGGCATATATTGCATAAAATTTGTATATACTAGAGAAGTATAGTCCCGCGTTGATTAAATGTTTTCCCGGAATCTAAGCTGTAAAATTTGCAAAGCGCGCGAAGCGCAAAAATTTTTGGTAGGTTTTCACAAAAATCATATGCAAACATTCAGAACAAAAAAAAAGAGAAAAAATCTGTAGGGGTTCTATACCGTATAGGAGATAATATGCATTGTATCGAAACTACCTTACCTGCCAAATATTGCTCCGTGAGTACCGCTTGACACACACAAATGAACAGTTACTAGGCTTTGCGATATGGGATGAAATTTGCGACCTCTACATAAACAGTGTACTTTTCCTACATGTTACTTGGTAAGGTGGAAAGGACTTGCGCTGTCTAGCGATGTAGAATGGAACTATTGAAGAAAGTAGAGTAACTCTTCTGCGCGCCGAAAATTGTGCGTTCTTATTAGAGAAATTGTCCTCTTGCGAGCAAAAATGGGTAAAAACGAAACTGTAAACTGTCGTGATATGCGGGGGGGGGGGGGACAAAATGACATTTGGCCCCCCACAAATCATATTGGAGGCCATGCCCCCCGGTTCCTACGCCACTGATCCGGACAAAGGAGGGCCACATGTCAACAGCCATCTGGATGATTTGTGTGGAAACCATTGAGATCAAGATCATGGAAGAACAGAAGGGAGCTACATTCCAGGCAGAAAGTGAAAGCTCAACTTGAGTGCACTATACATACCCTTTGTTGCAGTATTAGGTATTCAATCCCTTAGTTTACTGAAAAAAATTCGTTGTGCGATTTGAAATTCTGATGAGATGTGTTCAAAGAACGGATGGTTATGTACACTGAGGAGTAGGCCAATAAGGTAAGACGCAGTTGCCTGATAACCTGTGCGGGTCACAGGACCGACGTACAGGTGGGGGACAGGTGTAGGAATAGGCTGATTGGACTGTCATCGGTTGTGTTTTCAATAGACTGATCACGCTTTTGCAGAATTTATTTAATCATCGCATCCTCTGCTTTGCGTGAGAAATCCAAATGCTGGCGTAAGAGTGTGAGATTGACCTCAAATGCGTGAGTCTCACGCCCAATGCGTGAGACTTGGCAGCCCTGCTTTTGGTATGGATTGGAGGTCAGAGGTCATTTGGGGTAAAAAGAGGTCAAAATTACATATGATGGAAGGGGTTCATTTAACTTTCTCCAATGACATAGCCTAACTAGAAGTAATCCACAGTTTGATCCCATATAAACCTATAGCTAACATGACCAGGCTTTGAGCTCTTGTTAAATTTATGGGATAATGTCTGTATTCCACTAGTGTAACTGAAGGGGGCAGGGGGCGGCCGCCCCCCCCCCCACTTAGCCTCCTGGGATGGTCTGTCGGTACATTTGCTGATCTTGTCGGTACATCCGCCCGGTGTGAACGACGAACTAGTCTCCCGATGGTTTACGAGTCTTTGCTCTCAAGAGGACAATTTCTCTAATAAGAACCCATAATTTTTGGCGCGCTACGCGCGCAGTAGCGTCGAGCCAGTTTCTTCAGTAGTTCCTTTCGACCTTTCCACATAGCTAGATAGCATAAGTCCTATCACCCTTACCAAGTAACATGTAGGCAGAGCACACAGGTTGTGTTGAGGTAAATTTCATCCCATATCGCAAAGCTGTTTTGCTGTTCTTTCGTGTGTGCCATGCGGTAGGGTTAGTTGGTGAGCGACTAACCGAGCAAAGTTTGACCAGTCCAAATGCTTTCGACACAATGTATGTTATCCCCTATATGGTCTACAACCCCTACAGTTTTTATTTTTTCTTTATTGTTCTTAATAATTACATATGTTTTTAGTGTAAGCCTACTAAAAATTATCGCGCGCTTTGCAATTTCACTATTCAGACTCAAAAGAACACTATCAGTGCGCAAGCCGGACTGCCTCAGAGGTAGTACTTCCATGGTGATATTGTGCAAAATATGCCCTGCAATGGCATGGGATAGTCAGGCACCTTCATATCTACTTCTCACCACCCCTTCGGTAAATTAAGGAGCTGACGGAACTTGGGGTCGCTGGCCCCTGTCGGGGAAATTCTGTCGCCACATATGGTCAATTTATTTATATTGCTTTTCCAAAAATGGTCATTTCTGAGATAAAACCCAAAATTTTCGGCACGCTTTATCCACTGGCCCTCAATTCCGTTACTTATAGCTATATATAGAAGGCTACAACCCTTTCCATCTTTTCAGGTAACTTCATAAGTAGAATACATGGAATTATGTAAATGTCGGGAATTTCATCTCGTTTCGTTAGACTTCGTTAATGTTCTCTTGTCTGCTTGTATCTGTCTTGCGGTACGGTTAGTGACTCGAGGAGGGAAGTAAAATGTAAGTTGTGCCCGATAGGGCCCAACTGCCAGGACAATTGGCCCATGTAAGCGTTAAATAAGGACAGATTTTTTTTAGTGAATAGGCTCACCCAAAATAATTTCGCGTGCTTCGCGCGCTTTTTCACAGCTTAGAGTCCGGCAAAAACTTTAAATCGGCGCAGAACTTTTTTCCTCTAGTAAATACAAACTTTATGCAAAATATGTCCGCCAATGACATGGTATAGTACACAGGTTTTCTTTATTTTGTGGGTTTTATTGAAGAATTTGCCCTAGTTTAGACCAAAATTTAGTAAATCGTCGGGGCGACTGGCCGTTGTCGAGGACTGCATGTTTTATCGTATACATAACAGCTCCCCCACGAAATCGGAAAATTTCCCCGACGGGGGAACCTTCCCCGACGGGGGCATGGTCCCCCTGCCTCCAGCTGGCGCTATCACTGGTTCCCTTTCTTTCTCCGAGCCGCCGATGGACTCAGTCACTCGTCCAATTACACAGACGGCCGTATACGCATAAGCAATTTGCCGACGGGCCATCAACTTCAATGGGCCAATTAGATGAAGAGCTGAAAATCGAAATAGCCGATAACAGACTGGCCACGCGCTCCCGTTCTTTCTCTTTTTTCCTTTCATTCTCCATCTTCCTTTTTACTCCCTTCCTTTCCTTTCCCTTCTCTCTTTTTTCCTCCTTTCCTCTTCTTTCCCTTTCCCTCTCCCCTTTTTGCCGACAGACCGAAAATTTGCCGACGGCGACCAAATATGGGGGGTGGGGGTGACATCCCCACACCCCCCGCTCGCTACGGCCCTGAGATGGGGGACCAATGAGATGGGGGACCAACGGGAGGGGGTACAATGAAAGGGGGACTAATGAGACGGAATAATGAGAGGGAGACAAATGAAAGGGCATGGACGACTCTAAGAAATTTTGTTTGGGGGGCAAACTCAAGTCCGTATTCAGGGAGGTTCGGAAGACCCCTCCCCGGCAATATTAATGGTCAGCTCCGGATAGTTCAATAGGAGTATGGTTATTATTATGTATTACAACGATGCCCATGTAGTTTTCAAGAGCTCTTCAAAAACCATGTCAGGCCTGCAGGCAGTCAGTCATGAGCTGACTACTTCAAAAATAACCAGAAAGCCAAAAGGCTTAGTGATTCCTTGCCATATGGGTATATTGTAACAAACATGAATCACCCACATGACAAGCATGAAATCCCTCACAGTTATCCTACTTGAGATATCATGTTAATAAGGTCAAAAGCTTTGGAAATCTTGTAACCCAAAATGACCTACATGCTAAATATGAACAATCCACAGGCCAAGTATGTGATCCCTCATAGTAATCCTCCTTAAAATATCATGTTAACTAAGGTTTTGACCTTTTATGACCGCAAGTGACCATTGACCTGCACAAAAAGTTATAGGGATCATCTACTCATGAAAAATTTACATGTCAAATTTGAGATCCCTCATAGTTATCCTTCTTGAGATATCCTGTTTACAATGTTTTGACCTTTTGACCTCTGGTGACCCCAAATGACCTTTGACCCCCACCCAAAAACAATACAGATGATCTACTCAATATGGGCAATCCACATGCTAAGTATGAAATTCCTCACTGTTACCCTTCTTGAGATATACTGTTTACAACATTTTGACCTTTTGACCTCTTGTGACCCCAAATGACCTTTAACCTCCACCAAAAATAATAGGGATCATCTACTCAATATGGGCAATGAACATGCTAAGTATGAGATCCTTCACAATTACCCTTGTTGAGCTAATGTGTTTACAAGGTTTTGACCTTTTGACCGCTGGTGAACCCAAATGACCTTTGACCTCCACCAAAAATAATAGGGATCATAAACTCAATATGGACAATCCACATGGTAAGTATGAATTCCCTCACAGTTACCCTTCTTGAGATATACTGTTTACAATGTTTGGACATTTTGACTGCTGGTGACCCCAAATGACCTTTGACCTCCACCAAAAACAATAGGGATCATCTACTCAATATGGACAATCCACACAGTAAGTATGAGATCCCTCACATTTATCCTTCTGGAGATATCATGTATACAAGGTTTTGACGTTTTGACCTCTGATGACCCCAAATGACCTTTGACCTCCACCAAGAATAAGAGGAATCATCTAATCAATATGGGCAATTAACAAGCTATGTATGAGATCCCTCACAGTTACCCTTCTTGAGATATAGTGTTTACAAGGTTATGACATTTTGACCTCTGATGATCCCAAATGACCTTTGACCTCCACCAAGAATAAGAGAAATCATGTACTCAATATGGGGAATTAACAAACTAAGAATGAGATCCCTCACAGTTACCCTTCTTCAGATATAGTGTTTTACAAGGTTTTGACCTTTTGACCTCTCGTGCCCCAAATGACCTTTGACCTCCACCAAAAACAATAGGGATCATCTACTCAATATGGGCAATGTACATGGTAAGTATGACATCCCTCACATTTACCCTTCTGGAGATAGTGTTTACAAGCAATTTCCAGGGTATTTAACATTTGACCTCTTGTGACCCCAAATGACGTTTGACCTCCACCAAAAAAAGGGATCATCTACTTAATATGAGCAAGCTACCTGCCAACTATGAGATCCCTCGGAGTTACCCTTCTTGAGATATCGTGTTTACAAGGTTTTGACCTTTTGACCTCCTGTGACCCCAAATGACCTTTGACCTCCACCACAAGCAATAGGGATCATCTACTGAATATGGGCAATCTACATGCCAAGTATGAGATCGTTCGGAGTTACCCTTCTTGAGATATCGTGTTTACAGGCAAAAGTGTCACATACACACACACACACACACTTACACACCCACCCACACACACGACATCACCATCGCATAGATTCCTTCGGCCTTCGGCAAGGAATCAAAAATGCAAGCATATCAACCGATCGCTACTCCATGGGGGGGGGGGGGAGGGGTAAGAGGCAGGTAAAAAGGGCAAATCGGTTTGATCCTTTGTATAAAATGAGCCCCACCTTTGAATATTTTGTTGTTTCTTTCATTGTGTCACAATATGTTTCAGCTTTGCAAAGAAGCTATAAAATGTTGGTTTTCTGGATTGCTTTCTTCAGTTCTTAAACTAACGAAAATTTCGAGCACTGAAGACACTTGAAAACGATGAAATTATAGCACTATTTTGGATCTCAGTACAGTTCCGAAACGAAATTTTTTAAAGGGGGAGGGGAATTCCCCTAACTCAGAACGATGTCTCATCCTATATAAAAACAGCTAGGCCAAAAAGTTTCACTACACTGAGCTTAGGTTGACTGTTTGGTGTGTTTATTTTAAATCAACTGAAACGGTATACTTTAGCACAGAGGTGGAGAACCTTTTGCTTACGGTATAACCTGGGAGTTGCTATTTGACAGCAACTCCCTGGTATAACATGCCATTTGACGATCATAGGGCCGCTCGTGGCCAACAGCGCTGTCAATTTGGATAAGGGAAGGGAAACCTCTCTTCTATGGGAAACAATACGTTTAGACTTCATCCCCTTTACAACTTTTTGTAGACAAATCACTATGCTAATCTGGCAAAGTGACACCCGGACAAAACTGCTTTTAGTTGTGGATGATAATCAACACGGCTAACGGGTTGTGTATCTAATGACCCCGAAAGCTCCAACGTGTCTGCAAAATTATGGGCATTGGCCTCCAGCAAACCGTTACCCCTGTAAATGACATTATGATGCCTAAGCTAATCAGATTACAAATATCACAGCATGACCATTTGTTTTGATTACCTTAGCTCACACTAATGGTAGGTCCATTTGTGATGTCTGAAGTACATGGGCGGAGATCCCGGGGGATGGGGGAACATGTCCCCACAATATTTGAGAAATCGCCAATTGACTTTGATTTTTCACACAGTAAATTATTGGAAATTCTGGTCATGTCCCCCCCCCCCCCCCACCCAATATTGAGAACAAATCGCCGCTCTCGTTGAAGTACATATAGTAGCGAACAAGCAGGCAACTAAGAAAACGCACGCGAAGCGCGCCGAAAAAATGTTGTTTTGAAAGTACCTTATTAATGTTAAACCTTCTCATTGCATTGGAAAATTATTCACTTCTTTAATTTTAAACCGAGACAAGGAAAAGGGAGGGCCTAACCCACGTCGAATTACATGTTTTATTTGGTTTTTTTTTTTTTTTTGAAAATTGAAGACAATGCTTTGCAAAGTTTGGGGGGGGGGGGAAGTGCCCCCCGTGCCCCTATGGCGAGCCGCTAATGTGAAAAGGGGGACTAATGAGACTCATCAAGTGAAATGGGGGACCAATGAGATGGGGGACTATAGAGCAGACCCTAAATTTAAAATATTTAGGCATGTACAACAGTCAACATATGTGCCATGCATGGGACTCACAGTTTCACTCTCCTGACCTCACTGCAGAGTCTTCAGTGTTTGAATCCATTAACTGTGTTGACTACAGTGGTATGGTCAAAAGTCATTCGGTGTCAGTGGTTTGTGGTGTGAAGGCGCGCATCCAGGATTTTGAGAAAGGGGGGGGGGGGGACACACCGTCGACCGAAGACCTAAGAGCGAGCAAAGCCACAGTGGGGGAATTGGGGGTCCTCCCCCAAGAAAATTTGAATTCTAGATGTGCTTAGATGAGATTTTCCAGCATCTGGGAAGCATATTTTCCATATCTGAGGCCAAAAAAAAAAAAAAAAATCGTTGGTCATCGAAAAAGGGGGGGGGGGAGGGGCATGTGCCCCCACCTGGATGCGCCCCTGGTGTGTATATGCCCCTTGCAGATATGTAGATCTCTTTTGGTGGAGGTAAGCAGAGAGAAAACTTATCACTGCGTGGTAAATGTATTTGCCAAACCAAATGTCGTTGCACCTGATATACATATATATGCACTTTCCATGGAATCAATGTAATGTTATGAGTCAGGCTTATTGACTGTATTTTGTTTTCTACTTTTTGAAGGTAACCAACCCAGCTAGTGTATCTGAAACTTGATGCAAGTGTCCTTGGCTCATTTTCCTTGTCTCTGATTGCTGAAATGGAAGTGGCCGAATCAAATGAATTATTGGATGCTGTAGCTATGTGGATGTCAGTGTTCTATATTTTTAACCTTGAGTATCCTGCTTGCTTACATAAAACTCTAACTTTTGTGCAAAAGGCCTTTTTGAATATTCAGGATAATCTTCCAGCTACCATGCCTGTTGACACATTAAGAATATTGAAAACACTCACATGTAAAGTTTTATGTATTTAATTCTTACTGTATATGTTACAGGCGTGGATCCAAGGAGGGGCATTCCCGGCCTCAGCCCAGCCCCCCCCCCCTTTCACCACATCAACAATAATAAAAATGCAAAAATTAGCATAATTTTAATCTAGAAGAATATGCTAGGGGGCTTTCAGCCCCCCTTTTTCGAAATGTCTGGAATTGCTGATACTGTCTACTGTCAAAACTGTGCTAGCAGACAAAAACGGGATTGAGCTTTAGTTTTCGATTTGTTTCCGCTTGTTTTCACTTCTATTGTTGTCGGTTACTTTTTCCTCCTGTTCGGAGCTCTCATTTTTTTAGGTCTTTATTCACTAGGGTGTGTGATCTTGTCTGTACGTTTCGTATTCTCATGTGTTCTCTCGTTTTAAGGCTTGTGACTTTCGCTTATTGATTTAGTGTTTTACGAGTTGTGTTCAAGGGTACAGTGCTGCCCAAAAATTAAACTGAATCCTCGTGTGTTGGGTTTTTGTTGTGTACTTTGTGTAGTGACTGATACGATGCTTCTTTTTGGACTATAGATATATATATATATATATATATATATATATGGACTATATATATATAAATGGACTATATATATATATATAAATGGACTATATATATATATATATATATATATATATATATATATATATATATATATATATATATATATTTATATTATAATTTATATATATATATAAATATATATATATATAACGCTAATTCCCGCCTTAAGGGGAAATTGTTATATCTGCTTGTACATAGGGCGAAAAAAAGATAATAAAATACATAAGAAATAAATTCGCCCTAACGTCTAAACATATAGTTAACGTTATTTCAATGGCCAGCCATCCGTTCGTGTTAACAGCTAGGTGTCCGTAAATTTGACAACTTTGAAGTAATGGCATCTAGTTTGTAAATCTAAGAGGGCGCCCTTGTAAGTTTACGTATTCCTATAGAAAAAGTGTGTGGAAACGTTAAGGCGAAACTTATATTTCACCCGAAAATTTTTTTCCCCTTAAGGTCGACTTTTCAACAACAACTTTCCCCCTAAGTGCCGAATTAGAGAAATATATATATATATATATATATATATATATATATATATATATATATATATATATATATGGACTATATATATATATATGGACTATATATATATATATATTTTTTATTTATATATATACATATATACATACATACATACATACATACATACATACATACATACATACATATATACATATATATATAACACTGATGTGCAGATTTGTTTGGACTATTTCCCATGAGTAGATACAGCTATTGTGGAAAGAACAGCATAGTCAGAATATTGCACAGCTCGGGTTGCTCTATATGACATGTTAACAAACTAGTAGCCTGTGGCACTTTTGACAAGCAGGACTAAATGAATGTGACTCTTGTATAGTCTGTAACATAGATGTTTATTATATGCATTTATACAAAGAGTGTTTCTTTTGGCAGCAGGTTTGTAAAACCTGGTGGAGATCGAAGAACAGTCTGAGCAGGTACTGTAAGAACAGTCTGAGCAGGTACTGTAAGTCCAGCTGGATGGACTAGCTTAAAAATGCCAGACTAACGTCGTAAGGTTAGTCAAGATTGACAACATCTGGACTAGCTTTTTAAGTTAGTCAAAACTAGTCAAGCAACTAAGCTTACCTACTAGCACACTTAACTAATGCTAAAGCTGGTCACAGTTAGTGGAGGTTGTCTTTCTACTTTCATCAGTAGTCAAGCCAGGTAGTCTGGTATGCCTGACTAGGCAACTTTTTAGATGGATGGACTAACATCACATTAGTCAAGATGGGCACTATCTGGCCTGGCTTAAAGGTAGTTAGGCATACAATTTTAGGTTTTCAAATTTTTTGATGGCAATGAACAAATTTTCTGCCTAATGTTATAGAAGACAGATTAACCACTGACCCTTTAACTATTGAGGAAATTAATTGCGCTCTAAAACAAAGTAAGAAATTTTACTTCTGCCCCTGGGAGCGACAATGTTACTTATGATATGTTAAAGAATTGCCCAACTATTTTACTCTCATTCCTGTGTACTTTCTCTAATACTCTCCTACAAGTGGGCTACTTCCCTGGTCTTTGGAAAAAGGCTAAAACAACCATTTTTCCCAAACCAAATGAAAATCCATTTTATCCACATAATTACAGACTGATTAGTCTTTTATCCTGTATTGGGAAATTCAAAAGGGGTAACTGCCCCTCCAATAGGAAATTATTGAGAAATAACTTCTTAAGCAAATACCAATGTGGTTTCAGACGTAAAAAGGGCCCTTTAATCAACATTTTAGACTTGTCCATGATATTAGAATTAGCCTGACAGGCTGACACACACAAATAAAAGTTACCACTGCCCTAGTGCTTGGTGCTGAAATAGCATTTGATAATACCTGGCATAATGGCTTGGAAACAAATTAGTAAAATTTATTTAAATATTCAGTACACTAGATTAATCTCCTCCTTTCTTCATAATAGGGTTATGCAAATTCAGTGTAAAGGGAAAAAGTTCAAATGTATTCAGACTTGAAGTAGGCACCCCTCAAGGTTCTGATCTTAGTCCCCTACTTTATATCATTTATGTTAATGACACCCCTACCACAAACAGAGATGTAAGCGAAGTAGAGGTCCATTTCCTGAAATTGTGTTGTCCAGGACTGTTGGAGGGGTCCTGGGAGGGTTCCCCTTTGAGAAAACTCTTCACATCAGGAGGAGGCTGAGGTGCAAATGGTGCTATCTTTTCCTTTTTTTCAAATATGTTCATGCAGTAGAAATTTACATTTTTTTGATACGAGACTTCACAAAACCCCCAAACTTTACCCACCATGACCACTGCAGAACTTTTTGACTAGTAAAATGGATTTCCTGAAAATTTTTCTCAAGACTTCCAATTTCCTGAAATCAGGAAATGTCCTGAACTCTTTATCTTTGCACAAAATGTATACAATGTAACATCTCACAATTTTCAGATACATCAGCTTGGAGTACTGCAAAATGTCCATATCTCCTTAAAAAATATTCAAAAAGCAAGTATAGAAATGGAAATGTGGTGTAAGTGTAACAAATGGCAAATAAAAAATTAAATCCCAAAAGTACCAGCTTGTTACTTTCAAAGAACAAGAAGAACAAAAAAAAAAAAAAAATTAAACTGACCAAAACAACTTTGTCACTCTTTTTATATTTAAGTCTCAAACTCCAATAAAGTCACATGTTTAGGAGTGATATTTGATCACCATACACTTTTTAAGAGTTACTGTACATAGGCAATATTTGAGCTAAGATTTAAGTTCCTAACAAGTTTTAACCACAATGCAAAAATACATTGAGGTTTTGATGATATGTTTTATTCCAAATAATGCCATGTCCCAATTCTTTCAGTCACTGGTCAAATGCTATCTTAATGTAATGGAAAAATACAGTTTTGTGTTCATATTTGATCTTGAGAATTCTTGGGAAATTTGCACTTTGACCTTTGGTGACCCCTGATGACAATCTTGGTTTTCAGAGTTTGACCCCTGGTGACCCTACATGACCTTTGACCCCCACCAAAACAATACAGTTTTAGTCTCACCATAAGGCATCTGCATACTAAGTATGAAATCTATCCAAGCTTCCTACAGTACCTTGAGACACTACGTTAACAATGTTTTCAGGGTTTGAACTTGGTGACCCCCGGTGACCTCTGGCCACCACCAAAAACAACAGGATTCTTTGTCTAACCACAACGCATCTACATACTATGTACAGTATGAAATCATCCAAGCTTTCTACATCAAGACATCATGTTAACAAGGTTTTCAGAAATGGCCCCCAGTGACCCCAAATGACCTTTGGCCTCTGCCAAAAATGATGGGGTTTTTCTCTCACTGTAAGGCATCTACATACAAAGTATGAAATTTATCCAAGCTTCCTACCTTAAGATAAAGTGTTAACAAGGTTTTTAGGCCTTGACCCCCCAGTGACCCCACGTGACCTTTGAACTCCACCCAAAAATGATAAGGTTCTTCCTCTTTCCATAACACATCTACATACTAAGTATGAAATTCATCCAAGCTTCCTACCTCGCGATATTGGTTTTCAGAGTTTGACCCAGTGACCTCAAATGACCTTTGACCTCCACCAAAAACAATAGGGTTCTTCCTCTCACTAAAAGGCATCTACATACTAAGTATGAAATTTATCTTAGCTTTCTAACTTGAGATATTGTGTTAATGAGGTTTTCAGGGCTTGAGCTCCTGTGACCCCAGATGACCTTTGGCCTCCACCAAAAACATTTTGTGTCTTCCTCTGACCATAAGGCATCTACATTCAATATTTGACATTTATCCTAGCTTTCTAACTTGAGATATCGTGTTAACAAGGTTTTCAGGGTTTGACCCCGGTGACCCCAGATGACCTTTGACCTCCACCAAAAACATATGGTTCTTCCTCTTACCATAATACATCTACATACAAAGTATGAAATTCATCCAAGCTCCCTACTGTACCTTAGGATATCGTGTTAACAAGGTTTTCAGAGTTTGACCCGTGGTGACCTTTGACCCCCACCAAAAACAATAGGGTTCTTCCTCTTAATATGGGTCATCTATGTACTAAGTTTGAGAACTATCAGAGTTTCCTTTTTTGAGATATCATATTAATGATTAAAGTGTCACAAACACACACATCCATCCAGAGCTTTAGCCAGCATGGTGAGATCAGAGAGTCCAAACAGTAAATTCTAGTGAAGTTTGTGTATTAAAATGTATTACACATATGGGGCAATCCAAAATTTTGGGAGTCCAAATGACTCCTGGACTGCTGTCTGGTTTATTGCATCCATCCACACGCACATACACACCCATACCCACACACACGCCACCATGAATGCATAAGTTTCTCTTATCATTGAAACCAAAAAAGAATTATTATGAAATAGTAAAGTAAAACCTGAAATTGGACTGAGAATACAGGTATACACTGTAAACCCTAAAAAGACCTATTATCAAATATGGAAGTATTTGCTACCTTACTACCTCTCCCATTAACATTAAAAACATGAAAGAATTAACACCACAGCCAACAGATTAGCCTATAAAATTCCACTTGGTATGCAATATCTTAGAAAACCCACTACTTCTTACAACACACTCTCAAACCATTACAGACTGTATATTTGAACGGAGTACTAAATTAACATTCTCATTACTTATCCTCGGACCCACTCGCAGTTCATACTTTATTAAAACTCCTTACCACCCATCCAAAAATTAATCTTAAAACACCCCTACTTTAAATTACAAGAACTGGGAAGAAGTAAAGCAATTGGTAGAGGGTGGGAGGGACCCAGCTTTGGATAGATACCACTGACTAGAGCACCTGTGAGTAATGTCTTGGTTTCACACGGAACAGTGTGGCCAGTCATAGGAACTTTTTCTTTATTATTAGGCTAAACTACTCCCTCCCCCTTCAGGTTTCCAAACCAATATGCTCTGCTTTTTCCTACTGTAGTATTGTACTTGTCTCCTCCATCTCGCTCTGATTACAATAATACTCCAGTTTTAAATTTACAATTGCACATTAAATTACTATTCACAGTAGGAGGAGCCTCAAAACTGTTAATTAAATTATCCCTACTCTCACCCTATTTATTACACCAAATTCCAAAGGAGTGGCTAAAGCTGCACTCGAACAGTGTCAAAACCTACCTCCACCATTGTTTCAATACGTAACCATTCCCACCTGCCCAGGCTTGTCTTTTCAGAGTCAAATTGATCACAAACCTAGACCATCAACTCATTATTAGGACGGAGATTTTGAATAATATCCTTTTGTTCATTACTTCTACAAATATTCTTCAGTATCGGTACTTTAATCCAAGTATTTTGTAAAATTGAGGTATCTGATTTTGGTGTGCTCGATGTCCTAGTGACCATTTGCAGTAATAGTTTAGGCAACTCTGGCTAGGCTTTGACTAACTTTAGTACTTGCACTCTGTCGAAACCTCCCGGAGGCATTTACATTCGAGAAAATTTAAGCTAGAAGCAAGGGAAATTGTTTACTTAGGAATATAAAAAAAGTAACTGGTGTCAATACAAGGCTTTATTTCATAATCTGCAATATTTTGTGAAGAACTGCTAAACTGATTGACATTGAATATTTTACTGTAGTTTTGGCTGAGTCTTATTTTCAGTTTTGGGCTGGTCTATTTTGTTTTTTGGTTTCCTTTTTAATTACTAATTTCACCACTACTATGAATCACAAACTTTGTTTTACGTACATCATAGAGTGAATTTGCGTGTGACGAAATTTTACAAGAATAGCTGTCGGTGCCTAGTTGAATAAGGTCAAAATAAAGCGTAATACATTCAATCCTATCGGACGTAAGTATGGAAGGTTGGGATGGGTTGTGATGGAAACATTTTTGCAACGTTGCGTTTTGGGACGCAAAACTTTTTTGCCTAGCAAAAACACTGCTGTGCGTAACTTACAGAGATATTGATACCTAAACTTGGCCAAATGTGTGGTGGTAATAGTCAAATATGCAAACCTTGGCCATTTTAGGAAGCCATTACTCTACCAAAAAAAAAAAAATTCGAAAAGCTTCATATTACAGAAAGCTGTTTGATGGGATAGTCTCATTAGGTGAATATCATTACAGGCTGGTGGGATATGATCTGCTTAGAAATAAGACCTCAAACTTGACAAAATGTCATTTGCTGCCGATTTGAGGAATTTCAAAGAATCTTAAACCCATCATAATTTCACATATTTCACTAAAATTTTTAGAATATGCAATTTCCATGACAGCCTAATACACAAATATTTTGGGTATTTTTTGAGTCGGTTGAGCAACAACTTTCTGCCACATTGGGTGATTTGGCGTGGAATGACCCATACAGTTAAATATACCTATATATACATATATGAACTGTGTTACACATAATGTGCAATCACTTTCCAGTCTATGTAGTTTTCATTTAGGTCAGCCCTCTCAATGGCTGGACAACAATGAATAAGCCGTAGGAAAACAATTGAACTGATTAAAATGAGGCAGAACTGACTAGCAAAGTATTCTGAAACAATATCCCCCCCCCCACACATACTCCCTTGTATTAGTTTGAGGAAACTGAGGTAATGTACCATGAAGTTTACTGCATTATCAAGGCATTGCTCTTACATACAGAACTTTTGGATCACTATATGATCAAATGTAGGAACTTCTATCTTCACCTAAGAATGTTCAGATGCAATTTTTACAAATCAAAACAAAGGCTTAACCCAGACACTACTTTTCAATTTGTAACTTTTGCACAAACAAGAGTCATTTACCTCAAAATGATCACATGCATATGGAGCTGCCACCTGAAATCATATAAACTACACCATACAAGCAACATCTCCATCAGCTTTCTTTGATTTGCATCCAGGGCAAAACCATTCCTCTTCCTCTAGTTCTGCCTCATCCCCATAAAGTCCCAAACACTGGTAGTGGAACCAGATACTACAAGAATCACAACAAACACAGTCCATTGAGCATTCATTACGGCAGCCCCCACAAGGCCATTGCACCCTCTTTAATTTCTTTCCTTTCCCCTTCCCTTTTCCCTTCTTTTTGTTCATTTTACGTTTTCCCCTTTTCCTTTTGACCCCTTTTGACTTCTTAACTTTGCCCTTCAGTTTTCCCATGTCTCTGATTTCACTCCATTTGGGGATGTCTTGGACCACAATTTCCTTGTATCTGCTGAGATGTCTTCTAGATGGTAAAATAAGCATCCCACTTCTTCGCAGGTATTCGTACCCTAGGGGGCTGCGTAACCGCAGTGACTGGCAAGTACTTAATACATGTTTGTTCCATCTTCGACCAGTGACACATTTGGCTTGAAGGGCATCTTGCTGTGCTTTTAGTAATATCATCATGTCATCAGGTGCACACGGGAAACATTTTTCTAACAGGAGGGTCATTTCCTGATGGCTGTCCTCTGGCACTTCTTCCTGAGACTTCCGATGCTCACCTATTCCTCTACAAGTAGCACAAACTTTCCCTGTAGCCATCCAAGGAAGTGCTTGCTTACAGGACTTTGAACGGAAAACGTATCTTGGCTCCCCTTCGCTGTCTTGAAGTTTCTCTTTAAGGTATGTATGATTTTCTGGACGCACAGCTTTTTCGTATGGGCAGCCTTCACATAGTGAAAGTTTCCGAGTAATATCAAGAATTGTATTAAGATATTCCTTTGAAACATTGAATGTATTATCTATGTTTAATTTCCTCAAATTAACCTTGCATCCTCGAACCCAAAGTTCCCAGTCTGTTGTTGATAGCTTCAGTGTTTTGAGAACAGTGTTTCCATTTGATGACAGGTTAGAAGCAATGTTCAAAGTAAGTTTTTCTTCTGAATCAGATTGCATCAGTAGCACGTCTGGTGGGATGCAATTTTTGAGTTCGGACAGTGTGGTGTTAACTTGATCCACCATAATATCCTCTTTCTGAATAATTTCAATGCCGTGAATAACTGTATCTCGTATTCCATGAAGGCTTCTCTTCACACTTGTTGTTTTTGGGAAGAGTCTTTTGAGCAACATAGCTAGTGTTTGTTTATTGTAGTGACATCTCTTGCTGAGGTCACTAAAGATGACTTCCCCCTGTGGGTTCTCCCTGACACACTTTGACAACCTAGAAAAGGAAGATATTGTACAACCACTGAATGGTTTATTTTGTGCCCTGTCATTTTTGCCACTCTATGCAGCACACACTTTAATTTTCTTCACAGATTACACAGTTATTTATAAGAAATGTTCCAGAAATGGTATACTGCAAAAATACTGAGCCCCCAATAGACGTGTTGGGAAATGCATACACGCAATGCATCTTGGGATGTGTCTCGGCTACTAGCCTTCGTGGCAGTTGTCGATTATGTATACTTCTTTCGGACGTACACATGCCATTGACACATACAGATACAGTCAGTTTGTGCAGGCATAATACACGGTCACCGGGCGGTCAAGTGTATAATGCGCCTGCGCACATAGACGAAAAAGGAAACAATGGTACACTTGACCTTGTGACCCTGCCGGAAGTTTTGAATTACCCAACTCGTCTATTGTGACAACACCTGAAGGAATGCTTGGATCACGGAGCTGGAAGCTCTTCCAGCTCCCTGCTTAGATGTGATGCAGTGATACATGTTATGTGAAATAGGCTATTCTTGCCGGATTGAGTTTTGAATTTCTGTGCATTGTACACTTCCATATAAAGTAGCTAAGGAATATTTCAAAATGGACAAAAAAGGGGGGAGGGAGACAAAAAGGGGGAGGGAAGGGAAGAGGAAGGCTCTTTGAAAGAAGGGAGGGGATGGAAAGTGGAACTGTAAGTGTGTAGTTACACAGATGTGCACTGCAAAGAGTTCAACAGGGGATAATAGTATTCAAATTTTGCAATTCAGTTTTGAAAATTTTTTCCTTCTGTGTACTAGTTTACAGTAAAATCACTGAAAAGATTACGGTTATTCACACAAAAAAGTGCTACACTTTTTTGCATTTGTGTAGAAATTTGGCCAGCTTGTGCAGCAAATTGCAATGCATTACCGGAAAAATTATTTCCTGCTCAATACCTTTTGTTACAATACACTATCTGTAAGATCAGACAGCTGTCACAGAAACATAAAACTAGGCTATTGTGGACATATTGTAAGGATAGTGTTAGAGCTTGTGCAAGTGCCTGTGGAAGAAATAGTATAATGGTACTTAATTTTCTGAAGATATTCAAAAATAGTACCAATCTTATAGCCTGAGTACTGTATTATTTTACACTTCTTGTAAATACAGTATCTTTATGAAATGTTTGCCAACTTGATAATTTGGGATGCTTTTCGTTCGATGATTTAGATCATATTCTGAGGCAGGTGGCTAATTATGGTACCATCGTGTGTATGACGGTAGAACTGAAATTTGGAAAAAAAAAAAAAAACGACAAACTTAAAAGAACCACACCTGCTCTTATTTTGGGGAAAACAATCTCAGGACTTTTAACAGCATCAAAAACTTATCAGCATTGATCATCATAAGAACTACTGCTACTGGATGAAAGTTTATACAGAATTTATTGAAGTAGCCCTTTGGTGCACATTAATTGTATCTAGTCCTCTTCTAACTGAAACTACAGCGCATGCACTCAATGCCTTAAAGTGGGTATGACACGGCCAAAGTACGATTCTCAGTAAATATTCTTTAGGTACAGCTTGAAATGAAGCGAATGTTTTCCCACCTAAACTACGTCCATAAACACAGTAATACAACCTTGGGAATTCCCAATTACAGGCCAGACTCAGCCCATCTGAAATCTGAAAGCGAAAAAACGAATGTGAGCGCGTCTCAAGATCATGACATCATTGGAGGCACCGTTAGTAACACTGTACCAGGCAGCTCACCCATCGTTCTACACATCGAATCATGTGCATACTAACCATGTTAGCGGGTAGATCATTGCAAACACCTGTTCTACAATACTACAGCAGCGCGCGTGACCAGTGACCACATTGTGAACTATGCGTCGTTGCGCGGTGACTACTTAGTACTTACCATTCACAATAGCAACGTTACTGCACAGCTCACTGAGTAAAGGCTCGCTTGTTATGGACTGTCCATACATGTTCATAGCTGTTCTGTACAGCGTGCCTGGACCGCGTCTTTTTTTGCACAAAAGCAAAGCTGTTTATTATGTGCAGGGAAGCTACAGTACAACACGGGCGCATATGCACGCGAACATATTGGCCAATGATATGGTTCAAAGCCCCCAACATGGTCCGCGCTTTGCGCTCTGTATGTTGGGTGGGTATTGTGATGTAATCCTTTTCATGAAGTTGCTAAAATATGATAACTTTACCAAGCGTTACATTAGTTCCACATCTAGATGCGTGTCCTTAATAACGCAATGTTTGTGCCTCCAATTGCATCATAAAAGTCATGTGACCTATTGCTGCATTTTTCGAAATAGAATTTTGAACATTTTTCTTCAAATTTCATTTATGACGAATGGTACCGGTTTTAACTGTGTGTGAGATTATATTTATAGAATACTGTATTCAATCTTGCAATACACAAAAGTTATTTTGGCCGTGTCATGCCCTCTTTAATTGTTTATGCAGATCAGCATGACAGCAACTAATGAGAACTATATGTGAAGTAGACAAGACAGCACCTTTTAGCAGCAATGACTATAATTTACATGTACGTCTACTTTTTACGGTTTGTGTGATCTTTAAATATCAGTAGTGCATATTATGAGGGCCATACAAGTAAGGAAATGAATGTTCGATGAGCCACCCACCTTTTTTTTTTTGGCTGATGCATGTGAATCCCCTCATCCAACTAATACAAGCACTTATGTTTGATGACTGTTTTGAACTGTTTAAGTTGTGTTTTAAAAGTTTAACAGGCTTTGATCTCAGGGGTCGAAATTGCTGCTGTTGCGCTGTTCCAAGAAGAGTGCTTCTACTGCCGGAACAGTGACTTTTCAAAAGCCACTGTTGGAAGTTTTCTTTTTCACAGGTTTTTTTTTTTTCACAAGAAGCACATTGCATATATATGCGTATCACTTAATCTCTGATAAAGTCACCTGTAGTGAATATAAAAAATTCCTCTAAATTTTAGTATGAAATGCAGTCTCATTCCAACTGTGCTCAATTGAAGTCAGACTTGCATGTGTATTTCCCTATTTTACTGCACAGTAAACCTCTACTGTGAAAACAGCACACACACACACCGTCAGTTTTACTACCGAACACAGAAACACTTTTTAGTATGTCATTATTGCCCTGCAATCAAAAGTCATCTTACATCATGCCATGTTTTCCATGGTACTGTAACTGTTCATTGATGTGTATTTCCTCCCCATGAAAGGCTAATAATTGTGTTTAGGAGGTTTTTATTAGTATTCCCCTCCAAGCTAGTAACTAAGCACCAAAACCGAATTTCAAGAAGAAACCATACTCTCTGGGTTAAAATACTAAAATCTTTTAACACATGTTTTAAAAATAAATAAGTCTGTTTGTGGTCTGTTTGGTGCACAACAAAATGCCCTACAGTACCATGCAAAGAGAGGTCCCTGTTAAGCCCGGTAATATGGGTATTGAGTCGTATGATGGATTTCAACTCTTGCTTGATCCTTTCCTGGGTGTTTTTAAACCTTCCTGGTTTTTAAACCTTTCCTGGGTGGTTTTATGAGCAGTCAAGCGAGAGTCACACCTGGTACTACATAAGGTCTTGTAGCCACTTTGCATTAGCAACTGAAGAAGAGCAGTAGTTACGCTCGAAATATTTTGTACTTGTTCAAGTCATTAAATTCAAGTTGGAAATGAAAGTATCGTTTTTTGCTTCGCTTTTTGTTTTCATATATTGGCTTTTCCAATACACGCATCCTAACATGTCTATATATATATATATATATATATATATATATATATATATATATATATATATATATATATATCGCTAATCCGACCTGTTAGGCGAAATCGGTATACCGCCAATACAACCGGCGAAGAAAAAAACAATTAAATACATAAGATTATATTTCCCCTTTTGGTTCTGAGATATATATGCACGTTATTTCAATGGCCCGTAAGTCCTTAGTGTTAACGGATACATGCACGTAAGTTGGTGTGCAGCTAAGTAATTGCATAAACATTATGTGGTAAATCGGACTTGCGTATAGAGTTACGCATTCCTATATAATACAGTGTGTAAAACGTTAAGGTGAAACGATTTTTTCACCTAAGGGTCGAGTTCTCCCAACAGTCACGTTTTTTCATATGGTTTTTCGCCCAAATCCCAAATTAGCAAAATATATACACATATATACATATATATATATAGAAAGTATAAGCAAAAATAATAGCAAGAAACACAACTTTTGCTGCTCCACTATATAATAAGTATAATTCAATACGTTTCGTTCATTCGACCTTCCTCACTTGAACAAATGCAGTACACTGGTGATAAACACCCAACAGAGGGCCTACGGGCAAAACTGATACGCTTTTTGGAATTAAATTCATTTCTTTTGTTAAGGCCATAGGGGAAAAAGTATGCAATTGGGCAGTCCAGTAGATTTCACAGCTGAGGAGTTTCTTGTTTGTTTCTATGGTGTTAACGATGCGTTCAATTGGGAGAAAGGCTAAGCAGTTAATTCATGGGGAGTGTGATTGAAATGGGTGGCTACAACGCAAGTTTTCTTATTAGTTAGCATGTGGGATTTGTGATTACGAAATCTAACTTTAAATTCAGTAGAGGTAGAACCAATATATTGGACATTACATTTCAAACAAGTTAACTTGTTTGCTTATACTTTCTATATTATCATGAATATCTCCTATGAATAAATACAGCCATCTTGGAAAGAACAGCATAGTCTGAATATTGCACAGCTCAGCTTGCTGTATATGACAGGTTAACAAACTAGTAGCCTGTGGCACTTTTGACAAGCAGGAATAAATGACTGTGCCTCTTGTATAGCCTGTAACATAGATGTATATCATATGCATACATTTATACAAAGAGTGTTTCTTTGGGCAGCAGGTTTGTAAAACCTGGTGGAGATCGAAAAACAGTCTGATCAGGTACTGTAAGAACAGTCTGAGTAGGTACTGTAAGAACAGTCCGAGCAGGTACTGTATGAACAGTCCGAGCAGGTACTGCAAGAACAGTCCGAGCAGGTACTGCAAGAACAGTCCGAGCAGGTACTGCAAGAACAGTCCGAGCAGGTACTGTAAGAACAGTTTGAGCAGGTACTGTAAGAACAGTCCGAGCAGGTACTGCAAGAACAGTCCGAGCAGGTACTGTAAGAACAGTCTGAGCAGGTACTGTAAGAACAGTTTGAGCAGGTACTGTAAGAACAGTCTGAGCAGGTACTGTGAGAATACTTAGAATAGTCTGAGCAGGTACTGTAAGAACAGTCTGAGCAGGTACTGTAAGAACAGTTTGAGCAGGTACTGTAAGAACAGTCTGAGCAGGTACTGTAAGAACAGTCTGAGCAGTGACTGTATGAACAGTCTGAGCAGGTACTGTAAGAACAGTCTGAGCAGGTACTGTAAGAACAGTCTGAGCAGGTACTGTAAGAACAGTCTGAGCAGGTACTGTAAGAACAGTCTGAGCAGTGACTGTAAGAACAGTCTGAGCAGGTACTGTGAGTCCAGCTGAATGGACTAGCTAAAAAATGCCAGACTAACATCGTAAGGTTAGTCAAGATTGACAACATCTGGACTAGCTTTAAGTTAACTCGTCAAAAACTAGTCACCCACCTAAGCTTATATACCTACTTTAGCACGCTTAACTAATGTTAAAACTAGTCACAGTTCTTAGTAGAGGATGTCTTACTTCTTTCATCACAATGATATTATAAGCATAGATTCCAAACCTAAAATAGTTCACTGACTCCCCTTGGAGCTTAAAATATCGGGGTGGAAGTGCTGATCACTGTTCAGTCGTTTTGAAAACATAAAGGCAAATGAATGTCTTACAAAAGTGCTGTTATTTCTAAACACTGAACATGTAAGAAGTATCACTCCTCTATACTAAATTCCACTTGCAAGAAGTTTATGTCTTCCTGATGGCATTACAAATAAATACAGTACACTTGAACATGAATGCACAATGACTGGTTTAAAGTTCACAGACTTATTCACCGGGGTCTACCCGAAATAAGGTTTTTATTCATAAGGGTAAATGTTCAAAGGGTCGTTATTCATAATCGTAAAAAGGTTCGTTGTTCATAAGGTTTGTTATTCATAATAGAAAAAAACGTTCGTTATTCATAATAAGAAAAGAGGTTCGATATTCATAATCGGAAAAAAGGTTCGTTATTCATAATTCGAAAAAAGGTTCGATATTCATAATAGGAAAATGGTTCAATATTCATAATATGGGAAAAGGTGTTTTTCCAGTGTTAAAGGCTGCCTGTATCTCTTGGAAGGGGGCACATCCTTACAACTCTCAGGGATGATAGGCCAATGTGTTGTCTTCAACATGTTGACAGCATTTTTATATGGTCTATTTAGATTGGCTGTAATTGGCCTTTCAAAGAGACTAGTCGAGATTTTTTTTGGATTATGAATAGCGAGCCTCATTCTCGATTATGAACAACAAACCCTTTTAGGATTATGAATAGCCAACCCTTTTGAACTATGAACAGTGAACCCTTTGCTATTATGAATAATGAAGCCTTTTATGACTATGAATATTGAACCTTTTTTCGATTATGAACACCACATTATTCTGAATTATGAATAGCAAACCATATGAATAATAAACCTTTTTATCATTTACAGTACTCCCACAGTCATTTCAACAAAATAAGGTTTTTTCAAAGGTTTTAAAATATAAAATAAAGGTTTTTAAAGGTTACCACATGCAAAATAAAGGAAAATAAAGTCCTAACTTTGAGCAAATTTCAAATAATAAAATACTTACCGACCTAATTGACTTTACTTACATCAAGATTCCCTTTCTTTATATGACAAATCTTTGAGCCTGTTTTGTGTTATGGATCATACCTAGCTGTCAAAATATTCACTTCATCTGAAAAGGAATGTTAAATTTCCTGTTAGTGTTAAGCTTTTCTTCAAATAGTGATAACAACATGTACTTTAATATATTACCATGGTGCAAACAATTCAATATAAATGTTGACTAAGTTAGGTAAGGATCTCGGTAAAGTCTATCAAATGTTCTCTTCATTACACAATATACTTTCAATAAGGTACTGTATTTTCACCAAACACAAACAAAGCAAATATTTGCCACCTTAAACCAAACCAACATGTGCCTTTTTGTTGGATAAGCTTAATATACTTTATCAGAGGTAAGGAGACTTCTGTATGAATATTAGCTGGATACTCTCTTCTATTAAGACCGTCACTCATCTTCAAACAGGTATTTAAACCTGTTCCAACATACACAAGCTTGCTTATTGTATACACATGTAACTCAAAACTGTAGTTGCTATATAACCCAGACCAGTCATTCAGGTATATGGACTCTGGAGTCATTCTTGCATTAACTAAATATTTTCTTTAACATTCAGCAATGACCTTTAAATTTAATAGCAGACATTCCTCCCTCTCCTGAAAATTGTTGGAGCTTTTTCAGACTGGTCATGAACTTTACTTCCTTTCAGTCCACCATCTCTTGAGCTATTCCAGGCTGTGACTCTCCAACAGTGTTTTTTTAGCTAAGACATGTTCTCAATGTGACATTTACTGATCTGTGGCCTGGGGAAGGGAGTGTCCCCCTCCCCTTTGGAGAATTTTGGGATTTGAAAGGTGCCTAGATGGCAAATGGTGCAATATTTGAGTGGCTTTCTCCCCTAATGAGGAAGTGGCAAAATTATTCTGGTGAGGCCTACAGTACTCTGTCAAAATTTACACCTGCATGGAATTTGCTTGTCACATTTTTTTGTGTGACATTTGTCGCCATTTATGCGACATTGTTGCACAAATAGGGGCTAGCTAAAACACTGCTCTGCAAGTGATCAGGATATATATTTTTGACAGGGTTATACTTCTAGGAACAGACTGGCTGCCATAATTATCTTTTGGTCTGACTACTTTAAAAAAACCATTCCTGCTATTAACAAGCATCCCCTGAGAGGACATTATTTGAGCAGACAACATAGAATGTTTTATAACACTCACCTTGTAAGGTATTACTGTCATCATATGCCCTCTGAAGTGAACTCAGCCAGGGTAGATCCTCCAAAACAGACTCTGAAAGACTCAAAATACTCAAAGTTTTTGAAAGAATTGAGATGACTTCTTTTAAGATAAATTTATTTTACTACAAAACTTGTTGACTTTATTTGTGAATAAAAACCAAAATAAAGGTTTTTAAAGGTTTTAAAGAGTTTTTCAAAAAAATAAAGAGCCACTTTTTCAATGAAGTTTTTTTAAAGGTTTTACAGGTTTTAAAGGTTTCTGTGGGAGCGCTGCCTTATTTTTATGAATAACGAACCTTATCAACAATGAACCTTATTTTTCCCGTTCATCATGTTATGAATAACGACCCTTGTGAACAATGAACTGTATGAATAAACTAGGCCACTAATGGTGCTGAAGCTCATACCTTCAACCAATTAAGGGGGTCCCTGGCTTCTAGTCTTTATTAGTACTGTAAAAGCATCATATGACTTTAAATGATGTCAAATGGCTTATGACCCCAAATCTCACATACCCTGATGGCACCTTCCCGAATGTCACAAAAAATGTGTCATGCTATCTTTGTTTTGTAAGTTGTTTCATGACTACAATTTAAGAAAGCAAAAGCCCCTAGGGCCCATCTTCGGCCTTGGACACCAAATTTCAAGTATCATTACGACAAACCATCAACATTGTACAAGAGAATCTGTAGTTGAAGATGCACTTTTGCAGATTTCATAAAAGAGCCATAGGGCCCACATGGGATCTTAGACCAAAGTTCCAGAAAGCTATAAACAGATCACTAACCAAGAATCATTATAACAGACCGTCAACTCTGTTAAACATTAACTGCACTTGCATTACTACACAAAATGGACCCTATGGTCCATCTTATGCCTTGGACCCCAACTTGTTAAACACTTTGAAGGTACCACTACCCGCATATAATTATGACAAACCATCAACGTTGTACAAGAGAATCTGCAGGAGTAAGCAATTGCCAAATGTCATAAAAAGGGCCATAGGGCCGATATGGGACCTTAGACCCAAACTTCCAGAACACCATAAACAGATCACTAACCAAGCATCATTATGACAGGCCTTCAACTCTAACATTAACTGGAGGAGGAATTGACCATTTTGCAATATTTCACAAAATGGACCCCAGGGTACATCTTGGGCCTTTAATTGGACCCAAACTTTCTGCACACCCTAAAAGAACCATTAGCAGAGCATCATTATGACAAACACACCCCATGCTCTGACAATGCACACACAATGGAAATACCCAATGAAAATCCCATTAAGCAGCTCCCCTTAAACTAACCTAAACAACTGCACAGAGTTTTAAAGAGGGTGCAGTACAGAGAAATATTGGTAGTAAAGTGATTTTGTGAGACTGGTAAGATAGAGGGGTGGCACAAATTTGGTTAGAATGGTATCAAAAGTATTCTTCATCCCAAATTGGAGAAGTAATTTGTAAGAACCATCAACAGATCTTCATTATGAAAATCATCAACATTGTACAACACAATTTGTAGGAGAAAAAGTATTTTATAAATTTCATAAAATGAGCCATTGGGGCCCACATGGGACCTTCTACCAAAATTCAAGAACACCATGATAAGATCACTAACCAAGCATTATAATGAGAGGCTGTTACCTCTCTTTAAACATTAAATAGAGAAGAAGTTAATTACTTTGCAATATTTCACAAAAATGGACCCTACGGCCCATCTTGGGCCTTAGACCAAAATTCCTTAACACCCCACAGGTACTGTACCACTAACAGAGTAACATTATGACAAACAATCAACATTGTACAAGAGAATCTGTAGAAGCATTTTGCAGAATTCCATAAAATGGGCCATAGGGCCAACATGGGACCTCGGACCACAAATTCCTGAACACCGCAAATGGCCCACAACCCAAGGCACATTGCTTCCAAGTTTCAAACAAATCCATAAAAGCACGTGGGAGGAGCAGCAATTTGAACAAGAGTGGACAGATAGATAGAGTGACACCGCATGATCACAATAGCTCACACCAGCATGCTGGTATGAGCTAAAAACCTTATAAATGAATATTGGGCTGTCCCCTATTCACCTATATTCATTGGTCAGTTTCTATGGTATCTTTAAGTAATGCACTTTTAAATGTGCATTTAATTTCTTCTGCACTCACAACGAGAAATCAACTAGCGCATTTGTTTCCCGAGCACGCAGAAGTGTGCAACTAGTATGCTGGATAATACACAGAGAATTGTATTCTGCGCATACAGAACACATTATAAAAGTGCATGCACGCGAACCTCTTTCAACAATGGAATTTTCTGTAACAAATTCAATTGTATGCAGATCACCGATTAGAACTGTGCGTATTTCAAATTCTAACTTCTGCCCAGATATTTGCATCTGCATGAAGTCAATTTTGGTAACAGTGTAGGTACAGTATAGGAGTTTGGAATCTATGCTTATTTCTTCGTTTCATCATATTAATCAAGCCAGGTATAGTCTGGTATGCCTGACTAGCTGACTAGGCAGCTTTTTAGACGGATGGACTAACATCACATTAGTCAAGATGGGCACCATCTGGCCTAGCTTAAAGGTAGTTAGGCATACAAATTTACATGATGGCCAATGCAGCCCATTAAAGATTGGTCCTGAGATTCATTGAGGGTGTAATAATTTGACACTTGATAGTAAACTATCAAAAGTGCTGCCAGTAGTAGGATTTACCCTTGAGTGCACACAATTAATTGCACCCAGCCATGTGTCATTGTAGACATACTGACCAACTGTACAAGCTATTTATAGTGCATTATATGCTACTGTGGACATCTGTAGTACACCTTCTTTGGAAGTCAACTGGTGGTTATCTAAGAACCAATTTGTGCAGTAGAGCGTTCAATGAAGCTAATGTTACAAACTTGGGTAGATATTTAATCTCCCGTTTTTGGCCAAAAACAGGGGTCTCGGATGAAATTCCTTATGGGCTTAAAAGATCGTAATGTAGGTTTTCAGTGATTTTGACAAATTTGTTGATGACAAAGAAATTTTCTGCCTTATGTTATGGAAGACAGATAATTAACCACTGACCCTATAACTATTGAGGAAATTAATTGCGCTCTAAAACAAAGTAAGAATACTTCTGTCCCTGGGAGCAACAATGTTACTTATGGAATATTAAAGAATTGCCCAACTATTTTACTCTCATTCCTGTGTACTTTCTCTAATACTCTCATACAAGTGGGCTACTTCCCTGGTCTTTGGAAAAAGGCTAAAATAACCGTTATTCCCAAAACCAAATGAAAATCCACATAATTACAGACTGATTAGTCTTTTATCCTGTATTGGGAAACTCTCAAAAGGGTTATTGCCCCTCCAATAAGAAATTATTGAGAAATAACTTCTTAAGCAAATACCAGTGTGGTTTTAGACGTAAAAAATGGTCCTTTAATCATTATTTTAGACTCGTCCATGATATTAGAATTAGCTTGACAGGCTGACGCAAAGAAAAGTTGCCACTGCCCTAGTTCTCGATGCTCAGACAGCATTTGATAACATTTGGCATAATGGCCTGAGATATAAAATTAGTAAAATTTAAATATTCATTACACTAGATTAATCTCCTAATTTCTTCATCATAATAGGGTTATGCCAATTCAATTTAGAGGGAAAGTTTCAGATGTATTCAGACTTGAAGCAGGCACCCCTCAAGGTTCTGATCTTAGTCCCCCACTTTTTACATCATTTACGTTAATGACACCTTTACCACAAAATGTATATAATGTAACATCTCACAATTTTCAGATACAGCAACTTGGAGTACTGCAGCTTGTCCATTTATCTCCTTAAACAATATTCTGAAGGCAAGTAAAGAAATTGGAATGTGGTGTAAACAAAATGGCAAATAAAAATCAAATCCCAAAAGTACCAGCTTGTTAATTTCAAAGAAGAAAAAATAATAAAACTGACCAAAAAATGTTGTCACTCTTTTAATAATAAAGTCTCGAACTCCACTAAAGTCACATTTTTAGGAGTGATATTTGATCACCATACACTTTTTAAGAGTTACTGTGCATAGGCAATATTTGTGCTAAGATTTGGGTGCCCTAATAACTTTAAACCAGAATTCAAAAATACATTGAGGTTTCGATGATATGTTTTATTCCAAATAATGCCATGTCCCAATTCTTTCAGTCACTGGTCAAATACTATCTTAACGTAATGGAAAAACACTGTTTTGTGTTCTTGAGAATTCTTAGGAAATTTTGCACTTTGACCTTTGGTGACCCCACATGACAATCTTGGTTTTCAGAGTTTGACCCCTGGTGACCCTACATGACCTTTGACCCCCACCAAAACAATACAGTTTTAGTCTCACCATAAGGCATCTGCATACTAAGTATGAAATCTATCCAAGCTTCCTACAGTACCTCGAGACACCACGTTAACAATGTTTTCAGGGTTTGACACTTGTTGACCCCCGATGACCTTTGACCACCACCAAAAACAACAGGATTCTTTGTCTAACCCAACGCATCTACATACTATGTATGAAATTCATCCAAGCTTCATATATCAAAACATCGTATTTACAAGGTTTTGACCCCCTGTGAGCCCAAATGACCTTTGACCTCCGCCAAAAATGATAGGGTTCTTTCTCTCAATATAAGACATCTACATACGAAGTATGAAATTTATCCAAGCTTCCTAACTTGAGATATAGTGTTTAACAAGGTTTTCAGGCTTTGACCCCCGGTGACCCCAGATGACCTTTGAGCTCCACCCCAAAATGATAGGGCTCTTCCTCTTTCCATTACACATCTACATACAAAGTATGAAAGTCATCCAAGCTTCCATCCTTGAGATATTGTGTTAATGACGTTTTCAGAGTTGGACCCAGTGACCCCAAATGACCTTTGACCTCCACCAAAAACAATAGGGTTCTTCCTCTCAGTATAAGGCATCTACATACTAAGTATGAAATTTATCTAATGCTTCCTACCATGAGATATTGTGTTCGTGAGGTTTTCTGGGTTTGACCCCTGGTGACCCCAGATGACCTTTGACCTCCACCAAAAACAATAGGGTTCTTCCTCTGACCATAAGACATCTACATACAAAGTATGAAATTTATCCAAGCTTTCTTACTTGAGATATTGTGTTAACAAGGTTTTCAGGGTTTGACCCCAATGACCTTTGACCCCTACAAAAACAACAGGGTTCTTCCTCTTAATATGGGGCATCTATGTACCAAGTTTGAGAACTGTCAGAGTTTCCTTTCTTGAGATACCATGTAAACCCTAATAAGACCTTTTATCAAATATGAAAGTATTTGCTACCTTACTACCTCTCCCATTAACATTAACAAGAATGCCAAGAGGCATAGTGATTCCTTGCCAAGTTAAGAGATGGAGAAGGTTTGAGAGCATAAGTATAAATCTTCCTTGCAACAAATAAGGACACCATGGTGGGCTTGTGTAATCAATAAAGTAAATGTATGACATGAAGTTTCTTCATGTTAGCTATCCCTTATTGAGATAGTGTGGTTACAAAAGATTTTAATACCTTTTGCCAGCTGGTGACCTCAGAATGCAAAAATATATTGAGGTTTCAATATATTTTCATTCAGTAGAGTCAAAAAGCCCTACTGTCAAAGATATGATTGATTGACAGCACTGTGATATTATGAGGGTCAGTCCATGACAGGGAAATGGAATGTGTAATTCCCTAAAGAAAAATTACCGTCATTAGCAATTACAGTAAGGACACAGCTCACCCTAAATGTGCCCAGGTAATTGGTGTTGGCATAGGCACAGCAGAGATCCACTCACAGCAAGGGATTATTACCTGATTTGTATTTTCAATTGCTGTATACAGTTGCATCCACATCCTCCCTTCCACAAACTAGGCCATTATACTGACATTATTCCAAACACCAGCTTAGAAGGGCTGTCAACACTACACTAGACAAATCATCAAGGATTTTTTCTCTTGGATACTAATTTGGTGTTGACTTTGACAGACCACCAACAAGTTTGGTGTGAAAGGCCAGCAGCATCAGTCTACAAAGGTGATTTGTCCTTGTGAGTTGTGACAGTTTTATGTCAGTGGAGAGGGGGAATTGGTATTAAATCTGTCTTAAAGTGCAATAGTTGTATCAATCCAACATCTCCAGTTCTCAACCATATAGAACATGTAACTACAAATAGATCTGTTCAAAATGATTACCAAAAGCAATAAGATCATAGGAACAAGTGAAAGGCAGAAAATATATATTAAGTTCGAATAAAATATAACACCTGTAACCTACAATGTGCAAATCATCATTGACCCACACAAAAATCAACCCCAGCCACAGAGTAAGTGATATATTCCATTTAAAAATTAGTGTTATCAAGCTTTCACTCTCTGGCCACACTGACCCCCATGGCCTCTAGGGAAAGTAAAAATATTACTAAAAATTAAAAGCCGTAGGCTAACTATCAACCATTTTTTCATGCGTGTTTATGACTACTCCTGACCCCGTGTGACCTCCAATAAAGAAATGATGAAGACATTAGTAAACTTTAATGCAGTGACTTCCCACCAAGTTTGAATTTTATGCAACATGTAGTTCCTGGGAATATTCAGCACCGTGCTTTTCTAGTTTGTGCTTCACAGTGAACTCAAATGACCTTTGACCCATGCCAACAATCCCAAATGAGATCTTTGCATAATACATCAATGTGCCAAGTTTGAAGTATCCTGCATGTTTCCTTCAAAAATTAAGAGTGCTAACAAACTTTTTACTCCATGACCTGGCTGGGCCCAGTATGACCTTTGCCAGGGTTTCTGCCAAAGGGGGGAAAGGGGGGGGATTTGTCCCCCCCTTTCCAGAAGAAGGTGGGTAAAATCCCCCCCTTTTCATTTCCATAAAAATTAAAAAAATTGTCCATATCTTGGTTTCTTACTTAAGAAGAGGACACCTTTGCAGCAATGTCTGGACTTTCATAAGTAAATGGGCTTTAAAACCCTTCAAAATGCACCTTATAGGGGTCTTGAAGCAAGCTTTTGTCCCCCTGAACCCACTTGTAACTTTAGCCAGGGACAGCATCAGTTTGGACTAGGGGTTTAGGAGCAATTAATCCCCCCCTTTTTTGCATTTCTGGCGGAATCCCTGTTTGCCCTCCAATAAATCTTTGGAAATAACTCAAGAGGTAGGCCTACTACTCTATCCATCATATCCGAAGTTCAGGCAACATATAGTTGATGGGATATTGGTTTGTCCGTATTTCACCTGCTGATGACCTCAGATGACCTTTGAACCACACCAAAACCAATCCCAGCTGAGATCTTAATATGCTTTACCCACAAACCAACTTTGACGTGTCTCACCCTTTCCTTCAAAAACTTAAGTGCTAACGAGATTCTTGTTACACATATACACACACGCACACATCAACATCGCATAGATTCCTTGCCTGCCTTCGGCAAGGAATCAAAAACTTGAAGAATTAAAACACCTCAGCCAACAGATTAGCCTATAAAATTCCACTTGGTATGCAGTATCTCAGAAAAACCACTACTTCTTAAAACACACTCTCAAACCATTACAGAATACAGACTGTATATTTGAACTGAATACTAAGTTAACATGCTCATTACTTATCCTCGGACCCACTTGGAGTTCATACTTTATTAAAACTCCTTACCACCCATCCAAAAATTAATCTTAAAACACCCCTACTTTAAATTACAAGAACTGGGAAGAAGCAAAGGGGTGGGAGGTGGGGTACCCATCTTAGGTTAGATACCACTGACTAGAGCACCTGTGAGTAATGTCTTGGTTTTACACGGAACAGTGTGGCCAGTCATAGGAACTTTTTCTTTATTAGGCTAAACTACTCCCTCCCCCTTCAGGTTTCCAAACCAATATGCTCTGCTTTTTCCTACTGTAGTATCGTACTTGTCTCCTCCATCTCGCTCTGATTACCATAATACTCCAGCTTTCAATTTACAATTGCATATTAAATTACTATTCACGGTAGGTGGAGCCTCAGAACTGTTAATTAAATTATCCCTACTCTCACCCTGTTTATTACACCAAATTTCAAAGGAGTGGCTAAAGCTGCACTCAAACAGCGTCAAAACCTACCTCCACCATTGTTTCAATACGTAACCATTCCCGCCTGCCCAGGCTTGTCTTTTCAGTGTCAAATCGAATGCAAACCTAGACCATCAACTCAATTTTTGGGACGGAGATTTCGAATAATATCCTTATTTGATCATTACTTCTAAAAATATTCTTTAGTATCGGTACTTTAATCCAAGTATTTTATAAAATCGAGGCGTCTGATTTTCGTGTGCTCTATGTCCTAGTGACCATTTGCAGTTTAGTTTAGGCAACTCTGGTTAGGCTTTGACTAACTTTAGTACTTGTGCTCTGTCGAAACCTCCTGGAGGCATTTACATTCGAGAAAATTTAAGCTCGAAGCAAGGGAAATTGTTTACTTAATAATATTTCATAATCTGCGATATTTTGCGAAGAATTGAACAGCTAAAACTGATTGATGTTGAGTATTTTACTGTAGTTTTGGCTGAGTCTTATTTACAGTTTTGAGTTGGTCTATTTGGTTTCCTTTTTAATTACTAATTTCACCACTATTATGAATCACAAACTTTGTTTTACATCGTAGAGTGAATTTGCGTGTGATGAAATTTGATAAGAATAGCTGTCGGTGCCTAGTTGAATAAGGTCAAAATAAAGCATAATACTGTCAATCCTATCAGACGTAAGTACAGAAGGTTGGGATGGATTGTGATGAAAACATTTTGCAACATTGCGTTTTGGGATGCAAAACTTTTTGGCCTAGAAAAACACTACTGTACGTATCATACTTACAGAGATATTGATACCTAAACTTGGCCAAATGTGTGGTGGTAATAGTCAAATACGCAAATCTTGGCCATTTTTGGAAGCTATTACTCCACAAAAAAAAAATAAAACAAAAAGCTTCATATTACAGAAACCTGTTTGATGGGACAGCCTCACTAGGTGAATATCATTACAGGCTGGTGGGATATGTATCTGCTTAGAAATAAGACCTCAAACTTGACAGAAAAGCCAAAATGTCGTTTTGCTGCGGATGTGCAGAATTTCAAAGAATTTTGAAATTCTGCGAAAAATGGCTTCCAAAAATGGCCAAGATTTGCGTATTTGACTATTACCACCACACAAGGCCAAGTTTAGGTATCAATATCTCTGTAAGTATGATACGTACAGTAGTGTTTTTCTAGGCCAAAAAGTTTTGCATCCCAAAACTCAATGTTGCAAAATGTTTTCATCACAATCCATCCCAACCTTCTGTACTTACGTATTAGCTTGAGGAAATTGAGATAATGTACCATGAAGTGTACTGCATTATCAAGGCATTGCTCTTATATACAGAACTTTTGGATCACCACATGATCAAATGTAGGAGCTTCTATCTTTACCTAAGAATGTTCAGATGCAATTTTTACAAATCAAAACAAAGGCTTAACCCAGACACTACTTTTCAATTTGTAACTTTTGCACAAACAAGAGTCATTTACCTCGAAAAGATCACATGCATAAGGAGCTGCCACCTGAAATCATATAAACTACACCATACAAGCAACATCTCCATCAGCTTTCTTTGATTTGCATCCAGGGCAAAACCATTCCTCTTCCTCTAGTTCTGCCTCATCCCCATAAAGTCCCAAACACTGGTAGTGGAACCAGATACTACAAGAATCACAACAAACACAGTCCATTGAGCATTCATTACGGCAGCCCCCACAAGGCCATTGCACCCTCTTTGATTTCTTTCCTTTCCCCTTCCCTTTTCCCTTCTTTTTGTTCATTTTACGTTTTCCCCTTTTCCTTTTGACCCCTTTTGACTTCTTTTCTTTGCCCTTCAGTTTTCCCACGTCTTTGATTTCACTCCATTTGGGAACGTCTTGGACTACAATTTCCTTGTATCTGCTGAGATGTCTTCTAGACGGTAAGATAAGCATCCCACTTCTTCGCAGGTATTCGTACCCTAGGGGGCTGCGTAACCGCAGTGACTGGCAAGTACTTAATACATGTTTGTTCCATCTTCGACCAGTGACACATTTGGCTTGAAGGGCATCTTGCTGTGCTTTTAGTAATATCATGTCATCAGGTGCACATGGGAAACATTTTTCTAACAGGAGGGTCATATCCTGATGGTTGTCCTCTGGAACTTCTTCCTGAGACTTCCGATACACACCTATTCCTTTACAAGTAACACAAACTTTCCCTACAGACATCCAACTAAGTACTTGCCTACAGGACTTCGAACGGAAAACGTATCTTGGCTCCCCTTCGCTGTCTTGAATTTTCTCTTTCAGGTATGTATGATTTTCTGGAGGCATAGCTTTTTCGTATGGGAGGCCTTCACATAGTGAAAGTTTCCGAGTAATATCAAGAACTGTATTAAGATATTCCTTTGAAGCCTTGAATGTGTTATCTATGTTTAATTTACTCAAATTAACCTTGCATCCTCGAACCCAAAGTTCCCAGTCTGTTGATGATAGCTTCAGTGTTTTGAGAACAGTGTTTCCATTTGATGACAGGTTAGAAGCAATGTTCAAAGAAAGTTTCTCTTCTGAATCAGATTGCATCAGCAGCACGTCTGGGGGGATGCAATTTTTGAGGTCGGACAGTGTGGTATAAACTTGATCAACCATAATGTTCTCTTTCTGAATAATTTCAATGCCGTGAAAAACTGTCTCTCGTGTTCCATGAAGGGTTCTCCTCACACTTGTTGTTTTGGGGAAGAGTCTTTTGAGCACCACGGATAGTGTTCGTGTACTGTACTGACATCTTTTTCTGAGGTCACTAAAGATGACTTCCCCATGTGGGTTCTCCCTGACACATTTTGTCAACCTAGAAAAGGAGGATATTGTACAACCACTGAATGGTTTATTTTGTGCCCTGTCATTTTAGCTACTATATGTGACACACACTTTAATTTTCTTCACAGATTACACAGTTATTTATAACAAATGTTCCAGAAATGGTATACTGCAAAAATACTGAGCCCCCAATTGTAACAACACCTGAAGGAATGCCTGGATGGGATGCAGTGATACATGTTATGTGAAAGGGGCTATTCTCAGGCCTCGAATTTAACAGAGGCCACCGAGGCCATGGCCGTGGTTGCCCCTTCAATTGGCCTCGGTGCGCTGCAATTTTCAAAAAGAGCTTGAGGCCAAAAATGGCCTTAAGTGCCGCCACACTATGGCTGCAGTGTCCCTCACAGTCTCAGCCGATCGTTAATGTCATGCCTTCACACTCTTCACAAACTTCTACCACTCAAAAGGTGGTATATTTCCTTCATGCTTCCATACATGTACATACATGCTTATGTTGAATGCTCACTCACTGGAAGGAACTACAGCAGGAAAACAGTAATAAAAAGAAAAGCTCTTCAAGGACAGGCCATGCAGGAAATTGTGTATGGCCTTGGTGCCCTATCAACAAAGTAAAAGTTTTGGGCTTGCTGCCCTACCATTTGGCTGTGGTTCCCCCAGGTTTGCCCTGATGCTTGAGACCAAAATGGCTGTGCCCTTAAAAATTTAGAATTCGAGGCCTGTATACTTACCGGATTGTGTTTTGAATTTCTGTGCATTGTACAATTCCATATACAATAGCTAAGGAATATTTCAAAATGGACAAAAAAGGGGGGGGGGGAGGGGGACAAAAATGGGGAAAGGGAAGAGGAACGAGAGAGGCTCTGAGAAAGAAGGGAGGGGATGGAAAGTGGAACTGCTAGGGGAGAGGGAAGAAAGGAGAGGGGATGATTGGGAGGGGCAGGACTGAGAATGAAGGGATAAATGTGAATGACACTAGTTACAGTACTTATTTAAACTTATCCCATACATGTCTTTAACCAGAAAGCCAAAAGGCTTAGTGATTCCTTGCCATATAAATATGTTGTAACAAACATAAATCACCCACAGGACAAGCATGAGATCCCTTACAGTTATCCTACTTGAGATGTCATATTAATAAGGTTGTGACTATTGAAATCTTGTGACCCAAAATGACCTTTCACCTCCACTTTAAGTGGGCATGATATGGTCAAGGTAAGTTTTTCAGTAAATAATCTTTGGTTACAGCTGGAAATAAAACGGTTGTTTTCCGAACTAAACTACGTCTATATGTACCGGAATACCATCCTTTAAATTGCCAAATACAGGCCAGGCTAAGCCCATCTGAAAAATGTGACGTCATTGGTGGCATGGGCAGTAACCCTTCTGTACAAGGCAGCTCACCCATCGTTCCACACACCAAGTCATGTGCATACTAACGTGCGTTAGCAGGCACATCATTGCAAACACCTGTGCTATGGTAAAGTACTGTACTAGAGCAGTGCGGGTGACCAGTGACCACATTGTGAATTGTGTCGTTGCGCGGTGACTGCTTAACATTCGCAATAACACCATCACTGAACTTTACACAGAGTATAGGCGTGCTTGTTATGGACTGTCCACACATGTGCGTAGCTGTTCTGTAAAGTGCGCCGACTGCATTCTTTTTTCACAAAAACAGAACTGAAGTTTATGTTGGGAAGCTGAAACATGTGTGCCCATTTGCAGGCATGCATATTGCAGCCAACAATCTGCCTACTGTAGAAGCCCCCAACATGGTCCGCACTTTGTGCTTTGTATGTTGCCCAGGTACAGTATTATGATGTAAGCCTTTGCATGAAGTTGCTAAGATAACTTTTTCTCAGCGTTACATCAGTTTCACATCTGGATACACATCCTTATTCAGTGCAGTGTTTGTGCCGCCAATTGCATCACAGAAGTCAGGTGACCTGTCGTGGCATTTTTTGAAATTGATTGACGTTTTTCTTCGAATTCTATTTGTGCCAAATTGAACCAGTTGGGACTGTGTATATAAAATTGACTTCTACACGTCATTGTATTCATTTCAGTCTTGCATTATGCAAAACTTATTTTGGTCGCGTCATGGCCATTTTAAAATACTAAGGATCACCTACCATATATGGCCAACTTCATGCTCAATATGAACAATATACGAGGTATCCAAAGGCCAAGTATGAGGTCCCTCACAGCTATCTTCCTTAGAATATCATCTGAACAATGTTTTGACCTAGTGTGACCCCAAATGACCTTTGAACTCCACAAAAAATGGCAGGGATTATTTACTCAATATAAGCAATCCACATGCTAGGTATGAGATCCCTCACAGTTATCCTTCTTGAGATATTGTGTTAACAAAGTTTTTGACTTTCTGGCCGCTTGCAAGTCCACATGACCTTTGGTCTCCACCAAAACCTAGAGCCAATGATTTTCCGCGATCGCGGAAAAACGCGGAAAAAAACGGAATTTACTTTTCTGCACGGAATTTTACGGAATTTAGCAAAAATTATCAGGCTCAAAATACATGTAAAGTTTTGACAAAAAAGTGAGCTACTTTTCTTCAAAACTATGCCAAATGAATGGCTGCATATACCAAAGACATACACAGACATTTTACCGCCTAAAATGGTGGCAAATTTACCTGAAAACCATCAAAACACCTTGAAGTTACGATCAGAAAACAAGTAGGACATTTACGAAAATCGGCAAGATTTTGCCGGTATAGGCTCCAGTTTGCATATGCTATAGTGTGTTAGGCTAGGTCACTTGTGTGTTACAAGTGTTTCCTGCCTTCAGGATCGTAACCAGACAAGTTTAGGACTTGTTTTCAACATAATTACTCCAAAATCAGAAAATCACGGAAATGGGTTATGATTGAAACGGAATTTTGCGGATTTTGGAAAGTTAAAACGGAATTCTGTGATTTGTGAAGCGGAAAATCATTGGCCCTAAAAACCAACAGGAAGTATATCCTCAACATGAACAATCCACAGGTCAAGCATGCAATCCCTCAGTAATCCTTCTTGATACATAATGTTGACATGGTTTTGACCTTTGGCCTCTGGTGACTCCAAATGACATTTGACCTACACCAAACACAATAGGGATTATCTACTCAATATGGGAATTTGGGAAATGCTAAGTATGAGATCCCCATGTATAGTGTTTATAAGGTTTTGACCTTTTGATCTCTAGTGACCCAAAATGACCTTGGCCTTCACTAAAAGCAATATAGATCATCCCCTCAATATAGGCAATAAAAATGCAAAGTATGAGATCCCTTGTGTTGACAAGATTTTGATCTTTTGACCTCTGGTGACCACAAATGACATTTGACCTCCACCAAAAACAAAAGGATCAACTTAATAGGGCTAGGGCCCCCGATTTTCCGCTTCACAAAATGGTAAATTCTCACTTTTCATTTTTCGTTTTTTTCCGTTTTCAACTTTCCCTTTTCCGTAGATTTCCGTTTCAGATGTAAATGGCAATTATAAGTTTCCGTGATCTTCCGTTAAATTCATTTTCTCTTGCAAGTGTCCCGCGTGCACACCTACAAGTTACAAACCTGGTTTATAGTTATTGTGCGACCGATCATGTCATTATCATGTCAGATAAATCGGTAATAACATAGCATGGGTAAAATTTTATCACTCAAAGGATTACCACCACCGTTTTGGAAAACTGGAAACGGGGCTAAAATACACTTCTGGCTTCTGCAAATAACTGAATAATTCCCCCAAACACTTATTTCTTTATGTTCCTGCACGAAATATCAGCACTGATACTCCACAAGATTTGCAAAATTTAAAGGTCTCCAAATAATAACGATCATCAATTGTTGCGTCAAAGTTCACACAGTATTACCTAAGAGGTTTGCATGCCACGGACAATCAATGCCGTACATCTGCATAGTCTACAAACCATACTACAGGGCGACATGCAATGACATCGCTACGTTTTTCCAAGTTCCAGTGCTAAATCATATATCATTTTTACACACGTCCCTCGTTATCCTGCATAAATTATTCCACTTCCCGCATTCCTATTCGTCACATTTTTAATTGTCATAAAACGCGCGTGCGTACACGTAAATTGCCAAAACAAGTGCGTCATAAATTCCCAAGAAAGTTTCTTGCGAAGTTGAAGTTCACCTTCGTAGTACACCTAGTACGGTGTGCAATACATAATGCAAGGACAGTGTATTGCCCGCGCTGTTACATAGGGCGTTGGTCATGAATGAACTAAGGGAAGCGGCCCTGTGTAAATTCATGCATCCCCACCAGCAATTATCCAGGGAGTTGCAACAGTTTTTCGATTAAGGGAATATATCGGGTTTGCGTTTCATTTGGAGAATCTTTTTAAAATGGAGGTACAGTAAGTTTTGGGCAAGACAGTTTACAAAAAAATACATTCATATCGATAGGGCCCCATGAGATGCGTACTCCAAGTAAATTGAGTGGAAATTTTAGTGGCCTTGAAGTACTAAGATACTGTAACGTTACGTATTTTTGCAGAGAACTGAGCGGATAGGCTACTAATACTATGTAGCACTACTAACTTAGTACAGTCCAGTACGAAACACGATACACGAAATCTTCTGACGTGATCGGTGAATGAAAACTAATATTTAGGCATAACAGTTTCACGTCACGTAAAATGTGGGAGCCTTTATACCTATTTTCTGTTCTCGAATCAGATACGTACGTCAGAAGTGTAAAAGTCCTCAAGTGCCCTTGATTTGTGGAGAATAAATTTGTCTATGCTTCGTTAAAAATGCAAAAATCTTGTTCTGTGTTTACTTTTTTGTGGACGTGATATGAAATCGCAAATTCTGTAATTTTCCGTAAAAAATCGTCAATTCCGCTTTTTTCCGTATTTTTCCGCGATCGCGAAAAATCGGGGGCCCTATAGGGCAGTCCACATGCTTAGTATGAAATCCCTCACTTTTATTCTTATGATATACTGTCATGTTTACAAGCAATTTCCAAGCTATTTGTCATTCTGCCTCTGGTTACCCCAAATGACCTTTGACCTCCACCAAAAACAATAGAGATCATCTACTCATTATGGCAATCCACATGCTAAGTGTAAAATTCCTCACACTTATTTTCCTTGAGGTATCGTGTTTATAAGGTTTTCAGTTTTTGACCATCAAGTGACCTCAAATGAACTTTGACCTCCACCAAAAATGATAGGGTTCTTTCTCTCAACACGACACATCATTATACTTCATATGAAAAGTGTCTGTCATTGCTATCTTGAGATATCATGTTTACAAACTTTTGGTTTTTTGACCTGTGGTGACCTCAAATGACCTTTGACCTCCACCAAAAACAATAAGGTTCTTCCTCTCAACATGACAAATCTATATACTAAACATGAAAAGTATCCTCTTTATTCCAGCTTACTGCCTGTAGAAATCTTAAGAGCAAGATAATGGAATGATTACTACATAACCTTAAATGCGCAAACAGAACCTCACTTCAAAGGAAGTTCTGGTGAGCTATCTCCATTCAGATAACAACTCCCTGCCCTGACTTCCTCAACTCATTTGACATTTGAAAAAAGTATACTGGTATGGAAGATAAGTCCAATATAGGCCACCAGCTGAAACTTGTATCTTGTTGTTTCGTTCAGACATTAGGGGTCTAAAAGTCTCACATTTTTAGAATGGAGAACCTAAATTTAACAACATACCAAAAGTTCTCCATGTAATTTGCTGTCAATTTTGAGGAATTATCGAAAGAAATGGGTACTCATTTCTTTTAAACCCTGGCATGAGTGAAATGTTGGAGTTTCACAACAAGCTTGAAATGATTCCGCTTTCGTATCATGTGATCGTATTTCACCAATCATATGCCAGCAAGGTTCACGATCAAAACAATCATGGCCGCCTCCATGTCGCCAATTGAGGAAGAGAAAATACGGCCTAGATGTCTTTTATGCGTAGAATATGTACGCAACGACAGATTGAAAGTGATTTCGAAGTAGCGTTGGCTAAAAGGTTGTGCCATGTTCGACAGAATGGCTACAATTCTCTACAAAAGTATATGGGACACCCCGCTCCCCCTATCAGTGTTGAAGTCTCAGAACATGTTCGTCTGCTGCAACATTGAACAGAGGAGCGGGGATGCAGACAACGGGATACGTGGATGGTCAACCGTGCAAATCCACAGACAATTCTTCTATGTGTAAAGCCTTTTACTGAAGAAAAATGGTTAACCGTTTCAAATCAGGGCAATTCTTAAGTACATTGTCATGTTTTCTACTGTAGATGAAATGATTCCACAGAATTTTAACTTTAACCAAATTGTAGTTTCAATGATTATTCAATGTTTTTCCCGAAAAATAGAAATCTTTGTGGTTGACCATTTGGTATACTGTGAAATATATTACATTCACCCCCTCACTCCCCCTTTCCGACGTATCAAGAAAAATAAATGTAAAAGCCTCTTAAGCTTCTTCCCATTACAATTTGTTACCATTCAATGTAAATCAAACACTGTCCAGCCAAAAATCCACCACCCCTACCCCTACCCCTACCTCATAAGAATCTGCTGTGTATAAGTACATTCCTTTCCCCGAACTCAGATCAAGAAAAATTCACGTAAAACTCTATGCTAAGTACTGTATGGCTCCTTCTTATGACAATTTAATATTAATACGACATACTGACAAGCCAGGTTAGTAGTCAGAAAATTTGCAATTTTTAATCCTTTACCTTAACTTGAAAAATAAAACGGCAACTTCCTGTTTTTAAAACACCGTAAAACCAAATTTGGTAATTCCTATACCTTTGTACAGGCTTCAGACAATCCTCGACAAAAGTCAGGGCTCGAAAATAGACTGGAGCTCTGGAGCAAAAGCTCCAGAGACCGCCATGACTGCTCCAGAAAAACAAAAAAGTGGGTGTCTGTCTGGAGCTAAAAATAGTGCCAGGTGCATGAGGCAAGCAATCTCAAAATCACAGAAAAATTCCCTGCACAGAAGTGCCAAGTTACACCAAAAAAGTGGAGTTGGAATGTTGCACCATGCAATCAAAGATGAGTCCATAGCCATAGGGCAGGGGATAGAATTTGTGAACTCCTGCCTCCCCCTTCTCCACATTCAAGGTGCCAATGGCGGCAATCCAAACCTGCCGTATAAATGCACCCAGCCCCCTCTGTCTCCAGTTTTTCTGAGATGGAATGACCACACTGTGTTTATAGTGCTGTCTTGTGTTACTCCAAGGAATACTCTGTCTTATTTTCCTGTCTCTTATATTTTGAATTTCTTTTACTAAATGCACAAGTAATGTTAGGAGGCGATTAGAGGATGTTACAGTACTGTACATGCAGGGAACAGTGGTTTCTTTGCAAAATTGAAAACAGCTCTAGGTAATGGCAAAACAGCTCCAGAAGAGCTTCAAAATAAAGGTTGTGAGAAGCTGTTTGGAGCTCCAGAGAGGAAAAGCTTATTTTCAAACCCTGAAACCCACTCCCCATATCAATGTTGAAGTCTCCGAACACGTTCGTCTGCTGCAACATTGAACAGGGGAGCGGGGATGCAGACAAGGGGATGACGACCTCACGCTTGCTTGTTTTGCTTGTTTTGTCCCATCATTTTTGTCGAGGATTGTAGATCCAATCCTCAAAAGAAGAAAATGACTTTCAAAATCCAACGTTTACTGGACTTGTCATTACGCTGAACAGGCAGTGTACGTGACAAACAGCTTCGTAACTTTGTCATAAAATGAACACTGCGTGTGGGACATAAAAGCAGGATAGACGACCCAAATGAGTCTTTTTTTACAATAAATTAGACAGGCTGTGTGAAATAGACCTAGGTTTTGGGGATGATGTATTTTAATCGCAAAAATCTGATTAACACTAACGTCGACATTAATTTCGTGGAATCAGTTCGCGCACATAGTCAACTGCACAAAGATCCTGCATATGTGTGGTTCCAAAGCATGTTCGACCGTGTTCATAGTTAGAACACCTCCTAATCTACAAATGACTTATTATTCACCACTCAAAGTAAAGTACAGTAAGAGCCCACTGGCTACAAAATACGGAGAAATAAATTTCTTATGATGCAATTATAACTCACATTTGTGCAAGTACTTTAACATTTACCTGTAGAGGGAAGAATGAGCACTAATAGTGGGGGATTTCATTTCGGCATGTTACAGTATGTGTTCAAGCAGAAAACCCTTCTACCATACTGTAGTATGCCTACCATCTTTTTCCCAATCCTGCTCTTCCATGTATGCTTCTTCATTATTCTACAGCAAGTCCTAATGTGGTATTGTTTACTCATAGACTTTAAACTCTTTATTAGCTCCAGTTTGTCATATTTTATGGGGTTTGTTTGGACTAGCAGTAGTTTTGGGGGTGCATGCATACTGTATAAACTACCTAAGCATTTTGGTATACAAAACAAAGGAAGAATATGGTGTTTTCATATAGAACATTGCTACATGGAAGCAAGTATACACCCAAATAGAATAACCTTCATGTGCTAACTATTACTACAGCAACTGTCCCCTAACTCCAATTTGACAGTGCCACTTTACAGAGAGTTTGTAGCCTCTCACCTTTTCCCTCCATATCCCAAAGTAGAACACATGGAATTATTATTTACTGGAAAACTCAAAAAGTAGACATCGAATGTCAGAACGAAATCCATTTTCTAGGCATTTTCTGAGTTTCAGCCAGTGGCCTAATATTGAAGGGTACAAGGCAGGACATTCCTGGAGTGAGTGGCCTATAACATTCACATAAAGTACTGGTAGTCTATGTAAACAAGGGATGGGCTAGGTATATCGCAGTGTTGAACAATTATGACAGGCAATAACTGAGCCCTCATGAAGTTTCCTGGGAAGACAATAAATAACAAAATGACACACATATCTAACTTATTAAGTTCCATATCACACCTACTGCATATTATACTTGCCACCTCCTCATTCAGCAACTTGTCCAGGGCTTGGCTAAATTTGCCAGAGCAAGAACCCTTATATTTTTTCTTTTATTTTTTGCCAAAGGCCTCAGTGCCCCACAAACTACTGCACTCTTCAAGTCAAGGATGTTGACCTTTGTGCCTTTTTACTACTGAAACACTATGCATTCCAGATTTTGCACCTTCCACTTGGCCTTTGTGCCTGACAATTTACATTTCCCTTATTATACCCTTAAAGCAAAGAAGAAAGTGGCAGTGCCTCACACTGACTAGTTTCCAGCCTTGCTTGTGTGGCTGTAGGCCTGGGGACACGTATACATCCCAATCAATCTCTTTGAGCCTGGCTGAAAAAAATCTTCAGAATTGAAAACCTTTTTGGGAATAACCTTTTGAATTCAGATACAACCCATTCCAGAGGGTTCACTTAATGGGTTAATGAAAACTGGACTACACATTACAAAATTTACCAATTACAATATTTTACATTTGTCTGAGAAGTATCTTCCATTCTTACAAGATTGGTGGGATGTATACATCCACAGAGGGGACTAGTAATAAACAGGGCTGGAAAAAATGTTTATTTCCTGGGAAGGAAGTAAAATTTTCCACAACTTCTCCCATATAGTCATACCTTTAGGATACCTCAAGAACCTCAGTGGACGTAGGTCTGTTGACCTCTATGTCTGCCCAGGCTTCAAAGTGGTCCATCACAGAAATATAGGTTTTATAGGAAGGATACTGATGAATATGTAGGGTTTTATAGGATTTTTCAAGGAAAAATATAGAGTAAATATAGGAATGTCACACACTAGCAGTTCTAATTCTTCAAAATTCCTCACACTTGTGGATGGGGGAAACCCAGAACCTTAGGAGACTAATAAACTATACTGTTAAAATGATACAAATGTGATAAACATTATCACAAGTGTGGGCCATATGGCAGAAGAGTGTGGTTCTACCATCAACATGGAATTAAGAAAACCACCTAAACATTTTGGTGGAAGGGAAAAGGATAAAACCCCTGACAGTAGTGTATTTGCATATTTTGACCCTGGAATAAATTATCCATAAATGTTATTTGTGCATACCAAAAAGGCACCAAAATTTGCAATATTAGAAGTTGAGAACACAGAATGTGACCATGATGGTGCTTTGAATGGATGGGTAATTAATGTGGACAATGAACTGTTGCTAATTAATGTCCTAGACATTCACCTCAGCTCCAATAATAATGGGGTTGTAGTGAGGAAAATTTTGAATTTTTTGCTGCTCAAATAACAGGAAATGGTCTCCTACAACATTTTGCTGTAACTATACACTGTACCGCTAGTCAATCTTGATAAGTGTGACATGTGAGTGATGACAGTAAGATCATAGTCCTATGACAACTGTATGGTTGCTACAGTATGAATACCTTCAAACTTACTCTCCAGTGGCGGGGCATAGCCAGGACTGTCTCATGGGGGGCATGTAGTTTATTCTGTAACTGTCAGCATGGGGGAGGGGTCTAAGGGGAGGGGTCCCCCTCCCCCTTTGGAAATTTTTTGAATGATTGGGAGACTTTCATGCAATCTGGTACTACATTTATCATCTTTTTGAAGTAAAATTTATTTTCAAAAATTAACACATTTTAGATTACTAAATTAAAGAAAAAATCAGCATCAGTGAAGGAGAGAGGGCATGGCCCAATGGTTCCTCCCCCTAAAATGCCACTGCTCACATTGAATCTGTACAACTTGGCAGGACAGTGTAGTCCACATATGTCAAGATGCCAACAGTGTGCAAAACTGTCTGTGCATTAACATACTTAACATCTAAAATCTCACTTGAGGAAGTTACATGACAAAATTAGGGAAAGGGCAACTTGGCAAGTGCCCCCACTTGCCACCAATGATGGGCACTGCAGCACCAGATCCCATACATGGATTAGATTTCCACTCTGGTCTGTTGGATAAATTGATGTGGCATCCAGAGAGCTAAATGTGGAGTTCAGGGAAAGCCTCCTTAGAGATCTGCACATTGTAAACTTGTGACCATTACAGTGAGACTCTTAATTTTCTCAAAGCACTAAGTTCTTTTTCTTTAGGGGAGAATTGTAATTGTACAACACTTTGAACAATCAACTGATCTAATGGCTAACTCAGTTTGAGGAAAGATGGTAGATGACATGAAAAATATTGGTATTTTGACCCATTGTACTACAATATTTTGAATTAAAGAATTAGTTATATCACAGACCAGCTACCTGTGCATGCAAAACATAGGTAAGGGTTTTTAAATGTGGAGGACTTCATGATTACAGGGAATATCAGGCAGCGGATTCTAATCCACCCCCTTGACACTACAATTCCCTCAAAGAGATGAAATCATAGCGTACTTAAAATCACAGGTGTGAGAGTGGAACATTTATGGGTGGTGAAATAAGTGTTTATTAGTGTGCTATGCAGTTTCATATGAGAATGTTTGTGAATCCTATAATTTGTCTTTGTGTACTTGCGTCTAATTAGGATCCTTGGCATCTATACACTGCTACCTGTCCGACTAAGCCACTCTGAGTCTAAGACACTCTGAGTCTACGACAGCTATCTTGGAACAAGAATACATCTGAAAATTTCAACCCAAAACACCATATAAAAGAAAAGTTTTTTGGTAAGATCAGAAAAATATAGGAAAACTAGAGCACCAATGGTGCAGTAGCTCAAACCCGGGCAAACTTTGGGGTCAGTTCTTCTCTGCCCCCCCCCCTGCAAAACCCTATGTACATCACTGCATGGTGTTAATGCTGGAAACACATAATCAAAACAAATACATGTCTTTCCCAACATTAGTAAAATGTAAATATAAAATTGAGACATTACCCCCCTTTCCCCCTTCATTCTCAAAAGCATGGTAAGGAAATTCCCCCTTTGTCCCCAGTGAAAATGACAGAACTAACCTATTTTAAGTTCAAAGCATTACCATGCCAATGGATGTTATTCAATATCACAGTGAGCTACAGTAATCAAGACACTAATTAACAGAACAGTTTTGACATAAAGCAATATTAATGTACTCACATATATGCATTACCACGGGTCCAAAGATTCATATTTAAAATCCGAGAAGTGTGAATGTTATAAAGGCAGTGGATAAAATGATAAATCCTCAAGTTCTACTTGACAAGTAGCAGAGGACCCACTCTTTTGTATCAACTTCTTAAGTCTTGATTACTGTCTGACCTTAGCAATGCCATCCTTGCCTTCAAATGCTATATTGCACCATCTAAAAGCCCAGTAGCTTCTGGTTTTTACACACATTGTTACAGCTAGTAAACAATCTGGTATTAGCTCTCTGCTGCCATAAGGAACTTGGAATATACAGTTACCAGGAGAACAGGTAACTTTGCAAGGAAGAGGTATTGTCAATTGCAACTCATGCACAATGATGAATTATGATGCCAACCAGGGAGCTGTGCCAACAGACCTTCTACATCACCACACACAATACAGAAATTGCTCATACAGTATACTGCCCAGAAGCTAAGCAGCTCCCTTTAAACTAACCTTTACAACCTCACAAGACTGACCTCTTGTAGACAGACAGTTTTAAAGAGAGTGTAGTATACAGAAAAATAGGTAGTAAAGTGATTTTGTGAGACTTGTAAAAATAGAGGGATGGCACAAAATTGGTTAGAAAGGTATCAAAAGTATCCTTCATCCCAAATTGGAGAAGTAATTTGTAATCTGCACATCCCATTCGTCCTTCTGAGCAATTCTGAAGATAATTTTGTAATGCATCTAGGAGAAAATAGCATTTCAAAATATTTACAACTATGGCCTCAAATGACTCTTGGATGACCTTTGACCTACATTTTTACACCCAGCTGGAAGCTCTTCAAAAGTCGATTAACTAAAACCATGTCTGGTAAATATCAGACTCACCGGCACAAAGCAATACCTACATCAAATATATTTCCACCTTTTGACCTCTAATGACTGTATGATCTTGGATCAAAAATCTGTGTACAACCCTAAAGAACCACTATGTACGAAATATTATGACCAAATTTCAAGAACATACAGCGCTATTTGTGGGAGGAGATACATTTTGAAGATATTGACATAACGGCCTTTAATGACCCCTAAATGACCTTTGACCTCAACTTTTTGCACATGACAGGTAGCCTAAAGTTCAAAGACCAATGTGTCCGAGTTTCGTTAAAATCCATCCACGAGTGTGCTCCTGAGAGCATTAAAGGCAATTGTGGACAGACATGATAGATATAGACAGACAGACAGACAGATAGATAGACAGGGTGACGGTGGCAGATCACAACAACTCAAACAGCTCTTTGAGCTGGTTTGAGCTAACAAGCCCCAAATCATACAAATATAGGAAATACAGAATTTTTGAGAATTTATAGGAAATTATAGGAAATATAGGATCACTTTGAAGCCTGTCTGCATCTTCTTGATCTTCACCATCAGTGACTGTAACAATGATCAAGATCCCTGGGTGACTGCCATACTGAACTAAACTTGCACAAAATCTGCCTTGTAGTTATACAATATCTCATGGCCAGCCCAGAACCTATCCAAAGCCTTCTCAAACTGAAAAACAGTGGTGGCTGAAATTACACTCTCAGGGAGGCCATTCCACACGTCAACAACTCTACTGACAAAATTAAACTTCTTTTGTTGAGTCTACAAAACTCTTTGAGTAACTTCCAAATATGTCCATGGGTATGAGTAACACTTTAGAAAACCTTCAGTAACATCTCTATCATATACACCTGAAACAATATTAAAAACCTCAATCATATCACCTCTTAATCTATGATACTTTAGAGTTGGCAGCTTAAGTTTCTTTAACCTTTCTGTGTTAAGTTAAACCCTTTAAGGATGGAATCAACCTAGTTGCTCTCCTCTGAACATTTTCAATGGCATCAATGTCACGTTGAAAATGAGGCGACCAAACAGCAGCAGCATATTCCAAATGTGGCCTCACAAGGGCCTGAAATAGAAGCTTGAAGTTTTGCCCATCCAAAAAAGTACACATACGTCGAACGAGGCCTATAATACTATTGGCCTTGCTTATTTGGTGCTGAATGTGCTCCGAAAAGCCAAGATCACTGTCCACAAGGATGCCTACATCCTTCTCACAATCTGACTTATCCAAAAGCACTTCATCCCCACTATCATTACATAAATGATAACTCCTAGGAAGACAACCATGGTACCTATTTAAAGAGACAGTTAAGACTTTGCACTTATCACTATGAAACTTCAAAAGCCAATTGTCTGACCAGCTCTGGAGTTGATCAAGATCTTTCTGCAAATTCTCAATATCATCCATACTTCTAATTTCTTTAAATACTTTTGTATCATCTGCAAATAAATAAGCCATACCATTCATACACTTAGGTAAATCATTATATATAACAAACAAGATATGGACCTAAAACACTACCATGAGGCTAGAATTCAATAGGAGGATTTAGCCATCAGGCGACTTCATACTTCTTTATTTTTCACCCGGGAAAATGGCCTTTTCCCGGGGAACTTTGGCTAAATGAGCCTATTGAATTATAGCGGCATGCCTGAGGAATGCCACTTGTAACTGCATGCTCACTCAGGGCCAATGATTTCCTGCTTCACAAATCACAAATTCCATTTTAACTTTTCAAATTCTGCAAAATTCCGTTTCAAGCATAACCCCTTTCCGTAATTTTCGGATTTTGGAGTAATTATGTTAAAAACATCCTGAAGGCAGCAAACACTTGTAAAACACAAACGACCTAGCCTAACACACTATAGCATAGGCAAATTGGAGCATAGGCAAACTGGAGCCTATACCAGCAAAATTCTGCCAATTTTAAAATGTCCTGCTTGTTTTCTGATCTTAACTTCAAGGTGTTTTGATGATTTTAAGGTGAATCTGCCACCATTTTACGTGGTAAAATGTCTGTGTATGTCTTTGGTATATGCAGACATTCATTTGACATAGTTTTGAAGAAAATTACCTGTTTTTTATTGTCAAAAATTTCCATGTATTTTGAGCCTGATAATTCTTACCAAAATTCCGTGACGAAAAGTAAATTCCTTTCTTTTCCGCGATCGCGGAAAATCATTGGCCCTACTCACTAGATTCAGCTCCATTAACAATAACCTTTTGGCATCTTCCATTATAAAAGTCTTCAATCCAATGCCTTATTTGAATACTAAATCCAGATACTGTACCCTAAGTTTCTCCATAAGTCTTCTATGTGGAGCTTTCTCAAAGGCCTTCATGAAGTCCATGTAAACAGTATCAACACAATCACCATTGTCTAACACTTTTGTCCACCCATCCATAACCTTCAGTGATTGCAGAGTAGTTGATCTCCCAGAGATAAATCCAAACTGCTTATTACTAAACAAATTATTCATCCTCATATGGTCAACCACAAAAGATCGAATTATTTTCTCAAGTATTTTGCACACTACAGTACACTTGTTAAACTGACTGGCCTATAATTTCCTGGAAGAGCCTTTTCACCTTTCTTGAATATAAAAGGCAGTAATACTGTCTACTTTCCAAACATCTGGAACTTTACCAGTGGAAAGTGATAAATTAAATATTTTAGTCAAAGCTTTGGTATTTGGGCTAGTTCTTTTAGAGCCTTTGGATGAAGCCTATCAGGACCAGGTGATTTATTAACATCCAAATTCTGAAGTAAATTAAAAACATCGGACTCCTTCACCATCGTGTCCACACAAGGATTAACAACCGGAACAGGTTCGATAAAAGGAACGGAGCCCTTTGGTTCAACAGTAAAAACACTGCTAAACCAGGAAGCCAAAAGGCTTAGTGATTCCTTGCCATATGGATATATTGTAACAAATATGAATCACCCACATGACAAGCATGGGATCCCTCACAGTTATCCTACTTGAGATATTATGTTAATAAGGTCAAAAGCTTTTGAAATCTTGTGACCCAAAATGACCTGCAGCTAAATATAAACAATCCACAGGCCAACTATGAGATCCCCCATAGTTACCATCCTTAAAATATGATGTTCACTAGGTTTTGAGCATTATGACCTCAAAATTGACCTGCACGAAAAATAATACGGATCATCTACTCAATACGAACAATCCACATGTCAAGTGTGAGATCCATCACACTTAATCTTCTTGAGGAATCGTGTTAACAAGGTTCTGACCTTTTGACCTCTGGTGACCCCAAATGACTTTTGATCTTCACCAAAAAGTATACGCATCATCTACTCAATATGGGCAATAGTCATGCTAAGTATGAGATCCCTCACAGTTACCCTTCTTGAGATATAGTTTTTGCAAGGTTTTGACCTTTTGACCTCTAGTGACCCACAGGGTTTACCTACTCAATATATATGGACAATCCACATGGTAAGTATGAGATCCCTCACATTCATCCTTCTGGAGATATAGTGTTTAAAAGGTTTTGACCTTTTGACCTCTGGTGACCCCAAATGACCTTTAACCTCCACCAAAAACAATAGGGATCATCTACTCAATATGGGCAATCCACATGGTAAGTATGAGATCCCTCACATTTATCCTTCTGGAGATATCGTGTTTACAAGGATTTAACCTTAAGACCTCTGGTGACCCCAAATGACCTTCCACCTCCACCAAAAACAATATGGATCATCTACTCAATATGGGCAATCCACATGCTAAATGTGAAATCCATCACATTTAGCCTTCTTGAGATATAGAGTTTACACGGTTTTGACCTTTTGATCTCTGGTGACCCCAGATGACCTTTCACCTCCACCAAAAACAATACGGATCATCTACTTGATATGGGCAATCCACATGCTAAGTATGAGATCCTTCACAGTTGTTACCCTTTTTGAAATACAGTGTTTTGCAAGGTTTTGACCGCTAGTGACCCCACATGACCTTCGACCTCCACCAAGAACAATAGGGATCATCTACAGTACTTAATATGGGTAATCCATATGCTACGTATGAGATCCCTCACAGTTACCCTTCAGGAGGTATTGAGTTCACAAGGATTTAACCTTTTGATCTCTAGTGACCCCAAATGACCTTTAACCTCCACCAAAAACAATAGAGATCATCTACTCAATATGGGCAATCTACATGCTAAGTATGAATTCCCTCGGAGTAACCGTTCTGGAGATACCGTGTTTAAAGCAAAAACATCACATACACACGCACACACACATGACATCACCATCGCATAGATTCCTTCAGCCTTCGACAAGGAATCAAAAATTTAGCTGGGACCTCAGCCTTTTCATTATCATCTTTTGCCATTATAATCTCACCATCAGCTTGATTCATCTTTAAACTGGGTATTCCTGTTTTTATTTTTTACGCTTCGAGTTAACATACTGCCAAAACCTTTTAGGGTTACTCTTGATATTTTTTGCAATGTCCTTTTCCATTGTTATCTTGGCCTTTCTTACTAAATTTTTCACTTGGTTTCTAAGTCTAGTAAAGTCATGATATTTCCTTTGATCTCGTGTTTCCATATACCTCTGCCAACAACGATGTTTCCTCTTTATCATACGGACAATTTTATGATCAAGTGGAAGATAATTATGCTTTTTCGCTTTTATAATTTTTTGAGGATTTGTACTTGGTACAAACTCATTCACAGCTTGATTAAACAATAGCAAAAATTTGTTCTGTAAGCTTATTAACACTGTCACCTTGCATAAGATTGTTTCAATCGCAATCTAATCTCTGGCTCATTCCCACATAATTAGCTATAAAAAAGTTGTACACAAAAGGTGTAAATTTCCCTCCATGACCAACATTTCTCGCCAAATACCCAAATTTCCTGGGACGGAGCCTCTCAGCTTCCCAACTTTTTCCACCCAAGGTAATAAAGTTATGGGCTAGTGGCCTAGGCCTGGCCAATTGGCTTTCAGCATTATAACTGGACTTTCAGAAAAATTTGTAAACAAATGCTTACCAGCTGACCATGGGTTCATTGGTAAACATGGTCATTTTAACAGAAATCTCCACCTCTATAGTATTTCCACTGGAATTCAGTCGAAAGTGCAGTTTCTTCCACAGTGTCTTAGACTATCTTCAATCTTCCAATGTAGCAATCAGCTCTGTTGAAATTTAAAAAAAGAATCGTCCTGTTTGCCAACCCTAGGAATTACTCACTTTTTAGGAATAATTTCGTGCAGAGGTGCTTTTATGTCTAGAGTTGTGTTGCAAGGGGTGTTGGATGTTCTGCTCCAACAAACAATGTGATTAAACAGATTCAATGAGGTTTGTAGTGAGTGTAAGAGTGTACAAATAGGCCAAGTTTTGTGTTTCATCCTAAGAAGTGTTGTACCTTGTGAGCATATGTATTAGTGATTGTATATGTATATGCTGAGAATGCCTGTGAATTTTCCAAAAGTCAACTGAGAATTTTGGATACCCCTTACCAAAAATGTACACAGGGTGACAAGTGTCTGTCTTAAACACTTCACTGAGTGTTAGGCTGCCTTTCAACAGAAGTTCATTCAAGATTCAGTTGATGCATAAAAAGAGAAATAACATGACCCTTTCCAAAGGCTAGGTGTTCATGTGTCACCTTTCATCTCTGTTTTATGCATGAATCAAAGAATGAATCACAGGCTTTCTATATACATTCACATGAAACACAGAAGGAATTCTTGTGACATGACTGCTTGTTTGCTACCTGAAGGAGGAGCAGACTGTGTTCACAGGCATTCTCAGCATATGCATGCACTATATACATATATATACTAAGTATCTGTAAATTGCATGCTTAGGTATACATAATGCTGAGAATGCTTGTGCCAAAAATGGGGCCTGTGCAAAAAAAAAAAAAAAAAGACCGTACTGTAAAAATTGCTTAGCATAATAATGAGGGATTTGCTTCACAGCCCTATTTCCTTAAGTCTACACAACACTAAAGGGTTCCAAGTTTCATGAAACTTGGAACCCTGTCCCCACATGGTCTGAACGTTAGACTTGAACTGTTATAACGCAGCAATTCCTGCACTGTTTTGACTTGTGGTAACCACTTAACACTGTCTGTTTTCCTAGCAGGTTTTACCGTGCCCAACTTTATTGTGTATTTTTTAAATTGTACGTTTGGCCGTGTCAACGATCAGTTGCATTTTTGCCACCTGATGAAGGTGGCATCTACTTCATAAGTGTGCTACGCAGTACTTTGACCACCATATATATATATATATATATATATATATATATATATATATATATATATATATTTTGCTAATTTGGGATTAAGGGGAAATATTGTATGAAAAAATGTGCCTAAAAGGGGAAATCGTCTAAAAAGGGAAAAAATCAGGTCGACTTTGCGAAATCACACGCTTTTTATATAGGAATGCGTAAACGGATGATAACGTCCGTTTCACCCCATGATTTACATGCTATTACTTCAGTGTTGACCAAGTTACGTACACGTATCTTTTCACACGTACGGATGGTGTGCCATTGAAAAAGCATTGTTTTATATCTGGTTTCCAAAAGGAGAAATATTTTTTAATGTATTTTATTGTTTTTTTCTTCGCCTTAACGCAACCGCGATATATCGATTTCCCCGTACAGTAGGAATTAGCGTTATATATATATATATATATATATATATATATATATATATATATATATATATATATATATATATATATATATATATATATATATATATATATATATATATATATATATATATATAATGCAAAATGAGAACGAATGCAATAATGAGCATAACTGGTTGATTGTTGGAGTACAAAACTTAAATTTACTTCGAAATTTTCGGTTCCCCTGGAATCTTCCTCAGCGAAATCTTACAACAAAGTGAGTAACTTAATCAAGAAAATTACAAGCAACAGACAATGTGCTGGAAGTTAGATAAACCAGCATAATAGGATTAAAGCGTTTGGTGAAAGGTATACTGATTAAGAAGACCGAGGTCTTTGTTAAGTCCAGTGAGGTGTGATTGAAGCCTCATTATCCAAATTAGTTCCGTACGTTTACGGTTTTCTGTGCAAACAAAGTCGCTAGCTATTAGAGTTACTTTAAGATTATCAAGGGCATGACCGGGGAGATTGAAGTGTTCAGCTACTGGGAATCCAATAGCGTTGTCTCTAATAGACTTTTTGTGGTTATTAAACCTAGGGCGGAAGGAAGTCCCGGTTTCTCCAACATAGAGTCCGTGTTTGCACAGATTACAATGAAATATGTAAACAACATTACAAGAATCGCAATTAAGGTTGGGGGGTTTTAACGGAAATTTTATGTTAGGGATGGTGACCCGATCTCCAGTGTTGATATGTCTGCAGATTTGGCAGCGTTGTTTGTTGCAACAAGTATTACCCCTAGTGGTCTCATCAGAGGTCGGTAATTGGGATGGAGCGATAAGTCTCCTAAGATTAGGGGGCTGGCGTAGCGCGAGGAGAGGGGGATCAGCAAATAGGTCAGATAGGGTAGAGTCGTTTTTGAGGGATGCAAAGGATTGTTTTAAGGTACGTGCAAGACTGGGGATAAGGGGGTGGAATTCAAATACAAGGGGTATACGTTTGTTGGGAGTCTTGATTTTATAAGTCAGAAGGTCATGGCGATTGATTAGAGCGGCTTTGCGTATACCCTGTTTAATGATACGGATAGGGTAGCCGCACGACTCCCAACAAACGTATACCCCTTGTATTTGAATTCCACCCCCTTATCCCCAGTCTTGCACGTACCTTAAAACAATCCTTTGCATCCCTCAAAGACGACCCTACCCTCTCTGACCTATTTGCTGATCCCCCTCTCCTCGCGCTACGCCAGCCCCCTAATCTTAGGAGACTTATCGCTCCATCCCAATTACCGACCTCTGATGAGACCACTAGGGGTAATACTTGTTGCAACAAACAACGCTGCCAAATCTGCAGACATATCAACACTGGAGATCGGGTCACCATCCCTAACATAAAATTTCCGTTAAAACCCCCCAACCTTAATTGCGATTCTTGTAATGTTGTTTACATATTTCATTGTAATCTGTGCAAACACGGACTCTATGTTGGAGAAACCGGGACTTCCTTCCGCCTTAGGTTTAATAACCACAAAAAGTCTATTAGAGACAACGCTATTGGATTCCCAGTAGCTGAACACTTCAATCTCCCTGGTCATGCCCTTGATAATCTTAAAGTAACTCTAATAGCTAGCGACTTTGTTTGCACAGAAAACCGTAAACGTACGGAACTAATTTGGATAATGAGGCTTCAATCACACCTCACTGGACTTAACAAAGACCTCGGTCTTCTTAATCAGTATACCTTTCACCAAACGCTTTAATCCTATTATGCTGGTTTATCTAACTTCCAGCACATTGTCTGTTGCTTGTAATTTTCTTGATTAAGTTACTCACTTTGTTGTAAGATTTCGCTGAGGAAGGTTCTAGGGGAACCGAAAATTTCGAAGTAAATTTAAGTTTTGTACTCCAACAATCAACCAGTTATGCTCTTTATTGCATTCGTTCTCATTTTGCATTTTAATCTTGGAGTATACGTGGAACTTAATTTTTCTGTTATGTTTAATTTTTCTGTTATATATATATATATATATATATATATATATATATATATATATATATATACATAAAATAACATGGTAGGACACTTCTCAGGATGTAGCACAAAACTGACACTGCAAAACTCACTGAATCCTTTTAATGACATCATCTGTTGCAGTAGACTATCCAGCACCCCTTCAAATACAACTCTGGACACAAATTCACTTCCACACAGAATTATTCCTAAAGAAATTGGTCATTCTTTAGTAAATAATAGGGTACAGCAGATGTACCAAGCTATATACAGCGGCAAGTGAAAACGCCCACTGTAAGGTCAAGCGAAGCAAAAGAAGATAAGTTCCCTCTGCAGATACAGTAAACTTTGCTAAATCTTATGTAATTTTTATTGTGATGTTTATGTGATTGACTAAGTTTGCAACTGGCTGAAACTCTTTGCCAATCACAATTAACGTTAACCTAGGATTTATTGCATGGGAGAACTTCCTTCATCCAAACGTGGCTGTTGCGGCTGGGTATTCCCTAGTTCTTCTACCTTAGGAATAATCGGGAATAATTCCCAAGTGAATACTATACCTGTACCTCAAGTGAAAATACCCATTTTTCCTAAAATCAGAATGCAAAAATGTTATAAGGTTTCAATGAACTCACTTAGGTAGACTTAAGCTTCATTCAGATCAACCAAGGCTGTACACTGTGTACAGTACAATGTTTGATCTACGGTATCCCCACCATGATGAGAAGTTGCTATCATATCTGCCTTGAAGTAAAATGCTGATAAAGTTTTCAAACTTTTATCTCTGGTAAACAGAAATGACCTTCACTGAACACAATAACATCAAAAACAGCAATTTTTTAAATAAATGTGGTAAATAAAAATTGTGTATGAAAGTTTTGAGTTTCAAATCATAAAATATCCTGTAATGGAAATTCTTAAGATGCATACATTCAGTCACCTCATACGTATCTCTACCAAATACAGTTGGGCACTTTCACTCAATGTTCTGTATTTACATGGCAAAGTACTGTATGGGAAGTATACATACTTCCTTTCTTAAAATAATTGCATACAAGCTTTTCAGTGTTTGACCTCTGGTGACCTCCCATGACCTTTGACCTCCAAGAAATCAATAGGATCTTTCTTTCAATATAATACATCTACATACTAGTTTCCATGCTTCCGATCTGGAGATATAGTGCTAAGGTTTTCAGAGTTTGTTTCCATGCTTCCTACCTGCAGATATCAAAAACAAGGTTTTCAGAATTTGACCTTTGGTGACCTCACACGAGCTTTGATATCCAGGACCAGAAAGCCTAAGGGCTTAGTGATTCCTTGCCGAATGGGGATGCTTTGTTGTACTGAGGTTTATCCCTCAAATTTATCTACCTTGACTACATCATTTTACGATATTTTAACAATTTCACCTCTGCTGACCTCACATGAACTTTGAACCCCACCAAATATAACAAAAAAGAAAAACGAAAGTGTCTTGAAAGGAATTCAACTCCAATGGACCTTGGATCTTGAAAATTCTTGGGAAATTTTCTTTTTTGTCCTCTCCTCTGGTGACCCCTGATGACTATCTTGGGAATTCTTGGGAAATTTTGCTTTTTGACCTCTGGTGACCCCATATAACAATCTTGGAAATTCTTGGGAAATTTTGCTTTTTGACCCTTGGTGACCTCAGATTACGATCTTGGGAATTCTTGGGAAATTTTGCTTTTTGACCTCTGATAACCCCAGATAACGATCTTGGGAATTCTTGGGAAATTTTGCTTTCTGACCTCTGGTGAAACCAGAGGACAATCTTGGGAATTCTAGGGAAACTTTGCTTTTTAACCTATAGTGACCCCGGATGACAACCTTGAGAATTCTTGGGAAATGTTGCTTTTGATCCCAGTGACCCCAGATGACAATCTTGGGAATTCTTGGGAAATTTTGTTTTTTGACCTCTGATAACCCCAGATGACCTTGACCTCCACCAAAATTGATAGGGTTTTTCCTCTCAACATGGCAAATTTATATACCAAATATGAAAAGTGGCTGTCATTGCTATCTTGAGATATCGTGATTACAAGCCATTTACAATGTTTCTATAGTTCAACCTCTGGTGACCTCAGATGACCTTTGACCTCTACCAAAAACAATAGCATTCTTCCTCTCAACATGACAAATCTATATATGCCATTCCTATCTTGACATATCCCAATTTCAAGGTTTTCGGTCTTTGAACTCTGGTGACCTCAAATGACCTTTGACCTCCACCAAAAACAATAGGGTTCTTTCTCTCAATATGACATATCTATATACCAAATATGAAAAGTGTTGGACACTCCTATCTTGAGATATAGTGATTACGAGCTTTTTGGCCTTTTACCTAAGGTGACCTCAAATGACCTCTGACCTTCACCAAAAATTTTAGGGTTCTTCCTCTCAACATGATGAATCTATATACAACATATGAAAAGTGTTGGTCATTCCTATCTTGAGATAGCTTGATTACGAGCCTTTTCGGCTTTTAACCTGCTGTGGCCTCAAATGACCTTTAACCTCCACCATAAACTATAGGGTTCTTCCTCTTGACATGTAAAATCTGTATACCAAATATGAAAAGTGTCGGCCTTTGCTACCTTGAGATATCGTATTTACGAGGTTTTCGCCATTTAACCTCTGGTGACCTAAGATGACCTTTGACCTCTACCAAAAACAATAGGGTTCTTCCTCTCAACATGACAAATCTATATACCAAATATGAAAAGTGTCAGTCATTGCTATCTTGAGATATCGTGTTTACAAGCCGTTTACAAGGTTTTCGCAGATTAACCTCTGGTGACTTCAGATGACCTTTGACCTCTACCAAAAACAATAGGCTTCTTCCTCTTGACATGACAAATCTGTATACCAAATATGAAAAGTGTCGGCTTTTGCTATCTTGAGATATCGTGTTTACGATGTTTTTGGCAGTTTAACCTCTGGTGACCTCAGATGACCTTTGACCTCTACCAAAAACAATAGGGTTCTTCCTCTCAACATGACAAATCTATATACCAAATATGAAAAGTGTCGGTCATTGCTATCTCGAGATATCATGTTTACAAGCCGTTTACGAGGTTTTCGCAGATTAACCTCCGGTGACCCCGGATGACCTTTGACCTCTACCAAAAACAATAGGGTTCTTCCTCTTGACATGACAAATCTGTATACCAAATATGAAAAGTGTCGGTCATTGCTAACTTGAGATATCGTGTTTACAAAGTTTTCGGTTTTTGACCTCTGGTGACCTCAAATGACCTTTGACCTCCACCAAAAACAATAGGGTTCTTCCTCTCAACATGACAAATCTATATACCAAATATGAAAAGTGTCGGTCATTGCTAACTCGAGATATCGTGTTTACAAGCTAGGCGTCACATACACACACACACACACACACCCACACATACACACACACACACACACGACATCACCATCGCATAGATTCCTTGCCTGCCTTCGGCAAGGAATCAAAAATCAATAGGGATCTTTCTTTCAATATAATACATGGACATACTAAGTATGAGTAGTTTCCATGCTTCCAATCTGGAGATATAGTGCTAAGGTTTTCAGAGTTTGACCTCTGATGACCCCTGGTAACCTTTGCAAACCAGAATGCAAAAATGCATTGAGGTTTCGATGATATATGTTCTATTCCAAATAATGCCATGATGTCCCATATCTTTCAGTCACTGGTCAAAATTTCCCAAAAATTCCCAAGATCGTCATCTGGGGTTACGAGAGGTCAAAAAGCAAAATTTCCCAAGAAAGTCATCAGGGTCACCCCTGACTGGAAAACATGTATGTTACGCCGAAGATCTTCGGCGTGCAGTAAAGACCTTATACGCCAATTTCATGGCGTGATTTTCTTGTCTTTTACATACACACTGTACTTAAAACACAGTACAACAACTTGGCATGGCGTAAAAGTTGAGAAAACAGGTGACTGGCGTAAAAATTTGGTGTAGGAAATACGAACTTTCCAGACTGGGGGTCACCAAAGGACAAAAAGCAAAATATCCCAAGTATTCCCAAGGCCTAACGTTACAGTATAGCCTAGAGGCTATGCTAAATACTTGGCAATGCCCTAAGTAACATTAGTCTAGGTCTAGCCTAGGCCTAGCTATAAGTATAAACCTAGCCTAGGCCTATGCACAGCTGGTCACAGAAATCTCTCTGTAAATACTACAAACTTAGATGATGGGTACCAACATTTGACAGGCAATAACTGCTTTGATTAGCCCTAGCCTAGGCCATAGCTATTACAGTAACCTACCTCTATTATCAGCCCATACAAACTGTACTACAATTAGGCCTAGGCTAGCCCGTACTGTGGCAGTTAGGCTAGGACTTAGTCACAGGACTAGGACTTTGTCTAGGCCATAGAATTAAAAGTAAGGGAGAATGACGTCAAGAAATGAATACTGAGGCCGCGGATAGTTTGATGACGTCATGCGTTGTCGGGCAAAAAGTCTTGACTGGAAACGGCGCGTAACACAAATCCAATGGCAGGAATCACTCAGGCTTGAGAAACTTGTGGAAAATGGTCAGTTCGTGTTCGATGTGCGACCGTTCCAATCGGTACTAGCGAGACGGAGCTCTTAAAAGTTCACAGGTAATTCTTAAATTGATATTATGGTGATAATGCAGCCACAAAAATAAAATTTTCGGTGCCTGGAGGCAAGGAAATGCCTAACGTTAACTTAGTGTGGTTAGGTCCAGGCACTATAGGCCTACAGCATATCCGATATCGTTTGGCAAAGCTTTCTTGCATGATTATCAAATAAGTATTGCTGATTTAGCGAGTAAATTTTTACCCTCCTCCCTGCCAGAGAAAAAGGCAGGTCTAAATCCTAGTTTAGGCCTTCATACCGTGCAGGGCTGAACATTAACGATTGCCCGATTGCCCGGGGCAAGTAAAAATTACGTCGGGCAAGTCATTTCTTACCTCTGCATGCCCGACTGGGCAAGTCCCAGATCGTGGGTAGGCCTAGTTCACATGCACACACCTGTACAAGTAAGTGTAACACACTGAAAACACAACAGAAGACTGTTAAATATTATCACATTGCCACAGAGTGATTTAGCCAGCCCGTTTCTAAATGCGACAGAAAATAAACCACGACAGTTAAAAAAGTTTAAAACTATTACTGAACGAAAAAGGTTTCATTTTGCAACTCCGAAAACAATCGCACTGTTGATTTAGCTTTAGTGCACCGGTTCCACGAAACTCGGTGAAATCGTTCGAAGAACGTTACTTCGACGATCGTTTTTCACTATTGCATACAAGTCAATTACATGATATGTGTGTGCATATACGGAGCTTTACTGTACTGTACATACTAAATATACAGTGTAGTAAGGATTAGTTACGCACTACATCTGAGAACTTTCTACTTCGCTACTGCGTAATGACCCATCTACACGTGTGTACATATTACTGTGAGGGAGAACGAACTGCGTACCGGAATAGACGGATTGAATGATACAGTAGCATCATAGCGTAATTGTGCACTGCATGTACAACTCAATGATATATCAACCGCACATGACCTCGTGTTCAAAATGAAAACTAAGCTCCGCCGCGCCAGCTAGTTACGCTGCAATTGTACTAGCATTTAAGTTTTGACTGGACCATAGATAGGGCCAGGCCTATGTGTAGTGAAAAACATGGCGAAACAAATATCATTACTGAACTTCGGATTTACGAATGCTGCAGCGCAAAACAAAGCTCCACCAAAGGGAAAAGCAGCAACAAAGAGAGAGTATGTCAACAAGCGATCGCGCGGCTTCGTTGCATCGTGGGTAGACGAATTCCCAGGGATATTACATGACAATGATGCAGGGGTTATATTCTGTTCTACATGCCAAAATCATCCAAATATTGCTGATCAGCAGTCTGTCTTTTTTACCGGTGGATGTGGAACATACCGAAAACAAAGCTTACAGGCACATTGACTGTCACCTCGCCACATTATGTGTGTGGAAGCCAAAGTAGCCAAGAAAAGGGCTCAGGGAAATGACCTTGTCGGACCAATAGACAATGTTATTAAGAGAATGTCAGAAAAGAACAGAAACATTTTGAAAAAGGTTTTCAACACCGCGTACATGATTCTCAAGTGCAAACTTCCTTTCACTTTATTTCCAAACATGCTAAAGCTTCAGATAAAGAACGGGAGTGACATTGATGGACTTTCTAGTTACAGAACGAATACTGCCTGCAGAAGGTGAGTCTGTGCTTTCATTTTATAGGCCTAAATCTTTGGCTGACATATTTGTCACAGTAATGATTTTGCCATATCTTGTCTAGCCTAGGCCTAACACGTACTAAGAAGAGGGATAGGCCAAAATAAATTTCATGCACATACGGCAATTTTAGCAGAGCACCATTGAAAAGGTAGGCCTAAGCTTAGTGAAGCTACTTAAATAGTGCAAGGTGTAAAGTTTTCATATGGTAACCAAAACTTAACAGGCAAAATGGTTCTGATCTGCTGGGGGAGGGTGTGGTATCTAGGGTATTGGCAGGCATTTGTGGATATTGTTTAATTATGGAGTTGTTTAAGCAGTTACTAACTAAAATATTTTTGTTACCAGGTAATCTTTTTCTGACAAATTGAGCTTTCCTTTGTCTGATAAATCAAAAGTGAGCAAAGGTATTGCCTCCTTGCCACAGCCCAAATTTAAGTTGAATGCAACTCTCTTTTCCACTGATATCGGATATATTGGACTTATGATCGCCATTATTTTGACAGGTTTACGCAGTATATCGTTGATGACATAAGAGAGCCCCTTAAAGACGCTATCAACAATGCCAGGGTTTTTTCTGTCATTTATGACGGAGCCACAGATGCCAGTGTCACTGAGGTGGAAATTGTGTACTGTCGCTATGTTCGAGATGGAAAGCCCTTGAATTGTTTTGTAAATCTTCACGAAGTGGAACATGCTCACGCAGAGGGTGTTTTTTCAGCAATTGATAATGCCATGGTTTCTGCTGGAATTGAAAATTGGAAAGAAAAACTGGTAGGGACTGGTTCTGATGGGGCAAAAGTCAATGTAGGCATCAGTAACAGTGTTGCAACTCGTATGCAGGGAGATGGCCGTGAGCATGTTGTTACCGTGCATTGCGTTGCACACAGGTTAGAGTTAGCGATTTAAGGGGCAATCAAGGAAAATGAGATGCTTCAGACAGTTCAAGGTATGCTCAACAAAATACATAAGCATTACCACTACTCGCCAAAGGCTCTTCGTGAGTTAGAAATGGTTGCAGAAGCAATGGGAGAAAAGTTTCTAAAACCACAGCGTCTCTCAGGTACTAGATGGGTTCCCCATATTAGAAGGGCACTTCAGGTACTGATCAGCAAGTATTCTGTCATTCTTGCTCACTTTGAGCATGTCAGTGAGTCGCGCCATGGTAGTACTGCCGAAGTTCAAGGCAGAGCTAAATTTCTAGTGAAAAAACTGAAGGATTTCCGGGTTGTGAAATTTATGATGTTTATGGAAGACTTGTTGGAAATCATTAATATTCTGAGCTTAGAGTTTCAGAAGGATGATGTGACAGCTGTTGATGTACTTGATACCCTAGACACAGCTACATTTAGTCTAGTGGAGCTGGGTCAGAGACCTGGAAATACGCTTCAAAACTTTTTGGATACTGTAGCTGACAGCAATGGAAAGTACAAAGGTGTACTCCTGATGAACTACAATGATTGGTACTGTGGCAGGTCACTATCAGGACATTGTGGACTGTACCATTGACCATATTAGCAACAGACTTAGTAACTCGAGGGATAAAGCCAGGCCAGTGCTGGAGGCGGCCAGGATATTTGATGTCAGAGACTGGCCAACAACTAGGACCGACTTGTCTCCTTACGGAAATCAAGAATTAGATACCTTACTCCAGCAGCTCTTACCTGTCCTGAGCCGCATGGGCTTTGATCAAAGTGAACTGAAGAAGGAATGGATACAGCTCAAGGCCCATGTTGGAAATCTCCTGATGCGACACCCAAACAGGAACCAAGCACCAAGTTTGTCAACGTTTTTCTTGACAGATGACTACAGAAAGAAATTCCACAACATCCTAATGCTTGTAGAGATTGTATTTGTGCTGCCAATGTCCTCGGCAGTGTGTGAAAGAGGATTCTCAGCAGTAAACAGGATCAAATCGGACTGACGAGCATCATTGTCAACTGAAATGTTGTCCGGACTTTTGTTAGTGTCCATTGAAGGCCCAGAATTGATGGAGTATGATGCCGAGGGCGCCTTACACCGATGGTGGACAGCAGGCAAGCGAATCCGAAGGCCTGCTTTTGAAGTCGCACAGCGTGATGATGAAGGTGCAAGTGAAGATGAGGATGAGCTGGTGGAATTTATTCTTAGCCAACAGGAATAAAACTGTGTTCAAAATCATGGTTGTTGGGTAACCTACAGTAGGATGACCTTGCAGTACAATAATGTGTAATTTCAAGCATACCCAGATAGCAGCAGCAGGTTAAATTTTTGGTGCATTAATAAATGTCCATGTTACAGTTACAGGAGAAAAGATAAAAAAAAAAACATGCAGAAAACATTTAAGTCTGGGTTGTCTACGATAGGTACAGAGAGCCCAAGTAATGCAGATATCATGATAGTGGCTACCTTATCCAGGGCCTTAGGTTTACTTCATCTCTTGATAACTTGATTAAAAGATTTAGAAAAGTACGCCGAAGGGCATAGTGTTAGACATCAACAAATGAAAGAAACACAAGAAAAAAGATGTTGAATTCAATCGTTCAGCTTTTTCTTTTCACTGTTTTAGTTTAATCAGTACATAATCATTCTTCCTGTTACAATTGTTTTGAACAGCTACAGTATGTCATATATGATTACTTCAAAATTATAATCATAAAATCAAACTGTAAAGGTATGTTACAATAAAAATCTATGGTGATCGTTACCAGTGAAATTTGAGTTTCTTGTTTTTTTTTGTCTGCCGTTTCAGGGCAAGTGAAAATTTATCAGGGCAAGTGAATCCTGGGTGCTACTTGCCCGACTGGGCAAGTTGTTTTAAAAGTTAATGTTCAGCCCTGCCGTGCCTGTAATCATAGTTCGTGTAGTTTAACTGGTACTAATAGAAAGGTATAGGCATTCGGGGCAAAACTGGCGTAATGTTTCAGACAATTTATTCGCACAGAGTCCAATGTTCGAACATAAATGATGCTGTAAAACAATCAGAATACCTCAAAGTACCAATCAGTTCCATTTCCTCCTGTTTCTCCACCATCTAGTTTTAGATATCAAACGAACAAAATTTCACACCGTACGTACATTATGTACGTAAAAAGTTCCCGACGAGAGTCTTTTGCCCGACAAAGCGTGACGTCATCAAAATGTTGTTGGCTTCATTCGCTCGGTGTGTGAGTAGTTAGAGCGACATCATTCTCCCTTACTTTTAATTCTATGGTCTAGGCCTAGGCCTAGCCCATAAACCTGGAACTCTGCATTAGATTTATGTACTGAGTCTAACGTTATTGTGTGGGTAGGCTAATGTTAGTTGTTGGTTCTGTAACAACACTTAGGCCTAGGGCCTAGGCCCTAACTGTTAGGCCTAGGCCTACGTTAAAACTTGATCTGCCTGGTAAATTTTCCACTAAAGTTACTCATGCTACTCTGCTACCATGCTACTCTGCTACCATGCTACTCTGAAGAGGAGCCATATTACAACATACTGTGATATTCCTGCTGTAAGTTTGCTTATTCCATTTCATGGTGCTAATTTTCCAATTCAGTTACAGTCAAATCTAACATTAACGTTGGGCTACTCAGCGCACCAGCTCAACAGACCTTGGCAGGCAGGCTATGTGTGATAGTCTGTCACTGCACTCAGAAACTAGCTTTTAACACAGATTCTGATTGGTTAAAAGTGGATCTGTTTACAATTGATCAACCAATGATACGGTAGCTTATGGATGTCATGGATCTGCTGCAAACTATCTTCTGATTGGTTTAACATCAACTTGTTAACAAAAATTTAACCAATAACATAACAGCATAGATTACTGGGCTCAAATAAATATACTACAGTACTGTACAGACAAGTGAAATACTGTAGTCTATTCTCAGTCTTTTGATATGTTGGCTAAAGAATAACAAAGTTCGTGAAAGGACCTATTTACTCATTCAAAATTCGGATTATCAAGGAAAAATCCATATTCCCACATTTACAATGATTTTCCGTACTGAATATGGAAAATCCGTGCTGGTTGGCAGCTCTGTCTCAGGGTTTGACCCCCCTGGTGACCCCAGATGACCTTTGACCCCCACCAAAAATGATAGAGTTCTTCCTCTTACTATAAGGCATCTAAATACAAGGTATGAAATTAATCCAAGCTTCCTACCTCGAGATATCGTGTTAACAAGGTTTTCAGAGTTGGACCCCCAGTGACCCCAGATGACCTTTGACCTCCACCAAAAATGATAGGGCTCTTCCTCTCACCATAATGCATCTACATACAAAGTATGAAATTCACCCAAGCTTCCTACCTCAAGATATTGTGTTAACAATGTTTTCAGGGTTTGACCCCAGGTGTCCCCAGGTGACCTTTGACCTCCACCAAAACCAATAGGGTTCTTCCCCTCAATATGGGGCATCCATGTACTGCATTTGAGAACTGTCTGAGCTTCCTTTCTTGAGATATCGTGTTAACAAGGTTTTCAGAGTTTGACCCCCGGTGACCCCAGGTGACCTTTGACCTCCACCAAAAACAATATGGTTCTTCCTCTCAATATGGGGCATCCATGTACTACATTTGAGAACTGTCAGAGCTTTCTTTCTTGAGATATCATGTTAACAAGGTTTTCAGAGTTTGACCCCCGGTGACCCCAGATGACCTTTGACCGCCACCAAAAATGATAGGGTTCTTCCTCTTACCATAATGCATCTACATACTACATATGAAATTCATCCAAGCTTCCTACCTCAAGATATTGTGTTAACAATGTTTTCAGGGTTTGACCCCTGGTGACCCCAGGTGACCTTTGACCTCCACCAAAAACAATAGGGTTCTTCCTCTCAATATGGGGCATCTATGTAGCAAGTGTGAGAACTGTCAGAGCTTCCCTTCTTGAGATATCGTGTTAACAAAGTTTTCAGGGTTTGACCCCCGGGGACCCCAGATGACCTTTGACCTCCACCAACCAGAATGCAAAAATGCATTGAGGTTTCGATGATATGTGTTCTATTCCAAATAATGCCATGATGTCCCGTATCTTTCAGTCAATGGTCAAATGCTGGCTTAACATGTTGGAAAAATACAGTTTTGTGTTCCTATTTAATTTTGGGAATTCTTGGGAAATTTGCAGTTTGACCTCTGGTGACCCCGATTTTGGGAAATCTTGGAAAATTTTGCTCTTTGACCTCTGCTGAACCCATATCAAACTCTTGGGAATTCTTGGGAAATTTTGCTTTTTTACCTCTGGTGACCCCTGATGACCTTTGACCTTCACCAAAAACAATAGGGTCCATCTTTTCACCATAACACATCCACATAGTACTGTAAGTATGAAATCAATCCAAGCTTCCTACCTGGAGATACGTGTTAACAAGCTTTTCAATGTTTGGCCCACGTTGACCCAAGATGACCTTTGACCTCCACCAAAAATGATTGAGTTCATATTCTCACCACAATGCATCCACATACTATGTATAAAATCTATTCAAGCTTTCTCCCGTGAGATATTGTGTTAACAAGGTTTTCAGTGTTTGACCCTCGGCCACCCTAGATGACCTTTGAACTCCACCAAAAACAGTGGGGTACATCTTCTGACTATAACACATCAATTTACCATGTATGAAATCTATCCAAGCTTCGTACATGGAGATGTCGTGTTAACAAGATTTTCAGAGCTTAACCCCCAGTGACCCCAAATGACCTTTGACCTCCACTAAAAATGATGAGATTCTTCCTCTTACTATAAGGCATCTACATACAAAGTATCAAATTTATCCAAGCTTCCTACATCGAGATATTGTGTTAACAAGGTTTTGAGGGTTTGTCCCCAGTGACCCCAGATGACCTTTGAACCCCACCAAAAATGATAGGATTCTTCCTCTTACTATAAGGGATCTGCATACAAAGTATGAAATTTATCCAAGCTTTCTACATCGAGACATCGTGTTAACAAGGTTTTCAGGGTTTGACCCCCGGTGACCCCAGGTGACCTTTGACCCCCACGAAAAACAATAAGGTTCTTCCTCTTAATATGGGGCATCTATGTACCAAGTTTGAGAACTGTCAGAGCTTCCCTTCTTGAGATATCGTGTTAACGAAGTTTTCAGGGTTTGTCCCCAGTGACCCCAGATGACCTTTGAACCCCACCAAAAATGATAGGATTCTTCCTCTTACTATAAGGGATCTGCATACAAAGTATGAAATTCATCCAAGCTTCCTACCTTGAGATATTGTGTTAACAAGGTTTTCAGAGTTTGACCCCCGGTGACCCCAGGTGACCTCTGACCCCTACCAAAAACAATAGGGTTCTTCCTCTCAATATGGGGCATCTATGTACCAAGTTTGAGAACCATCAGAGCTTCCCTTCTTAAGATATTGTGTTAACGAAGTTTTCAGAGTTTGACCCCCGGTGACCCTAGATGACCTTTCACCTCCACCAAAAATGATAGGGTTCTTCCTCTTACCATAACGTATCTATATACAAAGTATGAAATTCATCCAAGCTTCCTACCTTGAGATATTGTGTTAACAAGGTTTTCAGAGTTTGACCCCAGGTGACCTTTGACCCCTACCAAAAACAATAGGGTTCTTCCTCTTAATATGGGGCATCTATGTACCAAGTTTGAAAACTGTCAGAGTTTCCCTTCTTGAGATATCGTGTTAACGAGCAAAGTGTCACAAACACACACACACACACACGCACATACACACATACATACACACGCCATCATGACTGCATAGGTTTCTCTTATCATCGAAACCAAAAATGATAGGGTTCTTCCTCTTACCATAACGCATCTACATACTACATATGAAATTCATCCAAGCTTCCTACCTCAAGATATTGTGTTAACAATGTTTTCAGGGTTTGACCCCTGGTGACCCCAAGTGACCTTTGACCTCCACCAAAAACAATAGGGTTCTTCCTCTCAATATGGGGCATCTATGTACCAAATTTGAGAACTGTCAGAGCTTCCCTTCTTGAGATAACGTGTTAACGAAGTTTTCAGGGTTTGACCCCCGGTGACCCCAGATGACCTTTCACCTCCACCAAAAATGATAGGGTTCTTCCTCTTACCGTAACGCATCTACATACAAAGTATGAAATTCATCTAAGCTTCCTATCTCGAGATATTGTGTTAACAAGGTTTTCAGGTTTTGACCCCCGGTGACCCCAGGTGACCTTTGACCCCCACCAAAAACAATAGGGTTCTTCCTCTCAATATGGGGCATCTATGTACCAAGTTTGAAAACTGTCAGAGTTTCCCTTCTTGAGATATCGTGTTAACGAGCAAAGTGTCACAAACACACACGCACATACACACATACATACACACGCCATCATGACTGCATAGGTTTCTCTTTTCATTGAAACCAAAAAATAGTTCTTCCTCTTGACATACTGAATCCACATGCTGAGTATGGAGGTTATCCATGCTTCCTAGTATCTTGAGAAATCGTGTTAACAAGGTTTTCAGACCCTGACCTCACACGGCCTTTGACCTTCACCAAAATCACTAGTTAAACTAATTTCCTTACAATATGAGGCATTATTATACCAAATATGAGAACTGTCGGAGTTTCCCTTCTTGAGATATCGTGTTAATGAACTAAGCGTCACAAACACAGACACATACAAGCACACACATACACACGTCATCATGACTGCAGTGCATAGGTTTCTATTTCATCGAAACCAAAAATGGTGATTCCTATGGTAGACGAACCACTCAATATACAGCGGCAAAGTACATTTGAAAGTAGCCTGTGTAACCATACTATACCATCTCTCAAGTGAAAACACACACCATAAGGTCAAGTGAAGTAAAAGGATGCACGTTTGCTCTGCAGAATATGAGTTCCCCAGAGATGCCAACATTTACATCCAGAAATCAGGGAGGTTTCACACAGAAATCAGGGAGGTTTTTAGAATTACATGCAACTTAATAGGGGAAAGTCCTTCTTGAATCAGGGAGGTTGTCATATTTGTTAGTCGGAATGGACAGAAATCCATGAATTTTCAGGGAGCCTCCCTGAGAATCAGGGAGGGTTGGCATCTCTGAGTTCCCCCATACGATAGATCCTATGCAGGGTTTCCCCTGGCGTTCTTTTTGTGAGGTGGCCACCTCACAGTTTTTGGCCACCACCCCACAGAAATTTGCTATACTTGCCACTTGTTACTAGCTATGGTAGTGTTGACAGTTCTCACTCACTGATGGTGCCAAAGCTGGCATCATACATTATCCCCCCCTAACCGAACTAATACCACCTCACACTCTAAAAACCTGGGGAACCCTGCTATGTAATGTTTTTTGTGAATGGCGTAGATGGATGTCCTACTCCAACAAATGACATGATTAAACAGATTCAACAAGGTTTGCAGTGAGCGTTAGAGTTTACAAATGGGCCAAGTTTTGTGTTTTGTCCTAAGTAGTGTCCTACCTTGTTAGGCCTAGTATACAGTGTTTCCTGTAAGAAATTATCCAATGAGTCAAACTGCCCAATACATGCAAATCTGACACATTGCTAAATGCAGAGCATGTGCACAATATGCCTAAATGCCCATAAAAGCCATTTTTTTCTCCAACATCACTCAGTGTGTCAGATTAGGAATCAACTGGGTCAAAATCGCATCATAGTGGCTTTATAATGGAAACACTGCTAGTATACACTTTACATTTCTCTAGTGTTTTGTATAATTACAGTATATGTATGTAATGTGGATTTTCGAACAGTCATCAACTGAAAATTTTGGTAACCCCTATCCAAAAATGTACATGCAGAGGCCGTCGCAACCTGGCGGTGTGTGGGGTATCTCAATCCCCCCCCAAAGTTTTTCGGGCGACCATAGTCAGAAAATCTGAAATAACAGTTAAAATTTCTGATACCTTAGCCTACCACGTTTTTCCGACTGAACCTATGTCAACTTTGTATATATTTTCCAAATAGATCAAGTTAAAATAATACCAACTATAATTTTCCTCACGTAAAATCGAATCAAAACTGTCCTTTGCCATGGAATATTTACGTACGTGTATGTATGTTTGTGATGGATCTGTTGCAATCATTTTCTATCACAAATGTTTCTTGAATTATCAGAATATTCACAAATCCTTTGCGCTTCGAACCTTACCACAATGTTGTTCTTATTATCAATATCTTCCGATAGCAACTCCCGGAGAAGAACAGCAGCAAAAGTTGAAAGCTGTTTACGATTTACCAGGTAAAAAAATGGCATTATACGTTTATTGGGGAAATGGAATTGAAAGTTTCTCGATGCAGATTCTGAATGAAAGTTTCGTAATAGAAATCTTTTTTAATGAGAAATTTTGGTGAGCTTCACCAGCATTCGCACTCCATCTCATGACCAATATTATTAAGGTAATAATACATGCAACTATTCTGATCACAGTACTTCCAAAAAACAGAGGTATATCTCCAACCTCTGTAGTAGCTGCTTTGCATCAATATGGGATCTTTCAATCAAATTTGTGGCATGATGTGTGAGGCTGAAAGTACATATTTGCTGTTATACATTATTGGTACAGATGCTGATTGTTAATAGACTTATGACGAAAAAGCATTCTGAAATGTGCTTGTCAGTCCTAACCCCTTTTGCTATACCTACCAGGGAGGTCCAATATCACCTCCCTGCACATACATGTATACTCTCCCTCCCTCCCATTCTCCATTGCTGGAAGCTGTTTGTCTGGACTTCATTCAGACTTGGTAAATATATTGTTGTAAAGGTTTGGGCATCATGTACTCTATAGCAGTGATTCTCAAATGTGACCCATAGGCCCTGTGGGTGCGGCCCCTGAATTGATTTTAGGTTTGCGAAAAATCATATTCCACGTGAACAAAACGTAACAAAGTAGGAAATTAAATTGTAATATAAAGTCACTACTTGACTACTTCCAAGTGTGCTCTTGTGAAGGGGGTACTAGGGGGTTGCCTACATAACAGACTGTGTGGTATATTCCTTGCTCAGTCATATAGCCAGACTAATTTTGTGTGACTTGTTGTTGACAATTATGTTATGTACAAGGTGGCATGTATTTATGTAGTGGTGCATTGCGGAATGGTTGTGGGGCTGTTTGTAATGACAAAGTTTGTAGTAAAGGTGTATATATCCCACCATGAGGTGACTGTACAATTGAATTCGTATTGTGTTGAATGTTTATTGATTACAGTAGTTATTGAAATTAAAATTTCTGCAATTTGTATTTCGGTATACATGTACTGTATTTGAGACGCTTTATAATATGTGATCTCACTCTTTGCATAGCTCTGTAATAAATTATAACCCCCTGCACCTTCCCCACATGGCGCTACCCGTCTACTATACTGCGTCTACACCGTTTAGCATACATAAGTCACCTGTATGGTCATTTTGATGTTTAGCCTATCATGCGTCGGTTTCAGGTACAGGAGAAACATGTGGCATTCCAAACAAGTAGGTTGCCTTCAAAACTGCACTCTGAAACAGATGCAGTCACAACAGTTTTGCACTTACAGTATCCTTTGTTAGGGGCCAGTACATGAGGAAGCTCTTGATCAGTTATTCTAAAACATGGTCAGATAGAGAAGTGGGTCTGCTGAGTTCGAGGGCTGCATTCCCAAAAGTTGAAAAAAGCTTTGATTCAATGATTATATTTCGTCTTACATAGTTATGAAAAGAGTGAGATCATACATTATAAAACATCGCACACACACTGTTAGTGCCACAATATAAATTGCAGAAATTTTAATTTAAGTAACCAATCAACAAACGTTCAACGTGATATGTTTTTCAATTGTACAGTCACCTCACGTCGCAATAAATTTTCTGGATATAACTTTGCTACAAGGTTTACACTACAAATAGGCCTACAACCACTCTGCAATGTACCACTTCATAAATGCATACCACCTTCGTGTACACGTGATGTGGATTGTGGAGTGTAATGTGCCTAGGCCATGTAACGTAATGCACAGCCCTGTTCAAGGGTTAGTACAACATGATTGTCAACAACAAGGCACATAAAAGTCTTGACTAGATATGACTACACAAGGATACCACCTGTTAGGTATGCAACCTACAGTAGCCCCCCTTCAGGAGAGCAAACTTGGAAGGAGTCAAGTAGTGACTTTATACTACATAATTTTATTTCATAATTTGCTACATTTTGATCTTGTCAAATACACTATGATTTTTCTCAATACCTACTGTAAAGGTTCAATTCTGGGGCTGGACCGACAAGGCTCGGGGGCTGCGTTTGAAAATCACTGGTTTAACCCATCATCTAGTTGGCAGTGCAGTTAAAACTTTGTCAGGTTGAACAGAGTGAAATGGTTAGTTAATTATTTTATACATCAAACACAATTTATCAGTTTTTCCTGCGAGTTTGATGGAAGTGCTGGGAGCTCCAATTTTTTTAGCAGGTGGATCATGAATCCTCCCTCTCCAGACATTTAGTCAAGTGCTGCTAATAAAACTTGCTGCTTTGCACTGTACTACTCCTTCAAGACAGTCAACTTCTCCTTGTTGGTGAGGGTCCCATACAGGGCTTTAGCCAGGATGGTGAGCTCAGGGAGTCCAAACAGGTAATACTAGTGAAATTCTTGCATTAAAATGTACTACACATATGAGGCAATCTAAAGATTTAGGGAGTCCAAATGACTCCTGGACTGCTCTCTGGCTAAAGCCTTGGTCCCATATAGCAGCCGCATATTCAAGATTGCTATGGACCATTAAAGTGTAACCAATTTTCTTGCAATCTATCTGTAGGACAATGTTTAAGGTTTCATAAAACATTCCTAAAACTATTTCTGTCGAGATTCACAGTTGACCCATAAAAAAAGAAATGAACATGACCCTTTCCATAGGCTACTGTACAGTAGGTGTTCATGTGTCACCTTCATCTCTGTTTCAAACTTTCACGGTTCAAGCATGCAGCCCTCGAAAATAGCCTAGGCATTCGGCAATGCCGAGGTAAATGCCAAGACAAATTGACTTGACTTCGGCAAAAATTTTGCCGAGGCGACAGATTGCAGGACACGCGTACGGGGACTTACCGGTTACGAAAGCTGCACACTAGGCCTACACGTCTCGAAATGCAGCTTCGAGTAGCGACTTGAAAAGAAATCGTTTTCTGATAAAATTTCCACCACGATCGTAACATGAGCAAATATATTCAGTATTATTGCTTTATATACAAAACATAGTTGCAATTTTTCAAGACGTAACGGAAAATCTTGATTTAAAAAGTTTGTTACGATGGGTATTTACTGTATGTACAAAACTCACTGTCTGCTGTCAAGAAAGTGATCACTGTACACCATAGAAATAAAAGTAAGGGAGAATGACGTCAGCCGATCTGGACTGAAGCCATTGATTTGGCCAGTCTGTACGGCAACAGAGCACCTGCGCGTAATACAAATATCACGTCACTGCTTTTGCCCCAAGTATTGGCAAAGAAACTACAAGTTTTCAAGTTAGGAGTATAAAACAAAATACTTAAGGCACCATTACTTACTTGTTTTGTGAAAATTACTCCAAATCTTTCGAAAAACGCATACAATAAGCTATAACTTTTGCAGCAGAATGCACACTGTACATATGGAGAGACATCAATCAACCGGTCTTTTGCCGTACAACGAAAGTGCCCTCACAATTTTCGTGGCTTCACCAGTTAAACATGCATGGATGCATTGTGTTAGCGTTCTCCCTTACTTTTATTTCTATGCTGTACACACATGAGTATGACACGGCAGAGTGTGACCTTTAGATTTCAGAACCAGCCGTTTTATCTTTTGTAATGTGTAATAAAGTGGGAAAAATTCCCAAAGCGGCTGTATTGGTTTTATCAATGGAATTCCGGAGCTTAAACAAACAAATTACGTTAACCTACTGTGGTAGAAGTTTGTAAACAAGTAGCATCGGACAGTTACCTATGCCGAGGTTAAGTGTATTTTTGCCGAAGTAAATCCTTTTTACTTCAGCAATTTTTTTGCCGTAGCCAATATCTTATTTGGAAGGGCTGAGCATGGATCAAGGAATGAATCATAGGCGTTCTATATACATATACAGTCGCGATACATAATGTTGCGCAGTACATTATGTTGCGCTCTCCTACAAATAACACATTTACCCCATCACTACACCTGTTTATGAAGAATTTCACAGACCTTTTTCAGTCACATAAAACAAATTCAGAATGAATGTAGCAAACTAGAATCCAGATTCTCTACCTTAAACGACAAATTTGGGAGCCATTTGCTGCAGAATCAAAATTATTTTTGTCTTAGAATCATTTTGTCATATCTAGTGACATTAGGAATTTGTCAACAGTTCATTGCCAAAGTATTTTGTTTCAGTGCACAACATTGCGTCACTCTCTGGATTCAAAGTTGCACGAAGCCTTGGTAGCATGTCTACACATACACCAACATAGCGACGACATACTCTCACAAACAATCTTGTACACAGAAATACTTCATAACCTCACCTTCACCCTTTCATTCAGGCCAAATGCATGCCAAATACACCTAATGAACATAAAAAATACGATGTTATGCACAATATGTCTAGTTGAGCAGCCATCTTCCCAAAAATGTACATTTTTGCGAGCACTTTCAACGTACCGCTGCTGCGTTGAAACCACTGTGTGAAACGCCACAGCGCACGCATACGTCCAGGTGCCCCCAGCAAGCTAAAATCTGACCTATGCTGTAGGAGCGTAGCCCTTTCAAAAATGCTTTATTAAATGGTTCCCAACGTAAAATGTTGTAGAAAAGTAATATATCCTAACAATTTGAATATTCATGATTTCTTAGCACCACTTTTTTAGCACAAAGCTCTTACTCTGGTGGGATTTTGAGAGGATTTAAATGTAAGTCCACAGTAAATTTCATTTTTTATAATCATTTTGTAAAGTAAATGTTTTCATTCATACTGATTAGGAATCTTCATTTTATTTTCTTTCAAGTGATATGAAATTTACTTGATTTAACCACCCAGCTCATCCTGAAAAAAGCTATTAATTATAACTTAGTTTTCATAAGCTTTACAATTACATTCTGTAGGCACCTACACTACTTCCGCTTCACACCTTCATGAAGGCGGGCACATATTTCTTTTTGAGATTTCGTAACATTGAAAGCACCATAGTACTTCATGCAAATGAAGCAAATTTGTTTAATTTTTCAAAAATGGTAAAGTACTTAACTATCCACTTAAAATGACCCAGCTCATTGCGAAAATATGCTGTGTCCTATGAAGCTCCGAGTGCAATTTCTGAAACATATAGTACGTTTTTAAAATAGGGTGTGTGCTTGTGTGACATTTTAAAATCGTCAGCTGTGATTGGCTGAGAGTTGTGAATGAAGAGTGTGAACAGCTTTTTGGCATCGTAGTTCACTGCGTTGTATGTATTGTGTGCAGCTTGTGCATTTGCCTGTACAACCCCAATAAGAGTTCCACTAGATGCTCTGCAGGCTGTAAGCTGCTAGTTGCCCATATCAAGTGTTTGCATGTACAGACTGTTTGATTGTTTAACGTAGTTAGGTATTGGTGGCCAATGTCGCTGGAACCAGTTAAAAATTATCTTACAAAAAATTCACATCTCTGCTGATTTACATGATTTTTGTGGCATTATCTTGAAATAGGCCCTGCTGTGGAAATTTCAACACAGACAGGGCTTATTTCGTCTGTGTGTCTATCAAATCCTGAAGCGTCGCGTTAAGAACTATTCTGAAAGCGTGTATCGCGTTGATTGATGGTAAGTCGATTAGATCAAAATCACATACCTCAAAATGCCAGCAGGGCCTTTTTCGAGAGTATAGCTTCCTGATTAATATCACCGATGTTTGCTATAGCAAACTAAATATTATAACAAGGTAAAGACAGCTTGCACGGTCTTAATTTTAGCGAGGGGAATGAGGGGAAGGTGGAATTCAACGTCTGAATAAGAGATATTTAGGCTACGGAATAAAACACAACATGTGCTGGATATGTAAGAAATCTCCAGGGCCTATTTCGAGAGTATATATAGAGTGTCTGCATTAAGCCCCTTAGGAAAATGTACTGTACCATGGTAATACCATGGTAAAAGTACTGTACCATGGAATTAATCCATAAATTACTATGGTACCTGCCAAAAATACCATATGGCAAATACCATGGTACTTTTTCCTAAAGGGCTGCAGACACTGTATACTCTAGAAATAGGCCCTGTGGGTTTCTTATACATCCAACATAAGTTGTGTTTTATTCCGTAAATATCTCTTATTTTGATGTTGAATTCCACCCCTGCCCCACATTCCCCTCGCTAAAATCAAGACCGTGCAAGCCATCTTTACCTTGTACAGATACTGTAGCTTAAGAAGACAATCTAAAAATACTCTCAAAATAGGCCCTGGATATTTCTTACATACCTAGGCCTAACACATGTTGCCATTTATTCCGTAAATATCTCTTATTCAGACGTTGACTTCCACCTGTAACCCTCATTCCCCTCGTTAAAATCAAGACTGCACAAGCCATCTTTACCTTGTTTCATTATTAATAGTTTGCTAGTCTATAGAGGGATTTCAGTCACGTGACTTTAACCAACTAGACGCAATTTTGAGGGCAAGATCGCGCGTCTTTTTTTGTTTTGAAGGGCAAGATCACACGTCTCTTTGGTTTTGACGGGCACGCGTCCATTGTGTCACAGTAGTATCTATGGTTATGCCGTGCGTGTGAGCTGTAAATACGCTTACTGTGCGTGTGTTTTGCCCTTCAGTGCCTCGGAATTCATTGCGCGTGACGTCACATGAAATCCCTCTATAGCAACATCGGTGATATATTTTATAAATAGGCCCTGTTGGCATTTTGAGGTACAGTAGGCTAAGTGATTTTCATCTAGGCTAGGCTAGGACTTGCAAATAATCACTGCGTACGTGACAAAATAGTGCGATTGAAGTAAGCCCTGTAGTGTAGGCCTCAGGCTTATTTCGCGATATAGTCCTAGCCATTTTTGTTTTGTTTGATCGAAGATTTTACGCCACATTTTATGGTGCTATGTTTGTAAAGGCAGGAATTATCTTTCTTATTTTTTCGTGTGGACATGCTAGGCCTAGCCTTTGTAGGCCTAGGCCACAGGCATTCGAAACATTACGTACATATACTACACACACTAGGCTATATATATGTATGATAAGGAGTATAATAAGACCAGATTGCATAGTTTGTTAATTGCGCGCGGAATTTAATTGTTAAGTTCAAAACTGCGTGCCAACAAATGCTTTGCGCTCAGGCATGGGGTTCAGGGGCCTGCTTAAGGGCCCCACTGGAGTGCAGGGGTAAAAACCTGCTGGGGTCCAGGGGGCGTCATCTGCTACAAAAGATGGTGATTATTTGGTTCTTTCTGAATTGTGTACTGAGCGTAATTTTTTGAGTGAGTCTTGAGTGCCGGGATTTTGCTTGCACTGCGCCGATCTTTTGCTCAATTCTTTGCCCGTGCGCCACACGCCGATTATTGAACCAAACTGAATTCTTGCAAGTCAATTCATCGTAAAATCAGTAAATAAATTGAAAATGCACGTGGAAGAAGTTCCGCGCGATTGACAAACTATGCAATCTGGTAATAATTTGGTAAGCCACTTCTCACAATATGTACTGAGAAGAAGTGGGCCCAGTCGCACTTCACTACCAGTGCTTCCACACTTTAAATGCATTTTTCCTGAAATGGCCGATTTCATATGATTTTAGATTCCATTCCAGGAAAAATGAGTTAAGAGTGTGGAAGCACTGGCAGTGAAGTGCGACTGGGCCTAGGCCTACTAGTATACTAAAAGGACAGCAATTCAGCAGGGACCGGAATTCATTCACTCCATACCAATTGTGCGCAATCGCGCATTCGCGAAGGTGACCGAATTCCGGTCCCACCATGCTACTTCTGGATCTGGATCTGGATAAATACTGCACAACACTCCTGGTGGAGTCAAACGTGCAGGGTTGGGTGTGCGCATGAAGTTAGTCGTCCCGTCTGAGAATCCTCAAGGCTGCGCTCTTGAACTGCTTGGGGTCCTCGAGATCTGTTATGTTCTGGGTGAGAAGGTTCCAGTCCCTGACGGTCCGAGGAAAGAAACTGTATTTGTAGCAGTCCTTATTGGTTGGTATATGTAAAAAGCTATTTGAATGATGATGCCTAGAAGGCCGCCGGACCGGTTGAAGGTTGTTCATTGGCAAGGCTAGGAGACCCAATCTGGCTTTGTGAAAAATTGCTAGCCTGTTGACAGTACGCCTGACTTTAAGGCTATCCCACCCTAGATCTTTTAACATTTCAGTCACGCTACTATGGGGGGAATAGTCATTACAGACAAACCTAGCAGCCCTACGTTGAATTTGCTCAACCTTATTGGATAGGGAAACGGTGTAGGGATCCCAAACGGAAGATGAATACTCCAATAAAGGCCTGACAAGAGTAAGGTAGGCATTAGCTTTAACACTCCTGGGACAGGAGTATAGATTCCTTCTGATAAACGCCAGAGACCTATTTGCAGACGAAGTGATATGGTTAATATGTCTATTCCAGGTAAGATTGTTTGAAATGTCAACACCTAGGTAAGTATGAGAGGCAGTGGACTCAAGGATATCTTTGTCTAAAGTATAATTAAAAAGTTTGGGATTCCTTGAGTGAGTGATCCTCATAGAAAAACACTTTTTGGTGTTAAAGTGCATTTGCCACTTATTTTGCCACTCAGAAAGGGTGTTTAAATCCTTTTGGAGTTGAACCTGGTCAAGGTTATTCTTTATCTGTCTATAAATAACACAATCGTCAGCAAAAAGTCTGACTTCAGAAGAGATATTATCAGGCAGGTCATTAATATAGACTAAAAATAAGAGAGGACCTAAAACAGTACCTTGGGGGACACCAGAGATGACATCCACTCAATCCGAGAAATCACCACCCACCACAACCCTCTGCTTGCGTAACTTAAGGAAGTTAGAAATCCAAGTAAGAGTATGGCCTTTAATGCCATAATTCTGTAACTTACAAAGCAAACGGGCCTAGGCCTCAGTACCTGTTGTGAGAATTGTCTTACCATGTCTTCAAATGCTCATATATTCACCAGTCAAAGCAAAGTGACTGCTAATTTAAGCCATAAATACTTAGGAATTAATGTTTCTGATGAAAGGATGTCATATCTGAGCAAATTCAACAATATTTAGCCATTAATAAAGGTTAAAAGTTTGAGGCACTTCAGTTCTTACGTGTTCGAAATTAAGACCTTATATGCCAATTAGCTGCGATGCTGCATTCTGGGAAGGATTATTCCAGCACAGTTCTGAATCAGCATTGTAACTGTTTGCCTTCTCCATGGTGACGATTCACTTCTGTGGTCCCATACTCGGAATAATCCTTCCCAGGTTGCAGTTTTGAAGCGCCCTCTTTTTAATTGGCATAAGGTCAGCCAATATTTCACAAATTTTTTGCTTATCACATAAAATCGGATAAGCAGATTACAAGAAAGAATTACCAAATTCAAGTTGTACAGCAGATTTCATTTATTTTGCTAAACATTTTAACTCTACAATGGGGAATTTACAAAGTGCGCAACATTCCAACCCACCATGCTAATAGGCCTAGCCTACACCTAGGCTAGGCCACAGGCGCCCCTTAACATTGTATAGTATACCATATACTATGTATTATATAGACGGAAAGGTATGTCACAAAAATCCTAGCTCGAACAAACAACTTACGTTTCTGGCACAATTACTGCACTTTTCTCGCCAAATTTGTCTGTGTCAAGACTTTTGATCATAAGGTACCTCAAGGCAGCTTTTTTTCCCGAATATTTTCACTTGGCATTGTCTGAAGGACGAAATTTCGATGGAGTAACAGTATGAGGATGGTAGCTGCAGATAGGAGAGCATTCAGCACTTCCACACTATATAATAAAATACTCCTAAAATATTCTCAAAAGTTCTCTCAACTTTCTAAATTTCTTCCAAAATTTGTTTAATTATGATTCACTTTTTATTATTGCAAATCTTGCAGATATATATTAGCATCAATATGAACAATTTTTGAACTTTAAATTTCATAAAATTTGAAAACCTTTTGAAAAGTGGAAGGGCTAGCATTTTGTACAAGTACTTGTGACAGTTGAACTGTAACTGTTGTACAGTCTTCAACTGCCACAAATGCTCATAGTAAATGCAAGCTCTTCCACTTTTCAAAAGGTTTTCAAATTTTATGAATTTCTGTGTTCAAAAATCTTGCATATTAATGCTAATATGTATCTGTAAGATTTGTAATAATCAAAGCAAAATATAACTGACAAATTTTGGAAGAAATTCAGAAAGTTACGAGAACTTTAGAGAATATTTTAGGAGTATTGTTTTATATAGTGTGGAAGTGCTTAATGCTCTCTATCAGCAGCTACCATCCTCATACTGTTACTCCATCGAAATTTCATCCTTCAGACAATGCCAAGTGAAATTATTCGGAAAAAAGAGCTGCCTTGAGGTACCTTATGATCAAAAGTCTCAACACAGATAAATTTGGCGAGAAAAGTGCAGTAATTGTGCCAGAAACGTAAGTTGTTTGTTCGAGCTAGGAGATATGTGACATACCTTTCCGTCTATATATACTACATAGTATATGGTATACTATACAATGTTAAGGGGCGCCTGTGGGCTAGGCTATACTATAGGGAAAGCATGTACGTACTTAGCAACACTAACACAGGGTATAGGACACTTCTCAGGATGAAGCACAAAACTTGGCCTAGATATTACTCTTACGCTGACTGCAAACCTCGTTGAATCCTTTTAATCACGTCAATTGTTAGAGTAGAACATCCAGCATCCCTTCAAATAAAACTCTGGACATAAATTCACCTCTACAGGCAATCATTCCTAAAGAAATTGACGATTCTTTAGTGGACAGTAGGGTTGACGGCGGCTGACGTACCAGGCGATTATAGGGCGGCAATTGGGTTTGAAAGTGGCCTGAGTAAACAGTGCGTAGCCATCTGTACTACATCTGAATTGAAAACACCCACCGAAAGGTCAAGCGACGGAAAAGAATACGCGTTCGCTCTGCAGATAAGTGCGTAATTTGCTAAATCTTATGTAACGTTTATTGTGATTGACCAAGTGTGCAAGTGACTGGAACTCTACACCAATCACAATAAACGTTACCTAGGATTTATTGCATGGGAGAACTTACTCTTTTTATGTGTACTTTTGAAATGTGGCTGCTGCGGCTGGATATTCCCTGGTTCTTCTACCCTGGGAATAATCGGAAAAAATTCCATGTGAAAGTGAATTTTTATCCAGATTTATAGTTGAAGCGGTTCTGGATGTTCTACTCCAACGAACGACGTGATTAAAAGGATTCAACGAGGTTTGCAGTCAGTGTAAGAGTGTAAATAAAGGCCAAGTTTTGTGCTTCGTCCTCAGAAGTGTCCTACCTTGTAACTTGATAAATGTAGTCCAGGGTTGCCATCTCTGACTTGCGCTTTACTGCCAAATTCTTGTGAAAAAACTGCCAAATCGCGAGTTTTCACTGCCAAATCGAGAAAAATACAAAAGACCGTGCACCCTGTAACTGTATTTAAAATCACGCCATTTAGATCAATGAAACAGTTCTGTCCCCCCCCTTTTTTTTTGAAAACCGTACTTTATATACCTTATGCCTTGACATCACGTGACGTCTTTTAAGAGGGCAACCCAAGCCTAAGTCAACTCGGCCCCAATAGGTAAAATCATGAAGAAGTGTTTGTGTTCCAGCCAGGGGGGTAGTATAGGATGAAATTTTTAGGGGGGGCTATAGGTATATATCAAATGGGGGGGGGGGGGGTAACGGTATTGATCGCCGTCCTTAATTCTTTACACATTTTATTAGCACAAAAAATTTTATGGGGGGCAGAATATCTGGGGGACCCAGTCCCCTCGTATCTACGCGCCTGGTTCCAGCCACATTTTGTTATTTCCTATAGAGTACTTAATTGTTATGGAAAGAGTGACTAATTGCTTAATTATCTCTTCACGAATGGTTCTTGTTGGTCTGATTTGAATTTTACTAAGTTTTCTTTTAACTTCTTTCCAATTTTTCTCAGTAGAGTTCAAATTTTCCTACACACATTGTCATTTTTTTAATCTTGCATGCGGGTTTTAGCCAGGATTTTAATGTAAGGTGTCTCACTCGTTAGTGATTCACCAGGCACTACCCATCTGCAGCCCTGGCAAGTCATCCGCATTGGGAGGGTGCCACCCGCATTTTCGGGTCGTCTCCCGCTTACCCGTGTCCGAATCTCCCGCATCTTTAAATATCTATCGCATTGTACATAGTTTTCTCTGAAAAAATGAATTGGACCAAAATGCGAGAAAAAATCATCTCAAAACCGCCAAGACTGGAAATTTCTAGGCTACACGCTACATGCCCGGCTAAAAGCAACGTTATCCTATAGGCCTACCTATACCATCCGTGAAAATGCCGTTCAGACACACGTACGTGAACACTAACGCGTCAGCCAAGTTTAAAGACAGACTGTCATCACCCCAAAGTATATTTTTAGTGTATGTATATCAAAATTCTCAGTTGGTGACTGCTCTTTGATTGACATCAAAGTTTGAAAATTTGAAAGATGCAGAGTAGCTCACATTCCACACAAGGCAGAGAGAGTACTTTTATTACATTTTATAGCCTTGTATGCTCACCAGGACATGGCCTGAAGCAATAAAACAGGTTTATTCTTGCACAAGGAAGAGCCTCATACAGTTATGGGAGGAGCTAGAAGATGCATAGTTGGGAGAATTGGAACTGTCTGGGATCATGAAAATTCCCCTTTAATCATTCAATGCCACTGAGGTATGCATTTGCATGTGAACAGGCCGGGTCCGTAGCCAGCAGTAGCGTATCTGCCGGGGTGGCAGGGGGGCAAAGTGCCCCCCCCTGACGGTTTCGACCGGGAACATCAGCTCGATCCACCGGGCTGAAAAAAAAGGAAATTAAGGAAAAAAGAAAGGGGAAAACGGATAGAAAGGGGAAGGAAAATGGGTAAAAGGGAAGATTATTCAGCTTCTGATAACAGAGACTGACAAGTTCTTTTCTTTAAAATCGTCAAAATTATAGGCCTATTAAGTTTAATGCATCCCATCCCGATGAATGTACATGTCTGATTAGCGAGCGGCAACTACAAAAGTGACTCTTTGCGCCTTTGAGGTGACTGTCGGAATGTCACTTTTGTCAGCGTGTGCTGCTTTAAGTATGATATTTCACTTGTTCAGAGCGTTGGGCTATAGCGGTTCTTCCGGTACGCATCACCGTGGGACTGATCAGCTGTACATTTTACAGCTTGGGTGTATAACAATGTAGAAATACATTCTGCAATCACATACTTCTGCTGATCTGCCGAAGTGACCGATGCCTGTACATGTAGATGTAGACTGTACTGTGAATTTTGCGAAAGGAATTTCTAGGGAAGAGTAAATATTAATATCGCTTGTCTAGACCAGCGCCAACAACGATTATGTCCAGCAAAGGCAAGGCTATGTGCTTTTATTGTAAGAAGGTTGTAAGGAGAGACAGACTAAGGGCCCATATTTTAACGATTCATGGTCCTAAAACAAAGTACAGGGAATATGTGTCTGGCAGTAGCCTCGATGGCTTCCTGCAAAAACCTTCGTCATTAGGGGTAGGATTTGAACATCCTCACACACTCCCTCCAGCTAAAGATCTTCCCGGTAGCAGCAAAAGATGTGAATTTTCTGAGATAAAGCAGTCTCTACAACAGGAAGATCCCCAACAAATAGGGAAAGAGGTCGATATTGCCTCTACCGAAATAGAAGAATCAGACCAATCTGAATCTCTAAACCAGACGGTGTCAGCATCTCCACAGTCTCCTGATCCTGAAAATGAAAAGGTGAGCCCACATTTTGCGATGGGATTTCATCCGATTTATTTATTTTCTACGTAGTATACGAGAAGTGGCCCGCCTCACTGCCTCAGTTATGTTAGTGGGTGTCTCCCGGCCCCTTCGGTTTGATGATAATATCAGCTGATCAGAGCACTTGCATTACCCATAATGGCGGAAAACCTGTAGCTGTTCTGTGCAAAATGAATAAAAAATCCATCAAAGGCTTTGAGCTTGTCGGGAATTATTCTGTACGTAGATTAATCCAACAAAGAGCAAACATGCGTCTGTTCGCACGTAAGGCAATTTTATGGCTGAGACGCGTGTACGGGACCAAATGACGCTACGAGCCCGTTATCACTGCAGGTAAAATCTGAGACTATAAATACCCCCTAGTTATGCACAACTTATGCCCATTAGCTGCTTATGCTCCATTTCTCCCCTATTTCTATGGCAGCCTCTTACTTTAAATGTATTCCATTGCTCCCGGCCAGTCGCTGCTCCCGGCCGCAGACAAAAATTCTGCCCAAGTCTGACAAGTTACGGTCACCGGAGTGGTGGTCGATTGTCCTACGGGCAGAATGTGGTTACAGCAGCCTTTGAAGCATGGTAATGATTTCTAGTGACGTATGTACAAGGGGTCCCACCCATCATTATAGATCCGTTGTCTAATGAGTTTTAATTCAAGACTGTACTAAACGTAGTTAAGAGCTACAGGGAATCTTGTTGGTGATAAGGATCAGGGATAATTCAGGGGTTTCAAGATTCATTATAATAATAACTCACCTAGTAAGGTGCGCTTCAAAGAACGATGAGCAAACAAGTTGCAGTTTAACCGCCCGTGCCAAAATGAATGCCCGAAAATCACGTTCTGGGGTCCTTCCGGAATTTTTGGGTACTACACCGAGGCCTAGGTCCTCAAGGGCCTTGGAAGAGGTTTCTAAAGTCACACCCATAAGGACAGGGACAGCCTTAAGGGAGACCAAGGGGGAGGGGAACCGGGCAGGGCGGCGAAGCACCCTGAAATTGTTTTCGCCCCCTAGAGAGTTTGACGTTTGCCATAGACATTTGGTCTCCTGAAAAAAATTCGCCCTTTTTCAGCACTCCATTTGTGTGGCTACGGGTCTGGTTTAAGGCTCGGAGAACGTTAAGCTTCTGATGCCTTTGGTTAGTGTCGTCCACTAGCAATTAGGGTACATCCTCTAAACACTCCTGACTACGAGCTTGATTAGTGAAAGAACTATCCACATCGAACTTTTCACATAGTATCAATCAGCGATTGGTATGCCATATCACCAGTGTGAACAACCAGTGGCGGATCCAGGATTTGGCAGAAGGGGGGGGGGGGGCCCAGGTCATAGTGGTTTGTATAAAAGTCCGATCTGGGGGAGAGATCTAAGGGGGGGGGGGAGGCGGTGCACCATGGATGGTGCCAGGGTATTTTGGTAGGAGGTAAAGTATGTGATGAGTGATCACCATCCTGGGGGAGGGGTCTAAGGGGAGGGGGTGTCCCCCTCCCCTTTGAAAATTTTTTGTTAATTTAAGGTTGCTCAGATGCAAAATGGTGATGTCTTTGGTATAATTTTTTTGACTGATCATACATGGCTGGAAAGTGTTCATAATTCAGTCAATTTTAATTTTTGGTTGGGTGGAAGATGCTTTTCTGGGGAGGGGTCTAAGGGGAGGGGTGTCCCCTCCCCTTTAAGAAAATTTTTGTTAATTTAAGATTGCTTAGATGCAAAATGGTGATGTCTTTAGTATATTTTTGAAACTGATCATATATGGCTGGAAAATGCTCATAATTTTGTGAAATTTAAATTTTGGTTGGTTGAAAGAGGAGAGTAAGTAGCCTTTGTTGTCCACATATTAAGATGGCAGTTTCCCGAATTGAAGTCTCTTTTTCCTTATATTACCTTAAATTCGAAGTGCATTTCATTAAAGTAAATTACAAAGCTTAAAGAAGATGCTAATGTTGCAGCAAGTTATAGTTAAAAGGCTGAGGTTGTTGAAAATATTCCTCTAAATATTAAAGAATTCTGAAATTCCCTTGATAGTAGAAGCAGTGTTCCCAATGATGTGGGCCCGGCCGGTAATAGACTGAAGTTAGCAGTCCAGTGCAGCGTTCATGGGTAACCCCTTGCAATGCCTGGAAAAAGTTATTATGACCAATATAAGCCAAAATGTTATCAGCCAGAGGTCAGTAACAGAATTTTTAAAATAAGACTTATTTTCTGAGGTAGAAATTTAAATAATGAACAAATATGAATTTCACTCTGACACATCACAAAGGCCTATTTAATTGGAATAGGGCCTAGTCATTTGTTTTTTGACGTTGAAAAAAACTTCAAAAATTTTTGGAAGGGGGGGGGGCCCGGGCCCCCTGCCCCCCCCCCTAAATCCGCCCCTGACAACTGCTAGTGAAGTACCTTACCATTTATCTTTCCCCCTTCACCCAGTGGTTCGTTAATCCTATGTCGAACTGAAAGTTTGGAGGGAGTTATTGTGAGACTATTTCCTTTGACATTTCCTCCTCATCCCCCTGGTTATGACTTGCCAATATGTGGCCAAGTCAAACTTTATTTAGTGTGAATTCAGTTCAAAGAAATAAGATTTAGAGTTTCTTTTTACTTTAATATAGGAAGACTGCACCACAGAAACCACCCGCCTTTCACACTGCGATTTTCCGACAGACCCAGCACTTTTTGAGAAAAAAGCATTGACACCGGAGATAATCAGACTTATCCTGCAAAAGGGCCCCTGTCAGCCAGGTCTGAAAGACCATTTTGATTTCCCTAAAGATGACACAGGAAGAGGTTTTAGACCAAACTGGTATCAAAGAGATTTGAAGAATGGTTTAAAATCGTACAGAGATTGGCTAGTGTACTCTGTCATCAATGACCGCATATACTGTTTTGCATGCTGGCTTTTCGCAAACCGATCAGACTTGCGTTTCGATCCAGCATTTGCAGATCCGAAGCATGGCTTGCGCAAGTGGAGAAAGGCTACTGAAAAGATTGGTTGTCATGAAAAATCGGCCATTCACTTGGAATCATTAAGACAACTTGTTGCTACCAATACCCGTCTGAAACTAGGCATGACCGTTAACCAGGAACAGATCCGAGTACGCGAAGAACAGATTATTCATAACCGCAAAATGTTGTATCGTTTATCAGACATTTCATTATTTTTGGCAAAGCAAAATCTTGCGTTTCGTGGTCACGGGGAGACAAGATTCAGCTGTATGGGTGAGGTTCCCATTTCTAATGAAGGGAACTTTCTTGAATTAATTGGTTTGATCGCCAAGTATGATAGTGTCTTAGCTAAGCACATTGCAAGTACTGATCGCAATAAATTATACTTCAGTCCAAATATCCAAAATGAGTTTATTAGTGCACTGGCAGATGAGGTTAAGGGCTCTATTCTAAAAGAGGTGACCAATGCACACTTTTATGGGATAATTATGGACTCTACCATAGACATTTCACATAAAGATCAACTGTCTTTCTGCGTTCGCTATGTGGATGATACGTTTCAGATTCAGGAACGGTTTTTACAATTTACAGCATTAAAAGGTAGCGACTCGTCTACTTTGTTTAACGCGCTACAAGAACTCTTGCAAAAACATGAGTTAGAAATGAAATGTATAAGATCACAGTCATATGACGGCGCCAGTAATATGTCGGGCTGCACCACTGGCCTACAAGCAAGGGTGAAAGAAGTGAATTCATCCGCAACATACGTACATTGTTGTGCTCACAATTTAAATTTAGTTTTAGCTCATTCTTGTGACAATTGTGTAGATGCAGTTACTTTTTTTGGAACTATTCAGAAATTGTACACATTCATAACAAGCAGTCACCCAAGGCTCATGATATTTGAGGAATCCCAAGCTGAACTGAACAAACCTAAAGTAGCTCTGGAAAAGCTATGCGAAACGAGATGGTACTGCAAACACTCAGCCGTGAAGGCTGTTAAAGTAAACTACGCAGCCTTGTTGTTATCACTGGAAAAAATCATTAAGAGAGAAAAATCACCGCAAAACGTGGGGGAAGCGCAGGGCCTTTTGAATTCTATCAATACTTTTGAATTTCTTGTGATGGCTGGAAATTTTGGACACCCATTCTCGGTGAGCTGAAACAAAGTGTCGGAATACCTCCAGAAGACTTCGATGGACATAGTTACTGCATCAGCCATGGTGACATCCGTAATTGATAAATTAGAGATTGCGCGTTCTGAAGAACAATTTGAAATGTGCGTAAAAGCAGCAACTGAAGTAGCGACAGAAGAAGATTTGCCACATAAAGCTTTCGCAGTTAAACGAATTCGCAAACGAAAGAAAATGCCAGGTGAACTAGCCACAGACGAGAGACCGTCGGAAACAGACCCTAAAGAAAGGTTCAAGTCTGAAGTGTACTTCACAATTTACGATAGGATTCTTAACGAATTGAGAAGTAGATTTGAGGATTTTCACTCTGTTTTAAAACACTTTTCATCATTGATACCCACCTCCACATATTTTGGACAGACATCAGTGTTTCGTAATTTAGTTTCTCAATACTCAACTGATGTTGATGTTGAAATGGCTGCAACCGAACTTGAACAATTTTGTATCCTGTACAATGAACTTACACCAGGGGATGGGATAATAAAGACCCTACAAGATATGCTGAGTTGGTATTTTAAACATGACTTGCACAACGCATACCCTAACTTGGCAGTACTTTATCGGATCTTTGGAACCATAGCCGTGTCATCAGCCTGTTCGGAACGGTCATTTAGCAAACTCAAGATCATTAAAAACTACCTCAGGTCGACAATGGGGGGGGGGGGGGGGGGGGGGGAACGGCAAGCCAGTTTAAAATTAATTACCATTGAAAGAAAAAATAAAGAAAGAATGGACTTTGACAGTGTAATTGACCGTTTTAGTCGCATGGCAAACAGAAATTTACTTTTGTAAGGAATTCTTTTACCGTCATATAATTCAACTTAGCTTTTGTACCGCCCTTTACATATTGACTCAAAAGTTGGCTGAATCGAATGGTGCCACTTTAGTGTGTCTGACGAACTAACGAATAGAGACATCATAAAAACACAGTTGTTTCGAAATTTGCGGGGAAATTTTGGTTTTTCATATAGTAAAGTTTTATGTTTTCATGTGCCATTAAACAGTAGGCATATGGGATCATGTAATCAGAGAGGGATGCGGTGGCACTAGTTCTTGAAGTGAAGTGTTGTTATCTTTTGAATTTACTAGGCCATAAGGCCAACAAAGTGCAAAATTTTAAGTTGTATGTCAATCTTGAAGATAGGCTACTATATATGTCTTCCGCAGCCTAGCTCCACATAAATTCCCCTTAACCTGAATAAATATCGGCCTCTGAATAATATGTCAAGCCTTTGTAAAGTTGGTAAAGTTTTCACCGGGAAATATGTTCCTTTGCCCCCGCCCCCTGACAAGGGACCCCAGATACGCCGCTGAAAGTAACGACTGCTTAGATTCTACTAACAAGCCTGGGAAATGCCATTTCCGGCTGTCTGAGGGACCGCAATTTTTCAAAATTTTCTGTACGCTCCGCGCCAACTGATGGTGGCGCTCCGCTTAGATATTCTTTCGGACAGAATTACATATTTCGGGGAGAAAAATTTCCTGCCCTAAACTGAAATGATCCTATACGCCTTGGCCTAGCTTCACATAGGTTCCTTGTTAAAAAAAAAATATACAACAAACCCATCGGCCTTTGAGTAATATGTCAAGCCTTTGCGAAGGTGGGGGGGGGGGGGTGTCCACCGGGAAAATATGGTCTTGCCCCCCCTGACAAGTGACCCCAGATACGCCACTGCTTCGGCGGCTCTTGGTATTTCACCGAGGTTTCCCCCACTTTCAGACACCAAATCCCGCCACTGAAAGCAACTAAGGGTAATGCAAGCATTACGTTTGCCCTGCAGTTATTGGCATATGAACAACATGTTTTCAAAGAATATATAACGTAGGCCTCAACTTATCTCTTTTGAGAAAATTTCTCGTAAACTTTCGAAAGCGGAGAAAATGACATGTAATTTCCTAAGCTGAATGCACGCTGTACGTATGGAGACATACGAATCACCTCGGGTTTTGCAGTACAGTGGAAGCGCCCTTACAAATTTCGTGGCTTTTCTGGCTAAGCACGTTTCGCTACATTGTGTCAGCGTTCTCCCTTACTTCAAATTCTATGGTACGGGACCACTTCCCTTATAAGGGCTTTATGCAGAACTTTGGCCCGAAATTGTATCTAAGTTCGTCCGAAAATAGCATATATTTTGCCAGGAAATGGCAATTTTTTGTCCGAATGGAAGGCTGCAGCCCCAGCCTTCGTCTACCTGAGCATAGCGGCATGGGCGTGGATCAGCATCTTCAAAGATGGGGGGGGGGGGGGAGGACTTTTCACCATTTGCGAATGGCCGTCCTGGGGAGGGGTCTAAGGGAGGGTGTGTCTCCCTCCCCTTTGGAAAAGTTGCTCACGAAAGGTGGATTGGATGCAAAATGGTGCTACATTTGGTGCTAAATTTAAATTGAATATATCACCAAGAATTTTTATTTTTTTAGGAAGTTTTTCATCTTCCTTGCTTCAGTGAATTTTTTACTTAGTTCTGGGGGTAAATCAAGACCACACTGTGTGAAGTAAGTGACTATGTAAACACAAATTAGTCAAACATTGTCTGATACGCCTAACCTATTTTAGTCACTCATTTTGACCAATTTCTAATGATATTTGACTAATTGCACAATGATGGACCAATAATTATTGGTAAAAAATTGGTCAAAGAGGTTGAAAATTGGTCAGAAATCTGGTCAATTGGTACAAAATTAGTCAAACGCCTTTGACTAACTTGGGTTAGGCGTATCAGACAATGTTTGACTAATTTGTGCTAACAGTGATTAGCCAGAGGCGTATATACATGAATATGCAGGAGTGTGAACTATTTTGGGACCAACTACATTACTTGGAGACCGACTCCCATTGACATAGTTGTATGATCGAAATTTCCTAGATAATTACAATTTACAGGACGGTAGTAATAATCATAGGCGTACGGGACTCTTCCAATTTGGGGATAAAAATTCTTTGCCCGGATATCAAAAAAGCCCGAAATTCGTTGCAGTTCAGGTGCAAAAATAGACCACTAAGCCATTACATCCGCGCGAAAATTTTTGCACATTTTTGGGCATTCGATCAAAAATTTGGAAACTCAGTAGAAAATTCGGGCAATCTTTTCAATTCAAATGTTTTTCTTGTCTGGTTTATTGGTACAAAGGCATACTTAACTGGATTTCACTAAACCGCTACATGCGCGCGAAGCGCGCGAAAACTTTTGCACATTTTTTTTGGCATTGGATCAAAAATTCGGAAACTCAGTAGAAAATTCGGGCAATCTTTTCAATTCAAATGTTTTTCATGTCAGGTTTACTGTTACAAAGGCATACTTAACTGGATTTCACTAAACCGCTACATGCGCGCGAAGCACGCGAAAATTTTTGCACATTTTGGGGTCATTCGATCACAAAATTGGGGACTCAGTAGAAAATTGGGGGAATATTTTCACTTCAAATGTTGTTCATGTCTGGTCTATTGTTACAGAAGCATATTGAACTGGATTTGAGACCGATTTTTTGGCGCGCAGAGACCGACCTTTGATTTCCACTGGGGCCACCTCCCTCCGTATTTACGCCCCTGTCATTAGCATGTTTACTCATATCTAATAAATTTGGATATGGAAGTGATCAGGACTGTGCATGTCAGAGCTTTTTCGAAAGTCTGATAGAGGTGATCCTGGTAGCAATCTTTTCATTATTTCACTGTGGTACACCTTGCCTTTGCATAGTAGTCGACTCTCAACGAACCTTTCCAATATTTTCTTCAACTAGCATAAATTAGTTTTAGGAGCTTTAGTATATAGTGCCATGGAATTTTGTGGCACAGAACCGACGGCAAACTATAACAGGGGTACCACGGCCATTTTTGATGTCGGCGTTAGCAATTTTTAAGTAACTTTACGATTTTGTCCCTTATTTCGAGCAATGAGTAAAGACCACAAACATGGAAATGAGGTGGGGCCACCTCCCCTGTGAAAAATGGAAATTGGAAGGTGTCTAGATGGCAAATGGTGCAATATTTGGGCGCAATTTTGCTTTTAAAATGTAGTGTCAATTTGTAATCTACTGTTATATTATCTTCTTCACAGTTTTAGTTTTCATCATTTTGAAAATGTGAGGGGGACTTTTTGGACATGTCCCCCTTCCAAAAAAGTGAGGGGGACGCGTCCCCCCGTCCCCCCATGATCCACGCCCATGCATAGCGGGTTTCCCGGTATTCTTCATTCACTGGCGGCAGACTTTTTGTGAGACATTTTGTTAGAGTTAGAGTTAGACGAGGTTTTATGGCTCAGCTTCTAACCAATTGGTTTAAGTCGGGCCGGCCACGGCCTTTTTCCAGTTGTGACTCACTGGCTTGTTTCCCCTACTCCATTGCTTATGCTGAGCACCAAGCACAATGGCAGTAGGTTCCATTTTTAAAGTCTTCGGTATGACCCGGCCAGGACTCAGTCGAATCCCAGACCTTCCTGCTGTGCAGGGCGTGTGTAAGCAATTCGTATCATGGAACCCGAGTCCTAACACGAAATGTCAGTCCATTTGAATCGCAATTGTGCACCTTTCACGATTCACGACCCATGCCTGTAGACCATTATAGGGCGAGAAGCTGAACAGAAGTAGCTAGAGTAGCAGAGTAACTTTGATACACCTCTAACCCCATGCGGGGCCGACGCTAGAGGGGGTGTGGGGTGTGAAATCCCCCCCCCCCCCCAGATCCACGCAGTCGGCAAAATCCTGCACTAGTCGGCAAAATGAAGGACAGAGGGAAGTGCAAACGAAGGAAAGTTAGAGGGAAGAAGAAAGAGGGAAATAAAAGAGAAAAAAGAGGAGAGAGAAGAGGGAAAGAGAAAGACCGAGCAAACAGAGAAAAGCACAGGGTAGGGAGGGACAAAGCAGGGCAAGAGAAAGGTGTTGGTGCAGACGGAAGACAGGGGATTGGAATGCATTTGTAGACAACGTTTATCACCGTATTTTCAAAGCCCGTAACCCACACTTTTTGAAACTTAAAACATATTCTGTCGGCAAAAAGCTACGAAGGGCTTTTCAGTATCATTGTATACTAATGGAGTTCATCGTTCATGTGGTATTCTGGCATTGAGTCGGTAAATTCTGCACCAGTCTGAAAAATGAAGGCAACATGAGGAAAAGAAGTGAAAGAAAGAGGACAATTTCTGTAATCAGAACCCAAAATTTTCGAGCAGTAATGCCACTCCAGTTTTTTCAGTACGAATTCCATTCCACATAGCTAGATAGCATAAGTCCTGTCAACCTTTCCAAGTAACAATGTAGGCAGGGTAGGCAGGGTACACAGGTTATGTACAGGTCGCAAATTTCATCCCATATCGCAAAGCCTAGTTGCTGTTTTCTGGTTGTGTCATGCGGTACGGTCAGTTGGTTAGCGACTCCTGGAGTAGCCTACGTGGCGCCTCTGCGGCTCCCGCCCCTTTTTAGGCTGTCGCCCCTCAGTTTTTTCGCAGCGATGAGCTGAACGAAAAAACTTCGTCCGCTCCGCGGGGTACTCCTGGAGCAAGTTTGGCTATTTTATAGGGTAGTCCAGGTGGTTTTGACACAATGTAGTCCCCTATGTTGTCCCCGATACAGTCTACAACTCCTACACTTTTTTTACCTCCATAGCAGGTGTCGAATAGGCTTATGTACCCTCTTTGGCGTACATACTCTAACGAGTGCAGCCAATATAGGTGCAGGTACGTCCGCCGGGCGGGCGAACAGTTTTTATGTTTTCTTTTTTGTTCTAAATGATAACATGTTTTTTGTGTCAGCCCAGTGGCGCCGCCAGGGTTTGGTGATTGGGGGGCATAACAGGTGATGTCACAATGCCACCTCAGTTCCCCCCAAGTCTGCTAAAATTGTACCATTTTTGTGCGTCCCTGCGATTGTACACAGCAATGTGGAGTCCTTTTTGGCACTACTTAAAGGTGCCGTCCTGGGGGAGGGGTCTAATGGGAGGGAGACACCCCCTCCCCTTTGAGAAATTTTTGTTAATTTAAGGTTGCCTAGATGCAAAATGGTGCTATTTTTGGAGTATTTTTAGAAGTGATCTTTTATGATTGGAAAATATCCTTATTTAGTGAATTCTAATTTTTGGTTAGGAGAAAGAAGAGAGAGTGCGTCCCTGCGATGGTATACAGCAGTGTGGAATCCTTTTTGTCACTACATAAAGGTATCATCAAATTGAGAAATTTTGGTAATTTAAAGTTGCTTCAAATGCAAAATGGTGTTATCTTTAGGATATTTTTGGAACTGATCATACATGGCTGGAAAATATCCATAATTTAGTGAATTCTAATTTTTGGTTAGGTGAAAGAGGAGTGTGTTGTCTTAGAGAAGGGTATGTTGTCAACAAACCTTGCCAAGCCCCCTTTTTGGCTAGGCTTTAATGCCTTCTATTCGGGGAAAGTTTTTACGACAAAATACATGGGTGGAGTCCACAGAAACATTCTTGGACTATTACCAAAATTTTCCTTTGTCTCATTGTGCATTGTAAAAGGGTATCTAATACTGACAGACACCTGTATAGTGCCTCCTGGAAGCTCTGGATTAATTATATAAAATGTGGCACTGATTTGATATTACCTGACATCCAAATGGTACTATACAGTATAATGCCAAGCACGTTACAACAATGGTATTTTACTAAGTTTGGAAGAAAATCCAGAGGAACATCTTCCATCAATAGGGAATGAGAGAAAGAGTATAGGTGCAGGGAAGTGATATTAGACCGGTTAAGGACTAAAAGGCGCGTTTCAGAATATTTTTTCGTCGTAAGTGTATTAAAAATCACCATCTATACAAATACAAATACGCACTTTCAACCTTCCACATCATGCTACAAATTAGACTGAAAGATCCCATAGGCCCCTACAGATGTTGGGGATGTACTTCTGTTTTCGGAAAAGTGTTGTGATCAGAATAGTTGCATGCGTTTTAACCTTAATGATGGTCATGAGTTGGAGTGAAAACAGTGATGAATGCGCGCGAAGCGCGCCGAAATTTTTCATTAAATAAGATAACCATGACAAAACCTGCATTTATGCTCTGCATCGAGACACTTTCAATTCCCCAACAAACTTATTTGCCAATCACAAAGCCAGTCCGAGTTTACCTGAGAATTCGTAAACAGCTTTCAGCTTCTGTTGCTGTGCTTCTGTGGGAGTTGCTACCGAAAATTATTGATAATTAGAACAATATTGAGGTAAGGTCTGAAGCGCGCGGAGCGCGCGAGAATTTTGAAAGTTTGCGAAGGATTTGGAATAATTCTGATAGTTTAAGAACCATTTGTGATGGAAAATGGTTACAATAGATCCATCACTTGGTTGAAAACACACCTCACCCTACCCCATACAGAAATCTATAGCTTAAATGCCTTTTGGGATCATTTTAAAATTTTCAAAAAAAATGTCTGAAATCGATTGGGGGGCACGCGCCCCTATGCCCCCCGTGCCGGCGCCACTGTGTCAGCCTACCAAAAATTTTCGCCGCCTCTGCAATTTCACGATTCAGACTCAAAAGAACAGTATCAGTGAGCAACTCGGCTCTTGAAATATTAAGTGATATGATGCAAAGTACGTATACGGTACTCTGCCATTGCATGGGATAGTTAGGCTCCTTCATATCCCCTTCTCACCCCCTCGACATGCTGTCGGAACTTGGGGTCGCTGGCATGGCCCTACCTCATGTCGGGAAAATTCTGTCACCACCCATGGTCGGTTTACTTATTTTAGCTTTCAGAAGGGTCATTTCTGCGATACTACCCAAAATTTTCGGTGTGCTTTGCACACTCTTACTCAGTTTCGTTACTAATAGCAAAATATAGAATAAACCCTTTCCATCTTTTCAAGTAACTTAAGTAGAATTTATCGTTTTATGTAAATGCCGGAAATCTTATCTCATTTCGATTAACTAAGTTAACGTTCTCTTGAGTCTGTCGTTTGGTACGGCAAGTGACTCGAAGAGGGAAGTACAATGTAAGTTGTGCCCGATAGGGCCCAACTCAGGGCCGTCGCGACCGGGGGTGTGGGGGTGTCTCACCCCCCAAAGTTCGTCAGAGCGACGATAGTCGGAAAATCTGAAATGCCAGTTGGAATTTCTGATATCTCAGTCTAGCACATTTTTACGACTGAGCCTATGTCAACTTTGTATATATTTTCCAACTAGACCAAGTGAGAATAATACCAAACGTTACTTTCCTCACGTAAAATCAAATCAAAGCTGTCCTTTTTCGCAAATTCTTCTCAAACTCTCAAAATTTTCGCGCGCTCCGCGTGCTTCAAACCTTACCTCAGTGTTGTTCTTATTATCAATATCTTCCGATATCAACTTTCGGAGCACAACAGCAGAAGTTGAAAGCTGTTTACAAATTACCAGGTAAAAGACTGGCTTTCTGAGTGGCATGTTGGTTTGTTGGGTAATTGAAAGTATCTCGATGGAGATTCTGAATGCAGGTTTTATTGTGGAAATCTTATTTAATGAAAATCTGGGCGCGCTTCGCGCGCATGCGTCACGATTTACAATCAATCTCATGAACATTATTAAGGTAATTATACCAGACACAGTACTATGGGAGCTAGGGCGCTTTAGCCCCGATCCCCGAATTTTTTATAGACTAATATTGGTGAAGACATAGATATACTCAGAAAATATTCAAAATGTCTATTTATCAGGCCCGTAGCCAGTAAGTTCTGTAACGATTCTTTCTATAACTTCAAAAAATTTTCGCGCGCTTTCATCTCTAGTTCTATCTAGAGGTAACGCCCCCGTTTCAAACATATTGGATTTCAGCGTTTCTACAAATGTTGTTCTTCCGTGTAGGCGTGATTCTAGAGAAACATGAAAATGCATCATTGCGAAGTTCTTTCCTCTTTTTCCTAGTTTTTAGAAGATTCTTTCTTCAGCCTCGCCATCGTGGCAAACATATTTCGTAAGAAAAAGATCTTTCAGTTTCGTAGGAGATCCTTAATGGGTAAGATGAAGAATGTAATCCCCGACGACGACCATGCAGTCACCCGAACAAATTTCTTGGTTTTGTCCAGATTCTTCAATAAAAGCCCAAACTTTTCAACTTTCCTTAATGAAAATTCAATGTAACCCCAAATTTTTCGGGGCGCTTCGCGCGCCTTATATTTTGAGTTCTGCAACCCATTTCATCTGCGGGGATTTAGAGTAGCTGGCCCTCCGCCAGGGCGCTCCCCCCCCCCCGCATGTCGGCAAATCAAAGCACCACCCCTGGCTGAGTCTGCGTGCACGTTTTCATTTTGGCATTGAAGTATACCCGCAAATTTCGGCGCGCTTCGCGCGCAATCCTCACAATCCACGCTGTATCACTTATGAACATTATAAGCACAACATACCACTGAACTTTTATAGCATAAACTAGGTGTAAATTCTGAAAACGCGCTTGTTAGCCCTAAACCCCTTTTGCTATACCCGTCTGGGAGGTCTAGTATCATTTTTCTGCACCTATTCTCCCCCCCCCCCCGCCCATTCCCCATTGCTGGAAGCTGTTCGTCTGGATTTTCGTTCAAAATTGGTAAAAATACGATAAATGTAAAGTGCTTATATTATATTATTATTTAGATGCCAGTCATTGTCCCATTTTATTAATTGATCCAGAGCTTCCAGGAGGCCTATACCGTGGGGTATATGCTAGCATTAGATGCCAGAAGGCATTAAAGTAGTCAAAGGGGGGGGGGGGGCTTCAGGAGGTTTGTTGACAACGTATTCTTCTCTTAGACAACATAATTTCTACTTTCACCAAATCTTAGTATTCACTAAACTACGGACATTTTCCAGCCATATATGATCGGTTCCAGAAGTATCCCAAGATAGCACCATTTTGCATCTAAGCAACCTTAGCTTAACAAAAATTTCTCAAAGGGGAGGGGGACCCCTCCCCTTAGGCCTAACCCCCAGGACGGCACCTTTATGAAGTGACAAAGGAAGGATCACCACTGCTGTATCATACAAAAGTAACGCCCATTAAAAGGAAAATGCATTTATGGGCCGCCACTCATTTGGAAAAAGAATCAAACCAGTCGGTAAAATAAGAATTCATTTAATTATGAACATTTTCTAGCCATATATGATCAGCTCCAAAAAATATCCCAAAGATAGCTCCATTTTGCATCTAAGCAACCTTAAATTAACAAAAATTTCTCAAAGGGGAGGTCTCCCCTTAGACCCCTCCTCCACGACGGCACCTTTATATAGTGTCAAAGGAAGGATCCCCACTGCTGTATATAATCGCAGGGCGCGTAAAAAAATATATGGTGCAATTTACGCGCCACCATTCAGTTGGAAAATGTATCTATCCAGCCGGAATTTGGGACCTTCACACCCCCCAAACATATGACCCTAGCTACGGCCCTGGCCAACTGCTTGGACAGTTGACCTCAGTGGCGTACACAAGGGGAGGACATTGGGCCATGTCCGATCACGGATGCCATTTTTTCAGTTCCTAAAAATCGTATATGCTTTAACACAAGTTTTTCTTCCAAAGGTGGCACATGTGGCACCAGATTACATGTAAGGACACCTAATTTTTCAAAAATTTTCAAAGGGGAGGGGAACCCCCTCCCCTTACACCCCTACCCAGGCCGGCGATCACACAACATATGGCATGCCCCCTTGAGAGAAATCCTGGGTACGCCATTGGTTGACCTATGTAAGTTTTAAATAAGTACAGATTCTTTTTAGTGTGCTTACCCCAAAATTTCGCGCGCTTCGCGCCCTATGCAATTTCACAGTTTAGATTTCGGGAAAAACCTTAAATCGGGCGGAACTTTTTTCCTCTAGTATATATAGCACATGTGGCACCAGATTACATGTAAGGACACCTAATTTTTCAAAAATTTTCAAAGGGGAGGGGAACCCCCTCCCCTTACACCCCTACCCAGGCCGGCGATCACACAACATATTGCATGCCCCCTTGAGAGAAATCCTGGGTACGCCATTGGTTGACCTATGTAAGCTTTAAATAAGTACAGATTCTTTTTAGTGTGCTTACCCCAAAATTTCGCGCGCTTCGCGCCCTATGCAATTTCACAGTTTAGATTTCGGGAAAAACCTGAAATCGGGCGGAACTTTTTTCCTCTAGTATATATAAAATTTTATGCAATATATGTTCCGCAATGGCATGGTATAGTACACGGGTTTTCTTCAAATCTTCCCTCACCAACCCCTCGACGGCACTGGGGCCGTCAAGTGTTCGGATCGTCCCCCCCCCCCCGTTGGGCAAATCCTGGTGCCACCCCTGCTGGACCACTACCGGCTGGACTATCGGTTCTCAGCTCTAACTGCAACGCTTATCAAGACTTTCAGTCGGCATTTGCTTCTTTTCAGTCGGCAAATACGGCACCACACACCCCGCCCCCATGATAAATGCTCTGGCGACGCCCCTGACTCCATGTAATCATGGAGCTACTACCTAGACCAAGAACTTTTTTCATGATTTAATAGAAACAGGGGGGATAACCAAGTAATAAAATAAAATCACAGCATGAAATTACACATAGTAACTGTTACCTAAAGCTTTACCAATAGGATACATGTTTCTTTAACTCTCAATCTATAGGTTAACCCCCCCCCCCCCTCCTTCGCTCACAATTGTAACTAACTGCTACTTCTTGTTCGAAATTATGAAGATATTTGTGAAGTGCTTAGTGTGCTCCCATTGTTTTGTTGGGGAGAGGGAATGCCTCACTCACTATGCAGAGGGGCAAAAAGTGGGAACCGTCTAAAATTTCATGTTGAGCTAAGTTTCTCGAGAGTTAGGGTGAATTTTACTTAAGAATGCCAAAATTTGGGAAATTATATGCTGTTAGATGTAGGCTACGATTTTGGCATCTGGAAATCAAGATAGGAACACAAAGTGCCATACGTTTTCATGAAATCGTATATCATTATGTATATCATTTGACCGCCTTGCAACAGCCAGTAATTACGTGCATTGTTGGAAATGGCCAAGGTGGACGGTCTGCATGGCCCTCTAAATTACCTTCTTCATGAAAATGAGATGTGATTTCCATGTATTTAAGAATCAAGAAAATACAGAAAGAAGCATTTCTATGGCATTATCCTACAGTGTCAGATGGTCATTTACGGAGTAAGCGAGCAGGTTATCATGCCCATGTACCCTTGAAAATGGTCACTTGCAGGAAAGCAAAAAGGAAGCTGCTCATCAGATATGAGTCTAGTACTCAAGCCATTCCCACTAGGACAACAGTTTTATTTTAACCAAAAGGCTCTTTTAAATGTTTCGTGAAACGGTTTGTGGGAGATTTTTGGGACCTGCATAGACTATTATTATTATACATGTTAACAATCAATTATCCCGGATGAGAGCAAGGGACTATTTTTGCAGCAACTATTTTTGCGCCTTCCTCAACACCTTCCTTGAGGGTGAATTAAAGGTGACTGTGCATTTGTAAGCTTTCTATCACACCCGGTTGGGAAGCAACGACCTATAAGCAAAGCTAAACCATACTTTAGTGCGAATATAGCGTGTAGACAAGTTTGGGGTAAACCTACCTCCTAGATCACAAAAGATAACCCTATTCATTATAGAATTCAGTACAGGTAACAGCCGGTGTTTGGGCATTTTGTTATCTGGGCCTAAAAATACTGCACATAACACTATTATATCATGTTGTTTGGAAGCAATGCCAGTAATGGTGCAAAATGAAAATACGGTAAAAACCGAAAAAGGGCGCCGACTGGCGATCTGAGTCCGTCAGGGAAGCGATCCCGACTGTATGGTAGCTCCACCACCAAGCAGACTTTCCAGGAAGATGTATCAAAGTTTTAGTGAACTGGTGAACATACGAATGGAAGGGTGGGCTTTTTTTGCAGAAAGGACATGGGGGCTGCAAGCATGAGGCTTCACTCACACCCCCAATATCACTGGTTATGCTCATGCTAAAATTGTCAGAGGGCATGCGCCCCAGAAATTTTTTTAAAAAATTTCAAGCAACGTTGTTCATTTTGGCAATTTTAAAGTTTCAAAGCAGATAAAAACCACCCAGTATACTTTATCGGGGGGACAGTCACTAGACCGAAGATTAGAATGTAGGCCTACTTCGGCTTTAAGAGATAGGGTTTGGATTCAGGTTAGACACGATTAGGTTTAGGATTAGGATGAGGATTAGCCTCGGGTAGGAACAGGGTTTTGGTATGGATTATGGTTGTTCCTGCAATGAACAAAACACAAAATAAATGACGAGTTTTTTAAAGTAATTGCGTTTCTCCTAGTGTCTTATTTCGCCATCTTTTTGCTGAACCCCTTCTTTCAACAACCTTGAACACATGGTAATTATTTTATTATCAGTCTTAAACTTCTTAAACTCTCAGATCATATTAATTAGATCAGCAATTTTACATAACACTTTGTTAGCTTACGATAGTATCGTAAGCTTATGCAGCCGTATGTGCTTTTTGAGCTCTATGACGTCATCAAACAATAAAATACAAAAGATTATCGCGGATTTTCCCTTCACACCCTGTCGAAGAATGTTACTACGACAAAAGAAAAAATAGCACCAAATGTGTGTCCCTATTGACAGTGCCCATTATGGAACTTGCAGTGCCCTTTTACATGAAAGAATTGATCGATTAAAGGAAGGTAGGAAGAAATTGTTAAAATCTTTCACAATTTTGCTGAAAACACAACTTAGGACGCCTTAAAAAGGACATTTAATGTATTATTCCGCTAACGATCTGCAGTACTAACATGTTTACGTAGTGCACTAGTGAAACCAACAGTCTGCAGCTGGTAGGCCCTATATTATTCTCAGCACGCGTGAAGTTGTGTCACATGACTTGTACGTACGTAGCTTCTGCTTGACGCGACCAACGACCACCAGGGACAAAAAATTTAGAGTCCAAATCTATTAAAATTGAAGCCATCTCTGCAACATTCTGACAAATTTATGGTTGGAATGTTCAATTACGTCTAAAAGAGCAATATAATGATAAAAATATTAGCACCTGACCTTTATTGTGTATGTTATGGGATGTTTTGGTTTCGAATTTTGAGATCGTAGCGAGAATGTTTACATACTGAAGGCACTGCAGATATTGCAGTGCTTCCACACTCTAAATCCATTTTTCCTGAAATGGTATCTAAAATTTCCTGAAATCGGCTTAGTATATCCTGATATTTTCAATAACGCTTCTTTTATGCTACTTTAATGGCTGATCCAGGATTTCAACCCGTCATGCCATACGCCATTTCCAGATTTACCGAAACTTCCCCAAATTATCCACCTTCCCGAAAATTTCCCGAAAAGTACCAAGATTTCGTAATTTCGGGTAATTTCGGGACGACTGAAAACACTGAGATATTGTGTGCCACAATGCCTCAAGTTTCCCGCGGCCGATTTCTGTACAGCCTATTCCTTGTTCAGTCATATCCCAGTTTTGGAGGTCTTCAATTTAAAGGATCCGAACAGAGTCCGCTCCGCGAGGAAACTATTCTTTGTTACCGAACTGTGTCATAATATCTGGATATGATAACTTTACTCCTTTGTTTTCTTGTGCTTTTTTCATAATACAAATGCCTCCACAAATTACAAGCTGTTCCTACAAGCGGGGAGATGGATACCAGCTCCTTGCCGCTAGGAACTTCTTGAACTTTGCGGCGTGCGTCCTGGTAGAGTGAGTTCTCATACTGTCATATAGTGACTATCGTAAGCCTGGAAGCCAATGGCTTTTGATTCATGAAGGTATCGTATATAAACTTCGGGAACACTCATTTCTTCAGATATATTTCGATAATTTATGAACCTTAATCCTAGCTTTACAGGTCAAAGCGAAAGGTAAACAAACCGATGACGACCCTCACATTTCACCTTCTACCTTTGTTCCATTAAATTTCTTCTCCTTCAGAACAAGGGTTAGGATAAAGTTTAGAGTTAGAATCTTCGGCCTAGGCTAGTTGCTATAGCAAACCTTCGATTAATGAACCTCTAGTCTATAGTGATTTCTGCCCATCTCCACCACAAAGATAATAAAGACAATATAAACTTTTATTTAAGCTGAGTGAACATGCGAAAGGAGAAACCGCTTAAGCAGGACATTTGCTGAAAAAGGGATTTGCCCAGGTGCGTATAGCCGTGGGGAGGGGGGGCGAAGGGGACAGCGCCCCCTTCAGCATATTTTTGGTATTTTTAATGTTCATTTTTACGAAATTGGTAGTGTTTTCCCTATTTATATGCGGTAAATAGGCCTGGGAAGTGCCACTTCCAGAGATCTGGGAGGCACGTTGTGCCAAAATTTTCTTGCGCTTCGCGCAAACTCATGGTAGCGTGGAGCGCCGAGAGTCTGTTTATGGGTTCCCCCCCCCCCCCACCTAGACAAATTCCTGGCTACGCCCCTGCCTTTGCCAGAACACAAAACCATCTGGTTACGCGCATGCGTACTGTTTTGGATCCCGGAAAGCAAATGTAGGCAGTTGGCGCACCTTTTTTTTGAGAGAGAGACGGAACAATTTTTTTTGTTTTGAATATGCGTACGCGTATGGTCACAAATACGAAAACCGAGATGAGAGCGGGGTGGTACCGTTTTATCCTCGGCATGAAGAGTGAAATAAGATTAAAAAAGTAGGAACATGCCAATTTAATTGTCTAGTAGCTAAGTTACTGGGATGATAGGGCACTCTAGGTTATAATGTAAACGAAGGAGGAAGGGGGTTCTTTACATATGAAAGTAAGGACGAAAGTCTAAATTTTTCAGTGTGTTTTATAAGTAGAGGGGTTTTTACCGTTGAGTTTGTTTTCTCGTTCTTACTATTTTAGGAAAAGTTAAGAGTTTTAAGTTTTTTCCTGGGAATTTCCCTATAGGCTACCTTCTAAGGACAGCATACAACCCAGTACCATTCGTTGCGAAGGACGATGTAAGGAGGTTCGCTCAAATTACAGTGGGGGTTTCTCATGAGGGGAGGTGTCCCCAGGCTGAACCTCCCCAACCCCTTGGTTACGCACATGTGTACTCCACACATTCGAAGCAATTTGAACCACTTCTTGCATCAAATATTTTGGTCGGTGAAGGGAAATGGAGGGGAACGAAAAGTAGTGAAACGGTAACCTGAAATGAAAACTTATGGCTGACCAAATGCTGGGGATAAACAAAAGCTATTCCGGCAGCGACTAAACTATGGAGGGAACTCCCACATATGATCACCTTTGATGGCCGGCTAATATACATATAAATCAGGAGATCATACATGTTTGCAAAAATATGGATGGCGTTCACCCACCCCCATCCTCAGCCAATGTTTTGGAGCGACTATATACGTCTTACACTCACAAATATTAGCAAATGTCAGTGTCATTGACCATACTTGGGGTGGGACGAAAGTGGGTCGGTCCCTCAGACAGATTCTTGGGTGAACAATGTCAGCCCCCTCCCTGCACCCCCGCCATAATCGTCGCCCTTTTAAGAAGGTACGATGTTTAGGAGATTGGGACTTTTTTGTGTTATTTTATAGACATTATAATGCACATCTTGAGCTCCAGTCATATGACTACGTTAAGCGTCCACAATATCTATAAAATTGAGTGGCTGAGAAAATTAACAATTTAGATCAAATTTGGTTTCTAACTTCCTTGCGAAAAGGTAGGTTTACAGCAGGGGTGGTGCCAGCGGGGGACTCCCCCTGCCCTCCTTCGGGGAAGACTGGCCCCCGTTGGGAAAATTTCTACTTTCGTTGGGGAGGTAAGGTTAATCCGTACACGATATAGTAGGCTATGTAATCTCCGTCGACTGCTTGATTTTGCTCATTGGATGGGCAGATTCTTCAGTAAAGACCCCAAATCTCTTTTTCCTTGAATAAACCTATTTTCTAAATTTTCTTCAATAACACCCGCCAAATTTTCAATTTTTTTGTAAAAAAAGGTCAAGATTTTTCAGGGCGCTTCGCGCGCCAAAAATTTTGTGTTGATCGTCCTTTTGGTAACTGGTCGCATGTGTCGGGGCATGGGATTGCTAGCACCCCGTTAGGCAGCTTGTCCCCCCCCCCCCTGTCGGGCAAATCCTGGCACCACCCCTGGTTTAGATGCTAAAACCTTTAGAGTGATCTTGGGTGAAAACCCCACCTTACTTTGACACAGCCCTGAGATAGATCAGACCTCGAACCTCCTAACTTTCTAACTTCCTAATTTTTAAAACGTTATTGCCTATTCTATCCACTCAACCGAGCACCTATTCAAAGATAATTGGTGCAATTCCTTTTAAACTGAACCAGCTCCAAACTCCCACTTTTCAACATGTCTGCTCGACTTATATGATTAGAAAGTTAATCAAAATGATTTTTGAAGTGGATGGGGTGAATGAGACCACTCCAAATAGTTTGAAATACAGTAGCGGTATTCTTCGAAAACTTGGCCTTAAATCTGTACATAAATAACTCTGAGGGATTATTGGCACACGTGTAAGAAAAGTGGCAGTAGGCACTATCCCCATATTTTTTGGCAACCTTCTGAAGCTCTGAGGTCGTAGCATATCTCTGGTGAAAAATTAAGTCTTTGGATAGGTGTATTTTGGTTCATGATGCATCATCCACTGCAGAGATTTTCCATGATTTTATTGTATTAGGCTATTTCACTATATTTCAGGAGCCTAGTGGGAGTAAACTGGGGGAGGGGGCTAAAGATTCTGACTGGGGTATGTCCCCCTTGGTGCCCCCACTGACCCTCTCAAACTCGAATGGTTCAATACGCGTATGATCAGATGATTGCTGTTGTTTTCTATACAATCCTTCCCATCAATAAATGTCTTTGGACAGATTTCTCTTATACCACTTTCATAGTAAAAATGATGAGAGAAGGGTGAAGAATGACTGAGGTTTAAAATTTCTATGAATCTGGTTCATATTAACCCCATCTTGCAGACAAGGGTAGACGTGTTTGGGATGACTTAAAAGATGCAAAAATGTTGATGGTGGATGTCAATATCCTTCAGTGAAGATGTTAAGATATTGCGATCTTGCATTGTAATATTTCAATATTTTACAATAATTAAAATATTGAAATAACGAGACGTTGGATCTCAATATCCTTCAGTGAAGATATTAAGATAGTGAGATCCTGTATTGTAATATCTCAATACTTTACAATAAAATATTGAAATAACGAGATGTTGGATGTCAATATCTCAATATCCTTCAGCGAAGGTATTAGGATATTGAGATCCTGTAATGTAATAATTTCAATATTTTTACGCTAAAATATTGAGATAAAAACATCTCGGATGTCAACATTTGAATATTTTACTGAAAAAAGTCGAGAAAGTCACATATCTCAACATCTGCATGATATTAATTTTGATATATTGAAATTTTTATTTGTAACATGTTGATATGTGTCTGTGACGGCTGACATACTATGGTGTTTTGAAACATAACAAAGACCGACAAACTCGAAAATTCATCAGGAAAGAACTTAAACTTCGAACACTTTACCTTAGACAGACACCACAGGAAGGACTATAAAAGGAAAATTGGCAAAATTTAAACTAGTACAACAAAAGGGCACACCATCGAAACGAAGACCAGCCACAGAAAAAGACGCCAAATTTAGAGGAGAATGGTAGACCCTGAAGAAGGGTCCCTGCCGAAGCATCCACACCCTAAATAAGGGTCACTGCGTCAACGATACCACCTGCAAACCCTGAAGAAGAGTCAACCCATACGGGAACACCTATCAACATCAATGGCCCAACACTAGTCTGTGAGGCTCATCGGTGTGCCGTGGGGCTCTTCGTGGAGGGGTTGTGGGGTGGTTTGCTCCTTCGGGGCGGGCCTGGCGGCGGCTTGCTTGGAGCTTTGCGCTTCTCCCCAGTCTTCTGGTATCCTTTGCCGCGCCTGGCGTGTTGCTGTTGGTTGTTGTTCTGTGCTCTCTGGTTGCGAGGATTAGTATGTCTGCGACTCATGTTTTCCGACCCTTCGGGCCTTCTGAAGCACCTTCGGGTGAAAAGTTTACGATGTTTCTAATGGTGCTTACTTCGTCTTGACATACTCATATCTGAATGTAATATGTTGATATTTATCTCTGGCATGTTGATATCAAATTGTAACATGCTGATATTTACATTCACATACTGATTTTAATGTGTGACATGTTATCCGTCCTGGCATATTGATATTTATTATAACATCATGAAGCACATGGTGTTCCGTATATGTACACAGAGACTAGTCAAGCTATAGAGGGATTTCATGTGACGTCACACGCAATGGATTCACAGGCACTGAAGGGCAAAACACACACGCAGTAAGCGAATTTACAGCTCACGCGCACGGCGTAACCATAGATACTACTGTGACACAATGGACGCGTGCCCGTCAAAACCAAAGAGACGCACGATCTTGCCCTTCAAAATTGCGTCTAGTTGGTTAAAATCACGTGACTGAAATCCCTCTATAGACTATGAACTGCATATCATACATAGTGTGGTGAAGTCGAAGTGTTTTGACTGATAGTCGCATACAGTCGTCTAGCAGCATATCATGATTGATCTTCTAGATATGGATGTCCATGAAGAACGGTTAAGTTTTAGAGAGCATGTAGTAAGATTGTTATGACATCATTTGATACGAATGGTTGATCTGAGCTAACGTAGAATGACCTTTTAGGAAAATGCCTAGATTTTGGCCTTAAATGACTTTTATTCTCCGTGAAATTTTAGGACAAAAATATGTACTAAATAAAGGCAACCTACACAGCAAGTTTCAAGCCAATAAACCAAGTTTTACATTAACAGATATTGTGCTAGCCGATTTTGACCCTTTTGACCTCTGGTTACCCCAAATAACCTTTGACCTCTACAAAAACAATAGGGATCATCTTTCTTATATGGGCCATGTACATTTAAGAATGAGATTCCTGGAAGTTACATATCTTGAGATGAGGGTTCACAAGCAATTTCCAAGTTATTTAACATTTGACCTCTGGTGACCCCAAATGACCTTTGACCATCACCAAAAATAACAGGGATTATCTACTTGACAAGGGGTATCTACATGCCAAGTATGAGATCCCTAGAGGTTACCCTTCTTGAGATAGTGTTTACAAGTGAAGTGTCACATACATACATACATACATACATACATACATACATACATACATACACACACATACATACTGTACATACACAGGGCATCACCATTGCATTGATTCCTCTGACTATATCAAGGAATCAAAAATGCAAATTTTGGCCATTTTAAGAAGCCTTTACTCCACAGAACATTTGAAAAGCTTCATAATAGTTAGGCCTATTGCAGAAGCCTGTTCTATGGGATAGTCTCATTAGGTTTATACCATTACAGACTGGTGGGATATGTATTTGCTGAGAACTTACCTCAAACTTGACAAAAAAGACTTGTCACTTTGCTGCCGAATTGGGGAATTTCAGAGATATTTAAATCCATCATAATTCGACGAATTTCTCTGAAATTTTCAGGATATGCTATTTTCATGACAGGCTGTTCACACAAATATTTTGGGAATTTTTGAGTCGGTTTGAGTAACAACTTTCTGCCAAATTGGGTGATTTGATGTGGAATGACCCATATATTTAAATATATGTATAGATATACTGTTATAACTTACAATCACTTTCCAGTATATTCAGTTTTCATTTAGGTTAACTCTCTCAATGGATGGAAAACAATGAAATAAAAGATAGGAAAACATCTGAAGTAAAATGAGGCAGAACTGACTACTGTAACAAAGTATTCTCAAACAACAACCCCCCCCCCCTCCCTCACCAACACACACACTCCCTTCCTTGAAACATTGTTTGAGGTAATGTACCATGAAGTGTACTGCAACATCAAGGCATGGCTGTTATAGAACTTTTAGGTCATTGCATGATCAAATGTAGGAGATCCTATCTTCACCAAAGGATACATCATACAGAGATGCAAATTTTTACAAATGAAAACAGAAGTCTTGATCAAGACACTACTTTTTATTTTATAAATTTTACACAAACAAAAGTCATTTACTTTGCAAAGATCACACCAAATACATGTAAGAAGGAACTAGAATCAAGCAACATCTCCATCAGCTTTCTTTGATTTGCATTCAGAGCATAACCATTCCTCTCCCTCTAGTTCTGCCTCATCCCCATTAAGTCCCAAACACTGGTAGTGGAACCAGATACTACAAGAATCACAACAAACACAGTCCACTGAGCATTCATTACAGCAGCCCCCACAAGGCCATTGCACCCTCTTTGATTTCTTTCCTTTCCCCTTCCCTTTTCCCTTCTTTTTGTTCATTTTACGTTTTCCCCTTTTCCTTTTGACCCCTTTTGACTTCTTTACTTTGCCCTTCAGTTTTCCCACCTCTTTGTTCATTGTATGTTTTCCTGCTTTGGATGGTGCATTGGAGCTTTCAGTGCATGTGGGGATGTCTTTGAGCACAACGTTTGTATATCTCTTGAGATGTCTTCTAGTCGGTAAAATAAGTATCCCACTTCTTCGCAGGAATTCATAACCTAGGGGACTGCGTAACCGCAGTGACTGGCAAATACTTATTACATCGTTGCCGTATCTTCGACCAGTGGCACCTTTGGCTTGAAGGACATCTTGCTGTGCTTTTAGTAATATCTTCATGTCATCAGATGCATATGGGAAACATTTTTCTAACAGGATTGTCATATCCCCATCGTCACTGTCTTCTATAATTTCTTCCTGTGGCTTCCGATATCGATTTACTCTTCTACAAGTAACACAAGTGTTCAATTTAGACAACCAATCAACTACTTGCTTACAGGCCCTTGAACGGACAACATATCTTGGTTTCCCTTCGCTGTGTTCAATGTGTTGTATGTTCTCTTTCAGGCATCGACTTTTTTGAAACAGTGATTCTTCGTACGGGATGCCTTCACACAGTGAAATTTTGCGAGTAATATCAAGAACTATATTAAGATATACCCTTGAAGCCCTGAATGTGTTATCTATGTCAAAATTACTCAAATTAACCTTGCGTTCTCGGACCCAAAGTTCCCAGTCTGTTGTTGATAGCTTCAGTGTTTTGAGTACAGTGTTTCCATTCATTGACAGGTTAGAAGGGATGTGCAACAAAAGTTTTCCTTCTGAATCAGATTGCATCAGTAGTACATCAGGTGGAATGAATTTTTTGAGTTCAGACAGTGTGGTATAAACTTGGTCAACCATAATCTCTTTCTGAATAATTTCAATGCCTTGAAAAAATCTCTCTTTTTTTCCTTTAAATCTCCTCCTTACAACTGTTGTGCTTGGAAAGAGTCTTTTGAGCATCAAAGATAGTGCTAATGAACTGCAGTTACATCCCTTCTTGAGTTCACTTATGATGATTTCCCCATGTGGGTTCTCCCTGACACACCTTGTCAACCTGTAGAAAGAGGATATTGTACAACCACTGAATAGTTTATTTTGTGCCCTGTCATTTTAGCTACTCTATGCAATACACACTTTAATTTTCTTCACAGATTACAGAATACTCATTTATAATAATTATTCCAGAAATGGTACATACAATGCAAAAATATTGAGCTCCCAATTAATTGTGACAACACCTGAAGGAGTTGCTTGGTTAGGATGCAATGGTACATGTTATGTGAAAGGAGCTATTCCTGCCTGATTACTGTATGTTTTGAATTTTTTAACTTAAACACTGCCATACAGCTTAGGAATATTTCAAAATGGACAAAAAGGAGGGGGGGGGGGGGGTTGGAGAAAGGCAGAGGGAGGCTCTGGGAAAGAAGGGATGGGATGGAAACTGGAATTGCTGAGGGAGTGGGAAGAAAGGAGCGGGGATGAGGGGAAGGGGTAGGGCTGAGAATGAAGGGATAAATGTGAATGGCACTAGTTTGTTATTTACCCTTGGTTTAATATCTTCTCTGTCTAAAAATTTGTGCTGCATAAAGGGAGTAAATATTACACCACAAAAGTCACCGTTTAACCACTGTTTCCAAATGGGCAGACAGTTTAGATCCTGCTAGAAGACTGTCAAGGGAGTGGCTGGGGGTTGCATGAATCTATACTAATACATGAACTTGGAATGAATGAGCTAGAATACAAACCAGAATGCAAAAATGCATTGAGGTTTCGATATTTGTTTTATTCCAAATAATGTCATGATGTCCCATTCTTTCAGTCACTTATCAAATGCTATCTTAATGTATTGCAAAAATAGTTTTGTTGTGTAGTTTTTTGCTCTTAGACCCAGTGGCGTGTGCAGGATTTCGAAGGTGGGGGAGCACAACCTGTGATTCCCCCGACTGACATGGAGGGGTGTGACAAGTGCACCGAAGGTGCACCACGAGCGTGAAGCGCGAGTTTGCACGCGTGGGGTCCAGGGGCCCGCGCCAGGGCCCCTGGCGGGGTCCAGGGGGCGAAGCCCCCGGAAGCTCCTGCAACATAAGCTAATAAGACCGCCCTAAATTGGTTCTAGAGGCCTTATCGATCAGGTTTCGTTTGTTTCAGATTTTGTAAAATTCCGTGTCAGTGACGGAGAGTTCAGGTTATCCTCTATGCGTTGAAAGCTGCAGTGTGCCACAGTATGTGTCACATACATTGACAGGACTTTTACATAAATTCATGAATTCTACTTCTTCAGTTACTTGAAAAGGTGAACACGAGGCCAGTCAAGAAGGCTGCTTGAGATGATCGCAAAAGTTAACAGCGCTGTTTCATCCTTAAACTTATATAGTTTACCACTAAAGATGGTTAAAGTGACTAGCGCGAAGGGCGAAGGGAACTTAATGATAGTAGGCCTATCTGCACCATATGAGGCAGATATTGAAATTAATAGCATCCTGTCTGATTTTTCACTGGAGGACAATTGGAAGAGCTCTATCCTTTGGTAAACGACCAAAAAATGAAAAAAATTCTCTTCTCATATCATTCTGTAGGCTACTTCTAAGTTTTGAGTGCCAGGGATGGCGCCAGGATTTGCCCGACAGGCGGAGGCAGCGACCTGAAGCCCCAACAGCCCCGATGCCGTCAAGGGGACGGTAGGGAGGGATCTGAAGAAAATCTGTGTACTAAACCATGCCATTGCGGGACATATATTTCATAAAAATGGGTGTATATACTAGAGGAACGTAGTTTCAGGGCTGATTTAACGTTTTCCCCAGAATCTAAAGTGTGAAATTGCAAAGCGAGCGAAAATTTTTTGGGTTATCCTTCACTAAAAAGAATCAGTATAATTATTAAAAAGCTAATAAAAGGTCCAATTGTCCGGGCAAGTTGGTCCCTATCGGGCATAACTTACATTGTACTTCTCTCCTCTTGTCACTATAGCCGTATCGCACAACAGACCCAAGAGAACATTGACTGAATAACGTGAAATGAGGTGAAATTCCCAACTTTTACATAAATTCATGAATTCTACTTCTTCAGTTACTTGAAAAGGTGGAAATGGTGTGTATTATATTAAGCTGTAAGTAACAGAACTGTGGAAGAGTGGACAAAGCGTACCGGAAATCTTGGGTTTCATTGTAGAAATGACCCTTTGAAAGCCAAAATAAGTAAACAGATCATGGGTGGCGACAGAATTTTCAGAGGGCTGGGCCATGCCAGCCACCCCAAGCTTCGACAGCCGAAGAGGTGGTGACAAGGGGATATGACTTATTATCCCATGCCATTTCAGGGCATATTTTACATGATATCACTTGATACTTCATGAGCCGAGTTGCGCACTTTATATAGTGTTCTTTCGAATCTGAAACTTGAATTTGCAAAGCGCGCGAAAATTTTTGGTACGCTTACACAAAAAAGATATGTGATCAAGAACATAAAGAAAACAAAAAAGAAAACTGTAGGGGTTCTAGACCATATCGGGGGTAACATACACATTATTGGAACACTTGGACTACCCAATGAAACAGCCAAACTTTGGTCCGTGAGTCGCTCACAAACTGACCGTATAGCATGACACACATTAGAGAACAGTAACTAGGCTTAGCGACATGCGATGAAATTTTCGACCTCCACATGAACAGTGTTCTGTGCCTTCATGTTTCGTGGTAAGGTTGGCAGGACATGTGCTTTCTAGCAATATGGAATGGAACTGCTGAAGATCCTGGAGTAACTATACAGCGCGCGTAGCGCGCCGAAAAATTTCGGTTCTTATTAGAGAAATTGTCCTCTCTCAGACGCCGTCGGGGGACTTGCCTGCATACTCTATCGTATCGATTCAGACTCCCATCGGGGGCTCCCCGCCCCCCACCTGGCGCCATCCCTGTTGAGTGCTCAGTGTCTCTTCAATCTTTTTCTCTTCCCCTAACCCTTAAATCCCCCGACTAAGAGATTTCCCCCGACTGGCTTCAGAGGTGGGGGGGCCAGTGCCCCCCCGGCCCCCCCCCTTTGAACATGCTACTGCTTAGACCTCTGGCGAACTACGATCTTGGAAATTCTTGGAAATTATACTTTTTGACCTCTGGTAACCCCTTGATGAACTCTGACCTCCAACAAACTCCAAAGACAAAAGGGTTCTTCCTTTGACCATAAGGCATCCACATACCAAGTATGAAAATCTATCCAAGCTTCCTACCTTAAGAAATTGTGTAAACGTCTTCAGGCTTCAACACCCCCTGGTGACTCCAGATTACCTTTGACCTCCACAAAAACACTTGGGATCTTCTTCCCACCATAAGGCATCCACATACCAAATATGGCATCTATCCAAGCTTCCTATCTTTAGATACCATGTTAACAAGATTTTCAGAGTTTGACCCTGGTGACCCCAAACAACCCTTGATCTACACAAAAAACTTGCAATCTTCTGACCATAAGGCATCCACATACCAAATAAGACATGTGTCCAGCTTCTCACAATGAGATATCGTGTTAACATGGATTCAGAATTTCACCCCTGGTGACCCCAATTGACCTTTGATCTCCACAAAAAACAATAGGGTTCTTCTCACCATAAAGCATCCACATATCAAATATGAAATCTATTCAAGTTCCTACCTTGATATATCATGTTAAAAAGGTTTTAAGGGTTTGACCCCTGGACCTGGTGACCCCATATGACCTTTAACCTCCACCAAAAACAATATGAATCTGCTTCTTACCATAACATATACCCAGGGTTTGCCCTGGCATTCTTTTTGTGAGGCGGCCACCTCACAGGTTTTGGCCACCACCTCACAGAAATTTGCAATACTTGCCACCTGTACTGTACAAGCTATGACAGTATTGACATTCTCACTCACGCGGGAGGCCCGGGTTCGATTCCCAGGTTGAGTCATGCCAAAGACTTTAACCAGAATGCAAAAATGCATTGAGGTTTCGATGATATATGTTCTATTCCAAATAATGCCATGATGTCCCATATCTTTCAGTCAATGGTCAAATGCTATCTTAACATGTTGGAAAAATACAGTTTTGTGTTCCTATTTAATTTTAGGAATTCTTAGGAAATTTGCAGTTTGACCTCTGGTGACCCCAGCTGACGATCTTGGGAAATCTTGGAAAATTTTGCTCTTTGACCTCTGCTGAACCCATATAAAACTCTTGGGAATTCTTGGGAAATTTTGCTTTTTTACCTCTGGTGACCCCTGATGACCTTTGACCTTTACCAAAAACAATAGGGTCCATCTTTTCACCATAACACATCCACATAGTACTGTAAGTATGAAATCTATCCAAGCTTCTTACTTGGAGATACGTGTTAACAAACTTTTCAGTGTTTGGCCTACGTTGACCCAAGATGACCTTTGACCTCCACCAAAAATGATTGACTTCATATTCTCACCACAATGCATCCACATACTACGTATAAAATCTATCCAAGCTTTCTCCCGTGAGATATTGTGTTAACAAGGTTTTCAGTGTTGGACCCTCGGCCACCCTAGATGACCTTTGAACTCCACCAAAAACAGTGGGGTACATCTTCTGACTATAACACATCAATTTACCATGTATGAAATCTATCCAAGCTTCGTACGTGGAGATATCGTGTAAACAAGATTTTCAGAGCTTAACCCCCAGTGACCCCAAATGACCTTTGACCTCCACTAAAAATGATGAGGTTCTTGCTCTTACAATAAGGCATCTACATACAACGTATCAAATTTATCCAAGCTTCCTACATCGAGATATTGTGTTAACAAGGTTTTGAGGGTTTGACCCCCAGTGACCCCAGATGACCTTTGAACCCCACCAAAAATGATAGGATTCTTCCTCTTACTATAAGGCATCTACATCCAAAGTATGAAATTTATCCAAGCTTTCTACATCGAGACTTCGTGTTAACAAGGTTTTCAGGGTTTGACCCCCGGTGACCCCAGGTGACCTTTGACCCCTACCAAAAACAATAGGGTTCTTCCTCTTAATATGGGGCATCTATGTACCAAGTTTGAGAACTGTCAGAGCTTCCCTTCTTGAGATATCGTGTTAACAAAGTTTTCAGGGTTTGACCCCCAGTGACCCCAGATGACCTTTCACCTCCAGCAAAAATGATAGGGTTCTTCCTCTCACCATAACCCATCTACATACAAAGTATGAAATTCATCCAAGCTTCCTACCTTGAGATATTGTGTTAATAAGGTTTTCAGAGTTTGACCCCCGGTGACCCCAGGTGACCTTTGACCCGCACCAAAAACAATAGGGTTCTTCCTCTCAATATGGGGCATCTATGTACCAAGTTTGAGAACCATCAGAGCTTCCATTCTTGAGATATCGTGTTAACGAAGTTTTCAGGGTTTGACCCCCGGTGACCCAAGATGACCTTTCACCTCCAGCAAAAATGATAGGGTTCTTCCTCTCACCATAACCCATCTACATACAAAGTATGAAATTCATCCAAGCTTCCTACCTTGAGATATTGTGTTAACAAAGTTTTCAGAGTTTGACCCCTGGTGACCCCAGGTGACCTTTGACCCCTACCAAAACAATAGGGTTCTTCTTCTCAATATGGGGCATCTATGTACCAAGTTTGAGAACCATCAGAGCTTCCATTCCTGAGATATCGTGTTAACGAAGTTTTCAGGGTTTGACCCCTGGTGACCCCAGATGACCTTTCACCTCCACCAAAAATGATAGGGTTCTTCCTCTCACCATAACCCATCTACATACAAAGTATGAAATTCATCCAAGCTTCCTACCTCGAGATATTGTGTTAACAAGATTTTCAGAGTTTGACCCCGGTGACCCCAGGTGACCTTTGACCCCTACCAAAAACAATAGGGTTCTTCCTCTCAATATGGGGCATCTATGTACCAAGTTTGAGAACCATCAGAGCTTCCCTTCTTGAGATATCGTGTTAACAAAGTTTTCAGGGTTTGACCCCCGGTGACCCCAGATGACCTTTCACCTCCACCAAAAATGATAGGGTTCTTCCTCTCACCATAACGCATCTACATACAAAATATGAAATTCATCCAAGCTTCCTACCTTGAGATATTGTGTTAACAAGGTTTTCAGAGTTTGACCCCCGGTGACCCCAGGTGACCTTTGACCCCTACCAAAAACAATAGGGTTCTTCCTCTCAATATGGGGCATCTATGTACCAAGTTTGAGAACAATCAGAGCTTCCCTTCTTGAGATATCGTGTTAACGAAGTTTTCAGGGTTTGACCCCCGGTGACCCCAGATGACCTTTCATCTCCACCAAAAATGTTAGGGTTCTTCCTCTCACCATAACGCATCTACATACAAAGTATGAAATTCATCCAAGCTTCCTACCTTGTGATATTGTGTTAACAAGGTTTTCAGAGTTTGACCCCTGGTGACCCCAGGTGACCTTTGACCCCTACCAAAAACAATAGGGTTCTTCCTCTCAATATGGGGCATCTATGTACCAAGTTTGAAAACTGTCAGAGTTTCCCTTCTTGAGATATTGTGTTAACGAGCAAAGTGTCACAAACACACACACACGCACACACACACGCACACACACACGCACATACATACACACGCCATCATGACTGCATAGGTTTCTCTTATCATCGAAACCAAAAATGGAACCTACTGTTGTTGTGCGTGATGCTCTGAATAAGCAATGGAGTAAAGGGAAAACAAGCCAGTGAGCAGCAACTGGAAACATGGCCATAGCCGGCTTGACTTGAACGAATTGGGTGGAAACTGGGCCGTTGAACCTCATCTAACTGATGGTGTCAAAGCTGGCATAATATTACCACTATGAACTAATACCACCTCACACTCTCTAAAACCCAGGGGAAAACCTGCATATCTACATATGTAGAAAGTACAGTATGAAATCTATCCAAGCTTCCTGCCTTGAGATATCCTTTTAACAAGGTTTTCAAAATTTGACCCCTGGTGACTAGATGACCTTTGACCTCCACCAAAAACCATAGGGTTCTCCTACCATACCAAGTTTGAGAACTGTCAGTTTCCCTTCTTGAGATATTGTGTAAACATGCTAAGTGTCACAAACACACACACCATCATGAATGCACCTGTAGGCTGTTGCTGTCTCTTATCATTGAAACCAAAAAAGGGGAAACAAACTGACCTAGCTTTGAAGTTCATTAGTAATTATCTAAAGTCAAATGCATCCCTAGATGTATAGATGTTTGGATCAGTACCAAATGATAAATCAAACATAAAGAGGAGGTATTGGGAAAGGGCACACTCCTCAAATACCTCATACAGGGCCATAGCTTGGGTCATATGTTTTTGGGCTGGAAAGGTCCCAAACCTCTGACTGGTTGGATGTTTTATCCAACTGACTGGCTGGGGCATAAATTGCACCTTTTTTATGTGCCTTGTTTGTATACATCAGTGGGGATCCTCTCTTTGTCACCTCCTAAAGATGGTGTCCTTGGGGAGGTCTAAGGGAAGGTAATGTCCCCGTCCCCTTTGAGAAAATTTTTTTAGTTTAAGGTTGATTTAAGGTTGATTAAAGTGCCATCCTGGGGAGGGTCTAAGGGTAGGGGATGAAATTTTTGTAAATTTAAGGTTGCTTAGATGCAAAATGGGCTATTTTTAGGATATTTTTGGAGCTGATCATATATGGCTGGGAAATGTCCATAATTTAGTAAATTCTCATTTTTAGTTTAGCCCCCTTCCCACATTCACAAATTTTTCAGAGTGGAAAAATCTTGATGTACCGTAGCAATTTGTACTAAAACACTCAAGGTCAATTGAATTTTTGAGTCTTGTCAAGCGATATCAAGACGCCGTCAAGATGCAGTACGGCAGTGTTACAAATTATTACCTTAGCCTTACAGCTCTTGTCAAGATTTGTCTTAGCAACATCTTCCTCAAGTCATGCTAGACCGCAGCACCATCATAGTGGTATGATATCATCACCGTAGCGAAGTCTTGGTTTGCTGCAGGTATTCTGGCCATTACAAATGAGTACGAATGAATAAGATGCTGTCAAGACACACCACGACAATGTCATGACGATGTTTCAACTGTCATACGGTGCTGCTGCGGTGGAACACAATTTTTTCCATAGCTACGGTAGAGCAAGATTTTTTTGAACATTCCAAAAAAATTGTGTTGCTCCAGGGTGGTGGCACAATTCGCTATGGTGTGCTACGGTATGATGTAGTGCAGTTGTGAATAATTGAAAAATCGTGCTCTACCGTGAATTGAAAAAATCGTCAATGTGGGAAGGGGACTTTAGGTGTCTTAGAGAACAAACCTGAAGCCCCCCTTTTGGCTACTTTACTGCCTTCCATTTGGGCCAAGTTTTTATGCAAAAATACATTCGCAGAGTCAACAAAAACCTTCTTGGACTATTATGAAACTTTTCCTTTCCCTTGCTGTGCATTATAAAAGGGCATTTAAGGCTGGCAGATACATGTATAGGACCTCCTGAAAGTTCTGGATCAATCAAATACTAGAGCACCAATGGTGCTGAAGCTCATACCTTCAAACAATTAAGGGTCCCTGGCTTCTAGTGTTTATTAGTACAAGCACTATATGACTGTAAATGACGTGAAATGACAATATGACCCCAAATCTCACATACCCTGATGGCATCTTCCCGAAAGTCACAAAAAATGTGTCATGCTATCTTTGTTTTGTAAGTTGTTTCATTCAAATTGAATACAATTTAAAAAAGCAAAAGCCCCTAGGGCCCATCTTTGGCCTTGGACCCCAAATTTCAAGTATCATTTTGACAAACCATCAACATTGTACAAGAGAATCTGTAGTTGAAGATACACTTTTGCAGATTTCATAAAAGAGCCATGGGGCCCACATGGGATCTTGGACTGAAATTCCAGAAAACCATGAACAGATCACTAACCAAGCATCATTATAACAGACCGTCAACTCTGTTAAACATTAACTGGAGGAAAAGTTAATCACTTGCAATGCTACACAAAATGGACCCTATGGTCCATCTTGTGCTTTCGACCCCAACTTGTTAAACACCCTAAAGGTACCACTATCTGAATATAATTATGACAAACCATCAACACTGTACAAGAGAATCTGCAGGAGTAAGCAATTTGCAAAATGTCATAAGAAAGGCCATAGGGCCCATATGGGACCTTAGACCCAAACTTCCTGACCACCATAAACAGATCACTAACCAAGCATCATTATGACAGGCTTTCGGGTCCGTTTAAATAACATTAACTGGAGGAGAAATTAACTATTTTGCAATATTTCACAAAATATTCCCCAGGGTACATCTTGGGCCTTGGACCCAAAATTTCTGTACACCCTAAAAGACCATTAACAGGGCATCATTATGGCAAACACACCACATGCTCTGACAGTGCACACACAATGGAAATACCAAATGGAAATCCCATTAAGCAGCTCCCTTTAAACTAACCTAAACAACTGCACAGGATTGACCTCTTCTACACAGACAGTTTTAGAGAGGGTGCACTACAAAGAAATGGGTAGTATTTTTTTTTGTGAGACTGGTAAAAATAGAGGGGTGGCACAAAATTGGTTAGAAAGGTATCAAAAGTATTCTTCATCCCAAATTGGAGAAGTAATTTGTAAGAACCATTGACAGAGCTTCATTATGACAAATCGTCAACATTGTACAACACAATTTGTAGGAAACAAATTATTTTGTAAAATATCATAAAATGAGCCACTGGGGCCCACATGGGACCTTCGACCAAAATTCAAGAACACCATAACGAGATCACTAACCAAGCATTATAATGAGAGGCTGTTATGCTACCTCTCTTTAAACATTAAATAGAGAAGAGGTTAATTACTTTGCAATATTTCACAAAATGGACCCTATCATGGCCCATCTTGGGCCTTAGATCCAAAATTCCTGAACACCCCAAAGGTACCACTAACAGAGTAACACTATGACAAACAATCAACAATGTACACAAGAATCTGTAGGAGGAGGAGCAGTTTGCAGAATTTCATAAAATGGGCCATAGGGCCTACATGGGACCTCGGACCACAAATTCCTGAACACCCCAAATGGCCCACAACCCAAGGTACATTTCAAGGTACATTTCAAACAAATCCATAAAAGCACATGGGAGGAGAAGCATTTTGAACAAGTGTAGACAGACAGAGAGACAGACAAATAGATAGAGTGATGCCGCATGATCACAATAGCTCACACCAGCATTCTGGTATGAGCTAACCAGAATGCAAAAATGCATTGTAGTTTCGATGAATATAGCACTTAATGTGTAATCCCAAATAACGCCAAGATGTCCTGTTTCTTTCAGTCATTGGTTGAATGTCATCTTAAAGTGCTGGAAAATTACAGTTTCATGTTCATATTTGACCTTGGGAATTCTCGGGAATTTTTGCTTAATGGCCTCTGGTGATTTCAGCTGGCCTCTGATTTCTGACAAAACTCATAGGGGTTTTCGATAGATTAAATGCAACATGGGAAGTATTTAACCTTCCTAACTTGAGTTATCTTGTAAACAAGGTTTTCAGAGTTTGAGCCCAGATGACCTTTGACCTCCACCATAAAAAATAGGGTACTTCCTCTCACCATAAGTCATCCACATACTATGTATGAAATCTATCCAAGCTTCCTACCTTGCGATATCATGTTAACAAGCTTTTCACAGGTTGATCCCCAGTGGACCCATTTGACCTTTAACCTCCACCAAAAATGATATGGTTCCACCTCTGACCATAAGGCATCTTCACACTACCTATGAAATCTATCCAAACTTCCTACCTCGAGATACCCTGTTAACAAGGTTTTCAGACTTTGACCCCTTGGTATAAACCCCAAATGACCTTTGACCTCCATCAAAAGACAATATGCTTGTACCTCTGAGGATTATGCATCCACATGCTAAGTATGAAATCTATCCAAGCTTCCTACCTTGAGATAATGTGTAAACAAGGTTTTCTGAGTTTGACCCCTGGTGACCCCAAATGACCTTTGACCTCCACCAAAAACGATAGGGTTCTTCCCCTCACCATAATATATTCACATACCAAGTACGAAACCTATCCAAGATTCCTACCTTGAGATATTGTGTAAAAAAGGTTTGCAGAGTTTGACCCCTGGTGACCACAAATGACCTTTGACCTCCACCAAAAACAATAGGGTTCTTCCTCTCATCATGCTGCATCAACACACCACGTATAAAATCTATCCAAGCTTCCTATCTTGAGATATCGTGTAAACAAGGTTTTCAGAGTTTGACCCCTGGTGACCCTAAACGACCTTTGACCTCCACCAAAAACAATAGGGTTCTTTCTCTCACTATGATGCATCCACACAGCAAGTATGAAATCTATCCAAACTTCCTACCTTCAGATATCGTGTAAACAAGGTTTTCAGAGTTTGACCCCTGGTGACCCCAAATGACCTTTGACCTCCACCAAAAACAACAGGGTTCTTCCTCTCACCATAATGCATCCACACTCCAAGTATGAAATCTATCCAAGCATCCTACCTAGAGATATCGTGTAAACAAGGTTTTCAGAGTTTGACCCCTGGTGACCCTAAATGACGTTTGACCTCCACCAAAAACGATAGGGTTCTTCCTCTCAATATGGGGCATCTACCTACCAACTTTGAGAACTGTCAGTTTTCCTTCTTGAGATATCGTGTCAACAAGAAAAGTGTCACAAACACACACACATACACACACATACTCGCGTTCATATACTTTGGGGGTACTCTTTTCGGGGTACATGAACAAGCACCACATGGAAGTTCGGGATACTCCAACACATGGGAGATGCTTCTATGTGCTGTTTACATTATTACTAACAATTTCATAGCTGGTGTTAGTTAAAATTTTGACATTGACCAATAACTTAATCGTTCATGCATGAAATGGACATTAAACTAGGATATGTCTGAATTTGTTGAGGACTTAATAATAAAATGTATGAAATAATACAAATGATTTGTCAACCTTAGGAAAGTCATTTTTTGTTTTAATTTAAAGGTGCTATGGCATCCCATAAATATATTTATGCATAACCCTATAGTAGAAATACACTAGTAAACCACAATGCATATAATGCATCCAGTACCAAGCACAGCTTTTATGTTGTGCACAGTGAAGTATCAAAGCAGTGGCATAGCAAGTGGGTAGACTGAATGGAAATTGACCAGGGGCCCTGAGGGTTGAGGGGGCCCAACCAACCTGAAGCTTGTGCCTGGAAGGCCCCAACTTATGGCATGCACTGTCCTCCCCAAGGAGATTGGAAGGGTCTTAGCAAAATAGGTTTGGGGTCCCTTGATGTCTCTTGTCTATGGCCCCCGAGGGTTTTGTCCACCCTGCTGCAACAAGGGCTGGCTTATTACATACCTTAAAGGAAATAAAAAAGCCGGTCTCCAACAACATTGTGCATGGAAGCAGCAAGGCAGACAATGTTTGGGGGCCCAGAAAGTTGAGGGAGGCCTCAACCAACCTGGAGTTGGAGCCTGGAAGGTCTCATCTTATGGCCCTTACCTCCCAATGGAGATTGAAGAGATCTTAACAAACTGGGTTTGGAATCATTCACTGTCTCTTGTGCATGGGCCCCCGAGGACTTTGATACCAGGCTGCAACAAGGTCTAGCTTACATATTTTTTAAAAGAAATAAAAGCCTGTCCCCAACAACTTTGTGTACTGAAGTAGCAATAGCTCAGTGGCGTAGCAAGCAGGAGCACTGGGTGGACAATGTCCAGGGCCCTGAGGATTGAGGGTCCAACTGACCTGGGGCTGGTGCCTCAAAGGTCTCATCTTATGGCCCTTACTCCAAAAGGAGATTAAAGGGGTCTTAGGAAAATGGGTTAGGGATCCCTCGCTGTGTCTTGTCTATGCAGTGGCCCCCCGAGAATCTTGCTATGCATTTCAATTTGTTGAAATTTGCTTTCCTAATTTTTCAATTAAGATATTAACCATATTAATTCATATCTGACAGGATATCGTAAAATAATTGACAAAATTTTAATTTCAAGTACCCCCAAAATAAAGCCCAAGTTCGTTTTCATTTTCCTTCTTGAAAATGCACTTTATTGTACAGAAGCCAATAATGAACTATGCCTAGACTGGACTATTTAAATTGCTTTAAAAATCATCTTGCAAATTACATGCCTTCCAAGAGGCAATTACTAGCCAAACCAGATCAAGGTCTCTCTTCATTGATAATTCACCAAAAGAATAATGAATTGTTATGAAACAAAATTTATCATAGGTATACAGACCAGGTCTGGTAATGTAATTGATTAGCCCAGCGAAAATGCATGCTGCCTGGAAACTTCTCTCTTAAATTTAATTTGACCTGTAGTTTATAATACACTAAAACCTATGTATTTAAACATATTTTTGTTTCAATTCCAAGGCATCCCACTTAAGTTGCCAAACTTTAAAGTACACTGATGAAGCACAATGTGTGGTATCATGTACCAAACACAACTTTTAGGTTGAGTATATTGAGCACTGCGGTAACAACACGGCAGTAACGTATGTAGCAAGCGGGTGGACTGGGTGGACAATGTCCAGGGACCCTGAGGGTAAAGGTGGCCCCAATCAACTCAGAGATGGTAGGTGGAAGGTCTCATCTCATAACCTGTACCTCCCCATGGAGATTAGACAGTTCTTTGGAAAGTGGGCTTGGGACCCCTCCCTAGTCTCTTGTCCGTGGAGCCCCTAGGATCTTGCTACGCATTTCAATTTGTTATAATTCTCTTTGCCAATTTTTCAATTAATATATTAATCATATTATTTCATATCTGACAGGATATTGTGAAATCATTCACAAAATGTTAATTTTAAGTGCCCCCAAAATAGAGCCCAAGCTTGTTTTCATATTTCCTTCTTGCAAATTGCACTTTCTGTACAGAAGCTTGTAATGAACTATACCTATACTTGGCTACTCCAAATATTTTTAAAATCATCTTGCAAATTACATGCCTTCCAAGAGGCAATTACTATTCAAAACAGTATCAAGGTCTCACTTCATTGATAATTCACCAAAAGAATAAGTAATTGCGATGAAACAAAATTTTTCATATGTACAGATCAGGTCTGGTAACGTAATTAATTAGCCCAACAAAAATGCAGGCTGCCTGGAAACTTCTCTCTTAAATTTAATTTGACCTGTAGTTTACAATACACTAAAAACTATGTATTTAATCTCTTCTGAAACATATTTTTGTTCCAATTCCAAGGCATCCCACTTAAATTGCCAAACTTAAAAGTACACTGATGAAGCACAATGTGTGGTATCCTGTAATAAACACAACTTTTAGGTTGAGTAGGTTGAGCATTGCGGAAACAACATGGCGGTAGCATACGTAGCAAGCGGGGTGGACTGGGTGGACAATGTCCAGGGACCCTGAGGGTAGAGGGCTCCCCAATCAACTCAGAGATGGTAGGGGGAAGGTCTCATCTCATAACCTGTACATCCCCATAGTGATTAGTTGGTTCTTTGCAAAGTGGGCTTGGGACCCCTGCCTAGTCTCTTGTCCGTGGATCGAGCCCCTAGGATCTTGCTATGCATTTCAATTTGTTATAATTTTCTTTGCTAATTTTTCAATTAGTATATTCATCATATTATTTCATATCTGACAGGATATTGTGAAATCATTCACAAAATGTTAATTTTAAGTGCCCCCAAAATAGAGCCCAAGCTTGTTTTCATGTTTCCTTCTTGCAAATTGCACTTTTCTGTACAGAATCCAGTAATGAACTATACCTACACTTGGCTATTTCAAATGTTTTTAAAATCATCTTGCAAATTACATGCCTTCCAAGAGGCAATTACTATTCAAAACAGTATCAAGGTCTCTCTTCATTGATAATTCACCAAAAGAATAAGTAATTGCGATGAAACAAAATTTTTCATATGTACAGATCAGGTCTGGGAACGTAATTAATTAGCCAACCTAAAATGCAGGCTGCCTGGAAACTTCTCTCTTAAATTTAATTTGACCTGTAGTTTACAATACATTAAAAACTATGTATTTAATCCCTTCTGAAACATATTTTTGTTCCAATTCCAAGGAATCCCACTTAAATTGCCAAACTTAAAAGTACACTGATGAAGCACAATGTGTGGTATCCTGTAATAAACACAACTTTTAGGTTGAGTATGTTGAGCATTGCGGAAACAACACGGCGGTAGCGTACGTAGCAAGCGGGTGGACTGGGTGGACAATGTCCAGGGACCCTGAGGGTAGAGGGCGCCCCAACCAACTCAGAGATGGTAGGTGGAAGGTCTCATCTCATAACCTGTATCTCCCCATGGAGATTAGACGGTTCTTTGCAAAGTGAGCTTGGGACCCCTCCCTAGTCTCTTGTCCGTGGAGCCCCTAGGATCTTGCTACGCATTTCAATTTGTTATAATTCTCTTTGCCAATTTTTCAATTAATATATTAATCATATTATTTCATATCTGACAGGATATTGGGAAATCATTCACAAAATGTTAATTTTAAGTGCCCCCAAAAATAAGAGCCAAGTGGCAGTTTTTTGGGGGTGGGGGGGGGGGGGGGTGGGGGGGGCGGGGTGGGTGGCGGGGGGGGGGGGGGTGGGGACGCGCGCGTCGGCGGGGGGCAGGGGGGGGGGGGGGTGGGGGGGGGGGGTGGTGGGGGGGCGGGGGGGTGGGGGGGGGGGGGGGGGGGGGGGGGGGGGGGTGGGGGGGGGGGGGGGTGGGGGGGGGGGGGGGTGGGGGGGGGGGGGTGTGGGGGGGGGGGGGGGTGGGGGGGGGGGGGTGGGTGGTGGGGGGGTGGTGGGGGGGGGGGGTGGGTTGGGGGGGGCGGGGGGGGGGGGGGGTTGGGGGGTGGGGGGGGGGGGTTGCGGGGGTCGGTCGGGCGGGGTCTGGGGGGGGGGGGGTGGGGGGGGGGGGGGGTGGGGGGGGGGGGGGGTGGGGGGGGGGGGGGGGGGGTCGGGGGGGGGTGGGGGGGGGGGGGGGTGGGGGGGGGGGGGGGTGGGGGGGGGGGGGGGTGGGGGGGGGGGGGGGTGGGGACTTCGATCAGCGTCCGCGCACCTGTAACCATCGAAGTACTACCGAGGTAGTACTTCCATGCTCGAACGAATCTCACTGTACGCACAGCTAATACAGTGCAGACTGTACTACAGAATGTTAAATGTTTCGGATACTGAGTCAGTCCTACCCAGGGACTTCTTATATACATGGACAGAGCATATTGCACTAACGTCCTATGCGTAAATTGTCTCCACCGTACGTATAAAAGTTTGGACTTGCTCAAGTGGCTCAGTATCGACAAATTGCGTGAAAAACTTGTAATATTTTCGAAAGAATGCAAGCTCAGGTCAAATTTCATTCAAATAAGATGAAGGACTTGTGATATTGTTCCTTAAATCATACTGATATTTTGTCTGAAATGTTTTGCCAGATTCATCGTCAAATTGGCAAATGGTGGCAACCCGGCGGCAACCATCTCTCGGTTAGCCTCAAATTGTGTCGAACGGTGGTGAAAGTATTGATTGCGCAATCCTATGTCCATTGTATTGAAGTCCGTGGTCCTAACCCACTGTGGCTTTGTTTCCAGATCTGCCCGTAACGTGCATCGTTAACCAAAAAATAAACTTTACGTTTGTTCACTGCAACTTTTGCACGTAAAGTACCTCAACCATGTGTTCAGATTTCTCGATTAAACTGCTTTCTTGTTTAATACAAAATCCAACAATACCTACTGTACAAACTGATCCCTTTGTGATAATTACAGTAAAACTCGTTCTAATGCTTCGCATGGTGAGATGTCAACCCGTACAGTACCGTTAAACTATGGGGTACGGTACGATACGGCAGTCCACTGTGCATGCCGCTATCACACCGTTGTTACGAACGTTTTTCGTTGCCTGGGTGCTCTCTTCGATATGCTGTGCCGAAGCAATGCACGTGACTTTGGCACGCTCCACTAGCAACATATGGGGGTGTACACAAAAATGGGAAAATATTTTGCTTCTTTTTGTCATATATTTGGAAACATAGTTTTTTTAATAGCAAAGAAAAATTATAATCAACGTAAAAGGTAGGAAGTCATGTTTAGTATTTAAGATAGTAACAGGATAGAACAGGATAGAAGATTTTTTTTCTCTGCGCAATATACCCCTTGAAAGAATGTGTACGATGGTTAGAGCTGATGAAGTGAATTATTGTTTCCAAATCAAAGTCTTTCCACCAGAAATTTGTAAGTCCTTAGCGATTGATTTGAGACTGAGAATAAATATTAGTGGCTTGGAATATGTGACATAGTTTATGCAGAGTAACTGTTTTACCAATCACTTACTTCTTTTGATAATGAAAAGCATGTCATACTTATTAATGTAAGGTGGATAAGTATGAAATCTAGGAACATAAGTCAAGCCAATTGATCGTATCTATCTCGGGTAGGGGTATTGTAGCTACAATAAAGGGGTATAAAAGTGTTCCTAAGGGAACGTGGTGAAATTTGAAGTCCTCTAAAGCAATAAATTTTTGTTGTGTTTATTTTGTTTGATTGGTAGTCTCAATTTAGTTTCCTGAGCCGAGAGCAGGAAGATAGTTCTTTTCACCGATCACACTTTTTAAGTTGGTAAGTGTTACTGGTTAAGTATGTAACGGGGACAGACATGTGAAACTCTTTGCTCCAGAAATCTTTAAGGAGGACAATATGCATAAATAAACCCTGTATTTAATAGCAATGATAAAGAACAAACACTTTTTCATGATGAAAGTGCATTACCATTAGTTTAAACATGGACAAGTATGGAGATCAATGGTTACGTTGGTAACAAGGACGGACATGTCCGTCCTCGTTACCAACGTAACCAAACTATGTTCGAGAAAATTAAGCACTTTAAAACACTTGAATGCATTGTGACACAAGTTTTGCTCTTTCCTGAAGTGTAAACTGATGACATGGTGAAACATTCATCAAAAAACCAATGTCCCCATGTGCCTACTTTATACTACCGACAAGGACATGGTTACGTGGGTAACAATCTGGACGGACATCGCCTTGAAGGCTCTCATACACCTTGTTGTAAGCAAAAAGATGGAGGAAAGCACACAAACCAGTGACAAATATGGCCATCTGCAAACAGATGCAGTTTTTATCAAATTCTCTGGTAATTTGTGTCCTACAGGCTGTTAATATGATAGTTACCAACGTAACCATTAGGGGACAGACATGTTACCAACGTAACCATCATGTGCTCCGCCAGTGACTTTGGTGGGTGGACTGCGGGATTATTTGATTTGTGGTAGTGGAGATGAGCTAGGTTAAGTGTTAGGTGATAGCCTTAGCTCTTGAAATCTTTTCTGTCAGTTAAAATATCAACTATTAAGATTTAATATCCAGATGGACGGACAAATCTCAAAGTTTTACTCCAAATTGCTGATAAAATTTTGCGGTGTTTGTGCACCTAAAAATATTCATTTATCATTTACCATTTATTTTGTACATTACATTTATGAATGAAGACAAAGAACCTGCATCAGTCACATCTGCAAAGGTCCCACTCACATCATAAATTTATTCCACATCCTATGTAACACTTATAGGTGGTAAAAAAGGCCAAAATAGCCCCAAATTCTGCCCAAAACATCCTTTATATATGTTGGACATTGATAAAATTGTCTTTATTATCTCTCTATAGTCCTCCAAGTATGGTGAACTGTAAAATCACCAAACCATTGTGACATCTTTCAAAATATCATCAAAGCAAAAAGCACACACTGAATATTTTCCTTTACTGTAGACAAGCCCGTATGTATTTCACAAAACGGTAAATTTTCAGCACTTTCTTCCACACTATTTCTCGGCCTTACTATCCGAACGTTCCCAATCCACACGCACTGCGTGCAAAACACGCATGACATTTATATAGCCTACATATGAACAGTACATACAATGTAGGTGCTGAGCTTAACGGCCTGACTCTACTGCGCGAAAGAGAATTGAGCCTAGATCGCATGACAGAGGAACAAAACTAAAATAACTGTAAACAAACTTTGAAGAATTCATGCACAAACAAGTCAAAGTACAGTATTACTGTATGAATGCTAGATGTATATATGTAAATTTAGTGTCGGGCTCAAACAAAGTCATGTCGGGTTACCACGTACAGTCTGATACCAAAAAGCTGGACGGCTACTTCTTTCAAAAATATTTTTGGAGCCCTGGCCTGAGATGCAATCATCAGGGCTCGGAAGGGCCGTTTCCTGCAATCTGGGAGGCTTCATTTTGCCAAAAATTTTCTGTACGCTACGCGCGAACCAATGGTCGCGCTCCGCTTAGATAGTAAAGAATTATAATCACACGGGAAATAAATTCCAGCTTGCCGGGAAATTTGCATTTTTTCCAGCCCTGCTTATTCAGACGTTGACTTCCACCTGTAACCCTCATTCCCCTCGTTAAAATCAAGACCGCACAAGCCATCTTTACCTTGTTTTATTATTAATAGTTTGCTAGTCTATAGAGGGATTTCAATCACGTGACTTTAACCAACTAGACGCAACTTTGAAGGGCAAGATCGCGCATCTTTTTTTTTTTGAAGGACAAGATCACGCGTCTCTTTGGTTTTGACGGGCACGCGTCCATTGTGTCACAGTAGTATCTATGGTTATGCCGTGCGCGTGAGCTGTAAATACGCTTACTGTGTGTGTGTTTTGCCCTTCAGTGCCTCGGAATTCATTGCGTGTGACGTCACATGAAATCCCTCTATAGCAACATCGGTGATATTTTATAGTCAAGAAGCAATATACTCTCGAAATAGGCCCTGTTGGCATTTTGAGGTACAGTAGGCTAAGTGATTTTCATCTAGGCTAGGCTAGGACTTGCAAATAATCACTGCGTACGTGACAAAATAGTGCGATTGAAGTAAGCCCTGTAGTGTAGGCCTCAGGCTTATTTCGCGATATAGTCCTAGCCATTTTTGTTTTGTTTGATCGAAGATTTTACGCCACATTTTATGGTGCTATGTTTCTAAAGGCAGGAATTATCTTTCTCATTTTTTCGTGTGGACATGCTAGGCCTAGGCCACAGGCATTCGAAACATTACGTACATATACTACACACACTAGGCTATATATATGTATGATAAGGAGTATAATAAGACCAGATTGCATAGTTTGTTAATTGCACGCAGAATTTAATTGTTAAGTTCAAAATAGCGTGCCAACAAATGCTTTGCGCGCAGGCATGGGGTTCAGGGGCCTGCTTAAGGGCCCCACTGGAGTGCAGGGGTGAAAACCTGCTGGGGTCCAGGGGGCGTCATCTGCTACAAAAGATGGTGATTATTTGGTTCTTTCTGAATTGTGTACTGAGCGTAACTTTTTGAGTGAGTCTTGAGTGCTGGGATTTTGCTTGCACCGCGCCGATCTTTTGCTCAATTCTTTGCCCGTGTGCCACACGCCGATTATTGAACCAAACTGAATTCTTGCAAGTCAATTCATTGTAAAATCAGTAAATAAATTGAAAATGCACGTGGAAGAAGTTCCGCGCGACTGACAAACTATGCAATCTGGTAATAATTTGGTAAGCCATTTCTCACAATATGTACTGAGAAGAAGTGGGCCCAGTCGCACTTCACTACCAGTGCTTCCACACTTTAAATGCATTTTTCCTGAAATGGCCGATTTCATGTGATCAATTTTAGATTCCATTACAGGAAAAATGAGTTAAGAGTGTGGAAGCACTGGCAGTGAAGTGCGACTGGGCCTAGGCCTACTAGTATACTAAAAGGACCGCAATTCGGCAGGGACCGGAATTCATTCACTCCATACCAATTGTATGCAATCGTGCATTCGCGAAGGTGACCGAATTCCGGTCCCACCATGCTACTTCTCAGTACATGTTGTGAGAAATGTCTTACCTTGTCTTCAAATGCTCATATATTCACCAGTCAAAGCAAAGTGACCGCTAATTTAAGCCATAAATACGTAGGAATTAATGTTTCTGATGAAAGGATGTCATATCTGAGCAAATTCAACAATATTTACCCATTAATAAAGGTTAAAAATTTGAGGCACTTCAGTTCTTACGTGTTCGAAATTAAGACCTTATGCCAATTAGCTGCAATACTGCATTCTGGGAAGGATTATTCCAACACAGTTCTGAATCAGCATTGTAACTGTTGGCCTTCTCCATGGTGACGATTCACTTCTGTGGTCCCATACTCGGAATAATCCTTCCCAGGTTGCAGTTTTGAAGCGCCCTCTTTTTAATTGGCATAAGGTCAGCCAATATTTCACAAATTTTTTGCTTATCACATAAAATCGGATAAGCAGATTACAAGAAAGAATTACCAAATTCAAGTTGTACAGCAGATTTCATTTATTTTGCTGAACATTTTAACTCTACAATGGGGAATTTACAAAGTGCGCAACATTCCAACCCACCATGCTACAATAGGCCTAGCCTACACCTAGGCTAGGCTATACTAGTCCGCAGTCTGCTGACCTAGTATTTGGGAAGCTTTGGGGCTTCCCATACTAGGTCAGCAATATACCCATTGTCAAAATTGGGCTACCGCGACTTCAAAAATTTTGAATGGTCTCGATCTTTCTCAAATTCTCGTATACTCCTACATAATTGACCTCTACGGTGCCTTATATGTTTAACACACTTCAATCTAAGATTATTTGCACTTCAGTGTCCAAAAAGGGACCAAAAATTTTGATTTACACAAACGATCCTGTTTTGTTTTTTAAACATTCTATGAAACTGCTAAATCGTGTAACTAGGACGTTCACACTATTGTATGCTAAATAGCACGCACTGCTGTTCAATTGTGACATAGTCCATAGCTATAGTTACGTTCATACACGCGCATACGCGTATATAGCAACAATCACTGCAGCAACGCACGCAGACGATATTACTCTCACAGTAATATGCGGTCAAAAATTTGTGTTGCAATAGCCTAGGCCTAGTTCAGGGAACAAAGTGTTCGTGAGAACTAGGCCTAGGTACCCTCGGCTAGGCTATACTAAAGGGAAAGCATGTAGGTACTTAGCAACACTAACACAGGGTATAGGACACTTCTCAGGATGAAGCACAAAACTTGGCCTAGATATTACACTCTTACGTTGACTGCAAACCTCGTTGAATCCTTTTAATCACGTCAATCGTTAGAGTAGAACATCCAGCATCTCTTCAAATAAAACTCTGGACATAAATTCACCTCTACAGGCAATCATTCCTAAAGAAATTGACGATTCTTTAGCGGAGAGTAGGGCTGACGGCGGCTGACGTACCAGGCGATGATAGGGCGGCAATTGCGTTTGAAAGTGGCCTGCGTAAACAGTGCGTAGCCATCTGTACTACATCTGAATTGAAAACACCCACCGTAAGGTCAAGGGACGGAAAAGAATACGCGTTCGCTCTGCAGATAAGTACGTAATTTGCTACATCTTATGTAACGTTTATTGTGATTGACCAAGTGTGCAAGTGGCTGGAACTCTACACCAATCACAATAAACGTTACCTAGGATTTATTGCATGGGAGAACTTACTCTTTTTATGTACTTTTGAAATGTGGCTGCTGCGGTTGGATATTCCCTGGTTCTTTTACCCTGGGAATAATCGGAAAACATTCCATGTGGAAGTGAATTTTTATCCAGATTTATAGTTGAAGCGGTGCTGGATGTTCTACTCCAACGAACGACGTGATTAAAAGGATTCAAAGAGGTTTGCCGTCAGTGTAAGAGTGTAAATAAAGGCCAAGTTTTGTGCTTCGTCCTGAGAAGTGTCCTACCTTGTAACTTGATAAATGTAGTCCAGGATTGCCATCTCTGACTTGCGCTTTACTGCCAAATTCTTGTAAAAAAAACTGCCAAATCGCGAGTTTTCTCTGCCAGATCGAGAAAAATACAAAAGACCACCCTGTAACTGTATTTAAAATCACGCCATTTAGGTCAATGAAACAGTTCTGTCCCCCTTTTTTTGAAAACCGTACTTTATATACCTTATGCCTTGACATCAAGTGACGTCTTTAAGAGGGCAACCCAAGCCTAAGTCAACTCGGCCCCCATAGGTAAAATCATGAAGAAGTGTTTGTGTTCCAGCCAGGGGCGTAGCTAGGATGAAATTTTTAGGGGGACTTTAGGTATCAAATGCATGGGGGGGGGGGCGGTAACGGCATTGATCGCCGTCCTTAATTCTTTACACATTTTATTAGCACAAACAATTTCGGGGGGCAGCAAACATCTGGAGTACCCAGGCCCCTCGTATCTACGCGCCTGGTTCCAGCCACATTTTGTTTTTCTATAGAGTACTTAGTTGTTATGGAAAGAGTGACTAATTGCTTAATTATCTCTTCACGAATGGTTGCTGTTGGTCTAATTTGAATTTTACTTGGTCTAATTTGAATTTTACTAAGTTTTCTTTTAACTTCTTTCCAATTTTTCTCAGTAGAGTTCAAATTTTCCCACACACATTGTCATTTTTTAAATCTTGCATGCAGGGTTTTAGCCAGGATTTTAATGTAGGGTGTCTCACTCGTTAGTGATTCACCACGCACTATCCATCTGCAGCCCTGCTAACCCGTGTCCGAATCTCCCGCATCTTTAAAAATCTATCGCATTGTACATAGTTTTCTCTGAGAAAAATGAATTCTTACTTTTTAGCGTAAATTTCATGTCACTGGACCAAAATGCGAGAAAAAACCATCTCAAAACCGCCAAGATTGGAAATTTCTAGGCTAGAAATTTCCAATCAAAATGCGAGAAAAAACCATCTCAAAACCGCCAAGATTGGAAATTTCTAGGCTAGAAATTTCCAATCTTGGCGGTTTTGAGATGGTTTTTTCTCGCATTTTGGTCCAGTGACAGTACACGCTAAATAGGCCCGGCTAAAAGCAACGTTATCCTATAGGCTTACCTATACCATCCGTGAAAATGCCGTTCAGACACACGTACGTGAACACTAACGCGTCAGCCAAGTACTTAATCATTCAATGCCACTGAGGTATGCATCTGCATGTAAATAGGCCAGGTCCGTAGCCAGGCCGGGCACAGAGGGGCCGTGTCCTCCCGTGCGATCAGTGTACCCCCCTCCCAATATGGAAAATCGATCGAAAATAAAATTTTTGTACATGTAAACTTTGGCTCTGGTATAACACTAGGAGATTTTTGACCAAAAATGATCCCAGAAGGCGTTAAATACCCAGATAGCACACTTTGTTGGACCAACATTGGCAAATGGTCGGCAAATGTTGGCAAGCATTGGCAATAAGTTGTGTTGGCACATAAATGTTGGACCAACGCAAGACCAACCTATAGTCAACAACTGTTGTGCACTCTAACATTTTTCCAACGTTGGGCCAACATTTACCAAACAATTGTTGGGTTTCATTCATTGAACCAATGTTAGGCCAACATTATCCATCCAACAGTAGGGCTTTCTTCGGTCAAACAACATTGGGCCAACATATACCAACCAACTGTTGGGTCACATATATTGAACCAACGTTGGGCGAACATTAGTCAGCCCAACTGTTAGGCCTTATTCGTTTAACCAACGTGTACCAACCAAATGTTGGGCCTTATTCGTTAAATCAATGTGGGGCCAACATGTACCAACCAACTGTTGGGCCACATGCCTTTAACCAACGATGGGCGAACATTGCCCAGCCAACTGTTAGGCCTTATTCGTTTAACCAACATTGGACCAACATGTACCAACCAAATGTTGGGCCTTACTTGTTAAACTAACATGGGGCCAACATGTTCCAACCAAAGGATGGGCTACATTCATTTAACCAACGTTGGGCACACATTGCCCCGCCGACTGATAGGCCTTATTTAGACATTATGTAAGAAACCAACGTTGAGCCAGTTTAAAGTTACCAACTGTTGGGAATCATATATTGAACCAACGTTGGACCAACACTTAAAATTTTTTTGAAGTTTTTTGAAGTTTCTAAAGGCCGTTACTATCATACAGTAATAAAACAGTATCAAAGAATTTATTTAGAGGCCTGTCAAAGCAGTAAATAGAGGTTCAAAATTCATCAGCGGCACTTATCTGTGATATTATCATGTTAAATATAAAAGATCAATAGTGTATGTGACAATTTGAAAGAGTTTAATTATAAGTCATCCCTCGACTGATGTGCTGAATCTGGAGAACACTTAAAAGTCGGTCTACAACCTATGGTTGGCCCAACCCGAACACTGGATTTCGGTGATGGATTGCTAAAGGCCCACATTAGTTTCGGATGGCCAATGGTAAGCGGCCCAACATTGGCCCAACAATGTACCCCCGAAAAAATACTGCTCTCCCAGATAGCACAATACATTGGACCAACGTTGGAAAATAGTTGGTAAATGTTGGCAAGCGTTGGTAATGTGTTGTGTTGGCAAAAGAGTCTTGGTCCAACTTAAGACCAACATTTTTTGCCGCCGTACGACAGTACAATGTTGCACTAACGTTGGACCAACGTTTAGCACCCAACTGTTAGATTTTATTTACTTATCAAACGTTGGGCTAACGTAAGACGGCCAACAGTTGGCTTTCATTCCTTTAACTGACGTTGGACCAACAAAAGTCAGCCAACAGTTGGGCGTAATTCATTTCATCAACGTTGAGCCAACGTTAAGCACCCAACTGTTGGATTTTATTTACTTATAAACGTTGGGCTAACGTAACACGGCCAACAGTTGGCGTTTATTCCTTTAACTGACGTTGGTCCAACAAAAGTCAGCCAACAGTTGGGTGTAATTCATTTCATCAACATTGAGCCAACGTTAAGCACCCAACTGTTGGATTTTATTTACTTATCAAACGTTAAGCTAACGTAAGACGGCAAACAGTTGGCGTTTATTCCTTTAACTGACGTTGGTCCAACCAAAGTCAGCCAACAGTTGGACGTAATTCATTTCATCAACGTTGGACCAACGTTAAGCACCCAACTGTTGGATTTTACGTACTGTACCAACTTTGGGCTAACAGTAGACGGCCAACAGCTGGCTTTCATTCCTTTGACTGACGTTGGATCAGCAAATGTCAGCCAACAGTTGGGTGTAATTCGTTTCTTCAACGTTGGCCCAAACTTGGATTTTATTTACTGCGCCAACGTTGGGCTAACAGTAGGCCTATAGACAAACTTCAAGTAGCTGCTTTACCTTAAACCGTCTTTGAACAACTTCCATGAAATCAACCGTTGGTCCATATGTCTTCAGCCAATATTGAGCCAGCCATATTTAGCCAGCCGTCGGTAATTATGTAATTAACCAATGTTTACCCAGTTTTAATTAAGTAACAAACTGTTGGGCATCACTATTGAACCAACATTGGACTAAATCCTAAAACTACTGAAATTTCTATAGGCCGTTTCCAATAATACCGTAGTAAAACATTCACTATAAGAGACTTCATAGAACTGTCAAAGCAGTAAATAGGTGTTCAAAAATTCTTCATTGGCGCTTACCTTAATATTATGTTAAATGTAGAACAGCAACAGCGTATATGTGAATTGAAAGAGTTAAATTAAAAGTCACACCTCAACAGATGTGCTGAATCTGAAGGCTACTTAAAATTCGGCCTACAACCCATGGTTGGCCCAACCCGAACACTGGATTCCAGTGATGGGCTGTTTAACGCTGACATTAGTTTCGGTTAGGAACCGGTAAGTGGCCCAACATTGGCCCAACATTGGCCCAACCATAGTTCACTTAAATAATATTTACCCGATCATTTTGGTATCAAGCCAACCTCACAATTCCTTTAATAGCAGCTGTTTCTAAATTTTACATTCACAGTGAATATTTTGCAAAATGTTTACTTTTCTAGTAGAAAGTTCTGCCAAGACAATTTAAGGAAAATGTTTAAATGCTAAAGAATTATGTTGGAGCACCAGGTTTATACACCTTTCATCTGAATGGAACATTCTGAATTTTTAATAGCAAATTTTTGTTTATCCCTCAAAACAGGTCTGATTGAAATAAATTGTGACTGGTAATGGTGAATTATTGCAGAAAATCATGCTTCTCAGTTGTACAATGCAACTAAAAGAAGGAGAAATTGGAATATCATGAAAAAAATTGTGTTATTAGGGTTAATAATAACAAAGACGTCTCACTGAATATATATAACAGCCAAACGAACATTCACATGATTTATATTAAAATCCTATTGCTTTTAAAAGCTAGGTCCCTTGGGGACGTTGTTACTCCTTCGGGGAGCAGAACTCCTTCGGGAGTATTGTTTGGTTTTCGCCCCTGGCTCTTCGCCAGAGAGTCAGGGGACTTTTGGAAAAAAAGCTCGAGCTCGATACTTACCTGGCGCAGGAGTATCCGTGATCACGACGGCGGAGCTCCCAGGTGGGACCTGTTCTATTCAGCCAGTCTAGAACGGGACCACTGTCAGGTGGTGTCAGTTAAGTCAAAGTTTGTCCCTTGGGGACGTTGTTACTCCTTCGGGGAGCAGAACTCCTTCGGGAGTATTGTTTGGTTTTCGCCCCTGGCTCTTCGCCAGAGAGTCAGGGGACTTTTGAAAAAAAGCGAGCATGTAAGGTTTTCGCCCCTGGCTCTTCGCCAGAGAGTCAGGGGACTTTTGGAAAAAAAAGAGAGCATGTAAGTAGCAATGCTGGTAGCTTTTAAACTTGCAGAAGGTAACTTCTCTGAGATATTTCATTATGGTATCCCATAATGAGCAGTTATTTGAGGGAAGTTCTAAAAAACAGGCATAATGTAGTTGGCCCAACATAATGCCAACTATGTACAACTTGTTGCTCCTTTGGTGCAACAGGTTGTAGGATTAACGTTGGAACAACGTTGCAACATTGTCAATTCAACATGTTGGGTGGACGGTGGCATAACGTTGGTCCATTGATTAAACAACATATTGGGCCAACGTTTTCGAAATGAACAGCCAACCTTCAAATAACATTTTCCCAATGTGCTGCAAAAGGGCCTACAACATTCTTCCAACGTTGGTCCATTGTAACAACAAAATATTGGATAAAAGTTGTTGTAATGTTGGCCCTGTATTGCAACAACTTGCAGGATTAACATTGGCACACCGTTGAGCCATTGTCAATTCAACATGTTGGGTGGGCAGTGACACAACGTTGGTCCATTGATAAGCCAATATATTGGGCCAACGTTTTCACAATGAGCAGCCAACCTTCAAATAACATTTTCCCAATGTGCTGCCAACAATACCTACAACATTCTTCCAAAGTTGGTCGATTGTAACAACAAAATATTGGATAAAAGTTGTTGTAATGTTGACCCTGTATTGCAACAACTTACAGGATTAACGTTGGCACACCGTTGAGCCATTGTCAATTCAACATGTTGGGTGGACAGTGGCACAACGTTGGTCCATTGATAAGCCAATATATTGGGCCAACGTTTTCACAATGAGCAGCCAACCTTCAAATAACATTTTCCCAATGTGCTGCCAACAATACCTACAACATTCTTCCAACGTTGGTCCATTGTAACAACAACGTATTGGATAAAAGTTGTTGTAATGTTGGCCCTAAATTTCAACAACTTGCAGGATTAACATTGGCTCAACGTTGAGCCATTGTTAATTCAACATGTTGGGTGGACAGTGGCACAACGTTGATCCATTGCTAAGCCAATATATTGGGCCAACGTTTTCACAATGAGCAGCCAAACTTCAAATAACATTTCCCCGATGTGGTTCCAACAAAAACTTCAACCTTCTTCCAACGTTGGCCCAACGTTTTTGTGCTATCAGGGTAATGACTTTATCAGGCGCGGATCCAGAAATTTCGAAAGGGGGGGGGGGGGCTGAAAGCCCCTTTGAATATTCTCCTAGATTAACATTATGCTAATTTTCGCTTATTTGTTATTGTTGATGTGGCAAAAAAAGGGGGGCTGAGGCCGGGAAAGCCCCCCCCCCCTGGATCCGCGCCTGTTTATTTTGCTTTCTGTAACATTTATGTTCTAAAATTACAACTAAATTTTGGTGTGTGCTGCGCGCGCTTTCATCTTCAGTTACATAAAGCTATAACACCCGTTTCAGATATGCTGCCTCAGTATAAAGGTAAAGGTTCCACAATTAGGCTATTGTTCTTTCGTGCAGGCGTGATTCCCCGAAAAAAAAACCACAAAATTGAATCCTTGAGAGGTTCTATCCTCTTTCTCTTACGATTTGGAAGATTCTTAATTCAGACTCAACATCATGCTAAACTTATTTTGTAATAGACGTAGGCTAAAGTGTCTCACTGTCCAGAGGTGGTGGAAGGAGGCATCCCTCAGCCGCCAGTCCCCCGGCGTCTTGGTTTTGCTCTTAAAGACAGATACTCATCACCCCAAACACATTTTGGTTGGGGAAATCAAATTCTCAATTGGACATTGGTGAATGCTCTTTGATTGACATCAAAGTCAAAAGATGCAGAGTAGCTCACATTACACAGCATGTGCAGAGAATGTTCTGATTGCATATTATGACTTTGTATGCCCACTAGTACTGTATATGACCTTAAGCAATAAACTAGACCGTTTGTGTATGCACAAGGGTGTCTGCACAAGGAAGCTTAAGACAGTTTGGAAGGAGTAACTTAGTCGGGAGAATGGAAACTGTCTAGGACGAGGAGGGGCAGATTTCATCCATAGAAACCCAAATTTTCTAACTTTCCTTAATAAGGACAAGATATTTTCAATTTTTCTTCAACAGAACCTCAAATTTTAACACGATCCCAAAATTTCGCGTTTGGCAATCGTTCTGTAACCCATTGCTTCTGGCGGGGCTTTGGGTTGCTGGATCCCTTAGGGGAACTTGGCCCCTTCGTCGGGCTTATCTTTTCACCTGACCCCTTGCTGAGTCTGTATGCAAGTTTTACCGTGGTAAATAATTTTCCACAAATTTCGGCGCTCTTCTCTCTCAGTTCTCACTAGCGACGTTATATCCCCTATGAACATTATTAGCACAAAAATTCCAGTAAACTATTCTAGCCAAAGCTAGGTGAAGGCTCAAAGCTAGATGCCGGACATCAAGGGGTTTTCATCTATCTGGTACCTTGAGTAACAATCGTAACGCGATAACTATACGGTTTAAAGTTAAATTTACTCGTACCACATATTCCAAAATTTATTTTTCTGTTAATGCAAAATTCGTTCAAAGAGAAATACGATAACGACCATCTGAATCGTGAACTTCGAAGAAATTGGCGTGCTTTCACTGTCATTCAAATTTCTACTCAAAGCGCCATCATAGTGTTTCACATTCCTCAGAAATTCGGGGAATTTCCCTCTGGGTCCTAACAATCATACCAAGCTTGCCTAATGGCAGCCCCTGTTCCCCTCGACGTTCGCAAAGTACTCAGCTCTTCACCTGCGCTTGCGGAGCTGAAGAAGAATCATCGTGATCATAGTATTGTTCCCTTCACTCGCTGAGACTTTCTACGTCTCTGTATTGCAAAAGTAGGGGAAAATTTCCATCAGAAGAGTGAAATTCGCGCGTATGTACACACGTAAAGCTGATACCTTTAAGCTATCTGTGGTAAGCTTGAGATATCATCCTCTGTAGTTCCCGCAAACTGTAATTATATGGTGGCACTACTGACAACAAACATAATCCTCTACGGTTTCCCCCTATGAGGTGCCAGTGCCCCCCCCCCCCCCATATCAGAACTGCTGGTTACGGGCCTGAAACAGGCGGATGGTGATCAGGCCATGCAACACGATTGTTAAGGATAATATTGGCATTGCAAATGCTTTCAATGATTATTTCTCTAAAATTGGTAACAAACTTGCTGAAGACATTTCTTGTGATGCTGACCCCATGCAGTTTTTATGTCCTAGTAACACTAAGTCAATTTTTTTATCACCCGTCACTGAGGGGGAAATCTCTAAGGAAATCTTCTCTTTAAAAGATGGGAAATCTCCCGGCCTAGACGAAATTACTTCCAAAATTCTTAAATCCATTTGTCATGTTATTGTTCCGATGTTAAGCCATATTTTTAATCTTGTACTTACAACTGGAGTCTACCCTGATGCTCTGAAAGTTGCGAAAGTTATTCCAATCTTCAAAAAAGGGAATCGCAACTACCCAGAGAATTATCGCCCAATCAGTCTGTTACCTTCTATTAATAAGTTACTTGAAAAGACTATCGAAAAACGTCTTAGGATTTTCTTGAAAGATAATAATACACTATTTGATTACCAGTTTGGCTTCAGGAAATGTCATGATACCAGCCACGCACTCCTAGAAACCATAAATTGTATACGTACGCATCTTGACAACGGGGAAAATGTCTTAGGCCTATACCTTGATCTAAAAAAAGCGTTTGACACTGTTGACCACCGCATTCTTCTTCAGAAGTTATATAGTTATGGAATTCGTGGTAAAGCTTACGATGTTATTTCTAGCTACCTTTCTGGAAGAAAACAACTCATGTATGTTAATGGTGTTTTATCTAACTATACAAGTATTAATATTGGTGTTCCCCAGGGTTCTGTTCTTGGACCTTTATTTTTCTTGATGTATGTTAATGATATTCGTAATATTGTTCCCAATGAATCTGTTAGACTTTTTGCTGATGACACCAATGTTTTCGTTCATGATAAAGACTGTGTTAAGCTTGTTTGTAAAGCACAAGCCGTTTTAAGTCAACTCAAAACTTGGTTTAACTCCAACAAACTTACCCTCCACCTAGGCAAAACTACCTTTTCGATCTTTCATTCTAATGAAAGTGGTGCTCATACCTGTCCCGATCATTTCACATTAAACGACACTAAAATTTGCAGAACTGCCTGTGCTAAGTATCTAGGATTATTGATTGATGATAAACTCTCGTTCAAAAATCACATCGATGACCTGTGCAACAGCCTCGTTAAATACAACGGCATTTTCTATCGTCTCAGGACCTCGCTTCCCCTAGCAGTTGCTATTCAACTCTTTTATTCTCTCGTTTACTCCAAAATATCTTATGGAATTGAAATCTTTGGAGTAGTTAAAGCCTCCATTTTGAGACCCCTCCAAGTCTTACAAAACAGAATTCTTAAAACCATTACTTTTTCACAACGGCGTTACCCTACAGACCAGCTGCATAGTAATCTCGGGATTCTCAAGGTCAGTGATATTCACACTCTTAGGATGTGTACCTTTGTATTCAAGTATGTAAATAGTAAACTGCCTCAGCTTTTTTGTAACATTGTTAACCCTACAGCCCTAGGAGGTCTTCACATGTTCCAAACCCAACAAGAAACAATGCACTCTTTTCAGTTACCAGGCACAATTCTAAACATGGGAAACTACTGTTGAATAATTATTGTTACAAAATTTGGAGTGATCTTCCTAATGATATTAAACTTTCCAGATCTTATGCAACTTTTAAGGATAAATTGAAATCTCTTTTGATAGACAATTACTCTGCCTAAGCTTCATGCCAATTTTACCCCCCTCACCTTTTGCCTTGTTCCGCCTGGTTATATATACTGTTAAGTCTTTCTGTATCATTTTATTATTATTACTTTTCTTTCTTATCTTTCCTTTTCTTACTTTTAAGGTGGCTAGCTACGATAAACATTTTACTGTTTTTCTAGCGTCCAGTTTATAACTCTACATTTCACCATTGCATCTTGTTTTTTAGCTTGCATCTTTGTAAATGTGTTATAAACGAAATAAACTGAACTGAACTGAATATTTAGTTCCACTGTCTGACCATATTTGATCCAATGTGTGAGTATCATTTTGTCCAACTGAAGCCTAGATCATCAGAAGGAAACTTTTGGTTCATGGTTCAAAATTGTTTTGTGTGAGTTAAAATATAATTGGTCAAAAGATGAGCACCCTGTAGCCTAACCATCGTAGTTGTCTAATTGGCTAACTTTGACGAAGCGCGCACCAGGTTCAGCATGATGAAAACGTAGACCTGTGGAAGTCACTACTTCGGGTCAAATGTCATCCGCGGTTAACAGCGTTGAAATTGAATAAAATCAACAAGTTTTTTTTTTTAATTTAAAGGCAAGTACTCACACAGATTAAAGTTCCTAATTCAGATAATAGAAAAGTATGCTGAACGGCAGTGAACCTATGAAACTCCAAGGAAGCTGCATACAGTATTCTAGACCCTAATGGATCGGCTCAACGAAAGACGACTGGGAGCTCTGTTACACTCTCTGGAAACACAGAAACACTGCGCAACCTGTCATTAGTTTGTGCTGTTTAGAAAGAAATAAAGGGTTTCTAAAGTACGTCACTAGATATCCAGTCGGCGAAGAAAACGACTTTGCCTTTACGTGCCTTTATTTGTTCAATTGACATCCTAGTGAGAGATAACAAGCCGGATTTGTCTCTCAGGATCTGACGACAAGACTTCAAACTTTACCGACAGGTGAGAGTGTTCCACCTTGCAATGTACAGGGTTGTTCCCGTTACGCTTTGAAAGTAACTCGTTATAGTTACAGTTAATTCCGTAAAATTGTAACTCGTTACAGTTACTAGTTACAATGTTGAAAAAGTAACTAGTTACAGTTACTTTTGACTAAAAAGTAACTAGCTACATTTCAAAAGTAACTCGTTACTTCAAGGTGAATATACGGTACCTCGGTACCTGAAATGGAGGGGGGGGGGGGCATAATTAGATAGTAAGACGGGGGCACATGAGACGACCGACACCTCATTTGTGCCGGTTATCCTTAGGTGTTCCCCAAAGAAAGTCAATGAAGCTAGCTGATCTTCAATGGGCATTGTCGCAGAGGCTCCTAATGCTCAACATGAAGCAGCGAATCATGATACTGTGTCGGAGCTTACGCAAACTATTTGTTAGAGGAATATGGTTATAACCAAAACTTTTCCAGTTACCAAAGTACTTCTTTGAGGGTTGAAATCTTTATACTCCCATCACACAGTCGGCTAATTTAGAGAGGTTAGCGGCTATGCCGGAAAGGGGAAGAGCGTTGTTTCAGCAGTAATTAAAGTCTTCACCCCTCAAGGGCATAAATATGGTATAATAAGAGGATGAATACATTTGTTAGCAGTAAAATTTTAAAACCTCACCGCTAAGGTTGGGCTAAGTGATATTTCCCCATAAATTTCAAGTTTCACATTGTGTCGATATAAAACAGTGCATAGAAATGGTGATACTATGCAGTTTATACATGCAGATCATGTGCACATAATTCACTTTCCCTTTACAATAGGTAAAGCTTTAAGTCGGACACTTCTCTTTCCAATTAGCTTTGTTAGGATACTTTTAACGCCATTGACCATTTCAATATTCTGCTGTTTTTTTATATTAACCGTACTATTATTCCAGTGTAAGGAGTTACGGACATTGAAAAGAATATGATATAGCCTAAATTCATACGTTTGATTCAAATAAAGATACCATACATGTTAAATTAGATGCATAAATGGATGCACGGTGTTTACCAACGCTTGGCACCGTATAGATTTACTGGGCTCCAACGCAAGAGTCCGGATTCGGTTAGCTTAATGCCGGTCTCAAGAGCGTTTTTCTAGATTAGGAATTTGCCCGGGATAGAAGGTTCCGGAATCGAAATTTTTACGGAATGTGATGTAACTGGACTCGGACTCGGAGTTCATTCCAGCCGAGTTCTCAAATATGAAAGTTACATTAAAAGTGTTTAAAGTTCCATTTGTGCACAATGTACAGATCTAAGGTATTGTCACATACAATCAACTAAATTACTCAGAGGCCAGGCTATGGAAGTGAGTACAAACGATGACTTTGTTAATTAATGGTGGACATGTACGATAGAATTAAAACATCTGTATGTGTGATATGATATACATTGGCAAAAAGACTGGTCTCGGAATTGGTGCCATTGGAATCAAAACTGGCAGAAATTTGAGGATCCTGAGTAGTACCATGCTCGGAAAGATTCGGGAATCTAGAATCGCAGTTAGCTCCGACTCGGATAGGGTGAACACGGGTCCAGCCCTAACGTCTCAAGAGGCAATGATTAAACTTTCAAAGTAAGCTGGTATTTGAATGCCCATGGGCCAACCCGTTTCTCACGGTACACTGTCTCCACTGTGTCCTCTAAAGGACAATATGAGTAAACCAAGGCCCAGCTGACTTTACTTAGAATACATAAAGTCAGCTGAGCCTTAGAGGACCGTTCAGTATTTTTCAAATAATCGCACAAATCGGTCTCATGGATAATAAGCATTGATCTGTCTAATAAGTATTTTGACATACAGATCAATTTTAAACTTATTTCAATCAGGGAGTTGCTATTTGACAACTCCCTGGTTCAATAGACAATCAAGTGGCCCGGCCTGTAAGCCTGCAGCGTGTGCATCTAATATCAACTTCTGATTCTAATCGTGAATAAAATTTGATGTCGGTGAGGGCGACGTCGATAATAGCGATGAATGATAAATAGCCTATATCGAAAATAATTTTACATTTTACTACCAAAGTGTCATCAATTTGAAAATTTTCTGTTATTCTGTTATTAGCTCAAAGAAAATGCAATTTGTGGTCATTTTGACTATTTGTAACGGGAAAGTAACGGGACCCAAATGTAACGCCGTTACAGTTACTTTTACACAGAATTGTAACTATTTACTTGCTCCGTTACTGAAATGCAAATGTAACTCGTTACAGGGTTCCGTTACACAAAATGTAACTCGTTACAGTAACGGCGTTACTTGTAACTCGTTACTTCCCAACCCTGGCAATGTAACTATCGCAGACAAAAAATAAAGAGAGAGTTTTCGAAAATTCACATGGACATAGCAGCAGATAATGATTTTGATCCTGGCAAATTTAGGTTAAGTGTGTAGGACAGCACTAGAAGCTAGACTAACCGATGTTCACTAAATTTATAGAACAACTTGCAGAGGAAGGATTAGAAAAAAGGGTGTAAACATAATGTCCGTCCTCTTATAAAACTGGACACTGGACAAAGTGGATGGAACGGATACCAAGAGGTACATTAGAGAAGGGACTGATAAAGATAGCTTCACCAGAATTTTGGAGGGGGAGGACAAACAGAAGCAAATGTGACATATATTGTGTTTTTTACCTTGAAGTTAATACAGAAGTAAACATGATAACAACCACGGGAATGCAACAAGTAGAATTGTGTGAGAACTTATTATTCATTACACTTCTTGCCCTCTCCTGCACTTAGAGCCTTAACTCTCTTTGGCGTACATACTCTAACACAGGGCTTCTCAACCGGTGGGCCGCGAAGCTCTTACAGGTGGGCCGCGAAATCCGCCATAAAATATAAAAAATAAGAAAAAAGAATAAACTTTTTGTAAGGTGGGCCTCAGAAAAATTCTGAGAGTGAAAGTAGTCCTCGAGTTAGAAAAGGTTGGGAAGCGTTGCTCTAACACCTGCGAACAATGACAGACATCCAATTTCGTTATATTCATGAGCCCAATGTGATTTTGATTTTACTCTCTCGACTGTTGATTGGTTTCAATATATGAATATTCATATTGCACGAAAAGACTTAATCTGTTAACGTTCACTTACAGTAAGTCACTGGGACTTTATTGTGTGAGCTCGAAGAGGGCGAAATCACACACTAAAACCCCATTGACATTTGTCGTTCGAAACAGGGTGATAATCAAGACTTGCTTTAGTCGTTTTTTCGTTGAATATTTATAATTCTGTTTGTTGTGATCGTATATATGAATAGTTAATAGCGTATAGTTTTTACGCAGTTTGACGAAGAATTCTTGCGAAAGTTCGCGGACGTTGGGGTGCAGGAGTAATACACGTCCGCCGGACGGGCAAGTAGCAGGTAAGCCAGTAACTATACAGTAATAGCCGTACTGCACTCGCATAACGTGTATACAGGCTGGTGAAAGCCTGAAGGAAAAGAGTTGTCTGCTGTAGCGAAGCAACCGGTCGCTCATGTTGACTCCACCCCTTACCAACGTTGATGACGTGTGGATTTATTATCATGAAGTTATTTTTGTCTCGGAAATGAGATTGGCTAGAAAGTCGGCAGGCTATTGTGTTGTATTAAACTTCGTCTGTGTACTGTACATTAACATTAGGGGTAAGCAAATATTAAGAATTGTACTTAAGCTGATAAAACTCAACAATAGTCTGCTTACCGCAGGCTAACCCCAATAAAATTTGGTTCCTATAGCATTTTTACACCCATTACAACTCACAATAAAACTGCCTACACTACAATAAAAGTCTGTTGTCTTCGACGCGCTTCGCGCGCACTCGTTTGTAATACTGTTTCGAGATTACTTCCTGCAGTCCTGTAGATAATCTTGTGTGTTTCAAGTTCGGACTAACTCTTCTGTCATAGTAACCACCCACAAAACAAACACCCTTTATCACAAAGTTACCTGCTATTGTGATTGAGGTTATTATTTAAATGGTCAAAATGTGATTCTTCTGATCTGTTTAGTGCACATCCGATGAATTTTAAGATAGTCAAATGCTTCATGCTAATGGTTTAATTCTTAGTACCTCAGGGCTTCGAAAGCATGCATTTCCCCTTGGACCTCCACCCAGGGCGTTGCCCCTGGACCACACCAGGGGCTCTAGGGCGGCCCCTGAACCTCACATCTTCACTAGGGAGCGCTTCGGCGGCTCTTGGTATTTCGCCGAGGTTTCCCCCACTTTCAGACACCAAATCCCGCCACTGAAAGCAACTAAGGGTAATGCAAGCATTACGTTTGCCCCAGTTATTTGCATATGAACAACATGTTTTCAAAGAATATATAACATAAGCCTTAACTTATCTCTTTTGAGAAAATTTCTCGTAAACTTTCGAAAGCGGAGAAAATGACATGTAATTTCCTAAGCTGAATGCACGCTGTACGTATGGAGACATACGAATCACCTCGGGTTTTGCAGTACAGTGGAAGCGCCCTTACAAATTTCGTGGCTTTTCTGGCTAAGCACGTTTCGCTACATTGTGTCAGCGTTATCCCTTACTTCAAATTCTATGGTACGGGACCACTTCCCTTAAGGGCGTTATGCAGAACTTTGGCCCAAAATTGTATCTAAGTTCGTCCGAAAATAGCATAGGCTATATTTTGCCAGGAAATGGCAAATTTTTTGTCCGAATGGAAGGCTGCAGCCCCAGCCTTCGTCTACCTGAGCATAGCGGCATGGGCGTGGATCAGCATCTCCAAAGATGGGGGGGGGGAGGACTTTTCACCATTTGCGAATGGCCGTCCTGGGGAGGGGTCTAAGGGAGGGTGTGTCTCCCTCCCCTTTGGAAAAGTTGCTCACGAAAGGTGGATTGGATGCAAAATGGTGCTACATTTGGCGCTAAATTTAAATTGAATATATCACCAAGAATTTTTGTTTTTTTAGGAAGTTTTTCATCTTCCTTGCTTCAGTGAATTTTTTACTTAGTTCTGGGGGTAAATCAAGACCACACTGTGTGAAGTAAGTGACTAGTAAACCATTAGCCAGAGGCGTATATACATGAATATGCAGGAGTGTGAACTATTTTGGGACCAACTACATTACTTGGAGACCGACTCCCATTGACATAGTTGTATGATCGAAATTTCCTAGATAATTACAATTTACAGGACGGTAGTAATAATCATAGGCGTACGGGACTCTTCCAATTTGGGGATAAAAATTCTTTGCCCGAATCTCAAAAAGCCCAAAATTCGTTGCAGTTCAGGTGCAAAAATAGACCACTAAGCCATTACATCCGCGCGAAAATTTTTGCACATTTTTGGGCATTCGATCAAAAATTTGGAAACTCAGTAGAAAATTAGGGCAATCTTTTCAATTCAAATGTTTTTCATGTCTGGTTTACTGGTACAAAGGCATACTTAACTGGATTTCACTAAACCGCTACATGCGCGCGAAGCGCGCGAAAATTTTTTGCACATTTTGGGGTCATTCGATCACAAAATTGGGGACTCAGTAGAAACTTGGGGGAATATTTTCACTTCAAATGTTGTTCATGTCTGGTCTATTGTTACAGAAGCATATTGAACTGGATTTGAGACCGATTTTTTGGCGCGCAGAGACCGACCTTTGATTTCCACTGGGGCCACCTCCCTCCGTATTTACGCCCCTGTCATTAGCATGTTTACTCATATCTAATAAATTTGGATATGGAAGTGATCAGGACTGTGCATGTCAGAGCTTTTTCGAAAGTCTGATAGAGGTGATCCTGGTAGCAATCTTTTCATTATTTCACTGTGGTCTCTCAACGAACCTTTCCAATATTTTCTTCAACTAGCATAAATTAGTTTTAGGAGCTTTAGTAGGCCTATATAGTGCCATGGAATTTTGTGACACGGAACCGACGGCAAACTATAACAGGGGTACCACGGCCATTTTTGATGTCGGCGTTAGCAATTTTTAAGTAACTTTACGATTTTGTCCCTTATTTCGAGCAATGAGTAATGACCACAAACATGGAAATGAGGTGGGGCCACCTCCCCTGTGAAAAATGGAAATTGGAAGGTGTCTAGATGGCAAATGGTGCAATATTTGGGCGCAAGTTTGCTTTTAAAATGTAGTGTCAATTTGTAATCTACTGTTATATTATCTTCTTCACAGTTTTAGTTTTCATCATTTTGAAAAAGTGAGGGGGACTTTTTGGAGATGTCCCCCTTCCAAAAAAGTGAGGGGGACGCGTCCCCCCATGATCCACGCCCATGCATAGCGGGTTTCCCGGTATTCTTCATTCACTGGCGGCAGACTTTTTGTGAGACATTTTGTTAGAGTTAGAGTTAGACGAGGTTTTACGGCTCAGTTTCTAACCAATTGGTTTAAGTCGGGCCGGCCACGGCCTTTTTCCAGTTGTGGCTCACTGGCTTGTTTTCCCTACTCCATTGCTTATGCTGAGCACCAAGCACAATGGCAGTAGGTTCCATTTTTAAAGTCTTCGGTATGACCCGGCCAGGACTGAGTCGAACCCCAGATCTTCCTGCTGTGCAGGGCGTGTGTAAGCAATTCTTATCATGGAACCCGAGTCCTAACACGAAATGTCAGTCCATTTGAATCGCAATTGTGCACCTTTCACGATTCACGACCTATGCCTGTATACCATTATAAGGGCGAGAGGCTAAACAGAAGTAGCTAGAGTAGCACAGTAACTTTGATACACCTCTAACCCCATGCGGGGCCGACGCTAGAGGGGGGTGTGGGGTGTGAAATCCCCCCCCCCCCAGATCCACGCAGTCGACAAAATCCTGCACTAGTCGGCAAAATGAAGGACAGAGGGAAGTGCAAACGAAGGAAAGTTAGAGGTAAGAAGAAAGAGGGAAATAAAAGAGAAAAAAGAGGAGAGAGAAGAGGGAAAGAGAAAGACCGAGCGAACAGAGAAAGAACAGGGTAGGGAGGGACAAAGCAGGGCAAGAGAAAGGTGTTGGTGCAGACGGAAGACAGGGGATTGGAATGCATTTGTAGACAACGTTTATCACCGTATTTTCAAAGCCCATAACCAACACTTTTTGAAACTTAAAACCAGGGTTGTTCCCGTTACGCTTTGAAAGTAACTCGTTATAGTTACAGTTAATTCCGTAAAATTGTAACTCGTTACAGTTACTAGTTACAATGTTGAAAAAGTAACTAGTTACAGTTACTTTTGACTGAAAAGTAACTAGTTACATTTCAAAAGTAACTAGTTACTTCAAGGTGAATATACGGTACCTCGGTTCCTGAAATGGAGGGGACATAATTAGATAGTAAGAAGGGGGCACATGAGACGATCGACACCTCATTTGTGCCGGTTATCCTTAGGTGTTCCCCAAAGAAAGTCAATGATGATAGCTGATCTTCGATGGGCATTCTCGCAGAGGCGCCTAACGCTCATCATGAAGCAGCGAATCATGATACTGTGTCGGAGCTTACGCGAACTATTTGTAAGAGGAATCTGGTTATAACCAAAACTTTTCCAGTTACGACAGTACTTCTATGAGGGTGGAAATCTTTATACTGTACTCCAATCACACAGTCGGCGAATTTAAAGAGGTTAGCGGCTATGCCGGAAAATGGGAGAGCGTTGTTTCACAAGTAATTAAAGTCTTCACCCCTCAAGAGCATAAATATGGTATAGTACGAGGATGAATACATTTGTTAACAGAAGAATTTTAAAACCTCACCGCAAAGGTTGGGCTAAGTGATATTTCCGCATAAATTTTAAGTTTCACATTGTGTCGATATAAAACAATGCATAGAAATGGTGATACTATGTAGTTTATACATGCAGATCATGTGCCCATAATTCACTTTCCCTTTACAATAGGTGAAGCTTTAAGTCGGACACTTCTCTTCTCTTTCAATTAGCTTTGTTAGGATACTTTCAACGCCATTGACCATTTCAATATTCTGCTGTTTATTATATTAACCTCATTATTATTCCAGTGTAAGGAGTTACGGACATTGAAAAGAATATGATATAGCCTAAATTCATACGTTTGATTCATCAAATAAGGGTACCATACATGTTAAATTAGATATATAAATGGATGCATGGTGTTTACCGACGCTTGGCACCGTATAATTTACTGGGCTCCAACGCACGAGTCCGGATTCGGTTAGCTTAAAGACAGATTTGCATCACCCCAAGTATGACTTTTAGTTGGGGTAAGCAAAAGTCTTAGTTGGTGACTACTCTTTGATTGACATCAGAGTTAGAAAATTCAAAAGATGCAGAGCAGCTCATATTACACAGCACGCACAGAGAATGTTTTGATTACAAATGGGGTCTTTTATACTCACCAGCCTTGAGCAGTGAACTATGTTTGTGTCTGCACAAGGAGAAGCAGTAAAGACAATTATGGGCGGGGCTTACCACCAAGTAAAAGTCATACTTGGGGTGATACAAATCCCTCTTTAATGCAGGTCTCAAGAGCGTTTTTCTAGATTAGGAATTTGCCCGGAATAGAAGGTTCCGGAATCGAAATTTTAACGGAATGTGATGTAACTGGACTTGGACTCGGACTCGGAGTTCATTCCAGCCGAGTTCTCAAATATGCAAGTTACATTAAAAGTGTTTAAAGTTCCATTTGTGCCCAATGTACAGATGTAAAGTATTGTCACACACATGAATCAACTAAATTACTGAGGTGGCCAGGCTATGGAAGTGAGTACAAACGATGACTTTATTAATGGTGGACATGTACGATAGAATTAAAACATCTGTATGTTTGATATGCTATACATTGACAAAATGACATGTCTCGGAATTGATGCCATTGGAATCAGAACTGTCAGGAATTTGAGGGGTAGTACCATGCTCGAAAACTTTGATTCGGGAATCTAGAATCGCAGTTAGCTCAGACTAGGATAGAGTGAACGCGGGTCAATACGTAAAGTCTCAATAGGCAATGATTAAACTTTCAAAGTAAGCTGGTATTTGAATGCATATGGGCCAACCCGTTTCTCACGGTGCACTATCTCCACTGTGTCCTCTAAAGGACAATATGAGTAAACTAAGGCCCACCTGACTTTACTTAGCATATACACTATATAAAGTCGGCTGGGCCTTAGTTAGAGGACCGTTCAGTATCGCACAAAGATTCGGTCTCATGGATAATAAGCATTGATCTGTCTAATAAGTAATTTGACACACAAATCAATTTTAAACTTAGTTCAATAGACAATCAAGTGGCCCTGTAAGCCTGCAGCATGTGCATCTAATATCATCTTCTGATTCTAATCGTGAATAAAATTGCTGTTGGCGAGGGCAACGTCGATAATAGCGATGAGTGATAACTATATCGAAAATAATTTTACATGTTACTACCAAAGTGTCATCAATTTGAAAATTTTCTGTTACTACTTCCAGTAAAATGCAATTTGTGGTCATTTTGACTATTTGTAACGGGAAAGTAACGGGACCCAAATGTAACGCCGTTACAGTTACTTTTACACAGAATTGTAACTAGTTACTTGCTTCGTTACTGAAATGCAAATGTAACTCGTTACAGGGTTCCGTTACACAAAATGTAACTCGTTACAGTAACGGCGTTACTTGTAACTCGTTACTTCCCAACCCTGCTTAAAACATATTCTGTCGGCAAAAAGCTACGAAGGGCTTTTCAGTATCATTGTATACTAATGGAGTTCATCGTTCGTGCGGTATTCTGGCACTGAGTCGGTAAATCCTGTCGGTAAAGTCTGAAAAATGAAGGCAACATGAGGAAAAGAAGTGAAAGAAAGAGGACAATTTCTGTAATCAGTGCCCAAAATTTTCGAGCAGTAATGTCACTCCAGTTTCTTCAGTACGAATTCCATTCCACATAGCTAGATAGCATAAGTCCTGTCAACCTTTCCAAGTAATATGTAGGCAGGGTAGGCAGGGTACACAGGTTATGTACAGGTCGTAAATTTCATCCCATATCGCAAAGCCTAGTTGCTGTTTTCTGGTTGTGTCATGCGGTACGGTCAGTTGGTTAGCGACTCCTGGAGCAAAGTCTGGCTATTTTATAGCGTAGTCCAGGTGGTTTCGACACAATGTAGGCCCCTATGTTGTCCCCGATACAGTCTACAACTCCTACACTTTTTTACCTTCATAGCAGGTGTCGAATAGGCCTATGTACCCTCTTTGGCGTACATACTCTAACGAGTGCAGCCAATATAGGTGCAGGAGTAACATACGTCCGCCGGGCGGGCAAACAGTTTATATGTTTTCCTTTTTGTTCTAAATGATAACATGTTTTTTGTGTCAGCCTACCAAAAATTTTCGCGCCCTCTGCAATTTCACGATTCAGACTCAAAAGAACAGTATCAGTGTTCTCGGCTCTTGAAATATTAAGTGATATGATGCAAAGTACGTATACGGTACTCTGCCATTGCATGGGATAGTTAGGCTCCTTCATATCCCCTTCTCACCCCTCGACATGCTGTCGGAACTTGGGGTCGCTGGCATGGCCCTACCTCATGTTGGGAAAATTCTGTCACCACCCATGGTCGGTTTACTTATTTTAGCTTTCAGAAGGGTCATTTCTGCGATACTACCCAAAATTTTCGGTGTGCTTTGCACACTCTTACTCAGTTTCGTTACTAATAGCAAAATATAAAATAAACCCTTTCCATCTTTTCAATTAACTTAAGTAGAATTTATCATTTTATGTAAATGCCGGAAATCTGATCTCATTTCGCTAAACTAAGTTAACGTTCTCTTGAGTCTGTCGTTCGGTACGGCTAGTGACTCGAAGAGGGAAGTACAATGTAAGTTGTGCCCGATAGGGCCCAACTCAGGGCCGTCGCGACCGGGGATGTGGGGGATGTCTCACCCCCCCCCCCCCCCCCAAAGTTCGTCAGAGCGACGATAGTCGGAAAATCTGAAATGCCAGTTGGAAGTTCTGATATCTCAGTCTAGCACATTTTTACGACTGAGCCTATGTCAACTTTGTATATATTTTCCAACTAGACCAAGTGAGAATAATACCAAACGTTATTTTCCTCACGTAAAATCAAATCAAAGCTGTCCTTCTTTCGCAAATTCTTCTCAAACTCTCAAAATTTTCGCGCGCTCCGCGCGCTTCAAACCTTACCTCAGTGTTTTTCTTATTATCAATATCTTCCGATATCAACTTTCGGAGCGCAACAGCAGAAGTTGAAAGCTGTTTACAAATTACCAGGTGAAAGACTGGCTTTCTGAGTGGCATGTTGGTTTGTTGGATAATTGAAAGTATCTCGATGGAGATTCTGAATGCAGGTTTTATTGTGGAAATCTTATTTAATGAAAATATGGGCGCGCTTCGCGCGCATGCGTCACGATTTACAATCACTCTCATGAACATTATTAAGGTAATTATACCAGACACAGTACTATGGGAGCTAGGGCGCTTTAGCCCCTCTCCCCGAATTTTTTATAGACTAATATTGGTGAAGACATAGATATACTCAGAAAATATTCCAAATGTCTATTTATCAGGCCCGTAGCCAGTAAGTTCTGTAACGATTCTTTCTATAACTTCAAAAAATTTTCGCGCGCTACGCGCGCTTTCATCTCTAGTTCTATCTAGAGGTAACGCCCCTGTTTCAAACATATTGGATTTCAACGTTTCCACAAATGTTGTTCTTCGTGCAGGCGTGGTTCTAGAGAAACATGAAAATGCATCATTGCGCAGTTCTTTCCTCTTTTTCCTAGCTTTTAGAAGATTCTTTCTTCAGCCTCGCCATCGTGGCAAACATATTTTGTAAGAAAAAGATCTTTCAGTTTCGTAGGAGATCCTTAATGGGTAAGATGAAGAATGTAATCCCCGACGACGACCATGCAGTCACCCGAACAAATTTCTTGGTTTTGTCCAGATTCTTCAATAAAAGCCCAAACTTTTTCAACTTTCCTTAATGAAAATTCAATGTAACCCCAAATTTTTCGGCGCGCTTGGGGGGGTGGGGGGGTGTGGGGGCGTGGAGGGGGGGGGGGGTGGGGGGGGGGGCCGCGGGGGGCGCGGGGTGGTGGGGGGGCGCGGGGGGGGGGCGGGGGGGGGGGGGGCGGGGGCGGGTGGGGGGGGGGGGGGGTGGGGGGGGGGGGGGGCGGGGGGGGTGTGGGGCGGGCGGGGGGGGCGTTGGGTGGGGGGGGGGGGGGGTGGGGGGGCGGGGGTGTGGGGGGGGTGGGGGGGGGGGGGGCGGGGGGGTGGGTAACATAAGATGGTTAAAGTGACTAGCGCGAAGGGCGAAGGGAACTTAATGATAGTAGGCCTATCTGCACCATATGAGGCAGATATTGAAATTAATAGCATCCTGTCTGATTTTTCACTGGAGGACAATTGGAAGAGCTCTATCCTTTGGTAAACGACCAAAAAATGAAAAAAATTCTCTTCTCATATCATTCTGTAGGCTACTTCTAAGTTTTGAGTGCCAGAGATGGCGCCAGGATTTGCCCGACAGGTGGCCAGACGGGCGGAGGCAGCGACCTGAAGCCCCAACAGCCCCGATGCCGTCAAGGGGATGGTAGGGAGGGATCTGAAGAAAATCTGTGTACTAAACCATGCCATTGCGGGACATATATTTCATAAAAATGGGTGTATATACTAGAGGAACGTAGTTTCAGGGCTGATTTAACGTTTTCCCCAGAATCTAAAGTGTGAAATTGCAAAGCGAGCGAAAATTTTTTGGGTTATCCTTCACTAAAAAGAATCAGTATAAATATTAAAAGCTAATAAAGGTCAATTGTCCGGGCAGTTGGTCCCTATCGGGCATAACTTACATTGTACTTCTCTCCTCTTGTCACTATAGCCGTATCGCACAACAGACCCAAGAGAACATTGACTGAATAACGTGAAATGAGGTGAAATTCCCAACTTTTACATAAATTCATGAATTCTACTTCTTCAGTTACTTGAAAAGGTGGAAATGGTGTGTATTATATTAAGCTGTAAGTAACAGAACTGTGGAAGAGTGGACAAAGCGTACCGGAAATCTTGGGTTTCATTGTAGAAATGACCCTTTGAAAGCCAAAATAAGTAAACAGATCATGGGTGGCGACAGAATTTTCAGAGGGCTGGGCCATGCCTGCCACCCCAAGCTTCGACAGCCGAAGAGGTGGTGACAAGGGGATATGACTTATTATCCCATGTCATTTCAGGGCATATTTTACATGATATCACTTAATACTTCATGAGCCGAGTTGCGCACTTTATATAGTGTTCTTTCGAATCTGAAACTTGAATTTGCAAAGCGCGCGAAAATTTTTGGTACGCTTACACAAAAAAGATATGTGATCAAGAACATAAAGAAAACAAAAAAGAAAACTGTAGGGGTTCTAGACCATATCGGGGGTAACATACACATTATTGGAACACTTGGACTACCCAATGAAACAGCCAAACTTTGGTCCGTGAGTCGCTCACAAACTGACCGTATAGCATGACACACATTAGAGAACAGTAACTAGGCTTAGCGACATGCGATGAAATTTTCGACCTCCACATGAACAGTGTTCTGTGCCTTCATGTTTCGTGGTAAGGTTGGCAGGACATGTGCTTTCTAGCAATATGGAATGGAACTGCTGAAGATCCTGGAGTAATTATACAGCGCGCGTAGCGCGCCGAAAAATTTGAGTTCTTATTAGAGAAATTGTCCTCTCTCAGACGCCGTCGGGGGACTGCCTGCATACTCTATCGTATCGATTCAGACTCCCATCGGGGGCTCCCCGCCCCCCACCTGGCGCCATCCCTGTTGAGTGCTCAGTGTCTCTTCAATCTTTTTCTCTTCCCCTAACCCTTAAATCCCCCGACTAAGAGATTTCCCCCGACTGGCTTCAGAGGTGGGGGGGGCCAGTGCCCCCCCGGCCCCCCCTTTGAACACGCTACTGCTTAGACCTCTGGCGAACTACGATCTTGGAAATTCTTGGAAATTATACTTTTTGACCTCTGGTAACCCCTTGATGAACTCTGACTTCCAACAAACTCCAAAGACAAAAGGGTTCTTCCTTTGACCATAAGGCATCCACATACCAAGTATGAAAATCTATCCAAGCTTCCTACCTTAAGAAATTGTGTAAACGTCTTCAGGCTTCAACACCCCCTGGTGACTCCAGATGACCTTTGACCTCCATAAAAACACTTGGGATCTTCTTCCCACCATAAGGCATCCACATACCAAATATGGCATCTATCCAAGCTTCCTATCTTTAGATACCATGTTAACAAGATTTTCAGAGTTTGACCCTGGTGACCCCAAACAACCCTTGATCTACACAAAAAACTTGCAATCTTCTGACCATTAGGCATCCACATACCAAATAAGACATGTGTCCAGCTTCTCACAATGAGATATCGTGTTAACATGGATTCAGAATTTCACCCCTGGTGACCCCAATTGACCTTTGATCTCCACAAAAAACAATAGGGTTCTTCTCACCATAAAGCATCCACATATCAAATATGAAATCTATTCAAGTTCCTACCTTGATATATCATGTTAAAAAGGTTTTAAGGGTTTGACCCCTGGACCTGGTGACCCCATATGACCTTTAACCTCCACCAAAAACAATATGAATCTGCTTCTTACCATAACATATACCCAGGGTTTGCCCTGGCATTCTTTTTGTGAGGCGGCCACCTCACAGGTTTTGGCCACCACCTCACAGAAATTTGCAATACTTGCCACCTGTACTGTACAAGCTATGACAGTATTGATAGTTCTCACTCACGCGGGAGGCCCGGGTTCGATTCCCAGGTTGAGTCATACCAAAGACTTTAAAAATGGAACCTACTGTTGTTGTGCGTGATGCTCTGAATAAGCAATGGAGTAAAGGGAAAACAAGCCAGCGAGCAACAACTGGAAACATGGCCATAGCCGGCTTGACTTGAACGAATTGGGTGGAAACTGGGCCGTTAAACCTCATCTAACTGATGGTGTCAAAGCTGGCATAATATTACCACTATGAACTAATACCACCTCACACTCTCTAAAACCCAGGGGAAAACCTGCATATCTACATATGTAGAAAGTACAGTATGAAATCTATCCAAGCTTCCTGCCTTGAGATATCCTTTTAACAAGGTTTTCAAAATTTGACCCCTGGTGACTAGATGACCTTTGACCTCCACCAAAAACCACAGGGTTCTCCTACCGTACCAAGTTTGAGAACTGTCAGTTTCCCTTCTTGAGATATTGTGTAAACATGCTAAGTGTCACAAACACACACACCATCATGAATGCACCTGTAGGCTGTTGCTGTCTCTTATCATTGAAACCAAAAAAGGGAAACAAACTGACCTAGCTTTGAAGTTCATTAGTAATTATCTAAAGTCAAATGCATCCCTAGATGTATAGATGTTTGGATCAGTACCAAATGATAAATCAAACATAAAGAGGAGGTATTGGGAAAGGGCACACTCCTCAAATACCTCATACAGGGCCATAGCTTGGGTCATATGTTTTTGGGCTGGGAAGGTCCCAAATCTCTGACTGGTTGGATGTTTTATCCAACTGACTGGCTGGGGCATAAATTGCACCTTTTTTTGTGCCTTGTTTGTATACAGCAGTGGGGATCCTCTCTTTGTCACCTCCTAAAGATGGTGTCCTTGGGGAGGTCTAAGGGAAGGTAATGTCCCCGTCCCCTTTGAGAAATTTTTTTTAGTTTAAGGTTGATTTAAGGTTGATTAAAGTGCCATCCTGGGGAGGGTCTAAGGGTAGGGGATGAAATTTTTGTAAATTTAAGGTTGCTTAGCTGCAAAATGGGCTATTTTTAGGATATTTTTGGAGCTGATCATATATGGCTGGGAAATGTCCATAATTTAGTAAATTCTCATTTTTAGTTTAGCCCCCTTCCCACATTCACAAATTTTTCAGAGTGGAAAAATCTTGATGTACCATAGCAATTTGTACTAAAACACTCAAGGTCAATTGAATTTTTGAGTCTTGTCAAGCGATATCAAGACGCCGTCAAGATGCAGTACGGCAGTGCAAAACTGTCACGGCAGTGTTACAAATTATTACCTTAGCCTTACAGCTCTTGTCAAGATTTGTCTTAGCAACATCCTCCTCAAGTCATGCTAGACCGCAGCACCATCATAGTGGTATGATATCATCACCGTAGCGAAGTCATGGTTTGCTGCAGGTATTCTGGCCATTACAAATGAGTACGAATGAATAAGATGCTGTCAAGACACACCACGACAATGTCATGACAATGTTTCAACTGTCATACGGTGCTGCTGCGGTGGAACACAATTTTTTCCATAGCTACGGTAGAGCAAGATTTTTTTGAACATTCCAAAAAAATTGTGTTGCTCCAGGGTGGTGGCCCAACTCGCTATGGTGTGCTACGGTGGACCACGAGCATATGTATGATGTAGTGCGGTTGTGAATAATTGAAAAATCGTGCTCTACCGTGAATCGAAAAAATCGTCAATGTGGGAAGGGGACTTTAGGTGAAAGAAAAGAGTACGTTGTCTTAGAGAACAAACCTGAAGCCCCCCTTTTGGCTACTTTACTGCCTTCCATTCGGGCCAAGTTTTTATGCAAAAATACATTCGTAGAGTCAACAAAAACTTTCTTGGACTATTATGAAAATTTTCCTTTCTCTTGCTGTGCATTATAAAAGGGCATTTAAGGCCGGCAGATACATGTATAGGACCTCCTGAAAGCTCTGGATCAATCAAATACTAGAGCACCAATGGTGCTGAAGCTCATACCTTCAAACAATTAAGGGTCCCTAGCTTCTAGTGTTTATTAGTACAAGCACTATATGACTGTAAATGACGTGAAATGGCAATATGACCCCAAATCTCACATACCCTGATGGCACCTTCCCGAAAGTCACAAAAAATGTGTCATGCTATCATTGTTTGTAAGTTGTTTCATTCAAATTGAATACAATTTAAAAAAGCAAAAGCCCCTAGGGCCCATCTTTGGCCTTGGACCCCAAATTTCAAGTATCATTTTGACAAACCATCAACATTGTACAAGAGAATCTGTAGTTGAAGATGCACTTTTGCAGATTTCATAAAAGAGCCATGGGGCCCACATGGGATCTTGGACTGAAATTCCAGAAAACCATGAACAGATCACTAAACAAGCATCATTATAACAGACTATCAACTCTGTTAAACATTAACTGGAGGAAAAGTTAATCACTTGCAATGCTACACAAAATGGACCCTATGGTCCATCTTGTGCTTTCGACCCCAACTTGTTAAACACCCTAAAGGTACCACTATCCGAATATAATTATGACAAACCATCAACACTGTACAAGAGAATCTGCAGGAGTAAGCAATTTGCAAAATGTCATAAGAAAGGCCATAGGGCCCATATGGGACCTTAGACCCAAACTTCCAGACCACCATAAACAGATCACTATAAACCAAGCATCATTATGACAGGCTTTCGGGTCCATTTAAATAACATTAACTGGAGGACAAATTAACTATTTTGCAATATTTCACAAAATATTCCCCAGGGTACATCTTGGGCCTTGGACCCAAAATTTCTGTACACCCTAAAAGACCATTAACAGGGCATCATTATGGCAAACACACCACATGCTCTGACAGTGCACACACAATGGAAATACCAAATGGAAATCCCATTAAGCAGCTCCCTTTAAACTAACCTAAACAACTGCACAGGATTGAAATCTTCTACACAGACAGTTTTAGAGAGGGTGCACTACAAAGAAATGGGTAGTATTTTTTTTTTTTGTGAGACTGGTAAAAATAGAGGGGTGGCACAAAATTGGTTAGAAAGGTATCAAAAGTATTCTTCATCCCAAATTGGAGAAGTAATTTGTAAGAACCATTGACAGAGCTTCATTATGACAAATCGTCAACATTGTACAACACAATTTGTAGGAAACAAATTATTTTGTAAAATATCATAAAATGAGCCATTGGGGCCCACATGGGACCTTCGACCAAAATTCAAGAACACCATAACGAGATCACTAACCAAGCATTATAATGAGAGGCTGTTATGTTACCTCTCTTTAAACATTAAATAGAGAAGTTAATTACTTTGCAATATTTCACATAATGGACCCTATCATGGCCCATCTTGGGCCTTAGATCCAAAATTCCTGAACACCCCAAAGGTACCACTAACAGAGTAACACTATGACAAACAATCAACAATGTACACAAGAATCTGTTGGAGGAGGAGCAGTTTGCAGAATTTCATAAAATGGGCCATAGGGCCTACATGGGACCTCGGACCACAAATTCCTGAACACCCCAAATGGCCCACAACCCAAGGTACATTGTGTCCAAGTTTCAAACAAATCCATAAAAGCACATGGGAGGAGAAGCATTTTGAACAAGTGTAGACAGACAGAGAGACAGACAGACAGAGAGACAGACAGACAGAGAGACAGACAGGCAGACAAATAGATAGAGTGATGCCGCATGATCACAATAGCTCACACCAGCATTCTGGTATGAGCTAACCAGAATGCAAAAATGCATTGTGGTTTCGATGAATATAGCACTTAATGTGTAATCCCAAATAACGCCAAGATGTCCTGTTTCTTTCAGTCATTGGTTGAATGTGATCTTAAAGTGCTGGAAAATTACAGTTTCATGTTCATATTTGACCTTGGGAATTCTTGGGAATTTTTGCTTAATGGCCTCTGGTGATTTCAGCTGGCCTCTGATTTCTGACAAAACTCATAGGGGTTTTCTGATAGATTAAATGCAACATGGGAAGTATTTAACCTTCCTAACTTGAGTTATCTTGTAAACAAGGTTTTCAGAGTTTGAGCCCAGATGACCTTTGACCTCCACCATAAAAAATATGGTACTTCCTCTCACCATAAGTCATCCACATACTATGCATGAAATCTATCCAAGCTTCCTACCTTGCGATATCATGTTAACAAGCTTTTCACAGGTTGATCCCCAGTGGACCCATTTGACCTTTAACCTCCACCAAAAATGATATGGTTCCACATCTGACCATAAGGCATCTTCACACTACCTATGAAATCTATCCAAACTTCCTACCTCGAGATACCCTGGTTTTCAGACTTTGACCCCTTGGTAACCCCAAATGACCTTTGACCTCCATCAAAAGACGATATGCTTGTACCTCTGAGGATTATGCATCCACATGCTAAGTATGAAATCTATCCAAGCTTCCTACCTTGAGATAATGTGTAAACAAGGTTTTCTGAGTTTGACCCCTGGTGACCCCAAATGACCTTTGACCTCCACCAAAAACGATAGGGTTCTTCCCCTCACCATAATATATTCACACACCAAGTATGAAATCTATCCAAGATTCCTACCTTGAGATATCGTGTAAACAAGGTTTGCAGAGTTTGACCCCTGGTGACCACAAATGACCTTTGACCTCCACCAAAAACAATAGGGTTCTTCCTCTCATCATGATGCATCAACACACCAAGTATAAAATCTATCCAAGCTTCCTATCTTGAGATATCGTGTAAACAAAGTTTTCAGAGTTTGACCCCTGGTGACCCTAAACGACCTTTGACCTCCACCAAAAACAATAGGGTTCTTTCTCTCACTATGATGCATCCACACAGCAAGTATGAAATCTATCCAAACTTCCTACCTTCATATATCGTGTAAACAAGGTTTTCAGAGTTTGACCCCTCGTGACCCCAAATGACCTTTGACCTCCACCAAAAACAACAGGGTTCTTCCTCTCACCATAATGCATCCACACTCCAAGTATGAAATCTATCCAAGCATCCTACCTAGAGATATCATGTAAACAAGGTTTTCAGAGTTTGACCCATGGTGACCCTAAACGACCTTTGACCTCCACCAAAAACAATAAGGTTCTTTCTCTCACTATGATGCATCCACACAGCAAGTATGAAATCTATCCAAACTTCCTACCTTCAGATATCGTATAAACAAGGTTTTCAGAGTTTGACCCCTGGTGACCCCAAATGACCTTTGACCTCCACCAAAAACAACAGGGTTCTTCCTCTCACCATAATGCATCCACACTCCAAGTATGAAATCTATCCAAGCATCCTACCTAGAGATATCGTGTAAACAAGGTTTTCAGAGTTTGACCCCTGGTGACCCCAAATGACGTTTGACCTCCACCAAAAACGATAGGGTTTCTCCTCTCAATATGGGGCATCTACCTACCAACTTTGAGAACTGTCAGAGTTTTCCTTCTTGAGATATCGTGTCAACAAGAAAAGTGTCACAAACACACATACGCACACACACACACACATCCATACACATACACGCCATCATGACTGCATAGGTTTCTCTTTTCATCGAAACCAAAAATGGGGCAATGACATAATGCTTATTCTCTGTGAAATTTTAGGACATATGTACTAAATAAAGGCAACCTACACAGCAAGTTTCAAGTCAAACTAAATGCATTAACAGATATTGTGCTTGACAATTTTGACCCTTTTGACCTCTTGTGATGCCAAATAACCTTTGACCTCTACAAAAACAATAGGGATCATCTTTCTTATATGGGCCATGCACATTTAAGAATGAGATTCATGGAAGTTACATATCATCAAATAGAGGGTTCACAAGCAATTTCCAAGGTTTTTACCATTTGACCTCTGGTAACCCTAAATGACCTTTGACCATCACCAAAAATCATAGGGATCATCTACTCAAGAAGTATCTACATGCCAAGTATGAGATCCCTGGAGGTAATACCCTTCTTGAGACAGAGTGTTTACAAGTGAAGTGTCACATACATACATACATACATACATACATACATACACACACAGCATCACCATTGCACAGATTCCTCTGACTACATCAAGGAATCAAAAATGCAAATTTTGGCCATTTTAGGAAGCCATTACTACAAAAAACAATCATTTGAAAAGCTTCATAATAGTTATTGCAGAAGCCTGTTCCATATAGTCTCATTTGATAGGTTTATATCAAATTACAGACTGGTAGGATATGTATTTGCTGAGAAATAATACCTCGAACTTGACCAAAAAGACAGACATTTTGCTGCCGATTTCAGGAATTTCAGAGAATTTTAAATCCATCATAGTGCGACGAATTTCTCTGAAATTTTCAGGATATGCTATATTCATGACAGACTGTTCACACAAATATTTTGGGAATTTTTGAGTCGGCCGAGCAACAACTTTCTGCCAAATTGGGTGATTTGACATGGAATGACCCATATATTTAAATACAAACTTTTATAACTTAATACAATATCACTTTCCAGTATATCGAGTTTTCATTTAGGTTAACTCGTCCAGATCTCAATGGACGGAAAACAGTGAAACCAATGAGAGGAAAACATATGACGTAAAAGGAGGCAGAACTGACTACTGTAACAAAGTATTCTCAAAGAACAATCCCCCCCCCACCCTCCCAACACACACACTCCCTTCCTTGAAACATTGTTTGAGGTAATGTACCATAAAATGTACTGCAACATCAAGGTGTGGCTGCTGTAGAACTTTTAGGTCATTGCATGATCAAATGTAGGAGATCCTATCTTCACCAAAGGATACATCATACACAGAAGCAAATTTTTACAAATGAAAGCAGAAGTTTTAATCGAGACACTACTTTTTGATTCCTTGCCGAAGGCAGACAAGGAATCTATGCGATGGTGATGTCGTGTGTGCGTGTGTGTGTGTGTGTATGTGACGGCTTCGCTTGTTTACACGATATCTCAAGAAGGGAAAGTTGGACAGTTCTCAAACTTGGTACATAGATGGCCCATATTGAGAGGAAGAACCCTATTGTTTTTGGTGGAGGTCAAAGGTCATCTGGGGTCACCGGTGGTCAAAACCTGAAAACTTTGTTTACACAATATCTCAAGTTAGAAAGCTTGGATAGATTTCATGCTTGGTATGTAGATGCGTTGTGGTGAGAGGAAGAACCCTATTGTTTTTGGTGGAGGTCAAAGGTCATCTGGGGTCACCAGGGTCAGAATCTGAAAACCTTGTTTACACAATATCTCAAGTTAGAAAGCTTGGATAGATTTAATGCTTGGTATGTAGATGCGTTGTGGTGAGAGGAAGAACCCTATCGTTTTTGGTGGAGGTCAAAGGTCATCTGGGGTCACCGGGGGTCAGAAACTGAAAACCTTGTTTACACGATATCTCAAGTTAGAAAGCTTGGATAGATTTCATGCTTGGTATGTAGATGCGTTGTGGTGAGAGGAAGAACCCTATTGTTTTTGGTGGAGGTCAAAGGTCATCTGGGGTCACCAGGGGTCAAAGTCTGAAAACCTTGTTTACATGACATTACAAGGTAGGAAGCTTTGATAGATTTCATACCAAGTATGTGGATGTGGTATGGTGAGAGGAAGATTTCTGTTATTTTTGGTGGAGGTCAAAGGTCGTCTGGGGTCACCAGGGGTCAAACTCTGAAAACCTTGTTTATACCATATCGCAAGGTAGGAAGCTTGGATTGATTTCATATTAAGTATGTGGATGCGTTATGGTGTGAGGAAGAAGCGTGTAGTTTTTGGTGGAGGTCAAAGGTCATTTGGGGTCATCAGGGGTCAAAGTCTGAAAACCTTGTTTTCACAGTATCTCAAGGTAGGAAGCTTGGATAGATTTCATACTAAGTATGTGGATGTGTTATGGTGCAAGGAAAAACCCTATTGTTTTTTTGTGGAGGTCACAAGCCATTTGAGGTCACCAGAGGTCAAAAACTGAAACTTTGTAAACATGTCATTACAAGGGAGGAAGCACAGATAAATCCCTTCTCATACGTTTTATTTTTTTTTTTTTTCATTTTTTTGTGGTTATTCAAGTTTCGGTATAAAGGTCATGTGACATGAGCTGTTGTGAGCAGGGGTCAAATTGTGACCACATCATAAAAAATGATGTAGAAGAGAAGTATAAATTTGATGGATGAACCTCAGTGTAACAAAGCACCCCCCTTTCGGCAAGGAATCACTAAGCCTTTTGGCTTTCTGGTTACAGGTATTTTATAAATTTTACACAAACAAACGTCATTTACTTTGCAAAGATCCCGCCAAATACATGTGCAGGGTAAGAAGGAGCTAGAATCAAGCAACATCTCCATCAGCTTTCTTTGATTTGCATTCAGGGCAAAACCATTCCTCTTCCTCTAGTTCTGCCTCATCCCCATAAAGTTCCAAACACTGGTAGTGGAACCAGATGCTACAAGAATCGCAACAAACACAGTCCATTGAGCATTCATTATGGCAGCCCCCACAAGGCCATTGCACCCTCTTTGACTTCTTTACTTTCCCCTTCCCTTTTCCCTTCTTTTTGTTCATTGTACGTTTTCCTGTTTTCCTTTTGACCCCTTTTGACTTCTTCACTTTGCCCTTCAGCTTTCCCACCTCTTTGTTCATTGTATGTTTTCCCCCTTTGGTTGGTGCTTTGGAGCTTACAGTGCATTTGAGGACATCTTTGTGCACAACGTTCGTATATCTCCTGAGATGTCTTCTAGTCGGTAAAATAAGCATCCCACTTCTTCGCAGGTATTCATAACCAAGTGGGCTGCGTAACCGCAGTGACTGGCAAGTACTTATTACATCTTTGCCGTATCTTCGACCAGTGGCACCTTTGGCTTGAAGGACATCTTGCTGTGCTTTTAGTAATATCTTCATGTCATCAGATGCATACGGGAAACATTTTTCTAACAGGATTGTCATATCCCCATGGTCATTGTCTTCTATAATTTCTTCCTGAGAATTCCGGTGTTCATATATTCTTTTACAAGTAACACAAGTGTTCAATTTAGAAAACCAATCAACTACTTGTTTACAGGCCCTTGAACGGACAACGTATCTTGGTTTCCCTTCGCTATGTTCAATGTGTTGTATGTTCTCTTTCAGGTATCGACTTTCTTGAAACAGTGATTCTTCATATGGGAAGCCTTCACACAGTGAAATTTTCCGAGTAATATCAAGAACTAAATTAAGATATACCCTTGAAGCCCTGAATGTGTTATCTATGTCAAATTTACTCAAATTAACCTTGCGACCTCGGACCCAAAGTTCCCAGTCTGTTGTTGATAGCTTCAGTGTTTTGAGAACAGTGTTTCCATTCATTGACAGGTTAGAAGGGATGTGCAACAAAAGTTTTCCATCTGAATCAGATTGCATCAGTAGTACATCAGGTGGAATGAATTTTTTGAGTTCAGACAGTGTGGTATAAACTTGGTCAACCATAATCTCTTTCTGAATAATTTCAATGCCTTGAAAAAATCTATGTTTTTTTCCATTAAATATTCTCCTTACAACTGTTGTGCTTGGAAAGAGTATTTTGAGCATCAAAGATAGTGCTCTTGAACTGCAGTGACATCCCTTCTTGAGTTCACTTATGATGATTTCCCCATGTGAGTTCTCCCTGACACACTTTGTCAACCTGTAGAAAGAGGATATTGTACAACCACTGAATACACTGTAGTTTATTTTGTGCCCTGTCATTTTAGCCACTCTATGCAATACACACTTTAATTTTCTTCACAGATTACAGAATACTCATACACAATGCAAAAATATTGACCTCCCAATTGTGATAACACGTGAAGGAATTGCTTGGTTAGGATGCAGTGGTACACGTTACATGAAAGAAGCTATATTGCCTGGTCACGTCTTGAATTTTTGTAACTACTGTAATGTACACTGCCATACAGCTAATAGGAATATTTCAAAAGGGACAAAAGAGAGGGGGAGGAAGGGAAGAGGAAGACTCTGAGAAAGATGGGAGGGGGATGAAAATTGGAATTGCTGGGGTAGTGGGAGGGGATGAGGGGGAGGGGTAGGGCTGAGAATGAAGGGATAAATGTGAATGGCACTAGTTTGTTATTTACCCTTGGTTTAATATCCTCTATTTCTAAAAATTTGTGCTTCATAAAGGGGGTAGAGATTACACCACAAAGTCACCGAACCATTTTTTATGAATTGGCAGACAGTTTAGATGTCCCATTCTTTCAGTCACTGATCAAATGAGCTATCTAAATGTGTTGCAAAAATAGTTTTGTGTAGAAGATTTTGCTCTAGACCTCTGGCGACCCCAGATGACAATCTTGGGAATTCTTGGGAAATTTTGCTTTTGACCTCTGGTAATCCCGATGACCTTTGACCTCCACCAAAGATAAAACAGTTCTTCCTTTGACCATAAAGCATCCATGTACCAAGTATGAAAGCTATCCAAGCATCCTATCTTAAGAAATTGTGTAAAAGTCTTCAGGCTTCAACCCTCGGTGACTCCAGATGACCTTTGACCTCCATAAAAAAACACTTGGGATCTTCTCACCATAAGGCATCCACATACCGAATATGGCATCTATCCAAGCTTCCTATCTTTAGATACTGTGTTAACAAGGTTTTCGGAGTTTGACCCTGATGACCCCAAATGACCTTTGATCTTCGCAAAATAAAAAAAAAACTTCTGACCATAAGGCATCCACATACCAAATAAGACATCTGTGCAAGCTTCTCACGTTGAGATTTCGTGTTAACGTGGATTCAGAATTTCTGTACCTTAAATTTGTTGTTTGGAAAAGTGTCTTGATCAGAACAGTTCCATGTACACTGTATTAACTTAATAATGGTCATGGTATGGAGTATAAAACCATGATGAATGTGTGCAAAGTGCACTGAAATTTTTCATATGAAGTAAGATTTCCATATGACAAAACCTGCATTCAGAATATGCATCGAGACACTCTCAATTGCCCAACAAACCTACATGCCATTACTTGAGGAAAATAACATTTGCTGGGCCCTATTATTCTCGCTTGATCTAGTTGGAAAATATACCTGTAAACAAAGTTGACATTGGCTCAGTTGAAAAAATGTGCTAGACTGAGATATCAGAAATTCCATCTGGTATTTCAGATTTTCTGGCTATCGTTGCTCTGACAAACTTTGGGAAGGGGGGGGGGGTGAGACACCCCCACACCCAGTCAGGACGACCCTTACCTCGAATATCACCACCACTGTTTATGGTACTACTGTTACAGTAGATTCCATTCATAGAAGGGTGTGAATTTTTTAACTCATGGACAGTGACACCATGTTGAGAATGAGTTAATTCTGTCCCTAATAAATTATGCATTAAAATGTTTTATGGATTTTGTTACAGTATCTCACACCATTCAAGGAGTTGGGCAGGGCTGGAAGAAAGACATTAGTAGGATGTGGCAGTTTTCATACTGGTACCGTACTTACTATTAGGGCATGGAAATTTATGTATTGTATGTCAAAGTATAACAAGACCAAACAAAGGATTTTGTGTTATCTGATACAAGTTTGGTTGGGCAAGAAGGTCATAATGGACTTGAAAGGTAGGCCATTTTGTAGGGCACCAAGGTCAATGCACAAATTAGAAACCATGGCCTTTGCAACCTTAATGTGTTTTATATATTAAATGCCGTGACAACCATGAATGGTCATTCCTTGCTCTTCTGGGCCAATCACAACCATACAGCCCTTCCAAATAAGATATTGGCTATGTTAAAAAAACGCCTGAAGTAAAAACGATTTACTTCAGGGAAAATACACTTTACCTTGGCAGTAAAAGTCATAAAGCCATGTGCATGGCAAGTTAACAAAAGTCTGGCCTATCTACTTGTTCACAAACTTCTTCTACAGTAGGTTAACCTAATTTGTTTGTTTAAGCTTCGGAATTCCATTGATAAAACCAATACAGCCACTTTGGGGATTTTTCCCACTTTATTACACATTAAAAGAGATAAAATGGCTGGTTCTGAAATCTAAAGGTCGCACTCTGCCGTGTCACATTCATGTGTGTACAGTGATCACTTTCTTCACAGCATGTAGACAGTGAGTTTCCTATGTACAGTAAATACCGACCGTAACGAATTTTTTAATAAAAGATTTTCCATTAAAACTTGAAAAATTGCAACTACGTTTTGTATATTAAGCAATAATACTGAATATATCTGCTCAAGTTTCGATCGTGGTGGAAATTTTTTCAGGAAATGATTTCTTTTCAAGTCACTACTTGAAGCTTCATTTTGAGCCGTGTAGGCCTAGTTTGCAGCTTTCGTAACTGGTAAGTCCCTGTATGCGTGTCCTGCAATCTATCACCTTGGCAAAATTTTTGCCAAAGTCAAGTCAATTTGTCTCAGCATTTTACCTCGGCATTGCTGAATCCCGAGGCTATTTTTGAGGGCTGACCATAGCTAAGGGTTGAATCATGGAGCTACATTGTAAAATAGGGTTCAGCTTTGATAGCGCTATATACTGAAGTATGAACCGCCCTTAATATTAATTTCCATGGGTCCCTTCCCCCCATCTCCATGACTCTTCCCCTCTGTTTCCATAAGCACAGATCCCTCCCTAACCAGGGAGTTGTAATCTGAAGAGAGATAGCATGAGAAGTTAACTTTATGCTAATACTTTAAGACCTACAGTATTTATATAAGTGTTAAAAGATTACCCCACCATCAGCTGGTGATATGGCTTATAAGGACTTACTGCATGCCTTTTATTTAATACTTTCAACTTGCTTTCTTTCTCCTTGCCACATCATTCACCTCTAGTGATATCACTAGAGGTGATTAGCACAAGTTACGGGTAATCAGCCTGTACATAGGCTCCTGAAAATTGTCCCAGGTCTGAAACAAAGCTTGTGTACTTGGGCCCTGGAAAGGCTGGACGCCACTATGTTATTTCGACCCCGTCTGGAACATGTTTTTGGATACAAATAACATTGAACCATGCTCAGACCTGAAGGTAAATTCTCCAAACATTTGATCACTGAACGCATACTATACAGGTTCACAAGTGTAATCCCATGGACGAGGTGCTTGGCATTTCGTGCTGGATCCGTGCTATCTTCAGTCTAGTCTTGGAGGCCTGAGATTGAGCAGTGATGGAAATAAGCATTTCAACTTGCGTAGCAATACTGCTACACAAATTCAAAATTGTGTAGCAATTAACATCAGATTGTATAGCACTTTTGCGGAAGATGAGGGCCATCAAAAGGGAAATCACAAATGCCATCTTAGGGTGTGTTTGGTAAAAAGGGAGGATGTCATAGACTAAATAGACTTCAACTCAAGTAAGGGCAACTAAACAACTGAAGAAAAACTGAGTCTAAACAATTCAAAGTGATAAAATTTTTAACCTAGAAAAAAACCACATGTGGGTGCTAGGGAGGGGTGGGGTGGTCACAGTTGAGGAATTTGCAAACCCTATCCCCTACCCCTGGCCATGTACTCAAGTTTGATTGAGAGTAATGTAAGTTTCCAATCAACCCCACTGCATTTTGAATCAACTTGGAGACTGTAGAGTCATCATATATTTTGCAGTAGCTTCTCGTAACAGTGATATATAGGGGAAAATTTATAGTTATTTTTTTCAAGTTTTGACCTGCCACTGATGCTACCCTGTCAATAAATAAGCCGCCGCATGCTTATGACCATGTTAGAGAACAAATAAAACATTGGTGGGCACTTTAGAATCAAAATAATTAGAAAACATTGACCACTGCAGAGCTCTTCCAGTAAGTTTTTACAGATAACGTGTGTAGGTTAGGCTTTCAGTGTACATATAGGCTACACGTTAGGCAATGACAAAAGTGCCAATACATCCTGAAGAAAATTACATCGTACAAAAAAAACTTCAAACCTAAAGCTCACAAATATATTGCAGATTGTTGTATGAGGGTCTTTTGCACATGCCTTAAAAATATTTTTGATGTTCTTGACCACGTGGAGTATTTGTCCACACGTAAGTACCGTACTCGATCCTGCTTTGTGGAAAGTATGTGCTGTTACTATAGTACAAACGTGTATGCAGAGAGCAGTAGCTCCCTTGTTAAATCGAACCATGCATTTGCGGCTGAAATTCTTCCATTGAGGAGCAAGAAACTTTGTGTTTTTAATTTTTCCTAATGTCAAGAATGTCACTGTAGAATATCATCAGTTTATTTTATCTTTTCCAACGATCTTCAGTTCATATGGCAAACATTTTTTTCGACAGAGATTCTGATGGCTTAACCAAGCTACACTGCTACACAGTACAGAAAGTCTAATGTTTCAGCCAATCACAGCTGGTGTTTAATGATTGCATCGATTGGGAAATCCAAATGTGATTCATTCACAAGAAGTTTACATACAGTATCTTTTAGTGATATTTACTACATTTTTACCGTTGTTTATTCCATTTTTTCTTATGCTAGACACACATTTTCATTTTGCCATATCCTTAGGAGTATTCTTGTACAACTACTTAGTCCATTTGAAGTCGGCTCATACAGAGAGATTTAAAAAGAACGCTTCAAGAATTTGGAGGTCATTTCCATGATCTTCGAGAGTAACGGGTGTTACTTTCGGTAAAATAGTGGCACCTGGTAACATTCTTTTTATCTAACGGGCGCTCTGAAAGGTACATTATCAGCATAAAAAGAAAGAAGTCGGGAACCGGTCGAGGAATTTCAAATCTTGTTTGTTTGATGTACTTTTTTTACCATTTCTTGTGACAGTTAAGAAGGGATTGACAGCCACAACCAAATCAGGGAATGCATCGCAAAATGATGCTACACATAAAGAGAATTGCATCGCACATCGGCGGGTTTTGCATCGCAAATTGTGATGCGATACCGCTTATTTCCATCACTGTTGAGTTGATATTCCGAGTGTTCACTGTTCATACTGCACACTGACTTATGCACTGTACGCAACATGTAGCAATGGTATTGAACTCAGTGTACGTAATGAAATTTTCAACAAAGATTTTTTCGCACAGTTCTGACCTGAGGGTTTACTGTCGTGGGTCTCGAGTCCCATACTTTGTATGAATACTTTATATATGGGCAACACAGCCAAAATTTCAAAAACAATACAAGAAATTAAAGTAACTAATGATACCATCTTATCAATAAATAAGGCTTTCCATGCACAACTCAATGTTTAAGAATGAATAAAACTTTCTAAACACTATGCAACAAGAGCTATTGAAAGATGTAAATAGCCTTCATGGCTATAGATCAAACCTTCACTTGCGGAGCAGATTACTGCAGATGATGTGTAGGTTAGGTTCGTGGCGTACATACAAATCATGTTAGACAAGGCATTTTTGTTTTTTCATGAAATGGCCATTGACCTAAATTCCTGAACACCCTGTATGGGGGTAGTCCAAAGTTCTATCACACCAATACACACGCAAAAGTATCCCTTCTTCATAAACAGGTAAGGCTTTTTTCGTTTTTCCATAAAATGACACCCAAATGACCACTAGATAGTCTTTGACTCCAAATCTCTGACCATCACTGATAAACCAATTAGGCCTATCTAGTCATCGGGGGCATCCCACGAGACCGAGACCGAAAACGAAAAAAGGTTTGCGAGACCGAAAATGAGGAAGGGTCTGTAAGACCGACAACTGAGAAAAGGTCCACGAGACCGAAATGAGAAAGGTTCGTGAGACTGAAAATAAGAAAAGGTCAGGGAGACCGAAAATAAGAAAAGGTCCACTAGACAAAAATGAGAAAAGGTCCGCAAGACCGATAAGGAGAAAGGGTCTGCGAAACCGACAGAAGTATCAGTCCGCCGTACTGTTACACTCTGCTTTAAGTTAAGGCTGGCACCCTGTAGTATAAACCTTTTGCAAACTAGTGCATTGCCCTTGCAACACCACCCTTCTGGTATTAAACATTCCCATCTCGCGAGCGGATTTTTAATTTCAGCCTCCCGGACCTTCGGTCTTGTGAACCCTCTTTCATTTTCGGTCTCACGGACCCTATTTCATTAACAGTTTCGCTGAACCTGTTTCATTTTTGGTCTGGTGGACCTTATTTTTTTTCGGTCTCGCGGACCTTCAGCCTCGCAGACCTTATTTCATTTTCGGTCTCGGGGACCTACGGTCTCGTGAACCCTACTTCATTTTCGGTCTAGCAGACCTAGTCATCAATGTGAATTAAGTTTCATCAGAATTGGTCCAAGCATGTGTTTATGGACTGTCTAAAGTTTTGAATACTTTCTCGGAACAGTGTTATGGGCTTGTCTACAATGAAGGGAAATATTCATCTGGTGGTTTTTGCTATGTATGATGATATTTTGAAAGATGTCAGTATGGTTTGGTGATTTTATAGGTCACCATACTTGGAGGACTGCAGAGAGATAATAAAGACAATTTTATCAATGCCCAAGTTATATTTAAAGGCTGTTTTGGGGAGAATTTGGGGTTATTTTGGCCTTTTTTTCCACTTATAAATGTGACATTAGATGTGGTGTAAATTTATACTGTGAATAGGACCTTTGTAACTGTGACTGATGCAAATTCTTTGCCTTCATTCACAAATGGAATGTACAAAATGAATGGTAAATGATAAAATGGATATTTTTAGGTGCACAAACACTGCAAGATTTAATCAGCAATTTAGAGTAAAATTTTGAGATTTGTCTGTCCTCTGGATATTAAATCTTAATAGTTCATGATATTTTAATTGAAAGAAATGATTTCCAGATCTAAAATTATGATGTAACACTTAAATTAATCACATGAAGTACCACAAACGAAATAATCCAGCAGTAAATGCATCATAGCTGATTGCAGAGCATGTATGTAACATACGTATCTGTCCCCTGATGGTTACGTAACTATCATGTTAACAGGCCCACAGGACGCAAATTTGCAGAGAATTTGATGAAACTGCATTTGTTTGCAGGCTATATGTTTGTCACTGGTTTGTTTGCGTTCCTTTTATGTTTTTGCTTACAACAAGGGTATGAGAGCCTTCAAGGTGATGTCTGTCCTACAGTACTGTATATGTTACATCAGGGTTCTAGCTAGAAAAAATTTCAAACCGGGTGGGAGTAAATCGACTTCGCATCATTCTCACGTGATGTTGGCCACATCTCAAGAACTAAATAACATTGTCTGTGGTCAGTTGCATGATTTTTGGTTGTTTCCAATACAATCATTCAATTGAATGTTATGCGTCTAATACACATGTTTACAGTTAGGTGTGTGACAAAACATCAAACTGGGCAGGGAGATTCAAACTGGGTGGGGAAATTTCAAACTGGGTGCAGCACCCAGTTTGAATGGCCTGGCTAGAACCCTGTATACGTAACCATGTACTTGTTGGTAATACAATGTAATTAATGCAGGCACATGGGGACATTGGTTATCTATGAATGTTCATATATCATCAGTTTACACTTCAGGAAAGAGCAAAACTTGTTTTACAATGAACCCCAAGTTCAAGTGCTTAATTTTCCTGAACATAGTTTAGTTACATACATAACGAGGATAGCCTCATCACCAACGTTAACATAAATCTCCCTACTAGTCCATAATTTACTACTGGTAATGCAATTTCATTAAAAATGTGTTTGCTGTTAATAATTCTTGTAAGTACAGGATTTATTTATACATATTTTCCTCTGTAAAGATTTCTGAAGCAAAGAGTTTCCATGTCTGTCCCTGTTACATACCTTACCAATTACACTTACCACTTAAAAAGTGATGATAGGTGAAAAGAACTATCTTCCTGCTCTCAGAAAAAAAATTGAGACTACCAATCAAACAAAATAATACAACAAAAATTTATTCTTAGAGGACTTCAATTTTCACCATCTTTGTAACACTTTTATACCACTTTATTGTAGATAAGCCCTTAATATATATGGGCAACACTGGCCTAGCCAAAACTTCAAAAATAATACAAGAAATTAAGGTACTAATGATACCATCTTATCAATAATTGAAACTTTCCATGCTCAACTCAATGTTTGACAATGAATAGAACTTTCTTTAAACACTTTGCAACAAGAGCTATACTAAGTACCCCCGTGATTATAGCTCAAACTAGGGCTGTGACCGTTTAGCGATTAATCGCTAAATGATCGCATGTGTAATAAACGTTTAGTACAAAGCTACCAGCGATAAATCGCAAAACCCGTTTTCCGTACGTAGTAAAAGACGATCTGCAGTCATTACAGAAAATTATATCTTCACTTTAATTTTTTTTGGAAAAAGTGAAATACATAAAATGGCACACATGTAAACATACGACATCAAAGTTGAGCTTCTATGAGCATCCGTGTTTGAGGTTCATAGAAACTATGTCCCCCAGACGTTCCTAACGCATTTTACATATTCATCATGTTTAAGAGCAGGTTTAAGGTCTCTATGTTGATCATAGGTACTTGCGATTAATCGCTAAACGATCGCAAAATTTTGCGATTAAACATTTAGTAATTTTGCTAAATGATCACAGCCCTAGCTCAAACCTTCACTCGTGTAGCACTAGCAGATTAACTGCAGAGACAGGTAGGTTAGGTTCTCGGTTAAATGTATTATGCGATAGGCAAAGGCATAAATATGCCTAGCCTCCATAAAGGAAGTTGCCTCAAAACTAGACAAAGTATTCCAAGTGAAGCTTGCGAATATATTTCGAATGGTTGTTTCAAGGCTTTTTTCACATGTCAGTTTCATGTTTACAGGTTTTTGGTTCAATGGCTGGTTAATTCTGGACACCAATGAAGATGTTGTTAAATTGAGACACAATGTGTTGAGTAGGCCTAAATTAGGCCTACACACTGCATGATGATAGAGGTAGCTTGCCTTTGCTAGCGGTTATCTCGCCAGGATTTCCGGTACGAAAATCTCTTCCCTTTGGAAATCAATTTTTGCATACATATTCACAGGCTGCAAAAGATCTCACTGCTAGTGTTTCATTGCTTTCCACAAAAATTATCATGCTGGCAATTTAAATTGATTCATGTTTGGACCAAGATTAGAACTGCTCTCACAACACATTGTGCAGGACTGAGTGCACGTATAATATATGTGCACAGTACATCACGAACAACCTAGCCAGAGTAACACCTACCAGAGGTAACATATTTGAATTTGGTCTTTTCACTTAATATACCTCAACGCAAATGCCTTACCTCGCAGCAGGTGTTATCCTGACTCATGCACACGTTTATAGCTTACCTTCATAACAGGTGTCGACTATGTACTACTGTATAGTGGAAAATTTTCACGGGAGTTAAATTTTCGTGCTTTTCGCGGCCAAGTATCTTATTGCGAATTTAAGACTCCCGAAAGTACTTTCGTTAGTTTGTACAAGGCTATGTTGGTTGCCTGCAACAGCGAATTCTTCACTCCACAAATATGTGAACAGGGCATAGATTCGCCAAAAATTAGCCTCGCGGAAATTTTCCGCTATACAGTATTGACGTACGTACGAGTGCAACCAATATAGGTGCAGGAGTAATACACGTCCGCCAAGCGGGCAATTCCCATGATCCCTTTAGATTTAGTCTCGTTTTCACTAGTTTTTGCCCACTAATCAGCTAAAATATCCCAACAAAGTCAATTAGTACAAATCTTTCACACCACATCTTTTCCCTCTACATTGAAACTACTTGCTCTCAAAATAGGGTCATCAACAGCCATAAAAAAGAGGATGCTGAAAAGAATATTAGCTACAGCTAGTGACCGGCTAGTGTAACAATATCTCAGTACATACATGTTATGTATTGAGATAATAACCGGACACAAATCTGTTTTCACAATTTTACATAAAATCAAGCTGATGTGGTCTCATTTGCGAAACCAAGCGACACCAGAGAGAAAATAAACTTATTTTTCAAGCGACTGACAATGCTATGGCAATGGGTAAAATCACCACAGTTCTACACTCCAGATTGTAGCAGATAAGAAATCTCTTTGTGCTACCTTTTTAATCCAGCTTACTGCTTATTGAAATCTTAAGAGCAAGATAATCGAATGATTACTAGATGACCTTGAATGCACAAACCTCACTTCAAATGAAGTTTCAGTGAGCTATCTCCATTAGGATAAAAACTCCCTTTCCTGACTTCCTCAACTCATTTGACATTTGCAAAAATATACTGGTATGGAAGATAAGTCCAATATTGAAGGGTACAAGGCAGGACATACCTGGAGTGAGTGGCCCAAAACATTCAGATACAGTACTGATAGCCTACGTAAACGAGACATGGGCTAGGCATATGGCATTGTTGAACATTTATGACAGGCAATAACTGAGCCCACACAAAGTTTCCTGGGAAGACAATTAACGACCAAATGACGTACATATCTATTTAGTTCCACATCATAGCCTATGTACTGCATATTATACTTGCCAGCTCCTCATTCAGCAACTTGTCCAGGGCTTGGATGAAATTGCCTGAGCAAGGACCCGTATATTTTCTTTTGTTTTTTGCTAAAGGCCTCAGTGTCCCACAAACTAGTCTTAGGGCACTCTTTAACTCGAGGATGTTGACCTTTGTGCCCTTTTTACTAATGAAACACTACGTGCATTCCAGATTTTGTACCCTTCATTTAGCCTTTGTGCCTGACAATTTACAATTGACTTTTATACCCTTAAAGCAAAGAAGAAAGTGGCAGTGCCTCACACTGACTAGTTTTCAGCCATGCTTGTGCGGCTGTAAGCCTGGGGATATGTATATATCCCAATCAGTCTCTTTGAGCCTAGCTGGAAAAGAAACTTCAGAATTGAAAACCTCTTTGGGAATAACCTGTTGGGTTCACAGACAGCCCATTCCAGAGGGTTTCCTTAATAGGTTAATGAAAACTGGACTATACATTACAAAATTTACCAATTACCGTATTTCACATTTGTCTGAGGAGTATCTTCCATCCTTTCAAGATTGGTGGGATGTATAAATACACAGAGGGGGACCAGTAATAAAGTTGTGGGCTAGCCTAGGCCTGGCCGAGTAGCTTTCAGCATTATAATTGGACTTTCAGAAAAATTTGTTAACAAATGCTCACCAGGTGACAATGGGTTCATTTCTAAACATTGTCATTTTAACAGGAATCTCCAACTCTACAGAATTTCCACTGGAATTCAGTTGAAAGTGCAGTTTCTTCCACAGTCTTTTAGGCTGTCTTCATTCTTTCAATGTAGAAATCAGCCCTGTTGAAATTTAAAGAAAAGTTCATTTGGTGCTTAATTGTTAGCCAAATACAGGGCATGTTACAAAAGATTTAGCAACTGGAGGATTGGTATCCAGCTGCAGAGCAAACATATGTTCTTTTGCTTTGCTTGAAATTGTGCTGTGTTTTCAGGTGAAAGATGGCATAGATAACTGCGCAGGCTACTGTCATGTGCAATCTGAATTCGGTGAATCATCCTGTTCGTCAACCCTAGGAATTGCTCACTTTTTAGGAATAGTTTCGCGCAGAAGTGATTTTATGTCCAAAGTTGTGTTGCAAGGGGTGCTGGATGTTCTGCTCCAACAAATGGCATGATTAAACGCATTCAATGAGGTTTGCAGTGAGCGCTAGAGTGTACAAATAGGCCAAGTTTTGTGTTTCATCGTGAGAAGTGTCCTACCTTGTTGTATGTATGTATCTATAATGCTGAGAACACTTGTGCAAAAATCATGGGGGACCTGCCAAAAATGGGGCCTGTGAGGAAAAAGAAACCCATGAAAATTGCTTAGAATAACCAGAATGCAAAAATGCATTAAAGTTTCGATGATATATGTTCTATTCCAAATAATGCTATGATGTCCCATACAGTGTTCGCGCTAAGGCGCGGGATTGCGTGAATCCCGCTTTTGTCTTTGGAATCCTGCACAAAAATAAATTTTATGGGGGAAAATCCCACACACTTTTCTGCAGCAGAGATCGTAACAACAATTATAATACACACATTAAATTACAATAGTATCTTTACCAAGTGATAACCCCCGCCTTGATTTTGAAAATCCCTCCCCAAAAAATTCCTAAACAGGGAATTCCCTCCCTGGTTCAATTCCTTAGCAAGAACACTGGTCCCATATCTTTCAGTCACTGAACAAGTGCTATCTTAACATGTTGGAAAATAATTTTCGGTTCATATTTGATCTTGGGAATTCCTGGGAAATTTTGCATTTTGACCGCTAATGACTCAAGATGATGATGATCTTGGGAATTCTTGGGGAAATTTTCCTTTGACTTCTGGTGAACCCATGAGATGATCTTGGGAATTCTTGGGAAATTTTGCTTTTTGATCCAGTGACCCCAGATGACCTTTAACCTCCACCAAAAATGAATTTGCATTCATCTTTTCACTATAACACATCCACAATTCCACATACTGAGTATGAAATCTATCCAAGCTTCCTACCTGCGTTATGGTATTCAGTGTTTGACCCCTGTGACCCCAGATGACCTTTGACCTCCAACAAAAATAATAAGGTTCATTTTCTCACCATAAAGCATCTACATACTACATATGAAATCAATCCAAGCTTTCTAGCTTGAAATATCATTTTAACAAATGTTTTCAAGGTTTGATCCCGGTGACCCCAAATGACCTTTGACCTCCACCAAAAACAAAGGGTTCTTTCCCTTACCATAACGCATCTACATACTATGTATGAAATCTATCCAAGCATCCTATCTTGCAATATCATGTTAAAAAGGTTTTCAGGGTTTGACCCCCAGTGACCCCAGATGACCTTTGACCTCCACCAAAAACAATAAGGTTCTTCCTTGTACCATTTAACAAATCTACATTCTAAGTATGAAATTCATCCAAGCTTCCTATCTTGAGATATCATGTTAACAAGGTTTTCAGCATTGGACCCCCGTGACCCCAGATGACCTTTGACCTCCATCAAAAACAACAGGGTTCTTTCCCTTACCATAACGCATCTACATACTACGTATGAAATCTATCCAAGCTTCCTATCTTGAGATATCATGTTAACAAGGTTTTCAGGGTTTGACCCCCAGTGACCCCAGATGACCTTTGACCTCCACCAAAAACAATAAGGTTCTTCCTTGTACCATAACAAATCTACATTCTAAGTATGAAATTTATCCAAGCTTCCTATCTTGAGATATCATGTTAACAAGGTTTTCAGCATTGGACCCCCGTGACCCCAGATGACCTTTGACCTCCATCAATAACAATAGGATTCTTCCTCTTACCATAACACATCTACATACTGAGTATGAAATTTATCCAAGCTTCCTTTCTTGAGATATCATGTTAACTAGATTTTCAGGATTTGACCTCAGATGACCTTTGACCTCCACCAAAAACAATAGGGTTCCTTCTCTTACCATAACGCATCTACATACTAAGTATGAAATTCATCCAAGCTTCCTACCTTGAGATATCATGCACACAGGGTTTTCAGATTTTGACCCCCAGTGACCCCAGATGACCTTTGCCCCCCACCAAAAACAAAAGGGTTCATTCTCTTACCAAAACTCATCTACATACTACGGCACAACCGAAATTCGAACCATAGGGACAATTAGTGTACAGGTATAGGGCAAAAACCAGAAAATTCATGATATTTACTACAAACCGGAATCATATCGGAAATTCTTCCAATATGCTCTTCCTTTTCACAAAACTAGTTAGATTATGCAAAACCAGAAAGCAAAAAGGCTTAGTGATTCTTTGCCGAATGGGGATGCTTTGTTGCACTGAGCCTTATCCCTCAAATTTATCTTTCTTGACTACATCATTTTATGATGTTTTAACAATTTGACCTCTGCTGACCTCTGAACACCACCAAATATAACAAAAAAGGAAAAAGGAAGGAAGTGTCTTGAAAGGGATTCAACTCCAATGGATCTTGGATCTTGTAAATTCTTGGCAAATTTTGCTTTTTGACCTCTGGTGACCCCAGATGTTGATCTTGGGAATTCTTCGGAACTTTTGCTTTTTGACCTCTGGTAACCCCAGATTACCTTTGACCTCGACCAAAAACAATAGCGTTCTTCCTTACATCATGGAAAATCTACACACTAAATATCAAAAGTGTCCTTCATTCCTATCTTGAGATATTGTTATTACAAGCTTTTCGGTTTTTCAGCTCCTGTGACCCCAAATGACCTTTAACCTTCACCAACAACAACAGGGTTCTTTCTCTCAACATGGCAAATCTATATACCAAATACGAAAAGTGTCTGTCATTGCTATCTTCAGATATAGTGATTACAAGCCATTTACATGATTTTCACAGTTTAACCTCTGGTGACCTCAGATGACCTTCGACCTCTACCAAAAACAATAGCATTCTTGATCTCAACATGACAAATCCATATCAGCCATTCCTATCTTGACATATCGCGATTTCAAGGTTTTCGGTCTTTGACCTCTGGTGATCTCAAATGACCTTTGACCTCCACTAAATACAACAGGGTTCTTCCTCTCAACATAAATCCATACAACAAATTCATTCATATCTTGAGATATCGTGATTACAAGCTTTTCAGCATTTTACCTCTGGTGACCTCAAATGACCTCTGAACTTCACCAAAAGCAATAGGGTACTTCCTCTCAACATGACAAATCTATATCAGCCATTCCTAACTTGACGTATCGCGATTTCAAGGTTTTCGGTCTTTGACCTCTGGTGACCTCAAATGACCTTTGACCTCCACCAAATACAATAGGGTTCTTTCTCTCAACATGACAAATCCATATACCAAATATGAAAAGTGTCGGTCATTCCTATCTTGAGATATTGTGATTACAAGCTTTTCAGCTTTTTACCTCCGGTGACCTCAAATGACCTTTGACCTTCACCAAAAGCACTAGGGTTCTTCCTCTCAACATGCCAAATCTATATACCAAATATGAAAATTGTTGGTCATTGCTACCTTGAGATATCGTGTTTACAAGCCGTTTAGGAGGTTTTCGCAGTTTAACCTCCGGTGACCTCGGATGCCCTTTGACCTCTATCAAAAACAATAGGGTTCTTCCTCTTGACATGACAAATCTATATACCAAATATGAAAAGTGTCGGTCATTGCTAACTTGAGATATCGTATTTACAAAGTTTTTGACCTCCGGTGACCTCAAATGACCTTTGACCTTCACCAAAAACAATACGGTTCTTCCTCTCAACATGACGTGTCTATATACCAAATATGAAAAGTGTCGGTCATTGCTACCTTGAGATATCGTGTTTACAAGCTAGGCATCACATACACACACACACACACCCCACATCACCATCGCATAGATCCCTTGCCTGCCTTCTGCAAGGAATCAAAAACCACAAAATAACACTACCTAGCTTGAAGATAAGATGAATTTCTGCCACGTCTGAGCGCTCGGAAGTGTTCGTTAGAAAAGATGATTGCGCAATAAAATCAACTCGTTAGCCTTGCGTCAGTTGTTTCTTTCTCGTGAATATATAATGTGTACATACATAGTACATTCACGACATAAGAAACGACTGGCATAGTGATTTTATTACGGAATCATCTTTTTCTGGCGAACACTTCCAAGCACTCAGATGTTGCAGAAAATCATCCTATTTTCAAGCTTGGTAGTGTTATTTTGTGATTTTCTTTGTATAATCTCGCTAGTTTTGTGAAAAGGTTGAACACATTGTAAAGATTTCTGATTTGATTCTGATTTGAAGTAAATATCTTGAATTTTGGGGTTTTCGTCCTATACCTGTAAAACTAATTGCCCCTAGGCCTATGGTTCGAATTTCGGCTGTGCCCTAGCCTAGGCCTATATGTGAATTTGAGAAGATCGAGACCATTCAAAATTTTTGAATGTGTGGTAGCCCAATTTTGACAATGGCTCATAGAAATAAAAGTAAGGGAGAATGACGTTTGTCGATCTGGACTGAAGTCATTGATTTGGCTAGGCTGTACGGCAACAGAGCACCTGCGCGTAATACAAATATCACGTCATTCCTTTTGCTCCAAGTATTGGCAAAGAAACTACAAGTTTTCAAGTTAGGAGTATAAAACAAAATACTTAAAGCACCATGAATTATTCCTATTGTGAAAATTACTCCTAATCTTGCAAAAAACGGATAAAATAAGCTATAACTTCTGCAGCAGAATGCACACTCTACGTACAGAGTCATACCAATCAACTGGTCTTTTGCCGTACAATGAGAGCGCCCTCACAATTTTCGAGGCTTCACCGGTTAAACATGCAGGAATGCATTGTGTGAGCGTTCAAGATGAGTTTGCAAAGGTTACAAGTACCGTATTTCATGCACTTGAATGTACGAAAGTCGAAAGTTTGCAAAAGTTGTATTTATTTCTTGCACTTGATCAGAAAGCCGTATATTATTCATATTGTAGTAGTGCTCAAGTATTTCCCCTTTATACTCTTTTCTTAAAGGGGAATTTTCATGATCCCAGACAGTTCCAATTCTCCCAACTATGCATCTTCTAGCTCCTCCCATAACTGTATGAAGCTCTTCCTTGTGCAGGAATAAACCTGTTTTATTGCTTAAGGCCATGTCCTGGTGAGCATACAAGGCTATAAAATGTAAAAAAATACTCTCTCTGCCTTGTGTGGAATGTGAGCTACTCTGCATCTTTCAAATTTTCAAACTTTGATGTCAATCAAAGAGCAGTCACCAACTGAGAATTTTGATATACTGTACCCACACTAAAAAAATATACTTTGGGGTGATGACTGTCTGTCTGTCTTTAATCATTTCTACCGGGGGGATGTAGCAGACAGCTTCTGCTATCACATGTTTACAAGTTAATTTCACCTTCTCACTCACCTGTATGCAAATTGAAGAGGTGTATTACATAACTTCCTTAGTCTTGCCTGTAAATAGCTATAGACTCTCACCCACCTGTATGCAAATTGCAGTCTACTACATAACTCTGGTTACCTAGAATAGGTCTAGACTACTCACCTGTATGCAAATCAATGTATACTAGGCAGGCCTTAACTTAAGCTTCCTTTGTTACCCTATTTTATAAATGCCAAGTTGGAAATAGTGTTTTACTTTTTATACTGAATAAATTTCTCATTGCCTCATTCTGTTTCTGTCGATGAGCCTGACAACACTACTTTCTGTTCCATTTCTTTACTCTGTGTGGTGATCTGGCCAACTGTGGGTACTGTGTTCTGGTGTGGAGTGCATGTAGGTGCCACTTATTCTGTACTGCACTTTGCCCTGGGCACTGTTACAATACAGTACATCATCTAGCCATACGGATAAGGTTATACACGTGGTATGCGTAGAAATAAGGTTAGGGTACGGGGCACGCATACGGACAGGGATAGGGTTATATATGTGATATGCATAGAGATAAGGTTAGGGTTATACCGTATGGGTGTATGGATACGTACGTAGAGATATAGGAGGGTTGGAATGTTGCACACTGAAGCAAAATATTGGAGATTGCGGAGACAAAGAAGGAAAAATACTCAAACCAGAATGCAAAAATGCATTGAGGTTTCGATGATATATGTTCTATTCCAAATAATGCCATGATGTCCCATATCTTTCAGTCAATGGTCAAATGCTATCTTAACATGTTGGAAAAATACAGTTTTGTGTTCCTATTTAATTTTGGGAATTCTTGGGAAATTTGCAGTTTGACCTCTGGTGACCCCAGATGACGATCTTGGGAAATCTTGGAAAATTTTGCTCTTTGACCTCTGCTGAACCCATATAAAACTCTTGGGAATTCTTGGGAATTCTTGGGAAATTTTGCTTTTTACCTCTGGTGACCCCTGATGACCTTTGACCTTCACCAAAAACAATAGGGTCCATCTTTTCACCATAACACATCCACATAGTACTGTAAGTATGAAATCTATCCAAGCTTCCTACCTGGAGATATGTGTTAACAAGCTTTTCAATGTTTGGCCCACGTTGACCCAAGATGACCTTTGACCTCCACCAAAAATGATTGAGTTCATATTCTCACCACAATGCATCCACATACTACGTATAAAATCTATTCAAGCTTTCTCCCGTGAGATATTGTGTTAACAATGTTTTCTGTGTTTGACCCTCGGCCACCCTAGATGACCTTTGAACTCCACCAAAAACAGTGGGGTACATCTTCTGACTATAACACATCAATTTACCATGTATGAAATCTATCCAAGCTTCGTACGTGGAGATATAGTGTTAACAAGATTTTCAGAGCTTAACCCCCAGTGACCCCAAATGACCTTTGACCTCCACTAAAAATGATGAGATTCTTGCTCTTACTATAAGGCATCTACATACAAAGTATCAAATTTATCCAAGCTTCCTACATCGAGATATTGTGTTAACAAGGTTTTGAGGGTTTGACCCCCAGTGACCCCAGATGACACTTTGAACCCCACCAAAAATGATAGGATTCTTCCTCTTACTATAAGGCATCTGCATACAAAGTATGAAATTTATCCAAGCTTTCTACACCGAGACATTGTGTTAACAAGGTTTTCAGGGTTTGACCCCCGGTGACCCCAGGTGACCTTTGACCCCCACCAAAAACAATAGGCTTCTTCCTCTCAATATGGGGCATCTATGTACAAAGTTTGAGAACTGTCAGAGCTTCCCTTCTTGAGATATCGTGTTAACAAACTTTTCAGGGTTTGACCCCCGGTGACAGCAGATGACCTTTCACCTCCACCAAAAATGATAGGGTTCTTTCTCTTACCATAACGCATCTACATACAAAGTATGAAATTCATCCAAGCTTCCTACCTTGAGATATTGTGTTAATAAGGTTTTCAGAGTTTGACCCCTGGTGACCCCAGGTGACCTCTGACCCCTACCAAAAACAATAGGGTTCTTCCTCTCAATATGGGGCATCTATGTACCAAGTTTGAGAACCATCAGAGCTTACCTTCTTAAGATATCGTGTTAACGAAGTTTTCAGGGTTTGACCCCCGGTGACCCCAGATGACCTTTCACCTCCACCAAAAATGATAGGGTTCTTCCTCTCACCATAACGCATCTACATACAAAGTATGAAATTCATCCAAGCTTCCTACCTTGAGATATTGTATTAACAAGGTTTTCAGAGTTTGACCCCCGGTGACCCCAGGTGACCTCTGACCCCTACCAAAAACAATAGGGTTCTTCCTCTCAATATGGGGCATCTATGTACCAAGTTTGAAAACTGTCAGAGTTTCCCTTCTTGAGATATCGTGTTAACGAGCAAAGTGTCACAAACACACACACACACACACACACACACACACACACGCACATACACACATACATACACACGCCATCATGACTGCATAGGTTTCTCTTATCATCGAAACCAAAAATGACACAGATATCGACTCGTGCAATTCTTTTCTGTAACCTAACATGCGAATTTCTGGTGATCAGCACGATTTGGTGAAAATTTTGCCACGTTTTTTACAGGTACCGTTGAGCGATTTCAAATCTTGAGTGTCATAATGTTGCGCACTAAGGTAAAAAGGGCTGCTGATTACCTCACAACGACCCTGCCTAATGTCAGAAAAATATGGATTGTAGATAAGAGATAAAAAGTATTTGTTCCCTTCACAAATTAGTCAGAAATTAGCAGTTTGAGCCACAAGCATCTCGATTTTTGTTGCCTGATTCGTTGACCGTGCCCATTTTTAAGCACAAGAAAAGCACCGCAGTGGAAAATCATAACCAAGTTCATAATTTAGCCACATTTAGGCTAGGCATTATCCCTTGTTCATTCATGTTACGTTATTATTAACTCAGTATTATACCTCGTGTGTTGATTTGTGGAATTGTCTTTACAATTGCTTTGCAGTGGAGAAATCCAGGAAATTCAAGGGGTGCGCAACATTATGTACTGCGCAACATTCTGTATCGCGACTATATAGGCCTATATACGCAATGGAGTTAGTGTGCACTTATAATATTTAAAATAACTTGCCAGCAGCTCGGCTCGCAGCGCTACAGGTTAGGGCATAGGTGCGCAATACAGAAAAGCTATACCATGGTCGTGTTGTTGAAATGTTCCGCGTCCGAACCTCACTGTCACCTTTCTATCCACACCTTCTTTTCTCAAGTCTTGTTACACTACTCCATCGTCACTCTTTGGAACTTGACTTTGGCATAAAGACCGATTGGGTATGACGTCACGCAAGGGCGTTACCGTGGCGATGAACTCCCCTTGGTGAAAACAAAACGTCGCAAAACTAGTACTGTACGTGGCCTGTCACGCTGTATATAGTCTAAAAGTACGACTTGCAGTTGTACAAAAGTTACACATCGTAAATATGTGAAAGCATTTTTATATAGACTAGACTTTCCCTGTTGCTCTAGACAACTAATTTTTGTCAGTAAAGCATTTTTCTCTTTTTGCAGGAAGTCTACCTCATTTAAAAGTTGTGTCACTGGTTGAATAAACCCCATTTCTCTATGCAGAGCTAGGCATTTCCTGGGGAGTGGTGTACGTCTTCCTGACCTTGTCCTGAGGTGAACGAACTTGTCCCTCAGCTTTCTGTTTCTTATTTACCAGTTCTTTTGAAGCACTTCTTTTGCGGGCACTATGATTATAAAACCTTTGGATTTTTGTCCGTGTGCTTCCGTCATCAGCTGGCTTATGTCTAAATACAGATGGCGACAAAGTCAGGGTGAGCTGGATCTGAGGATGGCTTGCCTAAAACTGAAAATGTCATGCATATATTAGTAAGACTTCCTGTCTGCAGGGGCGGTGTCAGGGTATTTTGAAACGGGGGGGGGAAGCATGAGGTGAATGATTGTCGTCCTGGGGAGGGGGTTCCCAGTCCCCTTTGAAACATTTTTCAACTACCAGGTAACCTTTATAGATGCAATCTGCTGCAATATTTTGCATCTTTTGAAGTCATATTTTTTTCCTGAGAAATCACTTTTCCACATAAGATATTACCCAAAATAGAGGGCAAAATTGGTCATTTTTGGGTAATTTGGGGTCGAAAAATCATTTTTCTTAGTCCCACACCTGAATGCCTTCTTGTTTTCTAAATTTGCTAGAAAAATGTATCAGATATAGGGCCCTAGGCCTACCCCAACCCTCCTCTTCTCTTATCTTTCGCTTCCTCCTTTCTTCTCTATCGGTTTCTCCTTTTCATCTTTTCCTCTTCTGTTTCTTCTCTTTTCCCCTTTTCTTGCAAATGATAGGGGACCATCGCCCTCTGCCCCCTCCCCTGCTTGTCTGTGATTTTATTTTTGCATGGTGATATGATGACAGTACAGTGACACTCGGATCGATGATGATGAGATGGCGAAAATAATGTTAATGATTAGGACGATGACGTTGTTTTGTGTTGCAAACACAATTTACAGCTAAGTTTTATTTAGGCAATCATTACTTTGTAATTTAATGGTTACATTTTAGTCGAGAGCAGCTTGTCTATACGGGTATGGAAAAAGGGGTGGGGGAGGAGATATTCAGATGAATCAAGGGAAAGGTAGTTTTGTGCTCAAAAATGCAGAGGGAGAGAATATTTTATAGGGGTACCCACTGCCCTCCCCGTCCCCTTTCCTCCTCCATGTAAATACAGACCAAGATCGAGAGGTATCTTCATGCACTGTCTCCCTATCCCTCGAGTAGCCTATGCATGACGTGAAATAACCTGTCGTGCAATAACACTCTGTTATTTAACTAGTTACGTTAAACATCCCCACAGTTATGTTCAATGAAATAATCAGAGCAAACATAGGCATATCTTCCTCCAGCTGATGACCATACACTTCCGTCGTTTCATGGCCTGCACCCAACACTTCCATTTTTCAGATTTTTTTCACGATCTGGAAATATTGGAAAGGTAATACCACTTTTCCCCATTAAATTGTGGTTTTTGCAACCTACGGCGACACAACTTCGCTGCATTTTGGTAATGTCGGTGTTTTCAAACAAAAAATATGCAGTGCTCAGGCTCTACCCACAGGCGCCCCTTAACATTGTATAGTATACCATATACTATGTATTATATAGACGGAAAGGTATGTCACAAATCTCCTAGCTCGAACAAACAACTTACGTTTCTGGCACAATTACTGCACTTTTCTCGCCAAATTTGTCTGTGTCAAGACTTTTGATCATAAGGTACCTCAAGGCAGCTCTTTTTCCCAAATAATTTCACTTGGCATTGTCTGAAGGATGAAATTTCGATGGAGTAACAGTATGAGGATGGTAGCTGCTGATAGGAGAGCATTCAGCACTTCCACACTATGTAATACAATACTCCTAAAATATTCTCTAAAGTTCTCTTAAGTTTCTAAATTTCTTCCGAAATTTGTTTAATTATGGTTCACTTTTTATTATTGCAAATCTTGCTGATATTATTGGCATCAATATGAACAATTTTTTAACATTAAATTTCATAAAATTTGAAAACCTTTTGAAAAGTGGAAGGGCTAGCATTTTCTACAAGCACTTGTGACAGTTGAACTGTAACTGTCGTACAGTCTTCAACTGCCACAATGCTTATAGTAAATGCAAGCCCTTCCACTTTTCAAAAGGTTTTCAAATTTCATGAATTTCTGTGTTCAAAAATCTTGCATATTTATGCTAATATGTATCTGGAAGATTTGTAATAATCAAAGCAAAACATAACTGACAAATTTTGGAAGAAATTCAGAAAGTTAAGAGAACTTTAGAGAATATTTTAGGAGTATTGTATTATATATGTGGAAGTGCTGAATGCTCTCTATCAGCAGTTACCATCCTCATACTGTTACTCCATCGAAATTTCATCCTTCAGACAATGCCAAGTGAAATTATTCGGGAAAAAGAGCTGCCTTGAGGTACCTTATGATCAAAAGTCTTGACACAGACAAATTTGGCGAGAAAAGTGCAGTAATTGTGCCAGAAACGTAAGTTGTTTGTTCGAGCTAGGAGATCTTGTGACATACCTTTCCGTCTATATATAGCATGGTGGGTCCGAAGTTCGTTCACCTTAGCCACTGAATCCGTCAAAAAATATAAACAGGTAGCACATGGTTCCCAGTTTTAGACATTTTATCCCTGGAAATATGTTATCTGTACAAAAAAGGATTTTGCCCTGGAATTTGTAGAGTGTTATTCGGAATTTTAATGATTTCATGAGACTGTCACTGACCTCAGGAATTTCTCTCCAGAGGGTCACAATTTCGTTCGCACATTTTCAATTGTCCCTTTTCGTAGAAAATCAGGTAAATATCCATTCACTTTGTCAAATTTCACATGTAAGAAAAGGACTCGCACCAAATTATTACAGTGTTGCAGTCACATCTTGTGAAATCACGAAAATATAGGATCGTTTGGAAAGTAGGTTAGGCTTGTTAGGTGAGTTGCCTAGGTAATTTCCGAATGTCAGAAAAATGTTGTATTCAGGCAAATTGGAAACATGTGGTTGGAATTTGGTTTACTACGATTGTTTATCAGTTAATGCTTGATATTTAGTGCAATTTCCCAATCATTTCATCCATTGTTCATTGAATTATGGATAATGAACGAACTTCGGGGGTGAACGAACTTTTGTTCCCTAACTATACTACATAGTATATGGTATACTATACAATGTTAAGGGGCGCCTGTGGCTCTACCCATGCACTTGCTTATAGGGGCCTAGGCCTACATGCTTTCTGCAGTAAGATAGTCGGCAACCACAGTTTGTTTTCACCAAGTTCGTGTTGCTATGCTCGGCTGCTATGCTCTGCCGATTCGGTCTATTGATATTTTAATTTGGAGGTTAAAGGGAGAATGCAGTCACCCCAAAAAAGAATTGTATAGGCCTAGTAGACTATCCTATTTCCTGAATGGCTCTTGAGAATCATGTGGCAGTATTTTTCTCACTCAATTTTAAAATTTACAAGGAGCAACTGCTTGATTTACCTAGAATATGCAATATTTATGTTCTAAAATATCATGAAAGATACTTGGAAGTGAAATAAGAAGAAATCTGTGACATTTAGCTATTGTTTCAAAATAAGTTTGGGGCAACTGCTTTTGAAGTTAATGCTAGGCCACTTCAAGGCACTGATTCTAGCCTAAATTAGTACCTCCCATACTTTTATTTCTGTGCAATGGCTATATAGCTGACCTAGTATGGGAAGCCGCACAAACCACAAAACGACCCAAATAGGTCAGCAGACTGCGGACTAACAATAGGGCCTAGGCCACTATACAAAACGTTAGGCTATAGGAAAATATATACTACATACTTAGTAACACTAAGTTACACAGGGTATAGGACACTTCTCAGGACGAAGCACAGAACTTGGCTGTAAGTAGGCTTATAAGGCTTTATATTACACTCTTACGCCCTTTTAATCAAGTTGTTTGTTGGAGCAGAACAGCCAGCACCCTATCTCAAACAACTCTGGACATAAATTCCCTTCCAAACGGAATTCTTCCTAAGAAATTGGATAAGGTAGACGAACCTGGCCACTGATAATCAAGTCCGCGACGTTTGAAAGTGGCCTTGCTTGGCTATCTAGGTCTATACATCTCAACTAAAACATCCACAGTAAGGTCAAGCAAAGCAGAAGATGATAAGTTCGCTCTGCAGATAAATACATCATTTGCTGAATCTTATCTAACGTTTATTGTGATTGGCCAAGTTTACAGTTGCTGAAACTCTATGCCAATCACAATAAACGTTACATAGGATTTATCGCACGGGCTCTTACACTTTCCAAGGCCAAACGTGGCTATTGCGGACGGCAGCTGGATGTTCCCTGATTCTTCTACCCTAGGAATAATCGGGAATAGTAAAGTAAAGTGAAGTAAGTAAATTTATGTCCAGAATTGTATTTGAAGGGGTGCTGGATGTTCTGCTCTAACATACGACGTGATTAAATTGATTCATCGAGGTTTGCAGTCAGTGTAATATTGAGTGTAAGTAGCATGGTGGGACCACAGGCGCCCCTTAACATTGTATAGTATACCATATACTATGTATTATATAGACGGATATACTTACATAGTATACGGTATACTATACAATGTTAATCAGCACAGTGCTGGTCGAAATTGATGTTCTTCTTATTGCAAAGTTAGGTCAATAATTACTTTCGATCAGTGTTTACAATCGAGCAAACTCATGATATACCTAGGCCTAACAAAGGGACCTCCCCGTTTCCCCTAATGAGTAAATTCAAAGTCACTAATGAAGGTGCCCTGCTAAAGCAGCAGGCCCCGACGGCCTTCCCTCTCGTATCTTGAAGCTGCTAGCCAATCAGATCGCTCCAGTCCTGACTGAGATCTTTAACTGTTCCCTCCGAAGCGGAGAGTTACCAGAGGACTGGAAAAAGGCTAACATTACCCCAATTTTTAAGAAAGGAGAGAAAGTTGATCCCAAAAATTACCGTCCGGTATCCTTAACCAGCATATGTTGTAAGATTCTAGAGCATATTGTCCACAGTCAAGTGATGCACCATTTGGACAACCACCAAATCTTGTCCGACTATCAGCATGGTTTTAGAAAACGAAGATCTTGTGATACTCAACTAGTCCTAACTGTTGACGACCTGGCCAGTGCCCTAGATAAACGTAAACAAGTAGATGTTGTCATCCTTGATTTTAGCAAGGCATTCGATACGGTCCCCCACTCTAGATTAATCAACAAATTATACTATTACGGTATAAACAAAGAACTTGTTGGTTGGATTAAAGCCTTTCTGTGTAGGAGAGAACAGAAAGTTGTTCTTGAAGGCCAGTCTTCTTCTTTTCTCCCTGTGGACTCTGGTGTACCCCAGGGTACTGTTTTAGGGCCCCTATTATTTCTATTATATATCAACGACCTACCTGACAACCTTAAGTCAACCACTCGGCTATTTGCGGATGATTCTTCTTCTTCTCGTGTACTGGCAGGGCTCTAAAAAAAAGGTAGAGCATATGAGCCAGAGGTGTGCGGGGAGGGGATATGACTTAATCAAAATGTAAATTATGCTTGAACGAATTTATACTACTTGCATTGACAGTCCCTTCAGGTAACATATTCCACTCCTTTATAGTTCTTGGGAAAAAGGAGTATTTGTAAGCATTAATACGACACGCAGGTTGTTGGAAGTTTTGCGTGTTCATTCTCCGAAGGCCCTGCAGTGTCACTGGTTTTAGGAAGTTTTCTTTAGGTATGTCAATAAGGTTCTGATTAATTTTATACAATAGGGTTAATCTGGAGGCAGATCTCCTGTTCTGCAAGGACGTCCAGTGGAGATCATGGAGGAGCTTGGTGACCGTTCCTTCCGTTTTACTATAGTTATGTGTGACGAACCTTGCAGCATTACGTTGCACCCTTTCCAACTGGCTACAATGCTTTTGAAGGTGAGGGTCCCAAGCAGGTGTAGCATACTCTAAATGGGGCCTGACTAAGCTGGTATAGGCAGTGGCTTTGAGCTGCTCGGTGCAGTTGGAAAGGTTCCTCTTTATGAGGCCAAGGACCCTACTAGCTTTTGTAGTTGCATGAGCAACCTGGGTGTCCCATTTCAAATTATCTTGGAGATGAATACCAAGGTAAGGATAAGAATGAACTGTTTGCAAAGTCTGACCGCCCAGTTTGTAATTAAAATGGGTGGTGGATCTACCTGATGAGATGTGCATAACATAACACTTACTAGAGTTGAAACGCATTTGCCACTTGTTTTGCCAAGCATTTAAGGTATCAAGATCTTTCTGCAGATCCTCAGAATCCTTGGTGGTTGAGATAGTCTTATACAAGAGACAATCATCCGCAAATAGCCGAGTGGTTGACTTAAGGTTGTCAGGTAGGTCGTTGATATATAATAGAAATAATAGGGGCCCTAAAACAGTACCCTGGGGTACACCAGAGTCCACAGGGAGAAAAGAAGAAGACTGGCCTTCAAGAACAACTTTCTGTTCTCTCCCACACAGAAAGGCTTTAATCCAACCAACAAGTTCTTTGTTTATACCGTAATAGTATAATTTGTTGATTAATCTAGAGTGGGGGACCGTATCGAATGCCTTGCTAAAATCAAGGATGACAACATCTACTTGTTTACGTTTATCTAGGGCACTGGCCAGGTCGTCAACAGTTAGGACTAGTTGAGTATCACAAGATCTTCGTTTTCTAAAACCATGCTGATAGTCGGACAAGATTTGGTGGTTGTCCAAATGGTGCATCACTTGACTGTGGACAATATGCTCTAGAATCTTACAACATATGCTGGTTAAGGATACCGGACGGTAATTTTTGGGATCAACTTTCTCTCCTTTCTTAAAAATTGGGGTAATGTTAGCCTTTTTCCAGTCCTCTGGTAACTCTCCGCTTCGGAGGGAACAGTTAAAGATCTCAGTCAGGACTGGAGCAATCTGATTGGCTAGCAGCTTCAAGATACGAGAGGGAAGGCCGTCGGGGCCTGCTGCTTTAGCAGGGTTGAGATCGTTCAGTAGCTTAAGTACACCTTCATTAGTGACTTTGAATTTACTCATTAGGGGAAACGGGGAGGTCCCTTTGTTAGGTATATCATGAGTTTGCTCGATTGTAAACACTGATCGAAAGTAATTATTCAGTAAGTCCGCCTTACCCTTACTATCAGATATCAGTTGCCCTTGATCTCTAAGAGCTCCAATCCCCCATATGTCCCGTTTGAGTGACTTGACAAACCTCCAGAATATTTTAGGATTATCTTCCATACTCGGCGTCAAAACATCATTCATATAATCACGATAGGCTTTCCTCATCATTTGCTGGGTTTGCTTTTGCAGATGTTTGTACCTAGACCATACTCTAGGGCTTTCGATTGCTTAGTTTTCTTAAACCATCTGCTTTTTAATCTTATTTGGCGCTTCAATATCCTTGACATCCAGGGTAAGTCCCTACTTGGTTTCACCAATTTAGTTGGTATATGGGTAGCCATCAATTTCTTAATTTCATCACGAAAAAAGATCCAACTTACATTAACCCCTTTGGTAATAATATTAGAAGAGAGAAACTTATTTTTAAAGTTCTCTGCATCAGCAAGCAATGGTTCCATATTGAGCTTTTTATACATGTAGATTCTACGTGGGGGAGTTTAGTCTTTTGTGGTTGATAACTCAATAGCGACAATAGAGCGTCATGGCTACATACACCAAGCCCTGGCATGTGGATTAAATCGTCAATTATAGTTGGGTTCGTAGTGAAAACAAGATCTAAGATGTTTTCGGTGTCCTCTGTTCTATGCGTTGGGTCAGACACCATTTGACTCAGACTGTAGTCATTGCTGATGTTAATGAGCTTTTGGCATAAGCCACTCTTGTAGGCATTCACCTTGACGGCATTTGAGTTCCAATCAATGTCACCTAAGTTAAAATCACCAGATACAAAGATATTTGAAGTATTGGTTTTGCTGACAACCATGTTCAGAGAGTTATTAAATTGATCAAGGCTGTAGTCGTTGTCCTTGGGCGGTCTATAAAAGCACCCAATGAACAAAGACCTACTGCTTTTCATTTGGAGCTGAGCCCAAAGTACCTCGCAATCAGAATCAAAGTCAGGGCGATGAGTGAGAACTAGGGTATTCTTATAAGCAATGAAAACACCGCCTCCAGTGGTGTTAGTTGTACGGTCCTTTCTAATGACTTCATAGTTATCAGGGAATATTTCCCCATTTGAAATGGAACTGTTTAGCCAAGACTCTGTACCCAAAATAATATCCGGGTCCGTAGTTTGGATCAGATTTGCAAGTTCCCGTACTTTACCCTTCACACTCTGACAATTCACTGTAACTATTTTAAGGGTCTCGGATCTTTGCTTCTTGGAAGTACAGACACCAGAAAAGGATGCACCTGACAATGATGAAATTGATTCATTGTGGGAGAGACTGGACATACGATGGATGGTGCCAGCCTTCGGAGACGAAGTAGCAATTGGTATGGTGGCCTGAATAGAATTTTCATCCAATGGGGAAAATGGATTAGGATGCTCAAAATCGAAACTATTAAACAATGAGGAGCTAAAGAGCTAGATTGTCTCTTGTATAAGACTATCTCAACCACAAAGGATTATGAGGATCTGCAGAAAGATCTTGATACCTTAAATGCTTGGCAAAACAAGTGGCAAATGCATTTCAACTCTAGTAAGTGTTATGTTATGCACATCTCATCAGGTAGATCCACCACCCATTTTAATTACAAACTGGGCGGTCAGACTTTGCAAACAGTTCATTCTTACCCTTACCTTGGTATTCATCTCCAAGATAATTTGAAATGGGACACCCAGGTTGCTCATGCAACTACAAAAGCTAGTAGGGTCCTTGGCCTCATAAAGAGGAACCTTTCCAACTGCACTGAGCAGCTCAAAGCCACTGCCTATACCAGCTTAGTCAGGCCCCATTTAGAGTATGCTTCACCTGCTTGGGACCCTCACCTTCAAAAGCATTGTAGCCAGTTGGAAAGGGTGCAACGTAATGCTGCAAGGTTCGTCACACATAACTATAGTAAAACGGAAGGAACGGTCACCAAGCTCCTCCATGATCTCCACTGGACGTCCTTGCAGAACAGGAGATCTGCCTCCAGATTAACCCTATTGTATAAAATTAATCAGAACCTTATTGACATACCTAAAGAAAACTTCCTAAAACCAGTGACACTGCAAGGCCTTCGGAGAATGAACACGCAAAACTTCCAACAACCTGCGTGTCGTATTAATGCTTACAAATACTCCTTTTTCCCAAGAACTATAAAGGAGTGGAATATGTTACCTGAAGGGACTGTCAGTGCAAGTAGTATAAATTTGTTCAAGCATAATTTACATTTTGATTAAGTCATATCCCCTCCCCGCACACCTCTGGCTCATATGCTGTACCTTTTTTTTAGAGCCCTGCCAGTACACGAGAAGAAGAAGAAGAAGAAGAAGAAGAAGAAGAAGAAGAAGAAGAAGAAGAAGAAGAAGAAGAAGAAGAAGAAGAAGAAGAAGAAGAAGAAGAAGAAGAAGAAGAAGAAGAAGAAGAAGAAGAAGAAGAAGAAGAGAAGAAGAAGAAGAAGAAGAAGAAGAAGAAGAAGAAGAAGAAGAAGAAGAAGAAGAAGAAGAAGAAGAAGAAGAAGAAGAAGAAGAAGAAGAAGAAGAAGAAGAAAGAAGAAGAAGAAGAAGAAGAAGAAGAAGAAGAAGAAGAAGAAGAAGAAGAAGAAGAAGAAGAAGAAGAAGAAGAAGAAGAAGAAGAAGAAGAAGAAGAAGAAGAAGAAGAAGAAGAAGAAGAAGAAGAAGAAGAAGAAGAAGAAGAAGAAGAAGAAGAAGAATAAGAATAAGAAGAAGAAGAAGAAGAATAAGAAGAAGAAGAAGAAGAAGAAGAAGAAGAAGAAGAAGAAGAATAAGAAGAAGAAGAAGAAGAAGAAGAAGAAGAAGAAGAAGAAGAAGAGGAGAAGAAGAAGAAGAAGAAGAAGAAGAAGAAAGAAGAAGAAGAAGAAGAAGAAGAAGAAGAAGAGAAGAAGAAGAAGAAGAAGAAGAAGAAGAAGAAGAAGAAGAAGAAGAAGAAGAAGAAGAAGAAGAAGAAGAAGAAGAAGAAAGAAGAGAAGAAGAAGAAGAAGAAGAAGAAGAAGAAGAAGAAAGAAGAAGAAGAAGAAGAAGAAGAAGAAGAAGAAGAAGAAGAAGAAGAAGAAGAAGAAGAAGAAGAAGAAGAAGAAGAAGAAGAAGAAGAAGAAGAAGAAGAAGAGAAGAAGAAGAAGAAGAAGAAGAAGAAGAAGAAGAAGAAGAAGAAGAAGAAGAAGAAGAAGAAGAAGAAGAAGAAGAAGAAGAAGAAGAAGAAGAAGAAGAAGAAGAAGAAGAAGAAGAAGAAGAAGAAGAAGAAGAAGAAGAAGAAGAAGAAGAAGAAGAAGAAGAAGAAGAAGAAGAAGAAGAAGAAGAAGAAGAAGAAGAAGAAGAAGAAGAAGAAGAAGAAGAAGAAGAAGAAGAAGAAGAAGAAGAAGAAGAGAAGAAGAAGAAGAAGAAGAAGAAGAAGAAGAAGAAGAAGAAGAAGAAGAAGAAGAAGAAGAAGAAGAAGAAGAAGAAGAAGAAGAAGAAGAAGAAGAAGAAGAAGAAGAAGAAGAAGAAGAAGAAGAAGAAGAAGAAGAAGAAGAAGAAGAAGAAGAAGAAGAAGAAGAAGAAGAAGAAGAAGAAGAAGAAGAAGAAGAAGAAGAAGAAGAAGAAGAAGAAGAAGAGAAGAAGAAGAAGAAGAAGAAGAAGAAGAAGAAGAAGAAGAAGAAGAAGAAGAAGAAGAAGAAGAAGAAGAAGAAGAAGAAGAAGAAGAAGAAGAAGAAGAAGAAGAAGAAGAAGAAGAAGAAGAAGAAGAAGAAGAAGAAGAAGAAGAAGAAGAAGAAGAAGAAGAAGAAGAAGAAGAAGAAGAAGAAGAAGAAGAAGAAGAAGAAGAAGAAGAAGAAGAAGAAGAAGAAGAAGAAGAAGAGGTCCCAAAGTCTTCATAAACTACCATAACTTTTCCTTTCCATGTCTTACACTTATATTGTAGTTGTTTTTTATCACTTTAAACCTCTGAAAAGTTCCGAAAATTTGAAATAAAATCATCAACTTTGCCTCTTCTTAACAATTTACTGTAGCGCTCGAAATATTTGTTGACATCAGAATGCCGTGTGCGTAACATTGTGACGTCACGCACAACACTTTGGTTACTGTAGTTCCTTAGTATACATACACATGACAATTGCATCTGCAAACATTCTTAATTGACGTAACGATGTAGCTTATTAGCATACTGATGTAAACAAAGTTCCATAGTCACACAGTAAATTTTACGGCTCGAAAAAGTTGCTGATTTCATTTCAGATTTTTGGCACTTTCCAGAAGTTCCCAGTGATTAAAAACAGCTGTAATACTCCTGTAAGATCTGGAAAAGAAAATTTATGGCAGTAAATTAAGATTTTACTCACAAAATTTGCTGTGAGAAGAAACACAATTTCAACCACTACACAGACGGCCGATCCCCCCGCTATTTTCAGTGGTCGGTGTAAGGACTGTGTATAGTGAGCTGTAGGCGAACGACCACAGTCCTTTACTGAGGACTAGGTGGGACTGGAATTCGGTCACCTTCACGAATGCGCGATGCTGTACAATTGGCACAGACTTCAATACATGGACAGGGGATTGCGCAATCAATACGGTCGCCACCGTTTGAACAAATTTAGGCTAACCAAGATGGCCGCCAGGGTTCTACCATTTGCCCAATTTGACGATGAATCTGCAACATTTCAGACAAAATATCAGTATGAATGGAAGAACAATATCACAGTCCTCCATTCTATTTGAGGAAATTGACCTGAGCTTGCATTCTTTCGAAAATATTACAAGTTTTTCACACAATTTGTCGATGCTGAGCCACTTGAGCAAGTCCAAACTTTTACACACAAGACTATAGTAGGCAGCCATATTGGTAAGCCTACTTGTGTACGTACGGTGGCGACAATTTACGCAAAGGACGTTAGTGCAATATGCTCTGTCCATGTATATAAGAAGTCCGTGACAATTGGTAAGGAGTGAACGAATTCCGGTCCCTGCCGAATTTTGGTCCCTTGTATAGGCTAGGTGTGCCTCGTCCTCAGAAGTGTCTTACCCATGGACTTATATTATGGACAGAGCATAATTGCGCTAACGTCCTACAGTATGCGTAACTTGTCGCTATTGTTCGTTTTGGAACCCATTGTGTAGGAAAGATATCCTCCATTAATTTGCAAAAGGTGGAAGCTATTTACCGGACAGTCGGGAAAATAACACGACTTTTCTTCCTTATTTTCCCAACGATTGGCCAAAGTGATGGCGCTATCCTAAATTTGTAGCCTCTAGAAATACTTGAAAAGTATGTCGGGAAAATAAGGTTAACTTTACTTTCCCGACAGTCGGGGAAAAATATTGGACATAGGCTAGGGCCTACTACCGGATCATGGCCACTATCCGTCCGGCAGACTAGTACAGTCCGATATTAGGAATACTGAAGTATTCATACTTTTTGCTAAAAAAAATAAGAGATATTAAGAGAGTCATTCTCAAAATGTTTTTAGTTGTATATTATCCACCTTTATTTGTAAATTGTCTAAGAAGAATTATTTTGAGAACGACTCATCATTTACCCTAAAAATGTGAAAGTAAAGATTGCAACCCCCTATTTTTCAATGGAATGGAACAACCGGACGGATAGTGGCCATGATCCCCTACTACCTTATTTTCCGGACTGTGGACGAAAGTAACGGGGCTATTCTAAGTCTGTAGGCCTAGCCTCAAAATATTTGAATTGTATGTCGGGAAACCAATGGTCCTTACTTGTGCTACCGGCGATCCTAGGGAGCAGTGGCGTGCACGTTTTTCTTTTTTTTTTTGAAAATGAGAAGTTCGCTAAAAGAAAAATGGTACCACCAAATAACAGTTTGAAACCTACAGTATCCGAGTCGAATTAAGCATTTTGTTAAATTTGCAACATGCATACAACTATTGAGCGCAAAACTTCAGACTGCATTTCTTGTTTCCTTACTTTATATTCTTGTTTGCTGTTTCTACTACTGTTCTACAAACAACTAGGGGCCTATGCTAAACACAGAAAATGTTTCTTCTGATAGTTTTTAAAGTAATCGAATGGGACTCAATGGGATTTGTCTGGAATTTTCTCCTGAGTACTGTACTCTGATAAGTCATCGAAGCTATGGAAGTCCAGTGTGCTGATCTGTAAGTAGTGTTAGTAACCACACATACTGTACGTACGTACACTCCACAGAATTATATATTGTCCTGTGGTAGGCCTACACACGCACACCGCACCACGCCAACTAACATTTCTTACGTACGTCACAGCTCGTTGGGGTGATATGATTGGTCGATTGCTGTCGGGAAAATAAGAAAACTAAACTTCCAATTTGCCCAACTGTCGGGCAAATAGCCACAACGTTTGAAAAAAGTACAACGAAGAGCTACCAAGGTTGTGTATGTTATTAAGGACATGTATGCCTTATGAGGTGAGGTTAGAGTATTTGGATCTTCCTAGCCTACATTGATTTATAGGCGAGCCAGGTACAACTATAGAATACCCCGCCAAATAAACCTCACCTCGCCTCCGGAGGCTCAGTCACCGTGAGGCACTAAGTAACAAAGTAACTTGCATTCCAGAATGGTCACTGTGACTGCGACTGCGCCTCCACTCAAAACTGGAGGCGCGGTGGACTTAAACATTTTGCAAAAACTGTTAGCCTTATGTACATAAAAAACACATGTAATTATAAGCAAAATAACACGAATTCATAAATGGCCACTGTGACTGCACTAAGTAACAAAATATTAAACTTGCATTCATGAACGGCCACTGTGACTGCGACTGTGCCTCCACTCAAAACTGGAGGTGCGGTGGACTTGGACATTTTGCAAAAAAACATTTAGCCTACATATGCCTATCATATGTTGACTCGTTCTCAAAATAACAATCTTTGGGGACCGTAGCCACTGCAACTTCGCCTCCTAGTTTCAAAAAGGCATTTGTCGACCGTGGCGGGGTAGGCTATTCTATGGTTACTCCGCGAGCCAGAGCTGATGCCATCCAGACTTTCAAAATTATAAACCATTTAGAGAGAATTGATCAAACCCATTTCTTTGTATTAAGGGACACTGGTCATGATACTAGACATTCCCAGTAGGCCTAGGCCTATACAGCGTTTATGCACTCAATTGAATGACGCACCCTACTAACCCCGGACATGGTCAGTCAAATGTGGGTCATTGACCAGTGACAGTGTGACTCACATGTCCGTCATTGTACCAATATTGTCTATCACTGGAGTGACACCCCTTGGTCTGTAAAGTGACTGACATCTGAGGTAACATGACTCACCCCTCTGTCACTCCAGTGATAGACAATTTTGGAACAATGATGGACATGTGAGTCACACTGTCACTGGTCAATGACCCACATTTGACTGACCATGTCCGGGGGTAATGGGGTGTGTCATTCAATTGATAAGTGCATAAGACTGGATAAGCATTGGCAGACTCTTAAATGGAAATACTCCATGGAAAGTTACCATAAGCTACCTTGGGAGATCTAGTGTGCTGCTACGTATGTTTTTGCTCCAGGATTGACAATTGTGGTGGGCATTATAAGGCTGGGTTTACGTACCTGGTCCACCAGGAACTTGGCCTAATAAGGCACGAAGTCCCTAGTGGCCCGGTTGGTTAATGGGGCAGATAGCTTCCTTAAGCTAGTAGTATGCCCCCCAAGCTTCTTGAATAGCAGTCCTGTGATCCTTTTGAACTGCAAGATAGTTTTGGCTTCAACAGTTTCTGGCGGCAGGGAGTTCCAGTCATCAATTACTCCCTGAGAAAAGTAGTAACGTCTCAGCATAAGATAGGGTCGTTGCTTTTATAGTCATTGCATGCCCCCTTGTAATCATGTGGGATTTCTGATGACATTTTAGTTGAAATAGATCATGAACAGGGATTCTGTCAAAACCTCTCATAATTTTAAAAACTTCAATCAGGTCAGCCCTGTGCCTTCTTGCTTCCAGTGACATTAAATTAGTACGTTTGAGTCTCTCTGAATAATCCTTATCACAGAGGTTGGGAATCAATTTTGTAATCCTCCTCTGTACTCCTTGAATTAAGTCGTTATCTTGTTGAAGATATGGCCTCCATACCTGGGAGCAGTAATCAAGGTGAGGCCTCACCAGACTTTTATAAAGTTGTAAAATGTTTGGCTTGCTTTTGTCCTCATAAACCATTTAATGAGCCCTACAGTACAATCTGGTTTGCTGTTTTGACAGCTTTAGCTACATGACCACTGACAGAAAGTGACTTATCAATAATTACACAAAGGTCCTTTTCTTCTGACACTTCAGTAAGCTTTACATTGTTGATAAAATAGTCATAATTTGGATTCCCTTTTCCAACGTGCATTACTTTACACTTTTAGATGAGTTGAATAACATTTGCCAGCCCTTGCTCCAATCCACTAATTTGCATAAAGTCGTTCTGTAGGCAAGCCGCCTCTTCCCCTATACTGACTTTCCTGTAAATTTTTGTATCATCAGCAAATTTTAGAATTTTGCTGCAAACACCTCTGTCAATATCGTTGATGTAAATAATAAACAGTATAGGTCCTAGCACTGAACCTTGTGGCACACCACTTGTAACAGGACACCAGCTTGACGAAACCCCATTAATAACCACTCTCTGTTTCCTATCAAACAGCCAAGCCCTAATCCAATTAGTGATATGTTTATCAATTCCATGAGCAGACAACTTTTTCAGCAATCCTTCATGTGGCACTTTATCAAAAGCCTTGCTAAAGTCCATATACAGAACATCAACTGGGGCACCGTCATCAACATACTTGGTCACATCCTCAAGAAATAACAATTAATTTGTAAGACATGGTTTTCCCTTGCAGAAACCATGCTGTGTCTCATGAATAAGTCTGTTCCCTTCCAGATGATCAATAATACTGTCTCTAAGGATGGATTCCATGACTTTACTACATATAGAAGTCAAGCTTATTGGTCTATAGTTACTGGCTAGGCTTCTTTTCCCCTTTTTAAAAATTGGCGTGACATTAGCGGTCTTCCAGTCTTCAGGTACCACGCCTTCCTGAAAACTTTTTGAAAAAATTAAACTCAAGGGTTCACTAACAACATTAGCTAGTTGATTGAGCACATCAGGAGAAATACTATCACCCACAGGAGCTTTACCAGACTTGAGGGCTTTAAGCTTGTCCGAAACTACATCACTTGGAATCAGGGTTGGCAGTTTTTGCCACAGGCGGTTTTTACCGGTAAAAACCGTCCCGGTAAAAACAGGTTTTTGCCGAAAAATGGAAAAAACGGCAAAAACCTATTCTGCTACATTGAATAAAATGTTGTTAACAAGGACTTTTTATGCTTTTTTTCAAAGTCTAAAGAAGAAAATCATGCTGTTACATCAAGATTAATCATTTTAGGCAACAATATATACCATATTAGAGTTTGAATGTGATTTGTTTAGTGATTTTGGCCACTTTTTGTCCGATTTACACTGTTTTGTGTTGAGTATACATACACTAGGTATATTTAATGCAGAAAAATGCAGAAAAATGGGAAGGAAAATCATGGAATAATTTAAGGATTTAGTTTCAGTTTGATGGGAAGCTTTCCTGAGCATACTGGCAAGTTGGTAACTCCACTCTTGGGTATACCTTTTCAAGGGGATCCTGCATCTGTGTAGGTCCTACAATAACTCAGTGTCTTTCAGTACATTGACCTCCAGTAGTGAATGTCTCATTTATAATTGAACCATCCACCTTCCGAACAACATTTCCACTTTCTTTATAAAATAAAGTGCTGGCTATCCACTTAAGTTTCTTTCATTCTAACATTACTATTTGTGGTTTATCAATTTTTTTCAATGAAGATTACTCAGTCAAAAAATAGACTCTTCGTATTTGTTTGGTCGTCCATAAATTCTTACTTAATTATCTCTCAGTATGGTGGACTTGAAATACCCAGAGAAGCTCCCTTGATGAAACTCATTTACTTCAAGTTGCTGCTTAGTCAGCATGTATGGCACTGTAATTTGCTTCTCTGCTGTGTCAAACTGAAGTTTCTGACATGATAAAGGAAGTTGCTCATCTGCCTCATTCTGCTACTGTACTCAAAATGTGTAACAGATATGCCCTGCCAAATTTGTGACTGAACTTATATTGAGAACTTTCATAACTTTACACATAATTTTATTAATCCTCATTTTGAAAAACTTTGCTTGATAAATCTAGTCATTTTGCAAACCAACTGTAATTTTCAGACTATTCCTGTTGGCATGTAGTTGCTTTGTTTGTGGTTACACTTAACATGTTAGGGCTTACATTACTATTGTAATAACTGAGAATATTTCACTCTTTATTCTGTGTTTGACAAGTTTTAGTGCTCACTTTTTAGGCAAAAAGAAAGTGTAAATGAATGTAAATAATTTTATCTCAACTGGTTTATCCATCATGTGCAATGGGGTACAACAGCTGCACTCTTCTAATTGCCAGAAGAGGTTTTTTCCATTCTCTCCCGGTTTTTACCGGTAATAACCAGTTATTACCAGTTTCTACCACTGTCCCGGTAAAAACAGGTTTTTTCCGGCAAAAACCCAACCCTGCTTGGAATGAAAGAGTTAGGAAAAATGGACGGATTATCATAATTGGACGGTTTATCATAACTGAAAAGACTGATGGGAGTGGGCATGGACTGAAGATCCTCCGTGGTAAACACTGATGCAAAGTAATTATTAAGCAATTTTGCTGTTTCCTCATCAGAGGTTATAGTCATGCACTCCATTAACATCGTCCAATGGACCAACCTTGTCTTTGATGTGCATCTTACTTCGAGGGTATTTATAAAAGGCTTTAGGAATGGATTTTATATTCTTTGCTAACTTATTCTCGTAACATTTGTTGGCTTTTCTAATCTCACTAACAACTATATTTCTTGACCTTTTATACGCTACATAATCCTGAAAAAGTCCTGTATTCCGTTGTCGCTGCCATGCTTTCAGCCTCTGTTTCCTCGCATTATGGATTTTACAGTTCCACCAGAGTGGTTTGATGGAACCATCCTTTCTGGCATTTTTAGGGACATAAAGATGGACAGCCTCTACTACTTTTGATTTGAAAAAGGCTGTTGCTTTATTCTTGTGCCCCAGTTCCTGTAAGTTGCCCTAGTAGGCTTACCAATATGGCTGCCTGTTATACTGTAGTCTTGTGTGTAAATTTTGGACTTGCTCAAGTGGCTCAGTATAGACAGATTGTCAGATTGTGTGAGAATTTAACTTGTAGGCCTAATATTTTCGAAAGAATGCAAACGCAGGTCAAATTCAACAAATAGAATGAAGGGCTGTGATATTGCTCTTCCATTCATGTTTATATTTTGTCTGAAATGTTGCGGATTCAGGTGCGAATGGAGAATCCGTGACCGGAAGTGACGTAAATTACAACTTAAAACTTACAAAAAGATCAGTGACAAGTTAAGTTCCAAAGGAAACAACATAAAGAAGCGTAACAAGACGTGAGAAAAGAAGCTAGAGAGAGAAAGGCATCAGTGAGATTCGAACGCGGATCATTTCAAGAATACGAACGCGGTATAGATCTCAGTACAGTATAGCAATTCCATGCCCTAACCGATAGCGCTGTGAGCCGAGCTGCTGGCTCAATTTGGGCAAGAAGGCTGGCGGCCATGTTGGCAAGCCTAAATTTGTTCGAACTGTGGCGACTGTATTGGTCACGTGATCCTCTGTCCATATATATGGGAAGTCCATGGTCTTACCTGGTTTGTCTAGCCTCTAGCCTAGGCCACAGGCGTGCCGACATGTACACGTTATAAATACTAACAAAGTGTATTATAAATGTACATACTGTATTATAGGCCTACTGTAAATCGGAATGCCTGTGGACTAGGCCTAGGCCTGCAGTAAATGTCTAGCCTAACTATAGTATATGGTGGTTGATTGGTTATCCGGGTCTTCCCGAACTTACCAGTTAAAACATCCCTTTACCAAAACGTCCCCACCATTGGTCACAAAGTCCCCGTGTCAAAATGTCCACGTACCAAAACGTCCGCGGATTCGGTAGTTGTTAATGTTAGTGTTATGATAATTTTTTTCAACTATTTGTGGGACTTAATGTTTTTATTAACGTAAGAAAGCTGTTTTCTGTTTCTTAAAGGGAAATAGGCCTGGATATTCTGGCAATTATACTTTACAATTTAAGGGCCGCAATACTTAAAAACTTTACGTGTTGTGCATAGCCTACTGTACATGCAGGTAATGCAGTTAGAATGTGAGTACATAGCTACGGTTAGCATGGCGCTAACTTAAGTTTTTTGGTGTTGTGATACTTCTGTTCCGAACCAAAAAAGATTTAGTAGGCCTACCTGTAATAAATTCATTCATTAAAGTTGAAAGAGGTTTTATCATAGGACTAGGTATCATTCATAGGCGGGGACATTTTTATTTTACATGTAATAACACGGTGATGTTTTGGTAAAAAGCGGGGATGTTTTGGTAGCTAAAAAGTGGGGACGTTTTGGTAAAGGGACGTTTTGACTGGATACCCTAGGCCTAGCAACTTTGGAGTGAAAATGAAACTGACTACAGTATGACCATGGGAACACTTTACTCACTACTCTGCTGGAGTGTAAACAATCCCTGGACTACACCATGTGCTGAATATGTACAATACGTTGTTTTCACTCCCACACATTGTTGTCAGGGGGGAAGTGACGAAGAAGATGTTGTTGGCCAAAGGAAATTTGGTCACTTAATTATAAAGTTAACATAGGCTATACTATAGCTATGTACAGTATCTTGTCCATCTGCCTTGTAGTCAAAATAAAACTGGCTTCGTTTCCAGACTCTGTAAAAGCTGACTTAAGTTCGTTTAAAGACAGTGCCAATACTTACTGTACTTATGAATCATATTACCACATAGCCTTCTGTACCTAAGACAAGGCAAATCCAATTTGCGTAACCTCTCAGGATAGGGAACTTCTGTAGGACTAGGAATCAATTTATTTGTCCACCTTCAGCCTTTGTACAGACTCAGTTTCATCAATATCTTTCCAAAGGAAAGGCAACCAAGCTGAAATACCATATTCATTTAGGAAGCAGCATTGATTTCTACAGCAGAGGTAAAGAAGCACTATCCAAGAAACAGAAGGTAATTCTTCTGATTGTACCCAACACAACATCCGCTCCAGCAATAATACCAGAAATTTGGTCTTGGAAACATACAGAGTAGGTTGTTATCAGCAAGGACACCAAGATCCCTTTGGCATATAAACTTGTCGCAAGATTATGTCTTGCACCATCATTAACCCCCTTGGGATAAGTAAAAGTTGGAGCAGATCTACCTAACCCTAAAATTTGGCGCTTACTAGGATGAAAGGTAGGCTGTCAGGTTACTGACCAGTCAAAAACCTCATCAATGACTAATTGCAGCAGGGAGGTGATATTACCTCCCTGATGCAGTAACTCACGATCCTCTCGAGAACCAGTTGCTTTATTAGTATTGTTCCTTCGAGATGTACAGTATACGAGCAAATAGGCGTAGTGAGGGGAAAGCACTTCCTTGAGTACTTACAGGAATGTATAGATGTTATCACGAGGAGGGCGGGATGACAAGAGCCAGCCTCAACACATAGAGCACAGTAGCTATGGTACAATGCACAAGGAGAATACACTCACTGTTCAGATGTTTGTGGGCATACTACAGTACATACTACGAGTGACTACAGTACTTTAGGTACAATAATACATAGTATCATTACATCCCCTTCTTCAGAGGAGAGTTGATTGCACCAGCCTACTTCCAAAGATTAGCAAAACTCGTATGGACACCTTTTAAACTTATCTAGTGCAGGAAGGTTGAAACATGATGGAAAAGGTGTTTATCTATATATATAGGTTTTCATGACTTTGAACTAACGACTTTACAAATGATTATCTACTGTATGGACTGTACAGTACATGTGGCACATCAACATGAACTAACATCTTTACCAACACACAAGTTGATCCAGAATAACATGTGCTGGTCAGAGGTCAAATATTTGTTTAGTTTACTGTATACTGCCCTGCCTGACTGGTTGGTGTATGGTCTGTTATGGTTTGTGTTTTGGTGAAGGGTCTGTTCGTTTTGTGGGGGTTTGCAAATGTGTGGCCTGTTGTAGTTATAAATCCTCTCCAGTATCGTGTGGGACCCTTTTCTCCCCTGCTTCTTTAAGTTGATGTCTATTTCGTCCGAATGTATTTCCAGTCTCAGTTAGAACCTCATATGATCTCAGTTCCTTTGTTTTGAGATTGCGGCCGGTCTCCAGAGAGCTGAGATGGGTCCTTCACTCTGACCACCTGCCCGGGGACCATTGGTGGGAGGTGCCATGTGCCCTTATCAAAGTCTGTCTTCTGTGGGGATTGTCATTCCACCATGAGTCTTTTAGCTACTTTGTCTCTGTTTGGTTGGTTATTCTGAATTTTTGTTGGTACATACTCGATCAAATTATTCTGTTAAATAACAGTTCCCCAGGTGACGGAAGATGATAATCTGTAGGTGTTGACTGAAGCCAGGCTGAGCATGGCCAGGTGGACATTGGTTTTGACTGTTTTGCCTCCTTGATGGTTTGTTTCGCTGTCTGCACCTGCCTTTCTATGAAGCCATTTGACTGGGGGTAATGTGGACTTGATGTCACATGCTGGAACTAAGTTCCACGATTGTGAGAATTCCTTGAAGATACACGTATGGCGTATATATTTAGGTCCGTTGTCGCTTATTCCCTCTCAGGAATACCATGTTCTGAGAAGATGCTTTTGAGCAGATTGACAACAGTGGGGCTGTTGGACCTTCCCTGGGGAATATAGACTTAAGGTGGACTTTGAGTAGTTGTCAGCCACAATCAAATAGTCACTTCCATCCAATGTGAAGAGATGAGTGTCCAGTACCTGCCCCGGACTTGTTTGGGATCTCGTGGGGTTCAGCTGGTTGAGCTTTGCTGCTTTCCATGCAGATAGGGAATGACCAGATCTGGTTAGATTTGGTCTAACCAGTGCTTCAATGTCCTGGTTGATTTTTGGCCAGAAACTGTTGACTTGGCTGGTAGTTGGCATTTCACAATACCCTGGTGTGTGTCATGCAGTTTGGCAAGAATGTCTTTCCAACATTGTTTTGGTATGACAATTCTTTGTCCCTTCATGATTACGTCACCTTCCTCCACTATCAACTCATCACGATAGGACCAGTATTGCTGTAGGGGTTGTGGCAACGACCGCTGTTTCTCTGGCCAGCCTTTAATGATCTGCTTTCCACAGGCTGTCATTTCTTGGTCCTCATTTGTAGCTTCCTTGAGTTCTGTCAGTTTACTGTACATTGGAGAAACTTGTGTTTATTCCACTGATTGCAACTGTTTCATGACTGGGTATTTAAGGCGTTGAGTCAGGACATGGTTTGGCCAAAAGCATTTTCCTTCCAGGTTTGTATGTAATTCTCATTTGATAGCCTTGCAAATGCAGTAACAGTCGCTGCAGTCTTGCTGGGGCAGCCATCAAATTTTTGAGGTACAGTAGATCATCTCCAGGGGTTTATGGTCAGATTCTACGGTAAACTGCTTCCCATGTACGTACAAGTGGAATTTTTCACAAGCGAAAATGACCGCCAAAAGTTCCGTCTCTATGTCTGCGTGCCACTTCTCTTCCTCTGTCAAAGACCTGGATACAAAATATGTTTGGAGTTCTGCATCAGGACCACACCAAAGCCATTCAGGGATGTGCCCACTTGAAGGGTGGGTCTTTTCGTGGATCTGAGTATGACAGTAACTTTTTCACATTTTATCATCTCTTTAACTTTTTCGGTGGCTTCCTGGTGTGTCTGTTGCAGAGCTCCCAACCCTCCTGCTATGGGTGGAAAATTTCTGAAAATCCTCCCTTGGTCCTGCCTTTCCGCTGTGTCCTGTTATTCTCCCACCAAGAGGAAAATGTTGGCTGTTGTGCGCCAGCTTCCATGAGTGGTAGTCAGAAAGCCATTGCAAAGGCATCTTTAATATCCAAGGCGTGCAAAATGGCTTTTATAAAGTTTTTGGCCGCTAAAGCCTGCTGTATTTCATTTCCAGTCTATATTGTGGTCACAGTGTTTCCCATTCATGCATCACAGACAAATGGGTTTTCTGAAGCTTCTAAAACACTGAGAAGTCTGGAACTTCTGGGCACTCAGCCCACTTGACCTCTACTGGGGTTTTCCCCTGGACCCCACCAGGGGTCCTATGGCAAGTCTCTGGATCCCACCCATTGAGGGCTTTGGGCTTTGCCCTCGCTGTGCACTTCATGCACATTTCCACTTGTCATATCCTTATATCCCTATTTTGAATTCAGAAATGTTGGGAGCCCTGCTGTTGCCACTCATACAGTACTTAGCATCTTTCTTTGACAAGTTTCTCAGGTTTGAGGTGTGAGTTGATTGGTTGGGGATGAACGGTGATAGATATGTGGCAGTGCCTAGTAATTCCTGGAGTTCACATTTGGACTCGAGTACCTTGAGATGTTCAACTGCCTCAGTCTTTTCTGGGTAAGGGTGAGTACCCTCAGCATTGTAACAACATATGCCAAAAAAGTTGATGGATGATTTCTTAATTTCACATTTGGTCCTATTGAATACTGGCCCATGTTCTGAGGCCACTCTAAGCATTTTATGCAGAGTTTTTATGTTTTCTCTTTAAACCCATCGTTTTGGCAAGTTATACACAATTTGCATCAGGAAGGGAAGGATTAAGTGAAAAGTAAAGTGTAACCCTCTACATGATGACGACATCTATGCATAAGTTAAAATAAGGGCTAGGCGATTGGTGAAATGGTTCTGGGACATGCCTTATATACTACAAAAATTTGTCACTCACCTAGCCTCTCAACACCTTAGCTCAAAAGGACATGGCTTTACTATAGTACTCCATCCCATTAACTGTACAGCCTGTTGGTCGTACAGTTAAACAGCCCATTATTTCCCACTGCCTAGTGGTCCTACAGCTCATTGGGCCTACAATTAGATAGTCTGTTGCTCCTGTAGTATGAGTAGACCAACAGGCCATATGATCAATTGGCAGTTAGCCTAAAGTGTTGAAGGATCAATGGGTCATGATGTTGTAGGACCAATGAGTTGTAGGATCAATGGACTGTAGGACTATTGAGCTGTAACCCATTGGATACACAATGATTCCATTCAAGTCGTTTAGAAATCTAGCTTTTCACAGTTAACCAATCAACTTTCCCTCTTGTTACTGCTCATCTTACGAATTGTCAGAGGATCTCAGTGATACCGCATTGGGCTTATGGAGAATCTGTATCGAGTTGTAACATCCAGATGAACATCAGATAATGGAGCATTTTCCGTGCAGTAGCATTCAGAGAATAAGGAGAAAAGGGCACACTAATCTGTCCCAATTTTACTTCCCGAGCCACCACTGTATGTCCTTAGGAGCATGAGAGCAGTGGCGCTAGCACAGGGGGGATGAGAGGCAGGTCCCCCAATTGAATTCTGATTTTTGGTTTCGATGATAAGAGAAACCTATGCATTCATGATGGCGTGTGCGTGTATGTGTGTGTTTGTGACACTTTGCTCATTAACACAATATCTCAAGAAAGGAAACTTTGATGGTTCTCAAACTTAGTACATAGATGCTCCATATTAAGAGGAAGAACCCTATTGTTTTTGGTGTTGGTCAAAGGTCACCTGGGGTCACCAGGGGTCAAACTCTGAAAACCTTGTTAACACAATATCTCGAGGCAGGAAGCTTGGATGAATTTCATACTTATTATGTAGATGCGTTATGGTAAGAGGAAGAACCCTATCATTTTTGGTCTAGTTCAGAGGTCATCTGGGGTCACTGGGATCAAACTGAAAACCGTCGGTAAATTTCATACTTAGTTTGTACATGCGTTATGGTGAGACAAAGAACATCATTGTTTTTGGTGGGGTTCAAAGGTCATCTGGGGTCACCGGGGTCACACTCTGAAAACCTTGTTAACACGATATCTGGTGGTATGAAGCTTTGATATAAAATCAGGGCTGAAATTTAGCACTCGTCCGATCGTCCGTGACGGGTAAAACTTGCATCGGACAACCACTTCCTCTCTTTGAACTTGTCCGATGGAGGAGTAGATTTTATTTGTAACTGAATAGTTCCCTACATCAGCAGGAAAGTATGTCACAAAAATCCCCTTAAGAAGTGGCATTGAGACAATGGTATTGACTACCATTCATCACTGTACCATGCCAATAAATGTGGCAAAATGCAGAATTTAAAGTAAATGTTTGTTTTCTATGGCAGAGACAGGAAATAGAATTGTTCATCTCTTGTTTGTTACTTTCATTCGGACAACTAAAAACTATTTCGGACAACCTAAATTTAGCTAAATTTCCTTAAAAATCAGGTCTGAAAATGTCCTATGTAGTATGTAGATGCCGCATGGTAAGAGGAAATACGGTTTCCTTTTTTGATGGAGTTCAGTGGTCATTTGGGGTTGCAGGTGGTCAAACTCTGAAAACCTTGTTAACACGATATCTGGTGGTATGAAGCTTAGATAAATGTCCTATTTAGTATGTAGATGCCTTATGGTAAGAGGAAATACCGTTTCCTTTTTTGATGGAGTTCAGTGGTCATTTGGGGTTGCAGGTGGTCAAACTCTGAAAACCTTGTTAACATGATACTGTATCTGGAGGTTGGAAACTGATGAATTTTCCTACACAGTTTTTAGATGCCTTATGGTAAGAGGAAGAACGCTATTGTTTTTGGTGAAGGTCAAAGGTCACTTAGGATCACCAGGGGTCAAAGCCTGAAAACCTTGTACATGATATCTCAAAATATGAAGCTTGGATAACTTTTATACTTAGTATGTAGATGCATTATAGTGAGAGGAATAACTATATTCTTATTGGTGGAGGTCAAAGGTCATATGGGGTCACAGGGGGTCAAACTCTGGTAACTTTGTTAAATGTGATATTTTGAGTTAGGAAGCTTGGATAGATTTCATACTTGGCATGTGGACACCTTATGGTAATGGGAAGAAACCTGTTGCTTTTTAGTGGAGGTCAAAGGTCATCTGGGTGTACCTGAGGTCAAACAGCAAAATTTCCCAAGAATTCTCAAGATAGTCATCTGGGGTCACCAGAGGTCAAAATGCAAAAATTGCCAAGAATTCCCCAAGATCAAATATAAAGACACAGCTGTATTTTTCAAACAAGTAAAGGTGGCACTTGACCAGTTACTGATTTAAAGAAATGGGACATTATTTGGGTAAAACATATCATCGAAACCTCAATGCTTTTTTGCATTCTGGTTCGTGATAATTTCAAAAATTGTGCATACAGTGTACATTCTTTTTGTGTTGTAAGGGAAATGACATTTCTTCTGCATTGTCATGATTGGAAGGTTACAGTAGATTTTGTGTTTGCACTGCTTGTTAACTACTGTTGCTATGGAAAATATTCCTGAGCAACCAAAAAGTGTATTTTACATGATAATTGCAAAAACTAAGCATAATTTATTTTGTCTTGAAAAGTAATGACTTTTTGTCTGTATTCCCATAATTGGAAGTTTATTCTGCTATCTGACTGCTGTTGCTAGAGAAAACTTTCCTTAGCAACAAAATTTTTTTTTTTTTTTTTTTTTTGTAATTAATCAAAATGTGTACAGTATATAAATGAGTCTTCTTTTGAAAAGGTTTCTCTACACTTTGATTGACAGATGAGATTTCCTTAACTGTTAGAGACATAGTACCAGAAAAAGTATGATAGCAGAAATATTAGGAGAAGATGTTGACGTGGAATTCTACCCTTCTTCAACCTTGTCAAAGGTGAACTTAATATTTTTTCTTTTCTAAAGACACAGTAGTGACATTTGTGATAAAGTTGGGCATGTCATCAAGTACTTAAAGTAGTCTGGGTAAGAGTTTGATGAGGTTTTACAGATAGATCAACACACTCTATTCAAGTCTACACATTCTTCTTGTTTGGATGTACAGTAAAGTGTTGGAAGAATAAAAATATTTTGGATAAATTTTGAATCAAGTGAAAAACTTACCTTTCTTATTTTTTTCTGCATTTTTTGACATGTGAAATGGTCAGGGCAATTTCATAATTTTATATCAAGGGTATGAGTTAAAAGAAATTGACTTATGAATTAAATCTAGTGATATGACTTGCAATATCCAAACTGGAAGTATAAATTGCTGGTATCAATTTATGAATAAAAGATTTATTATAAAATAGATAAGCAAATTTATAGTTAAATAGTTCAAGTCAAAATACTGGCAACTTCATAGTGACATAATTGGTGAAAAGCTAAGACTGCAGCACAATGATGAAAAAAGAGATCGAAAATTTTAAGTGGAATTGTGAGGTCAATTTGAATTTTGTTTTTCCTTTTTTGCCTCTTCAAGGCACAGCAGGAAGAGAGGGTTGCTGACAGACTCCTGGCTCTCCAGAATTTTGACGGAGCATTGGCACATTATGTCAAAGCACAAGGTGTGTAGTAATTCTGATGCCTACTGTAGTTCCTTTACAGCCATACTCTTTGAAAGACAAGGTCTTAAAAAAGAGCAATATATTTCCCAAGGCGAATGGTTGGGGCATAAGATACTCTTCAGGGGTCAAGAAAATTAAGGGCAACAGTGGTTATTGTTCTCAGATTAAATGGGGGTTGAAGATTTTACTAGAGGGAGGGCGCCGCCTTGTCGTGCCCCCCCCCCCCCCCCCCCCCGCCTGACTGTGGATCAGGTACTCTTGTTACGTAAAAAGGGCTAAAAAGGGTTTCTGCCAGTTTCTCCCTCATTCACACACTTTTAAGGTTTTAGTGCCCCAGCTCAAACTTGGAATAAGTATGAGGTCCGGACCTGATACAGGGCCCTGTATTTTGGAAAACTGAAATAAAGTCAAAATATGATAAGGTGTTACCTATCTGTGGCACCTTATTTCTTTTCTTTCCATTTACTGTTAAACTTATGAAACTGGAACTTTTTCCAATTTAGGGACAAGTTAAAGTGATAAAGAGATAGCATGCACAAAATTTAAGTACATTCTCATTTGTCTTATTTATGAAAAAGGGAAAACAGTAGCCAGAACTACTACCTTTACATAAACAATTTTGTAACGTGCAATGCATCTCATTTCGAAACAGCTTGGTTTGCTCAAAATGAATCCCAATAGATTTTAATTGACATGTGGGCCAGATGTACTAAGAAAAGTGTTTGTAAAAATCTACCTATCATGTGCGTGTGGATTAATTGTATTTAAAAATGTTCACTTAACTTGACCCTTGCATATGTTAGGTTTTCCTTCAAAGCTTTTGGACAGAAAACTTAAGAGTAACTTTGGTAAACATGTTATCATAACTTCTTTGAACAAGAACATCCAAATTCTTTGATATCAAATGGATGTATCAAGGTTAAATCCTAGTTTGGTTCTTGACCATTACATTGCTACCAATGGTGGATCAATTTTTAAAAGCCTTACACTAATCTTTCTACATTCAGTTGAAATCACTCTGGTATTCACTGCTCAGTATGTGATTCACCTAAATAAGTCCATAAAAGGGAATATTCATGAAATATTCATAATAAAATCACAAAAATTTGTATCAAATTTGTCCATCAAAACTAACTTATGCATTGGCTGAAATGGTATACTGAAACTTAAATTTACAAAGTTGAGGGACTTATATTTTGGTTTTTGGTTTCGATGATAAGAGAAACCTATGCATTCATGATGGCGTATGTGTGTATGTATGTGTGTGTGTGTGTGGGTGTGTATGTGTGTGTGTATGTGTGTTTGTGACACTTTCCTCGTTAACACGATATCTCAAGAAGGGAAACTCTCACAGTTCTCAAACTTGGTACATAGATGCCCCATATTGAGAGGAAGAACCCTATTGTTTTTGGTGGAAGTCAAAGGTCATCTGGGGTCACCAGGGGTCAAACCCTGAAAACCTTGTTAACATGATATCTCGAGATAGGAAGCTTGGATAAATTTCATACTTAGTATGTAGATGCCTTATGATAAGAGGAAGAACCCTATTGTTTTTGGTGGAGGTCAAAGGTCATGAAGGGTCACTGGGGGTCAAATTCCGAAAACCTTGTCAACACGATATCTCAAGTTAGGAAGCTTGGATAAATTTCATACAAGGTATGTAGATGCGTTATGGTAAGAGGAAGAACCCTATTGTTTTTGGTGGAGGTCAAAGGTCATCTGGGGTCACCGGGGGTAAAACCCTGAAAACCTTGTTAACACGATATCTCGAGATAGGAAGCTTGGATAAATTTCATACTTAGTATGTAGATGTCTTATGATAAGAGGAAGAACCCTATTGTTTTTGGTGGAGGTCAAAGGTCATCTGGGGTCACTGGGGGTCAAACTCTAAAAACCTTGTTAACATGATATCTCAAGGTAGGAAGCTTGGATAAATTTCATACTTGGTATGTAGATGCATTATGGTAAGAAGAAGAACCCTGTTGTTTTTGGTGGAGGTCAAAGGTCATCTGGGGTCACCGAGGGTCAAACCCTCAAAACCTTGTTAACACGATATCTCGAGATAGGAAGCTTGGATAAATTTCATACTTAGTATGTAGATGTCTTATGATAAGAGGAAGAACCCTATTGTTTTTGGTGGAGGTCAAAGGTCATCTGGGGTCACTGGGGTCAAACTCTAAAAACCTTGTTAACATGATATCTCAAGGTAGGAAGCTTGGATAAATTTCATACTTGGTATGTAGATGTGTTATGGTAAGAAGAAGAACCCTATTGTTTTTGGTGGAGGTCAAAGGTCATCTGGGGTCACCGGGGGTCAAAACCTGAAAACCTATTTAACATGATATCTCGAGATAGGAAGCTTGGAGGAATTTCATACGTGGGGAGTTGATGCGTTATAGTAGGAGGAAGAACCCTATATTTTTTGGTGGAGGCCAAAGGTCATTTGGGGTCTCCGGGGGCCAAACCCTGAAAACCTTGTTAACACGATATCTCAAGGTAGAAAGCTTGGATAAATTTCATACTTGGTATATAGATGTGTTATGGTAATACAAAAAAGCCTTTTGTTTTTGATGGAGGTCAAAGGTCATCTGGAGTCACCGGGGGTCAAACCCTGAAACTTTGTTAACATGATATTTCAAGTTAGGAAGCATGAATAAATTTCATACATAATATGTAGATGCCTTATGGTGTGATGAAGAACCCTATTGTTTTTGGTGGAGGTCAAAGGTCGTTTGGGGTCACTGGGGGTCAGACTCTTAAAATCTTGTTAACACAATACCTCGTGACAGAAGCTTTGATAAATTTCATACAATCATCGAAACCTCAATGTATTTTGGCATTCTGGTTTATGTCATAGTACACATCCCTTTGCACTTCTGTTTGAAGAAAGTTTTTGTGAAAGGTATTAGCAAAGTGTAGACCAAAGGTCTGCCTTTTGTTGGTTTCAATGAAAAGAGAAACCTATAGCATTCAAAGTGGCATGTGTGTATGTATGAGTGTGTGTATGTGTGTTTATGTGCATGTTTGTGACACTGCTCATTAACATGATATCTCAAGGAGGGAAACTGACAGTTTTCAAATTTGGTACATAAATGCACCATGTTGAGAGGAAGAATGTTTTTGGTGGAAGTCAAAGGTCATCTGGGGTCACAGTGGTCAAATTCTTAAAACCTTGTTAAAACAATTTCTCTAGGTAAGAAGCTTGGAAAAATTTCACACTTTGTATGTAGATGGGGTATGGTAAGACAAACAATTCAGTTGTGTTTGATGGTGGTCAAAGGTCATCTGGGGTCAAACTCAGAAAAGCTTGTTTAACTTGATATGTTGAGGTAGGAAGCTTGGATAAATTTCATTCTGAATGTGTAGATGCTTTATTAGAGGAAGAATCCTATTATTTTTGGTGAAGGTTAAAGATTTCTTGGGGTCACAGGGGGTCAAACTTTGAATACCTTGATAACACGATATCTTAAGGTAGAAAGCTTGAATATATTTCATACTGAATGTGTTGATGCTTTATGGTGTGAGAGAAAAAACCCTGTAATTTTTGGTGGGGATCAGAGTTCATCTGGGGTCACTGCAGGTTAAACCCTGAAAACCTTTTTAACACAAACAATATCTTGAGGTAGGAAACTTGGATAACTTTCATACTTAGTATGTAGATGCCTTATGATTAGAGGAAGAATGCTATTGTTTTTGGTGGCATTTGAGGTCACCAGGGATCAAACTCTGAAAACTTTGTTAATATAATACTCAAGGTAGGAAGCTTGGATAGAGTTCATACTTGGATATGTGGATGTCTTATGGTTATTTGAAGCAACCTGTTGTTTTATAGTGGAGTTCAAAGGTCATCTGAGGTCACAGATGTCAAAAAGCAAAAGTTTGCAAGAATTCCCAAGATCATTATCTGGGGTCACCAGAGGTTAAAAAGCAAAAGTTCCCAAGAATTCCCAGGATCTTTATCTGGGGTCACCAGAGGTCCAAGAGCAAAAGTTCCCAAGAATCTTTGTCTGGGTTACCAGAGGGCAAAAAGGCAACATTTCCTCAGAATTCCTAAGATCAAATATGAACACAAAACTGTGTTTTTCCAACACATTAAGATAGCATTTGAGCAGTAACTGAGAGAAATAGGACAACATGGCATTATTTGGAATAAAACATACATCATCAAAACCTCAGTGCATTTTTGCATTATGGTTAGTTTTTCAGTTCATAAGACCTGAAATTACATCATGAAATCTACTATTGTCAGGCATGCAAACTAAAAAATGCAAAATGCTTAATATAGTGTGAAGGTAATTAAAATGTTTTTAAAGAATATTATACCATGTGTTCTGACTTCAGGGATTTGCTCAAAGTCACTTCTGTGGAAAATAGCATCCCATCAGAGGAGGCAAACAGCATGGTTTCCAAGAATGAGAATTTTTCAGTGTTATATCATATAGACCAGTATGTTTTAAAATGCAATTAACAGACCTAAGCCTTATTCACTTTGTGTCATGGCCTGTGTAAGTTGTTTCAATACTGTATGACAGAGTTGGTAAGATGCACTCTTAGAAATTTGAAATGGGAAAACAATTTGTAGAGGAGAAATTATGTTGGGCAATGGGGCAATGGTAAGGTATTATGTTGCTGGCCTCAGATTGGCCTCCTAAAGGCCTCCACTTTATTTCTAGAGACTCACAATTCAGCTTTGAGACCAGCATCATTTGGAGGCCTGGCTGGAAGACCTTCAACACTGGTATCTTTTCTCAAAACTTTGTGCTTGTCTGTAAAGTTAATTTTGTTTTATCTTTCAACTTTTGAATCAGATAATTATGTTGCTTTGTGTGTTTTATGCTATATTTTTCATTTACTAATCCTTTCAAACCTTTGACAGATCTGATGGAAAGAGTCCTCAGTGAAACAGAAAATGTTTTTGCAGTTGAATCTTTGGAGAAGCAAGTAGAGCATTTGCAAAGACAACCGAAGGTGATCCAGCGGAAGAGAGAAGACTTAGCCTGGAAGAAGAGACAGGAATCGATTGAAAGGAAGATAAGAGCTGAACAAGAGAATGCTAAAGTAACAAAATTGGCTGAGATAAACCAACCCTCTTTATTGGACCAAACTGATGGGAAGGACCAGTCTATATCACAATCAACACTCATTGAAAATGAAACTGATTCTGTTCTTGCATGTTTGAAAGAGGGCTTGGTGGAGGAAGGAGGAAGTTTCTCGTACAAGACTTTTCTCATGAAGGGGTTTTTCCATGAGCGGTCCACCAGCAGGGAGTCTGATGAGACAAACAGTTTGGAAGAGTCACAGCTGAGCAGCGATCCAAAGCAAGTACTGATTAAGAAATTGGAAAAACAAAACAAAGAGCTTATGGAACATATTCAGCACTTATTCCACTCCTTGAACAGTTGTGAGGAAGAAAACAAACATCTAAAAGAACAGATAAAACTGCAGGAGCAGGAATTAGAGACACTTAGAAGTCAAAATATGAGAGATAGTGTTATGAATGGGAACAGTGTGGAAATACCCCTGCCTTTTCAAAGTGAATACTTCGGTGAAAGTCCAATATCTAGTTTGCCTAGTTTACCTCCTCTGGACTTGCCAAAGCAACTCTTGCCAGACTGTAATGATGAGGAGCAACAAGATCAGTTCAAAACTGAGTTAGAGTGATGTATTTATATGTTAATGGAAAGCATTAGATCTTCACAGGCATTCCAATCCCTTTTATAGGTGAAAATCAGTGAATTTTTGCTGTACAAAAGGTGACAATATCCAGCAGGTTTGGGAACATGCTTCTTCCAAAAATTTATACTGAGCATATTCCTGGAGAGAAATATGCAGTCCCCAAGCCCCACCCCCTTTGCAAAGCAAAAAGCACCTATGTAGAATGCTTTGTGGTGCTCCGAAGAAAAATTGATTACATTTTTGGATCTGTTTTAAAGGGCATACCCACAACCTTTTGAACTAAATCTTTCAAATGTCCATTTCCCCTAACAGGTATCTTTTGTGATGTTTAAGGACTTAAATACTTCATATTACAGGTAAACCAAGCAGGTATTCTGTAAGAGTTAAATAATTTAGCAACAATACATGTCACATGATTGAAAAGAGTCATACATGAAACAGTATTAAGGTGTGTGCTTTTTTCTCAAGGAGAGTATTCTCTCTTTCTCATGCATTGTTTCTCATCATGTTGCATCCATTATGCTATTCTGCAAGAAGAGCATGAACATCTTTCCACTTGGAAACTCCTATTGGATTCTGATAATTTTTATTGTGGATTTGTCCAGCACTAGAGGGAAAAACAATATTCTTTAAGTGATATTTAGCAGCATTTTTGTTTTTTTGTCCAGAGATATTTAACTAGTTACCAAAAAAAATTGTCCCACACCCTCAATGAACCTGACTGGGCAGACTTGTGGATTGAGAGAGCCCAGGTTTCAAAACCCACATACCAAAGACTTGCAAAATATGATGATGTACAGTATTCTCACTTGGTGATTGGCAAAGAGATTTGAAGTAGAATAATACTTCGAATTTAGAAATTTTTGATATTGCAATGGCTACCAGGTTTTTTTTTATGGAGCACAGGGGTTTGAGGATACTGATTAAAAATTTGAGGCAGAACTCTGTAAAGCATCCCCAGGCCCACTGCTGTTGATAGGATCCTTTAAAAGGATGAATTGCTATTGTTGTTGTTAAGAAACTTGCTGCCATAGGTGTATATCTCAGTGCAACTTTGTTAAACTTGTTAGGGGCAAAATTTTGGGGCATTTTGACAACAAATGAAGACAAAGTAAGCTGGTATAAATTTAATATAACTATACCTTTTATTACCTTCTCCTGAAACTTAAGATAGAGTATTCAAAAAAACAAAAAATATGTGAAAAAGTTGTACATTTGTGTCTTACCCTATCTGTTGGAAGTGACAGTTAAAGGAAAAAATTGTGTTTGTGGTACAAAAATGTTTAGACCTTTAAATACACACGGAATGATACTTAATTCACAAGTAGATAACTGGGTAGCCTTAACTGTAAGAAGCAATGTTCTCACAAAGAGAAACTGACTGCTTTGTAGCTCATTTGTATGCTGAAACTTTTAATCAAATTTAAAATGGTGTAACATTTACAACACTTATAATGGACAATAGTCAGGGGTGGCGCCAGGATTTGCCCAACAGGAGTGGCCAAGCTCCCTGAAGGAGGGGGGCCAGCAACCCAAAGCCCCGACAAGGGCGATGCGGGAGGCACACCGAAAAATGTTTGGCTGTTTTTACCAAAATTTGACTTTTATTGAAATTTGGAAATATTTGGATTTTTATGGAACAAAATTTGAGAAATTTTGTTTTTGTAGGAAAATTGAAAAATTTGGGGTCTTAAGTGAAGAATATGCCCTTCCTATGAGCAAAATCAAGCAGATTAGACCATCGGGGGGACTGAAGGTCGTTGGGATTACATATTTTATTGTATGGATTAAGGCTCCCCGATGAAATTGGAAAATTTCCCCGATGGGGGGCCATGGGCCCCCTGCTGGTGCCACCCTTGACAATAGTTTTGGAAAGAAAACCCAATAAGACAGAGTAGTTAGATAATATAAAATCCATTTTCAGTCTATGACATGTTGACAAAATGTAGACACAATATTTCCCTTTAAAAGTGTTGGCATTCAGTTGAAACTACACCAACTTTAATACATTTCAGAATGCCCCCACCACCAACATATTTCACCATCATTTAAAACTCCTTCAAAAAGTGCATTAGAGAGTCATTTCACTCTTTTGACCAATCTTATCTCTTATGTATTTTAATATTCCTTTACAAGCCATTTACATTATTTACAACTCATTTTAACACATAACCAGTACAACTAGTTGTGGCACTACTTGATACAATTCTCCAACTTATCTGAGAGTTTCCTGCAATGCCTGCCCCTCCTCTCAAATGAGTACCATAGACATTTCTTTACTTTGGCTTATGATGAAAAAACTTTTAAAGAACAGAACTGCACGACTCTTAAAAAAGGTTACCATAGCACCAGTCAAGACCGGTCCCCTACAGTCTGCAGTCATACTATCAGCAGAGATGCTACTAGCATTTAGCCAAAAAATCTGAAAATTTTGTAAAGGTGTCAAACTGTTGGATAGACAATCACAGTAAACTAGTATACAAAGTCCAGTACTTAACGATTCTCCATGCAGTGCCATCTGCATAAGGTACTTGGTACAACAAATAAATTTGCTACTATCAGTGGTTTATGTTGGACTAACACTCCGATCATGCAACAGAGAAAACTTTTTTCGTAAATTTGACCCAAAATTTGGAATCAAAAAAGTGTTTTATGATGTCAAAAAAATCTGAATTTTTGATGGGCATTCCAAAAAAATCTGATTTCAGACTAAAATCTGAAAAGTGGTATCTCTGTATCAGAGTCAACAGTCCCATCTAGGTTTTTAAGTCAACTTCCAGATGTACTGATTTCAACTGATGCTGCTGTTATTCCTTCCAAACAATTAGGCTTTACAACCACACTTTTCTGACAAAAACAACAAAAGTTAACATTGCTGCTTCATTTGATTGCCTGTTTCAAAATGGTGGATGAAACATGAATTTACTCTGCAGTGCTTTGGGCAGGTTACCTGTCTCTACTTCAGCGTGCTAACTACTGGATGGGAGTCCAGTCTACTTACCCTAGAATTGCCAATCATGGGTAATTTTCAGTGCTGTCAAAAGTATGCACAAAAATTGCAACCCATCTGGCTCTTCTGATCTTTATTCAATCGCAAGTTTTCCCTTCAGTTGGCCAATAAGATTCTTTGACATCAACATTAATTCTATAGTGTAACCCTACTGGTGCATTAATACACTTCGCTATAGTAGGTTAGTAGTTAACAACTTATGGCTGCTGAGGTATTATTTTCCTGTGTCCAATTATGATGTCATTGTACAAGGAGTCACAACTCCTTCAGAGTCGGAACTAGTAACACTGCAGGAACCCGACTCCAGAAATACTGGAGTTGCCCAAGACTTTGTGGCATGTTTATCACCAACATGGAAAGTCTGGAGAGTGATAACTGTTGTTAAAGTTCCTATTTCTGGTCATGTCTATGCCACAAAGTCAATGTAATTTCCTCCTACACTGGATGCTGTATGGAGCTGCACCTTCCTTGGTTTCAGCATCTTTGGCAAATTTAAAGCATGAGTCACTTCCAAGGTTAGATTCAAAAGGTGGCCCAAAGATGCAGGACCATTAAACTTCACTTAGTCAGAATCCTGAAAAAGCAGGGCTGCTGGGTTAAAATGTATTCTAGCATAGGTAATATACACTGAGAAAGGCCAACAAAATTGCACCCTCACCAATTACATTACATCCAAACTGGTCCTGCAGGCCAGTAAAGGACCTAAGCTCAAGTCATACCCTTGATGTTTCATCATGTAGGTTGCCAGTCTGTGACTCTCTTTCATACTAAAACCTTCCTACATGCAAATATTACAATATTTTCAGAGTAACCCCCACAGTTGAAGCCAAGCTGCACTTTATGCAGCAAGCAAGGCAACTACAGCTATTTCAGAGATGCCAGTCAAGTCACTCTGTTATTTCTAAAGGGTAAAATTCTGTTAAACATGTAAAGTTTTGGATGGTTCTGACTCAACTCATGGCTTGATTATAACTCTCCTAATCACAACATGCTAAGAAAAATTTCTTTACTTCTTTTCAATAGTGCACACGAAACAAACTTTGCTTTAACTTCTAAACATCACACAAAACCACTGATATAGCTGCAGTACTGCAACAAATGTGGATCTGGGCAGAATGTATCTTGTATACTCATACTGTATATTTACAAGACTTGCCTCAAAAGGGATACAACTGCTTTATGTGGTGAAATTTCATGTAGTGTCAGTGCATTTGCAAGTGCATTTGCTGCTTGGCCCAGCACATATCAAGTAGGAGAGTATGAAATTCTCACACAGTGCCTTAGATACCACTGTGACACAATGTACACCTGATGGGCAACTGTCCATCGAGAGAGATATTTGACACAATGACACCGTGGGTGAAACTCCTTAATAAAGGAGGGATTTCACAAGATCAAAAGAACATAATAAAACTTGCCTCCACATCAACACCTAATACCAAGTGCCAGAGGAAGAAATCTCAAAAGGGTGTATCTTCCCCACTCTTTGGAAATGCCACATTGACTTTCACTTTTTCTCACAATAACTTTTGCCTCCAGGGCCCATTGTCTCCCCCACCCCTCACTCTTTCATACAAATTTCCACTACTGCCATGTACAGCTCCTTGCAACTCTTTTCAGTATTTTTTACACAGTTATTTATCATGAAACTTAGGTACTCCAAAGTTATCTTACAAATCTAAATATCTTCATCCACAACAAACAATTACTCCTTCCTTGCTAGATTGTGACACGGACAATGTTCTGACTATACACAACTTTCTACAGCTCACTCAAGATTTCGAATTCTACATAGGCACAACTGCTCATGCATTGCATTACAGACATCATTGCTTTCTCTAGACCAGAGGAGGGCACAAACCCAAAGAAACCTTTTCTTCATTGGTAATGAAATGCTCACCATGCTGAGTTTTTCACCAGCTGTACAGAACAGAAAATGAGCATGTGACATCATATTTTCAGCAGCAAATTTAAATAAAATGGCAGCTTCTTTGTAAATCACAAGAAACAGTAACATCTCAACAACAAAACAGTATACAAAAATTTTGTTTCTTGCAAAAATCACAGCTGTCTGCTCTTCTTTCATATGGTTCAGGGTCTGTAATCATTTCTTCTCCAGGCAAGGAATTGGTCAAAAAAGCAGTCTTGTTGCTCTTAACACAGTAGATTAGTTCAGAGTTACATGACAGGTAGAGAAATTGAGTACCTACCAGACAATGTGACTGTACACAAAAGTACATCAATTAGTAATTCAAATTGTGTTCTTTATGGCAGAAACCAACTTTGAATGGACCATTTGAAACAAAAGCACTAATTTACATGACACAAGGTATACAAAATAGTTCTCACTGATTGCATAGTTCATGTTCTTTAGTTTTACTACTGAATGTCCCACATATTTCCAGAACTTCAAAAACAGCTGAACCTGCCACTCTGGCTAATGTTACTCCTGAATTAAACATTTACCATGTCTTCATCACTGATACTGCCATCCTTCACAAGGGGAGGATCGCAAACCACTCAGGTGACAATAATGGGATAATCCTGGATCAAGAGAATGTCAGCTGGCCATCAGTATCATGAAATAATCTCAAATCAATACCCTCTGTCAGTCAAGATCCTATTGCACTCTTAGAGGACGTATTCTCCTGCAGCTACATATAAAGTTGCTTGGCATCATCTGGAGATGATTCAACTGGACACAGAGGACATTTAATCCTGAAAGAGGAATACCCAAACTTGTTAAACATCTTAAAAGACCAATCCCGATTTTAATGATCAGGGGAAAAATGCACTTTTTCAAAAATTCCAAAATTTGTCAAACATTAGTTACCACTTACAGCAGTGGTTCTCAAACTTTTGGAGGGTGAGGGCCAAATAGAGAGGCTGGAAAGAGGTCGAGGGCCGCAGGGGAGGATCTCAGGCTTAGGGAGAGGACAGTAATTGGAAAGAGCAAAATCTATACTTATAAGGTCCCAAAACTAGCTGTACCTACAGCAAACAGAGGCAGAGGTACGAACTTTTCATAGGGAGCGGTTCCTTAAGAGGGTAGTTTGCACTTTCGCAGCGTCCAACAGGGACGACCCGACCTCAGCCCCACCATGGTAGGGGTTGAGGTCAGAAAACTTTGTCCTCCAGGTGCTCTAGATTGTAGGAAATTGCACTCCTTAACCGCAAATTTGCCTCTTCAATCAGGGGTGGTGCTAGTGACGGCCAAGCTCCCTGACGGAGCGGTTGAGTTACCAAAAGGATAGCAAATGCAAAATTTTGGTGCTTGCACAGAAAATTTTGGGGTTACTATTGCAGAAAGTATGAAAAATAGTGGTCCTTAATAGGCAATATGCCCTAAGTCAGGGCAAAATCAAGAAGTTTGTTGCTGCGGCTGGTCGTCGTTGGTGGATTACATACTTTATCGTACCCATTAAGGCTCCCCGATGAAAACGAAATTCCTGACAATAGGGGTCATAGCCCCCTGCACCTCACCCAGCTGGCTTCACCCATCTATAATTCTGCTTCTAGCATGTGCGAGTCACCAGTATGGTCTTTCTGAGGTTTGCGGTACATGAGAAACATCTGGCATTCCAAACTAAGTAGGATGCTGACGAAAACCGCTCTCTGAAACGGATGAAGTTACAGCGGTATGTGAGGAAGATGTTGATCAGGTATTCTAAAACCACGGTCAGATAGAGAAGTGGGTCTGCCTGGTTGGAGGGTCCCATTCCCAAAAGTTGAAAAAAGCTTTGACTGAATGATTTCCTTCATCTTACAGAGTTATGGAAGGAGTGAGTTCATATAAAATTTCCACAAACCATTGTTAGTGCCGAAATATATATTGACGAAATTTTATTTCAGTAACCAATCAACAAAGGTTCAGCACCATATGTTTTTCAATTGCACAGTCACCTCAGGTCGCAATGAAATTTCCAGGATTTAACGTTGCTAAAGCTTTGTCACTACAAATACAACCACTCCACAATGCACCACTACAAAAATACATGCCACTGTGCACATAACATGATTCTCAACAAGACACACGAAATTAGTTTTGGCTAGATATGACTGAACAAGGACTTTAAGGCACAACCTGTAAACATAAGCAACCTAGCTCCCTCCCCCCCCCTCCCGAGAAAACTTGGAAGGAGTCCAGTAGTGACTTTATATTACATAGTTTAATTTCCTACTTTGCTAGATTTTCTAGTCCAATATGACTTTTCTGAAAACCTAAAATCAATTCAGGGGCTGCACCGACAGAGCCCGGGGGCTGCATGCAGCCCTAAAGGCTGTGTTTGAGGACCACTGACTTAGAGTGAGAGAGAAAATTGTATTGATGGAGGATGATAGTGTGAGAATATTTATCATACATACAAAATATTTCCATTAGCAACAACAGGCTCCTAGATGAATTCCCCTTCAATATCTTCCCCTGATTACCCACATACAATTCCCACCCACTGGCAGATCCAAGAGGCGCCAACGGGGGCCATGGCCCCACCCCAAGGTGGGCCAAAAAAACTTCCCGAAAATTCGCTGAATAATTAAGCAATAAACTGCGGAAAATTAACTTTGCAATTGTACACTTGTTGCACCAAATTGCATCTGAGGGCATTCAGTTATAGAAAACTTCCAAAGGGGAGGGTACACCCCTCCCCCTTAGACCCCTCCCCATACCACTCGGCCACCAGTTTGGCCCCTCCCAAACAAAGGCCCTGGATCCACCAGTGTTTCCAACCAGACACTTTGCACTCCAGCAAATATCCACCCATGAAAATTCTTCATGAAAATACTTCTGAAAATTGGGGGTCCCCAATGAAAAACTTCTGAAAATTTTAAAATGATTCCAATAGGCATTTAAGCTATAGATTTCTGTAGGGGGTAGGGTGAGGTGTATTTTAACCGAGTGATAGATCTATTGTAATCATTTTCTATCACAAATGTTTCTCAAAGTATCAGAATTTCCGCAAAACTTCGCAAACTGTCAAAACTTTCGCACGCTCCGCACGCTTCAAACCTTACCACAATGTTGTTCATATCATCAATATCTTCTGATAGCAACTCCTGGAGAAGCACAGCAGCAAAAGTTGAAAGCTTTTCACACATTACCATGTAAAAGACTGGCTTTTTGAGTGGCATGTAGGTTTGTTGAGCAATTGAAAGTGTCTCGATGCAGATTCTGAATGCAGGTTTTGTCATGGAAATCTTATTTAATGAAAAATTTACGGTTTGCATTCCATCTCATGACCATTATTAAGGTAATAATACATGGAACTATAATCACAACATCTGTAGGGGCCTAGCATCAATATGAGATCTTTCAATCTAATTTGTTGTAGCATGATTTGAAAGGTTGAAATTACATATTTGCTGTTATACGTCTTCCAAAAAATTTTACCGAGCGCTTTGCGCGCAGCCATTATCGGTATAGATGGTGATTGTTAATACACTTACGACAAAAAGGCATTCTGAAACGCACTTGTTAGTCCTTCATCCCTTTTTCTATACCCATCAGGCAGGTCAAGTATCACCTTCCTCTCCTGCACCTATACTCTCCCTCCCGCCCATTCCCTGATTGCTGGAAACTCTTCATCTGGATTTTCGTTCAAAATTAGTCAAAATACGATAGTTGTAAAGTGTTCTGCGTCAGACTCTATATTATCATTTGGATGTCAGGTTAAAGGCATTATAAATGTCATTGCTCCATTTTATGTACTTGATCTAGAGCTTCCAGGAGGTCCTACACAGGTATCTGCCAACCTTAGATGCCTTTTTATAATGCACAATGAAGGTGAGGAAAAATTTTGTAATGGTCCACCAATGTTTCTGTGGACTCCACTGTCACATTATTTTTGGCAACAAACTTTGCCCGAACAGAAGGCGGTAAAGTAGCCAAAAGGTAGTCTTCAGGAGGTTTGTTGACAACATATTCTTCCCTTAGACAACATACCCTCTTCTACCTAACCAAAAATTAGAATTCATTATATTATGGACATTTTCCAGCCATATATGATCAGCTCCAAAAATATTCCAAAGATAGCACCATTTTGCATCGAAGAAACCTTACATTACCTTAAACCTTAGACCCCTCCCCCCAGGACGGTACCTTTTTGTGGTGACAAAGGAAAGATCCCCACTGCTGTATACGAAAATGCAAAAAGCATAAAAAGGGACTATTTAAGCTTCGCCACTCAGTTGAAAATAAAACATACAGCCAGTCGGAAAAATTAGAATTCACAAAAGTAGGGACATTTTCCAGCCATACAGGTATGTGATCAGCTCTACAAATATCACAAGGATAGCACCACTTTGTATTTAAACAACCTTAAATTAACAAAATTTTCTCAAAGGGGTGTCCCCTCCCTTTAGACCCCTCCCCCAGGATGCCAACTTTATGTAGTGACTCCTGACAAAGGAAGGATCCCCACTGTGTATACGAACGCAAGGAGCACATAAAAAACCCGCAATCTGGTTTCCAGGAGGCCCTATACAGGTATCTGCCTTAGATGCCCTTTTATAATGCACAATGGAGGAAAGGAAAATTTTCGTAATAGTCCAAGAAAGTTTCTGTTGACTGCATGCACATATTTTAGCGTAAAGCTTTTCCCGAATAGAAGGGAGTAAAGTAGCCAAAATGGGGGCTTCAGGAAGTTTGTTGGCAATGTAGGCTATTCTTCTCTTAAACAACATACTGTCTGCTTTACACCTAACCCAAAAATAGAATTCACTAAATAAATATATAATCTGTTCCAAAAATATCCCAAAGATAGTACCATATTGCATCTAAGCAACCTTTAATCAACAAAAATTTCTCAAAGGGGAGGAGGACACCCCCTCTCCCAGGATGCCACCTTTATGTAGTGACTCCTGACAAAGGAAGGATCCCCACTGTGTATATGAACGCAGGGAGCACATGAAAAAATCCCCATTTTGCGCAGATTTGGGAGGTTAACTGAAGTGGCATTACGACATCATCTGTTGTGCCCTCCCAATCACCAAAGCCTGGCACTGCCACTGGGGTAGATCCTACATCAATGTTGGGGCAACATCATCTTCAATTTAGCAACAAGGAAAAGTTCACTTCCAACACTAGAAAGAGAGTAACCCTATCAGGGTAAGCCCACTAGACCAATTATCCCCTAGAAGGAAGGTCCACTAAGCAGGACATCTCCCTCCTGAATGGGATAGGATAAGTTAGGGTTATGGATGGTAGCGGCCAAAGTTGACTTCACTCTAATGGACACTTGGACTATGTGGGCCTTGAGCCTAATGGGCTCTACTTGCTGGCCCTATTGCAGGGGGGGCCACGCCCCCCTCCCCCCCCCCCCCCCATCGAGGAAATTTTCCAGTTTCGTCGGGCAGCCTTAATCCGTCGATAAAATATGAAGTCCCAAAGACCTTCAGTCGCCCTGACGATCTGCCTGAGTTTGCTCATAGGGAAGGGCAGATTCTTTAATAAAGACCCCGAATTTTCCAATTTTCATTAAAAGAAACCCAAATTTTTCAATTTTCTTCCATAAAATTTTGAGTTTTTAGTCCTTTCGGCCTTTTCGGCCTTTTGGAGCTTGGTCCCCCTGTTGGGCAAATCCTGGCGCCACCCCTGCCCTATTGGTTTTGTAACTCACTTGTTTCCATTGACTAGTTTGTTGAGAGATTCTCTGGATATGGCGTGACCACAGTACAGTCTCATAGGGGGGTTTCCTCTTGTCGTCTGTTGTCTCAGAATAGGACAGGCAAATATGGAGTGGTAGAGGGAGCTGGCCCCAACATCAATTTCAATCTGGTGATGAATAAAAAGTGAAATGTAGTATGCTAATGCAGCATACTTCTCCTAATGGAAAACGGGACACAGACTGCTCAATCAATCAGTTGGGATGTATCTACTTAGGAGTTTAAAGATGAATTTTCATACCATTGCTACTGACTTTTATGATTATTTATATGACTTCTGTGAATAAGATGGAGTGAGCACTATGCAGTTGCATCAAACTTATACAAATCTCCTTACATTTCCCTTGCAAGTATCTTTCAAAATGTTTCAGAAAGTTAGTACTGGATATTTAAGGTAAACCATAACATTGTTATTCATGGGTGAAAAAATCAGGAATCTGGGAAGCTCCTTGTGGGAAAATTTTGGTATTCAGAGGGGAATTTGGGCAGCTGGACAGAAGTTAAGGGCAATTTGACATGCTTGCCAGGAAATAAACTTTTTTCCAGCCCTGTTGTTATGTTTGACTTAATTCAGTAAAAACAAGAATGCAAACATGCATTATGCTTTCATGGGCTTTATTATGTGATTTCTGCTTCTTAAACTGCTTCTGAATACAATGCACTGGCTGCACATTTTGACTCCAACTGTATTTGGCAAACTAGCAAAGACCAGTATTAAATCCACATTGTCACAAAAATCGTTTTAGACAAAAAAGGTATTCCTCACATGGCAATTAATCATGTAAGCATCATGAAAACATTTCCAAATACACAAATAAATATTTTTTATAAAAGATTAAAAGCAACTTACTGGTAATTCTTCTTTGGCACTCCACATGACAGAGCTGGACTGCATGACTTGCATAATGTTTAGAAGAGATGGGAGAGACTTACAGCCAGCTGCTAGACTGTAATGGAAGAATGAAGATAAACCTAAAGGATCATCCCCCTCTTTCATAATTTTCGCATGTGTACAAAATGTATGTTGGAGCCAAGACTCATGTAAGCTTTTTCAAATATTGATATGACTGGTTTTGCTGAGGAATCATCATTTTTCACATTTTTGTTTAAGTGTGGTTTGGAACAGGTTGGGTCCAAAGAAAGAATACAGTTTTTACTCCTGTGAACAGAAAGTTTTACTTTATAAACATTCCTATGCTTTTCCCAATTTTGGTTACTTCAGGTAGTGAAAGAACCACCTCTGAAGGCCTGAATTATAACAACCAAAATGTGCAGACATAATTAGATTGTTATGTAAAATGTACACCACTATTATCCTAGAACTGTTTGTAAAGCACACTTCACAAGAAACCATCAAAGTGATCTCCTGTGAACATTACAGATTTTTTTCACATACCTAACAGTGAGAGGGCTTTCAACTGAAAGACCTAACAATGTGCAAGCATCTTGGACAAACACATCACATATTTCAAGCAGGTTGATTGGTTCCAACAAATGCTCATAAGGTGACCCTTGAAGACCTTGGTTTAGAAATAAGAGGCTGCCCATAAGAATTTGAAATTCTGCAAGTTTGAGAAAAAGACAAAAAAGAAACACAAGTTTTTGTTTTCGTAATTCCATCAAGACTGGCTACAGTAATGGTAATGAACTTACTACATCCCAAACACAATACAAATTTATGAATGGTCAGCAATGGGATCAAATTTTTAAACAAAACTTTGTACCAAAATTTAGAAAAGACTTAAAAAATTTAAAATATCACAAAATATAAAATATAGAAATATAAAATTTTACAAAACATTTACCTTTTGGATGTTGATCTGCAAATGGTGCTAACCTGCGAGCATAGAGAAGAATGTCCTCTGTATGACTGGGACCACGTTGAATCAATTCTATAAACTGCAATCTGTGAAGTTTGAATTCTAATGAGCTGTTCTGTTGTCTGAGCAAGTCACGTCGCAGCTCAGCCCACCTGTAAAGAAAACATACTATTGTGTATTAGTAACAAGGCAGCGTCTGGTCATGTTTATGAATACCAGTGCATATCAACTTCATGAATGGAAGTAAAAGCTTTTGCAATAGCGCAATAGTTTATCACTAATTTGTAACTTCCAAAATTTGTTAGTATGAATACAGATTCATTCTGGTCAGTACACACTGAGTACCAAAGCATCAGCACAAGTACATTAGGCTACGAAGTCTTCTGTTTTCTCTAGGTCAAATTCCATGTTCTACATCCCTGTTCATTGCTTTACTGTGAGAAAAGACTGTAAGCCTTTTTCATCTTCCAGATGAAAATAAAACCATGTTTGGACATATTACTTGAAGGGGTACTGTCTATAATGCTATAATGTTTACACATCACAATGATTATGCTTACTAAAGACAAGTTTAAGAAATGCCTCAAACTCTTTCTGACATCATGATTACATCATAAATGATCTTATTGTACATTATATGCTAGTGACATGAAAGAATCTTTGAAACACACCTGTGATGACATAAATTTAAAATTTGAGACACATTTTGCACCCCAAGAAAACACAGTGCACTGCACTTTATCCTCTTCATCTCACACAACACAAAGACGAATCATAAATTAGCTTCTAAGGTTAGCAAACTCATAAAACAAATTTGAACTGAAATAAAACCTTTATGAATGAAAAAGCAACAAAAATCTTCTGAGCACATTGTTTTCTTGGGAAACTCTTCTGAAACTATTTGTCTCATCTAACCACCAGTAATAAAGCAGCACTTACTCCAAAGCTGGTTGAAGGTTTCTTTCTTTGAGGGAAGCTAGGATCCTGTGGATCTCAATGAATGGTTCCTGTGCAGATTCTGGGATATCTAGAGCTGCCTCCTATAAAAACAAATGGATAATATATATTAATTCAAAGACTGAAAACTGATAAAGCATATTCAATGTCAACAGAGAGAGTACCATCTGCTTCAATACTGAAACACGAGCTAGTACTACAAACCAGAAAGCCAAAAGGCTTAGTGATTCCTTGCCATATTGATATATTGTAACAAACATGAATCACCCACATGACAAGCATGAGATCCCTCACAGTTATCCTACTTGAGATATCATGTTAATACGGTCAAACGCTTTTGAAATCTTGCGACCCAAAATGACCTACATGCTAAATATTAACAATCCACAGGCCTAGTATGTGATCCCTCATAGTTATCCTCCTTGAAATATGTTAACTAGCTCTTGACCTTTTGTGACCTTAAATAACCTTCGACCTCCACGAAAAATAGTAGGGATCATCCACATGTCAAGTGTGAGATCCCTCACAGTTATCCTTCTTGAGTTATCGTGTTTACAAGGTTTTGACATTTTGGCCTCTGGTGACCCGAAATGACCTTTGACCTGCACCAAAAATTATAGAGATGATCTAATCAATATGGGCAATACACAAGCTAAGTATGAGATCCCTTACAGTTACCCTTCTTGACATATAGTATTTACAAGGTTTTGACCTTTTGACCACTAGTGACCCCAAATGACCTTTGACCGCCACCAAAAACAATGGGGATCATCTACTCAATATGAACAATCCACATGGTGAGTATGAGATCCCTCACACTTATCCTTCTGGAGATATCATGTTTGCAAGGTTTTGATGTTTTAACCTATGATGACCCCAAATGACCTTTGACCTCCATCCAAAATCTACAGAGATTATCTACTCAATATGGGCAATCAACATGCTAAATATGAGATCCATCACAGTTACCCTTCTTGAGATATCATGTTTACAAGGTTTTGATCTTTTGACCACTAAGGATCCCAAATGACCTTTGACCTCCACCAAAAACAATAGGGATCATCTACTCAATACAGACAGTCCACATGGTAAGTATGAGATCCCTCACACTTATCCTTCTGGAGATATCGTGTTTACAAGGTTTTGATGTTTTGACCTCTGATGACCCCAAATGACCTTTGACCTCCACCAAAAATAATAGGAATTATCTTCTAAATATGGGCAATCCAAATGCTAAGTATGAGATCCCTCACAGTTATCCTCCTTGAGAAATAGTGTTTACAATGTTTTGACCTTTTGACCACTGGTGACCCCAGATGACCTTTGACCTCCATTAAAAATAATAGGGATCATCTACTCAATATGGACAATCCACATGTTAAGTATGAGATCCCTCACAGTTACCCTTCTTGAGATATCATGTTTACAAGGTTTTAATGTTTTGACCTCTGATGACCCCAAATGACCTTTGACCTCCACCAAAAACAATAGGGATCATCTACACAATATGGACAATCCACATGCTAAGTATGAGATCCCTCACAGTTACCCTTCTTGAGATATCATGTTTACAAGGTTTTGACCTTTTGACCTCTGATGACCCCAGATGACCTTTGACCTCCACCAAAAATAATAGAAATCATTTACTTAATATGGGTAATCCACATGCTAAGTATGAGATCCCCCAAAGTTACCCTTCTTGAGATATAGTGTTTACAAAGTTTTGACCTTTCGACCACTGGTGACCCCAAATGACCTTTGACCTCCACCAAAACCAATAGGGATCATCTACTCAATATGGGCAATAAACATGGTAAGTATGAGATCCCTCACATTTATCCTTCTGGAGATACCGTGTTTACAAGCAATTTCCAGGGTATTTACTATTTGGACCTCTGGTGACCCCAAATGACCTTTGACCTCCACCAAAAAGAATAGGGATCATCTACTTAATATGGGCAACCTACCTGCCAAGTATGAGATCCCTCGAAGTTACCCATCTTGAGATATCGCGTTTACAAGATTTTGACCTTTTGACCTCCTGTGACCCCAAATGACCTTTGACCTCCATCAAAAACAATAGGGATCATCTTCTCAATATGACCAACCCACACACCAAGTATGAGCTCAGTCATAGTTACCCTTCTTGAGATATCGTGTTTACAAGCAAAGCGTCACACACACACACACATACATACATACATACACACACACATACACACACACACACGACATCACCATCGCATAGATTCCTTCTGCCTTTGGCAAGGAATCAACAAGGAAAAGTACCCATACACTGCTCTAATGACTTAAATAACATGCACAAATTTCACAAAAAAACTTTCTCAGTATGAATCTGTTTTCAACAGGAAATGCAAGTTTGCTGATCAATCCTTTAAACAGAAAATTTGAGAATAGCACATACAAATAAGATAACCATAATTATTTACTTTACCTTAGCAATGCTTTCTGCAATATCTAGCATTCCTTGTCTTAGAAAATGCTCATTGATCACTTTGTTCAAGAGTTCCATTCGCTTTGAATTTTCAAAGGTTGGCTCTTTACTGAGACTGAGGAGCTTATCTGAAAAATTCTGAAAGAGAAGGAAAAGACTATACAGTTGAACTGAAGTGAAGCTGCTGTGTGATACAAGAAAGAATCTTACTACTCTTTTTCCTTCCTAACTTTATACCACAACTGAATAAATATAATCTGTAATTAAGCTTTATCTGAGTGTGGGCTTTGTCTACTGGTTGATTTGATTAAGCTTCCCCCCTTCCCCAGCCCAGCAAGAGGAAATACATTTGACTTACCATGTACATCATGTCAGCACTCAAAATAAACATGGCATAAACAAGCCTGGCATGTAGCCCTAGCAGCAGCAAATGAAATTGCACCAGAAAGATATTGCAAATGGCAACCAGAAAGCCAAAAGGCTTAGTGATTCCTTGCCGAAAAGGGGGTGCTTTGTTACACTGAGGTTCATCCATCAAATTTATACTTCTCTTCTACATCATTTTTTATGATGTGGTCACAATTTGACCCCTGCTCACATCAGCTCATGTCACATGACCTTTAAACCAAAACTTGAATAACCACAAAAAAATGAAGAAAAAAAAAATAAATAAAACGTATGAGAAGGGATTTATCTGTGCTTCCTCCCTTGTAATGACATGTTTGCAAAGTTTCAGTTTTTGACCTCTGGTGACCTCAAATGGCTTGTGACCTCCACAAAAAACAATAGGGGGTTTTCCTCGCACCATAACACATCCACATACTTAGTATGAAATCTATCCAACCTTCCTACCTTGAGATACTGTGTAAACAAGCCTTTCAGACTTTGACCCCTGGTGACCCCAAATGACCTTTGACCTCCACCAAAAACTATACGCTTCTTCCTCGCACCATAATGCATCCACATACTTAATATGAAATCAATCCAAGCTTCCTACCTTGCGATATGGTACAAACAAGGTTTTTTGAGTTTGACCCCTGGTGACCCCAGACGACCTTTGATCTCCACCAAAAATAACAGAAATCTTCCTCTCACCATACCACATCCACATACTTGGTATGAAATCTATCCAAGCTTCCTACCTTGAAATATCATGTAAACAAGGTTTTCAGACTTTGACCCCCAGTGACCCCAGATGACCTTTGACCTCCACCAAAAACAATAGGGTGCTTCCTCTTACCATAACACATCTACATACCATGCATGAAATCTATCCAAGCTTTCTAACTTGAGATATCGTGTAAACAAGGTTTTCAGACTTTGACCCCCGGTGACCCCAGATGACCTTTGACCTCCACCAAAAACAATAGGGTTCTTCCTCTCACCACAATGCATCTACATACTAAGCATGAAAACTATCCAAGCTTTCTAACTTGAGATATCGTGTAAACAAGGTTTTCAGATTTTGACCCTCGGTGATCCCAGATGACCTTTGACCTCCACCAAAAACGATAGGGTTCTTCCTCTCACCACAACGCATCTACATACCAAGCATGAAATCTATCCAAGCTTTCTAACTTGAGATATTGTGTAAACAAGGTTTTCAGATTTTGACCCCCGGTGACCCCAGATGACCTTTGACCTCCACCAAAAACGATAGGTTTCTTTCTCTCACCACAACGCATCTACATACCATGCATGAAATCTATCCAAGCTTTCTAACTTGAGATATCGTGTAAACAAGGTTTTCAGATTTTGACCCCCGGTGACCCCAGATGACCTTTGACCTCCACCAAAAACAAGAGGGTTCTTCCTCTCACCACAACGCATCTACATACCAAGCATGAAATCTATCCAAGCTTTCTATCTTGAGATATCGTGTAAACAAGGTTTTCAGATTTTGACCCCCGGTGACCCCAGATGACCTTTGACCTCCACCAAAGACAATAGGGTTCTTCCTCTCACCACAACGCATCTACATACTAAGCATGAAAACTATCCAAGCTTTCTAACTTGAGATATCGTGTAAACAAGGTTTTCAGATTTTGACCCTCGGTGATCCCAGATGACCTTTGACCTCCACCAAAAACGATAGGGTTCTCTCTCTCACCACAACGCATCTACATACCAAGCATGAAATCTATCCAAGCTTTCTAACTTGAGATATCGTGTAAACAAGGTTTTCAGATTTTGACCCCCGGTGACCCCAGATGACCTTTGACCTCCACCAAAAACAATAGGGTTCTTCCTCTCACCACAATGCATCTACATACCAAGCATGAAATCTATCCAAGCTTTCTAACTTGAGATATCGTGTAAACAAGGTTTTCAGATTTTGACCCCCGGTGACCCCAGATGACCTTTGACCTCCACCAAAAACAATAGGGTTCTTCCTCTTAATATGGGCCATCTATGTACGAAGTTTGAGAACTGTCCAACTTTCCCTTCTTGAGATATCGTGTAAACAAGCTAAGCCGTCACATACACACACACACACACGACATCACCATCGCATAGATTCCTTGTCTGCCTTCGGCAAGGAATCAAAAATGACAAATTCCAAATGATGGGAGAAATACTTTATGCCCTCACCGTGCAGAATGTAACCTTGCCCAGCACTCACCCCTCTAAATGCCAGAGTCTGGATATGCTACCACAAATAAAGCCAATTTTTCATAGTTTTAAGTTGAAGAATCATAACAAAAATATTCAACAAGAACTCTGTCATCCATTAGGAACTTAGATTACCTTGTCAATTGTTTTACCAACTTTGGACACACTGCTGTGGATTTCTTTGTGACTTCCTCCCAAAGAGGAGGTAACTTCTCGTGAACGTTTCAGTTTCTCTCTGAAAATGTTGCTGTGAAACTGGTTTAGTTCTTGATCAGAAGGACCTGAGGGAAAATGAGAGAAAAGGGTGAGAAAGAGAGAAAAATGATAGTTTTAATGAACATTTGACACTGGCAGATAATAGATCACAAACCATAAAGCCAAAAGGCTTAGTGAACCCTTGCCTATGAAAAATATTTTTTAATTACTTTCACTTTCCAGAGTTCAAACTGACACAGTTTAAGCACCAAGTGCACTGCTCCCTATGAAAAGTCCTGCCTCAGAACTACTGTACCTCCCACTGCTGGCAAATTTAAAACCTGAAATTACTCTCAAAAAGGATAAAAACCCAGAATTGGCACAAGACTTAAACGGAAGCCATCTGAGAGCCTAGCAATAGTGAGAGCAAGAATTGACTTAAATGGCTGCAACAAAGTGTAATCAAGACTTGTCTTGAGCATTTTCAACAAGCGCAAGCTAAGTCAGCTATATTAGTGGCTCACACACGGGTGCTTCAGACCAGGAGTACAACCAACTTCATCAGCTGTGTATCTGATTTTGATAGTACAGTGTACCCTGACAGGTGGGACATTTAATGTCTCCAAATCTTGCAAAAACTGAAAAGCACATGCTTCTGAGCTGGTTGTAATTGCAATTTTGATGGTTAACTCAGAAAAGGCAAAGCCTTTTTTGAAGTTGTTATCCACAGTCTCAGAGGAACAGGGGCCATATTAAAATTACCAGCTGAGCTCTAGGTGACACTGTCACAAGTAGTCCACAATTTGATCTTTGTGATGGTGTTGCCGAAAAATTGAACAGCACTCTTTCAAACACCCTAGAATGAAATGCAAACCTTGGCATCTGCTTCTTTCTTTTACAGTAGCTTCACCAAGACAAAGTGTCTGGATTATTCCATGAGCTCTACCTGTGCATGAACTACTGACCATCATAATTTACTACTGGCTTTGGATGAACGGCTACAGTATCATTCTACAAAATTTTCCTGTTTCCAGAACATTTTTGTGGATATTAAAGTCACTTGTAAAGTGGGTAGCAGGGTCCTTGGGCTGGGTGGTTGGTATAGCAACAGCATTCACTTAAGTTACACGGCAGCCGTAAGTTAGGCTAAATACTAGTACTGCACTGTGTAGTAGTAACTGTATGGCCTAAGCTAGCCTTATGTTAGGTTTGGGCCTGAGACTAGCTAATTAAGCTATACGAGTAGGTCTAACGTTATGTTTATTACTTACCGCTGTCTGACTACATTTTATACTTTCCTCTTAGCAACAATTGTTTATTGTTTATAGTTTATACCGATCTGTTTAGTTTGTTACTGACGACATTAATCTGCGTCTTGAGCCGCGTAGTTTTAATATACGGTATGCGCGGCATAGTAATACAGTGCGCCGTGTCTAGCCATATCACTGCACTATATGGCCTGCATTACGCGCACGCTCTTATATCACTGTGAATCGTCTATGACGTAATGTTTTGATGAGTAATGCAATGCGTCATAGAGGATTCCCTAACTGCTCTTGCTATATTCCGCGTTTAATCTACTTTTTAAAAATATCATACAGATGCGTGGAATGCTTTATAATTTTAGTTCAAATAAGGACTTGGATTTTGGTGACGGATGAGGACGGACGTTGTAGTGTGGTGTGTGTATTGGAGGGTGATTCCTGTGAGGTTATTTAATGAAGGTCGATTAAGGAGCTAAGTTAATTTTACGTTTTTCTTTTCTTTATCACTTTAATGATTTATTTGCCAAACTTAATGATTGATTTCTGATGTTTTGATCTTGATAATTAATTACCGTAACTTCTGAAACACTTTGTAAGGTGCGGGCTGGGAAAATTATATTGTTGAAACCGAGAAGGAAAACTAGCTTTACCTTTCATTATTTTCTTGTACGGAATTTAAATTAAGACTTCCTTTATTTGAATCCTCATATTCATAAGGAAGACGAAAAGTCCTTCAGTTGCCAACCCACCATTTAAAAGATCCCCCCAAAAGCTGGGATCTTACATTGGTAGTACGAGTGGGGTTTGGCAATTGTCGATTTTTCATGAGTAACAAAATTAGGCCTATACCAAATCTTCAATAGCATTTTAGAAGAGACAAATTCACACTTGGTGATTATTACATTTCAATCATTAAGTCGGGCATTTGATGATTACATCCAAGCTAGATGTTGGCGTGTATTGTTTAGCGAATTACATAAGACATTCTTCCATTTGATGTTGAAGTGTTTGAATGATATAAACGTGTATCGGTAAGTAGCATAAATAGTCCTCAAATGAATTTGACAGGTTAAGAACTTGAAGAGTATTAACATTTGTTTTACGTTTGCTAATCCCCAAGAAATTGTAAACCATTTTTTTTTTATGCTTGAAAATTTTCCAGCCGGTTAATAACGTCAATAACGCTAGTGTTTAAAAAGGCTAGGCCTATTTTAAAAGTTGAAGTTGAGGAAGTGGAACATAAGCCTAAAAGGATTTAATTAACAGGCGACGTGCTATTGCATCGCACTTTGAGAAAGCTAATTCTTTTCCAATAACCTTGAAAGTCGGACTTAAGCTAGCCTAGTTGAGTAGTAACTACACGAAATGGAAGGTCTTGTTGATCCAAACCCCAATTTTGATTCTGGTGACCAAGAAAGGGGACCCAATATTAGTTCAAGGGGCAATCAGACGGGAGATTTAGCGAGGGATGTCACTCCTAATTTGCAGAATCAGGCTTTCCCATGGTCATATGTTCCAATGGATTTTAAAATTCCGATATTTTGTGGAGTTAAACAATCCCCCAATGACCCTTCATTTTTAGAGTGGAAAGCTGAGGTGGAAACAGCTTTCAAAATGTGGCGTATCCCACCAGATCACAGGGTGGAGCTTTTACTACGCTTTTTGGGTGGAGAGGAAGAGCAAGAACTTTTGGTTTCGAGAAGGAAGAAAACTCTTTCTGACAGCTGCAGTCTCCCTCAATCTTGTGAACATGTGGAACCTGAAAAAAAGGAAACAGACAAAATCAAAGTTTGGCCTGTCTTAAACATTCCTTCACAGGGTCAGTCAGATACTGCTGAACTTACTAATGTGGTCCATGACCCGGGCAGCCTGAATCCTCTTAGAAGGTCAGAACGAATTAATAAGGGTGTTCCCCCAAAACGTTATGGGATATTTAAAATGAATGTTTTGGAAAATTTAGAGGAAGCCTGGGTGTAGATTTCAAGGTTTAGCTCTAACAGAATTGTTATTCAATCTCGTCTTTCCCTCGAGAACTTATTTTGAAACTTCCTCACTTTCTTACTTTGGGATTTTAAAGTTAAATAATGAATTTTCTTATTATACTTACATGTATTATACACTTACAATTTATAGTGCATTATAGTATGCTTAGAGCAGCACGAATACTGTATTAGAATCAGCTTATAGCATATCATCACAGCTATGACAAGTCAAGGTGTTCCTAGGAAGACATGAAAGCTTGCTCAGTGTCAACAACTTACTATTTTCATCAAGATTAAAACTCTGTCATGGAAAGCAGATTTGTAAACGAGTTGAAAGTGACATTGAACTCTTGAAGACTCATACTTGAGACACTGAAAACTTCATTTGATACTGAGGATCCATCAATTTGAGCTGAGCGATAGTTCATAGCTGCCTGAAGAAATAAAACTTCCTTACATGGAACAATGCTCAGAATCTTACTTTTAACATGTACTGCTCCTGTACTTGTGGAAACCCGATTATCTAGAGATTTTATACCTGAAGAACTCTCATTAGCATTTTGTACTATTCCTAATGCACATCATCTTCAAAGGACACATTGATGAATTGAGTCTTCAGATTTTGAGAAGGTATCTCAATGGACACTACCAGATGGATCCTAACATATAATTGCCACTGAATCAAGAATGATGCCTCCAGTAATATGTCATGCAGCCCAGGCAAACAATATTTTGACTGTAATACTTTTTTTGGAGAGCTGGAGAGTAACAAATGGCGAAGAAAATGCAGAAACCAATGGAGTGCCGCTGAAATTATTTTATATCAACTGCTCTAAGCTACTTAAGTTTCATATGAATTTGCTTCCAGTTTTCTTTTGGTGTTCATTGTTTTATTTTTTACGCTTAACCTCCTTTTATGGTAGGTCATTCCAAAGGACAGAGTAGGAAAAAAAATTAATTGGTATCAACTTGCTGTTGGGGTTGACAAAATGACTGGGGGTTTCTTGTTAGAGTATTAAGCCTAGGCCTAAAAAAATGAAGAATAAAGTGAAGTAACCGGTTGAGGGTAAGAGAGTACCCGAGAGAATATATTTCCACGGTTTCTTTGAAGTTTAAAGTTGGCGAATATAAATTTAAGCGAAGTGACCGGTTGAGGGTAAGAGAGTACCCGAGAGAAGATATTTCCACGGTCTCTTTGAAGTTAAAAGTTGGCGAATATTAAGTGAGGTAACCGGCTGAGGGTAAGAGAGTACCCGAGAGAAGATATTTCCACGGTTAATCTAACGTTAGGTAATGCCAGAGTTGAAGCAGAGATATTTTATTTATTATAACCTAGGCCTAGGCTTAAATACATTACATGCACTCTTATTTATTCATTTATTCATCACTGTTATTAATATTAGGCCTATTATTATTACTATTATTTTTTTTTAGACTTCAGGAGAAGTCTGGTTTTCAGTGGGGAGGAATGTAAAGTGGGTAGCAGGGTCCTTGGGCTGGGTGGTTGGTATAGCAACAGCATTCACTTAAGTTACACGGCAGCCGTAAGTTAGGCTAAATACTAGTACTGCACTGTGTAGTAGTAACTGTATGGCCTAAGCTAGCCTTATGTTAGGTTTGGGCCTGAGACTAGCTAATTAAGCTATACGAGTAGGTCTAACGTTATGTTTATTACTTACCGCTGTCTGACTACATTTTATACTTTCCTCTTAGCAACAATTGTTTATTGTTTATAGTTTATACCGATCTGTTTAGTTTGTTACTGACGACATTAATCTGCGTCTTGAGCCGCGTAGTTTTAATATACGGCATGCGCGGCATAGTAATACAGTGCGCCGTGTCTAGCCATATCACTGCACTATATGGCCTGCATTACGCGCACGCTCTTATATCACTGTGAATCGTCTATGACGTAATGTTTTGATGAGTAATGCAATGCGTCATAGAGGATTCCCTAACTGCTCTTGCTATATTCCGCGTTTAATCTACTTTTTAAAAATATCATACAGATGCGTGGAATGCTTTATAATTTTAGTTCAAATAAGGACTTGGATTTTGGTGACGGATGAGGACGGACGTTGTAGTGTGGTGTGTGTATTGGAGGGTGATTCCTGTGAGGTTATTTAGTGAAGGTCGATCAAGGAGCTAAGTTAATTTTACGTTTTTTCTTTTCTTTATCACTTTAATGATTTATTTGCCAAACTTAATGATTGATTTCTGATGTTTTGATCTTGATAATTAATTACCGTAACTTCTGAAACACTTTGTAAGGTGCGGGCTGGGAAAATTATATTGTTGAAACCGAGAAGGAAAACTAGCTTTACCTTTCATTATTTTCTTGTACGGAATTTAAATTAAGACTTCCTTTATTTGAATCCTCATATTCATAAGGAAGACGAAAAGTCCTTCAGTTGCCAACCCACCATTTAAAAGATCCCCCCAAAAGCTGGGATTTTACACACTGCATCCTTCTTGTGGCTACAGATTTTATCTTGGAAGTTGAGTGTACTGTCTCACCTATGAGACATCAACAGATCTTCCTCCTCATGTTTGGTCACTCAGCTTCTTAAAGTAAGTTCCCTTCCACACCTGAAATATACATTAATTACTTTTATCTAGTCCCAGTGGCAAAATATCAAATCCCCATCAGGGTTTGCGATCTTGCACGTCTGCGTGTCATGGGACCCATTCTTTCACGAATGGACCCATGAATAAGTTCCTTAGCTTCCTATTTGGGTCCAACGAGAAAATTTCAGATGTGCAAGGATCTCCGCTCTCAGTGCCTCTCACTCCATTCCTCAGCATTGTGACAATCCAAGCCAGAATAAAAAAAAATATTGGGTTAGTACAAAACCATACAATACCATTGTAATTCACAATCTCATCTGCACACCCCAGTATGAGCATGCCATTTTTAGAGCAGCTGAAATTTCCCAACCTTCGACTTGTTCGTAGAGTACACAATGAGTGATGAAGCACCCAATATCCTTTTTGATTTCCATTGTTATTTTACAATCGTGGATGGGTACTGTATGGGTGGATTATTTACTTTGTGGATTATGCATTTGTTATGTGTAAATTTGCCAAAATTGGGATGGACCCTTTAAAATTGCCACTGGGCACAAAAGACATGCTGTTCAGACAATCTAAAGGGTCCAGTATGAACATTTTGACCCCTTCAATATGGAGGTAACCGCTAACCCTGATCCCCATGGAACCACCTGGAAACTTTCTGATGCACGTATCTCAAAACTCCTTGTATTCAGCATGGTCATTTGCAATGATGCTGAGAGAGGTTCAAACTGGTATTTTAAGAATGGGTTTCTGTTTGTCCAATAAAGAAAGTTGTTTGGTACAGGAAGTGTTCCACTTCAGGTTTTTTGGTTAGTTCAGCTCTAAAGCATTGGTGCAGAGCAGGGGGTAACTGGGATGAAATTTTTAGGGGGCCTAGGTATTAAATAGGCCTCATGGCATTGATCACCATCCTTAATTCTTACACATTTTGTTAGGTCACAAACTTTTTTGTCCCCCACCCCCCAGTAGCTACACACCTGGTGCAAGACCAAGGATCCTCCAAACAGAGTCCTTAGCAAAGGCAATAGAATGGGGATACACTCCTGACTGTTGGATATGGGTTTATCATATGATATAAGATCCTTTGGGTAGGATTGGGATGGATTTGGACACCCTGAACACAAACTTATTCAAAAATAAAAGGTCAATCTTTCCAGTGTTGGTCCAAAGCTCAATTCCCTTCCTGACAATGAAACAATAAATCTTCAACGTTCCTTACTGCATGTTCGAATGTTTTAGTGCTTCTCCATTTTGAATGTGAGTAACGTACGTAAGATACAGTGTACCCTTAAATTTGCCACATCCTTTAAAGTAAGTCACCACTTGCTGCTATTATCTATCCTTTCTCTGTGACACATGTAGGCACACAAGCTCATAGCTTCTAGTAAAATAAAAAGGGAAATTTGTCCACCTGATATGTCTCCAAGATCAGGTGAATAGCTTAACATTAATTTGTCCATCCTAAAAGCCCTTCATACTTATGTGATCATCTGCACACAGATGAGATGATTCAAGCAACTGTGGACCTTGTGACGTTCCTATGAACCATGTCATTAGTATTAGAGACGCTATTCTAAAATCTTTACAAGAAGTGCGTTTTTCGACTTAGCAAACATTGGTGTACGGTGAATATGACTAAAGCAGACCTATCCCCTTCACTCTTATTGTTTCACAAAAGAAACTTGAGTGGATGATCCATAATTGTCCTTTATTCCCAAGAAACACGGCTGAAGTAGTGACTTTAGGGCATCTGACATCAGGTCTAGGCTAGGCCTTTTTATCATGGACTGTTTGCTAATTTTCAGGCCAATAAGCTACACTAGTATAAACTGGGTATCATCAGTCAATCACCTAAAGGGAAATACTGCGTTTGTTAGACTTTTATTTAACCTATCCTCTTTTACATACAGTCAGGTCCCGTTTGATGAAAATGAAGTAACAGGGAAAAAATTATACCCCAGTGAGCACTGATTAACAAGTAATTAACTTTTTTGTGAAAACTAATAAAATTTGTTCACCCAAACAATTATGCATGCAAAACCACACCTTCTTCGCCCCTGATTTGAAATCCACCAATCAAACCCTTTTTATCACGTACGTCAGACAATAAGTACAGACGCCCTCTACAGCATACATGTGCAAAATGTTCGTGGCCTAATTACGAACTACTGAGAATTGTCTGTACTTGAACAACAGTTAGTATACTACAGGGTTTAACCATCTCCCTGGTATACTCTTCACGAAGTAGACTACTGCAATTCAAATTGAGGTCCTTGGTCCTTAGCAGGTTGCTCTTCTCTCGAAAGAGTTGGATGTAAAAGACATTTCTGGTGCTTTAAAACTGGTAAGTTTAGGCCCTAGTAAAAAAACGAAAACTATGAACCTGTGATGCCACTCGAAAAACACTACAAAATATCTTTCAACAGATCATGGTGCTACTGTTCCAAGGTAGTATTTCCATGGATAAAATACCATTTTTGTAACGTCTTGTGAACAATGCTCACTGTGTGAGAGGTGAACTGTATGGTGAACCTGGGAGACGACACTGCATCTCCCTGGGTGGGCTGCAATATCCCACAGTACTGCACAGGCTGTCCGGAAACTGCTGCGAGATAGTTTGTTGTGAACATGAAGTACATGGGCTAGCAAGGTCAACACGTATTGCGTAATGAGCGTAAATATGGCCCCACGTAACCACTCTGAATATGCAGAAATACAAAACGTTGCAATGTGAGCAAGGTTTATCTTTGGATAATGAGCTGGTTCGATCAGTAAATTGTTGCTTCTTTTTGTTCACATTTTGTGAGATTAGTGTTGATCTGCTGCAAGTTATTTGTGATTCATGTTTGGAGAGGTGAAAAGACCACAGTGGGATTACATTGGTGTCATTCTGTGATATCTTTTCAAATGCAATATTGCCCTTTAATGAACACCGTGATAATAAAAGTATAAAAACATTTACTAAAATGAATAAAACTTTTCAGTAATATATCCTAATGTGTCTTCCTCATTTGGTATTGTCTGGATAGAGTAACCTGTAGAAAATGAACTTTGAAATGTAGGTGACAGTATACAACACAACGTTTAGAAAGAATCTTGAGTCAATCACTACAGAAAATGAGCAAATAAAATACTATTAATTACCACATTTTGGAATAATATTGTTAATGAACAAACAGACTGTTATCTTTTCTATGAAAATGTTTACTGAATACTTCATCAAAGGCATTTTGGTCACCATTTTTAGTAATGTTTGCAAATGTTGAGTTCAGTCTTATGCTGAAACTTCAAAATTTCGCTGTGAATAACATTTTTGCTTTGAACATGGAAAATGATATGGCAAATTGGCCTAGTTGTTTTTAATGTTGTTTGAAGAATATGCATTGCAGGTCATGCTTACACTGGAATCACATCATGCCTAAATGCTGTAATAATAGCCTTTAGAACGCAGTGATTGACTCATGCTACTGATCAACTTATGATTACTTGGGCTATAGTGATGTGACCTAATAAGGCCACTTTCAAATTTTGTGCATCGATACAGTCAACAAAGGGCGTCAAAACTGCTGTCACAATCAGTGCGTTAATTTTTAATGCAGCACGCGCATAGCAAACTCCCTTGCAAATGCGCGTGAACCTATTTAATGTTTCAAGCATGCGCACGCTAAAATATGCAGCCTCAAATTGAATGCACAAACTGCCTACACTGAACCCGTACATACAGTGCTGTTCAAAAACTGTAAACAGTGCCCACTGGCCTAATTAGGTTACTCATGATGTTAGGCTTGAGCTGGAAATGCTGAACTTGTCGTAATGGTATCTCTTGAAAGGAAAATTCTGTGGTAAAGATTTATAGCTCTCAAATAAGGTCAAGACTGCCAAAAGATTTTCTGGTACAAACAGATTCACATTCTTTTGTCTTGTTTTATAAAAACAAAAACTTTCTTAGAGTGGCCTTATAAGGTTGTGACATCTTTATACTGTACAACAAACATCAAATGGCCGAATTCCCAACATACTTAGCCTGTAGGCTAGCCAAATTCTTGTGCAAACATACCAAACTAGACTAGCTGGCAGTTGCCACTGCTGTCAGTGCTAACTTAGTAGCATGGTGATACCATGAGTCGTTCACCTGAAAATTGTTGTGTGCAGTCTGTGTGCTAGGCCTAGGCCTAATGTTATACGTCTATGGTAGTGACCGACTCAATCTGCAATGGTACCGACCAACTCAAGGCAGCCTAGGCTCCTACAGTCACTATACTACTAGGCATAGGCCTTGGCCTAAGCCTACACACATCACTTCCACAGTTCAAATTGCTCTACGCTACTAGGCTGACTTAGTGACTTCCCTTCAATAAACAAAAGGCTTTGGCTAGGCCTAACTGTTATGCTACACTGAGTATGAAATTCTATGCGCGCATACAATACTGTACAGTATGTGCAGACTAACGTTAGGTTCATGAAAACTGAACGCCCTATACTAGTATACGTCGTTAGAGTAACGTTAGTGTTAACTTAAGTTGTAACATTACCCGACGACAGCAAGTCCTCTTTCATAGACTGTAAATCTTCCAGTAAATCATCGATATTTTTGTTTATGTGTTGTTTCGCTAAAGAAAACTTGTGTAAAACTTTATCAACGTCCCGCTCAACATTCTGGGGGGCTTCCATTTTTTGAGCAATTTTCTTTCTCTGTAGGTATTGTATCTGCTGGCTCGTGATGATAAGTTATTGTTATTGAGCAGTTAGCCCATTCTTGAGCTATGAACGTAAACAATGTAATCGAGTGACTGTAGACTGTCCCACTAAAACAAGCCCGGCGCACCCGGCTGAGACCGATGATGGAAATAAAAACCATCCGTAAGCATGAAAGACAGGCCGCCAGGGAAATATAGACCGGAGAACGCGGAAGAGCAAACACCGCGTATCAAACAGAAAGCCCAAGGGCTAAGTGATTCCTAGCTAAGAGGGGGTGATTTAAACTGTTGCAATGAGGTTCATCTTCAAATTTATGCTACTTGACTTGAATATATCACATTTTACGATGTTGTCATAACTTGACCTCTGCTGCAAGACCTCAAATGACCGTTTAAACCGAATCAAAATGTGAATTGCAAAAAGTGAGTGCAAAAAAAAAAAAAAAAAAAAAAAAAAAAGCCTTTGAAGGGGAAGGGATTCGTACCCGAACAGAGAAATCGAGCACTTATCCACTACGCTATCAAAGAACTCGTTCAGTGTATGGTATTTCTAATCATGCTATAGTCCCAGCATCCTTTTCATGTGTTCATATAATTAGGTAATTCAGTTATGCTTGTGAAAAAATAAATGTTGTTCTCTATAACTTTATCTTTCGAACGATAGAAAAAAATTATCCCTAACTTTTTTTTTGGTCAGGAAACGCCAGACACAATTTGGAATCACCGCCGAGTGTCTATTTAGCTCTATGAGGTTTTCTTAGTTTCACCTCTGATGACCTCATATGACCTTCGAGCTCCAACAAACGCAGAGGGTTCCCTCTCTTACCACATCTATATACCAAGTATTAAAAGGATCCATTATCCCTAGCTGTCTTGAAATGCCATTTTCAAAAGGTTTTCTGGTTTTGAGCTCTGACCCCTGACCTCTGACCTCCACTGAAAACAATAGTGTCCTTCCTTTCAATATGATAAAGTTATATAACAATTACCAAGTATGAAGATTGTCCATCGTGTTTACAAGCAATTTCTAAGAATTTCGTATTTTCACCTCCAGTGGCCACAGGTAACCGTTGACCTTTACCAAAATCAATAGGGTTTTTCTTTTGACTATAACGCATCCACACGGTATTAAAAGCATCCAGAGATATCGAGTTTACAGGGTTTTCCGTTTTTGACCTCTGGTGACCTCACGTACGTAACCTTTTACCTCCACCAAAAACAACAGAGATCTTGATTTTAATATATAATTATTCTATAATCCAAGTATGAAAATTATCCATATTTGCTATCTTGAGATATGGTGTCCATAAGCCAAGTGTCACAAACACACATGCATACAAACACACACACGCACACAAAATCGCCTGCATGATTGCATAGACTCATTTTGCCTTCAGCAAGGAATCAAAAAGAGATTTGAATTCAGAGTTTCACCGACATCACGTGATAGCGCGTCTCTTTGGTTTTAAAGGTCAACCTTCCATTGTGTCACAGTAGTATCTGTGGTTATGCAGTGCGCGTGTGCTGTAAGTACGCTTACTGCGTGTGTGTTTAGTATGTTTTGTTCTTTAATGCCTGACAATCCCACTCGTGTTACGTCACATGAAATACCTCTATAGACCTTATGCATGTGATGTCACAGAGCAGCACGGGGTGGTACCAGGATTTGCCCCACAGGGGGGGGGGGGCAAGCTCCCCGATGTGGAGCCAGCAACCCAATCCCCGACAAAGGCGGTGAGTTGCCAAAAGGATGGCAAATGGAAACTTTTCGGCGTGCTTCGCGCGCCGAAAAACTTAGCCTTTTCGAAAAAAATTATAATTTGGGGGTGTTATTGAAAAAAATTTGAAAAAACTGTTTTTTTTTTGCAAGAAAAATTGAAAAATTTGACATCTTTATTGAAGAATTTGGATATCATATATGTTAAATTGGATACATAAATGGATGCACGGTGTTTACCGGACATTGGCACGGTATAATTTACTGGGCTCCAACGCACGAGTCCGGATTCGGCTAGCTCAATGCCGGTCTCCAGAGCGTTTTTCTAGATTAGGAATTTGCCCAGAATAGAAGGTTCTGGAATCGAAATTTTTCCGGAATGTGATCTACCTAGACTTGGACTCGGAATTCATTCCAACCGAGATCTCAGATATGAAAGTTACATTAAAAGTGTTAAAAATTCCATTGTTATTTGTGCACAATGTACAGGTGTAAAGTATTATTACACATAATCAACTAAATCACTGAGGAGGCTGGGCTATGGAAGTGAGTACAAAGTTACAAACGATGACCGTATTAATGGTGGACATGTACAATAGACTTAAAACATAAGTATGTTTGATACGCTATACATTAGCAAAAAAGACTGGTCTCAGAATTGGTGCTATTGGAGTCAGAACTGGCCGGAACTGGAGGGGTACGTACCGGCATACTCAGAAGGTACCCAAGATTTGGGAATTTAGCATCGGAGTTAGTTCCGACTCGGATAGGGTAGACTCGGGTCCAGCCCTAAGGTCTTTAAAGGCAATGATTAAAACTTTCAAAGTATAGGTCTAGTATTTGAATGCCTATAGGTCAAGCCGTTTCTCACGGTGCACTCTCGCCACTATCTAAAGGACAAAATGAGTAAACTAGCCCGGGGCCGCATTATTTTTTTCCCCAGGACGAACGTGGGCAAATCGAGTTTTCAAAAAATTTTAAATTTGTTTCAAAATGATGGTTAGGGTTAGGATTAAGGTTAGGGTTATGTGGATCGGGGTTATTTGGCCCGTTCTTTCATAATCCGGCGTCAGAATTACAAAAAAGGGTCGAAAAGCTGTCATTTTGGAATTAGAGGTGTGGCCTATTTCCAAGAAGCTGATTGGTCCATTGGCCAGATTTTCCCTGACTAGTCCTGGGAAAAAAAACTACGCGCCCGGGCCCAGCTAACTTTATTTAGTATATATACGGTACTAAATGAAGTCAGCTGGGCTTTCGTTTACAAAGATTCGGTCTCGTGGGTAATAAGCATTGATCTGTTTAATAAATAATTTGACACACAAATCAAATTTTAAACTTAGTTTAATCGACAATCAAGTGGCCCTGTAAACCTGCAGCATGTGCATCTAATAACAACTTCAGATTCCAATCGTGAATAAATTTGATGTTGGTGAGGGCGACGTCGATAATAGAGATGAATGATAAATGTATCGAAAATAATATTACCACCAAAGTGTCATCAATTTGAAAATTTTCTGTTACTGCTTTGAGTAAAATGCAATTTGTGGTCATTTTGACTATTTGTAACGGGAAAGTAACGGGACCAAATGTAACGCAGTTACTTTTACTCAGAATTGAAACTAGTTACTTAATTGCTCCGTTACTGAAATGCAAATGTAACTCGTTACAGGGTTTCGTTACACAAAATGTAACTCGTTACAGTAGCGGCGTTACCTGTAACTCGTTACTTCCCAACCCTACGACTACGGGACTGAGCAGGCCCGTAGTCAGGGGGTGGAGGCAGGGGCGAAGCCCCCTGAAATTTTTTTGCCCTCTAGAGAGTTTGAATCTTACCATTGACTTAATACATTTGTACACATTTGCCCCCTCACCCCGGAAAAATCCCCCCTGGAAAAATTTTTGCCCCCTTCCAGTACCTTGTCTGGCTACGGGCCTGGGGCTGAGCAAACAAAGTCCTCTCCGCGCAGTAACTCAGGTAGGCTATTTGAATCATAGAGCAGGATATAAGAACTATATTCAGCTTTATGATTTGAATCTGCTCGTTTCCTCTGTCGGGCTGGTCGGACTGATCGGGCTGGTAGGGCTTATTTTAGTAGGACCGAATCGTGATGGGTGGTCGGTACTATAGCCTGCATAACTAGCCCTTGCGTCTAAAAGTAATCGTGATGGATATCAGCTAAACTATCGAAGTTCAGCAGAGCAATCGAGGGGATGAGAGAAGCCATTGTTCCTCTTTTTGACCGACAGTACTGTCCATTGCACGGGGCGCTAATTGGCTGCCGTGAGATTTATTCTGAAACGGGAGGGGTGGGGGAGTGGGATAAAGGAAGAGGTTGTGGACTAACCACTGGGGCCGAGAGTACTACAGGACTGAGCAGTAAACGCTTCCCGACGGTGTGGGGTCCAGAGACCCGTCTTACAGGGTCCAATGGCAATTGCTCCTGGGGGATCAGAGGCCGCAGAAGTTCTTGGGTATTTACAAAATTTCATCAGAATGACTCCTGAATGAAGGAACATGTACACTAAATAAACCACAAAACGACAATTTCCCTTGTTTTCTTGTGTTGGTGGGGCCAGGATGATTATAGCTGTTAGAGCTCAGTCAAGTGAAGACCCCAGGAACTTAAGGGTATCAAAAATTGTGAGGGTTATAGAACGAAATTTCTTACTCGTTTTCAAAGGACAATGACCAACAGACAGTGAATTTTATAAAACAAGGGATTGTGGGTAGTGGTGTATCTAAGGTCAAGCGAGTCAAAGACGTAAAATGCATTCTCACATTAAACAGACCTCGAATCGGAATTTGACTACCGTATGTTTTAATAGCATTCGTACTAATGCAGTCCTGCGGTGTGATGGTGCAAGCCAGGGGTGTGAATCGGGAGGGCATCTGGAGGGTGGATTCTGACATGTTACACTTGTATTGAGCCAATAATAATATTACTACTCAAGCTGCCCTACAGGAATTGGCAATGACGCAACTATCTACCAGGGATTCCAGAAAAGTACCGAAAAATAGCATTTTAGGAAAAGTGTAGAATTTATCAGTTTCTTCATCTTGCTCCACAAAAGTCACAAAAATACCGCTCATGTCAAAAGCGGTATTTATTCCCCGAATTTCCGCTTTTGCACTAAAGGGGGAAGGGGGACTAGTAAACTATGTAAAGGCATATGAGCCGGGGTCTATTAGTTATACAGCCTCCTATTACTGACGTCGCTGGAGGCTGCACCCCCTAATTATTTTCAGATTGAAGGTTTTGGTTTGAAAACAACAAAAAACACCCTGGAAAGTGCCAACTTTATTCTGGAATTGAGTGTTTCAGTCCCCCAATCTTAGGCACGTCCTTTCGACGGCACCGTGTAATCATAATTCAAGAAAAAATTCTAACAGTAATATTGTAGACTGGGTAGTGAGCATTGCCATTGCTACTTACAGATAGCCAGTTACTGCACTTCATTCTTATGGTTTTAATTCTCGAAATCCCCCCAGGCCCCCAATGCTTCCTGGGGAACTTATCCCCAGTGGCGCCTGCCGTGGAATTTTTTTCCACGAGGTTATGGGCAAATCATGCCAATGGACCAATCAGCTTCTTGAAAATAGGCCACACCCCTAATTCCCCGACCCTTTTCTTGTAATTCTGACACCGGCTTATGAAAGAACAGGCCAAATAACCTTGGGCCTCGTAACCCTAGCCTTGAAAATAACCCCAACCATGATTTTGAAACAAATTTGAAAAATTTTGAAAATCAAATTTGCCCATAACCTCGGGGAAAAAATGAGGCGCGCCGGCCATAGGCGTAGGAAGCTTTCCGAGACTGGGGGGGCTGAACCTTGTTTCGAATCGCCGGCCTGGGGGAAGGTTCTTAGGAGAGGGGGTGTCCCCCTCCCCTTTGGAAAATTTTTTGGGTATTTTAGGGTCCTCAGACGTAATTTGGTGCAACATTTTGGACAAATTTTAAGGAAAATTACTGCAAATTTTTGACATTTCTTACAGAAGAGACAAATAAGGGGTTTTGGTCTTGGATCTTGGGGGGCGGAAGCATACTTCAGCCCCCACATTTTTTACTAGGGGGCTAAATTCCCCAGCCCCCGCTTCCTACGCCTATGGCGCCGGTACGGGGCGGGGGCTGGGGGTCTCGTGCTCCTTAATCGATTTTCGAAATTTTTTTTTTTTTTTTTTAAATGATCCCAGAAGACGTTAAAGCTATAGATTTTTGTAGGGGGGAGGGTGAGGTGTGTTTTCGACCAAATGAATGCATGTAATTATTTTCTATTACCAATCGTTTCCAAACTAGGCTGTCAAAATTTTCGTATGATAAATCTTTTGCAAACCAGGGCTTTAACATCCAAGTCCGGACTCGGACTCAATCCCGATCTTCATTGGAATTGGCCAGGAGGTTCTGGATTCGGACTTGGTCAGAAATCGCTGAAGCTGAATTCGGACTTGGAGCCAATTCCGGCCAAGTCCACAAAAATGAAAATTCAACAAACTAGGTTTCAAAATGTCCAGATGAGTCCAAATTTGCATAAAAATTCATCTTTATTTTCTCTCTAAAGAGAGAAGAGGAATTAATTGCAAATAATTGGTCATAATAAAGATGGATGAATGTAGCACATATATGCATGGTCCAACTCGGCCGGACAACTTAGACTTGGGTTTCTGGACACGGGCTAACCGGACTCGGAATTGGCCTGGGATTCAGGTAAGTGGATTCGGAATTGACCCGGTGAAATTGGGTTACCCAGTGGCATCGGAAGTGGCTCGAACTCCGTTTAGATGGATTCGGTTACAAAATTTTTGCGCACTCCTCGTACTTTAAACCTTTATATCTTTGTATTGTTCTTTAATACCATCTCGAGCATATTTGTGCAAAGCCATAGGCGTACGAAGTGGGGGTCTGGGGGCTGCAGCCCTCCCAGAGCAGGGAAAATGCTTATTTCAGGGCACTGACAATTGTATTTTTAGGGCAAGGGGGCAGTGAAGTGGGCAGTGCGACGGGCAGCGGCGTTTGCCAACAGGACAAAATTCTTATTAGTATGCTTATTATGTAATGATGTATGAACCCAATACAGTATAAACCAAAACTCCCGAAATAATATTTCTTTATAGTTTGTAGGGGGGGGGGACTCATCCATACCCGTCCTGAGTGCTAACGTGGTAAAAGGGGAAATCAGGGCTATTTGCAAAATTTTCAGGGCAAACACCCTCTGCCCCCTCCCCCTGTGAAATGTCTTCCCGTACGCCTATGTGCAAAGCTACGGTTACGCGTTTATAAAAATTCCAATGCAAAATTTCGACGCGCTTCGCGCGCAATTGCCACAAATTACACTCCATATCTAATGAGCATTATGAGGACGATAACTGGAAGGGAGAACTATTTCCCGAAAACTAGAGGTTCAAATAAGTCTAACCTCAGGCTTGTATTAACTTCAAGAGGTGGAGTTATGTGGCAACCTTAGGCCTATACTAATAATCATCTACAACATTTTTAGTGTGATGTTAATATCATAATGTGAAGTATGTAACTCATTACAAAAGCTTATTCAAAGGTCATTAAGTGCATTTACACAGAATGAGTATAAGGCCTATGAAATATGTTTATTAATCCTCTAAACCTTTTGTTACATCTTTACTCAGTCTCGATCATCCTCATTGGAACTTCCGTTCATTTGGCCCTTGGAATTAGTAAAACTACAATTTTTGTGAAGTGCTTGGTGTGATCTCCTGTAGTGTAATTTGGATGTCTGGAGCATCATATTAACTCCCCCATGATTACCCAGAGCTTCCTGGAGGCCCTGTGCCTGTCCCATGATCATCCAGTTCTGGCCGTGCGTGGTGCTCAGCATAAACAATGGAGTAGGGAAAACAAGCCAGTGAGCCACAACTGGAAAAAAGGCCGTGTTCGTCTCGACTTGAACCAATTGGTTGGAAACTGGGACGTTAAACCTCATCTAACCTAACCTAACCGCACCACTACTCACACCTCTGGACCCACTCCCAGGCTGGACCCCACTGATTTAGCCTGCCTTACGGCGGAACCCTTGACCTCACGGCTAAAACAGAGAGAACTTCGCACTCACCCACAGCGCCTGAGGCGGCACCGCACCGTTGGATATTACGCCTGGGGTTGCCCCCACTTGCGGCAGAGAGTTGCTATATAGCAACTCCCTGCTTGCAGACGTAAAATCTCGCCCTTGCCTGTAGACCTACTATACTTCATTAGGTATTGCTTTTATTTTGACAATAGCTCTTCTCAAATCGCCCCAGAAATGTTTAAGAGGGTTATTTTGATATCCAAGGGGACTATTGTTTTCGTTGACGATTATTTAGGATGGGAGGAGGAAATCATTTTGGGAGATGATGTGGAATATTTCTGTGGCGAATTTGGTAGGTGCGCTGCGAATCAGCATGCTATATAAACCAGTGATAAGTGAAATTATGAAAAGGTGGCCGATACAGCTCGAACAGGTGTACACCCTTCCTCAGCAGCGTCCATCGAGTCTGAAGCTAGCACAGGATTCGCCTAGGATTCAGCACAGGTTCGCCTAGGATTCAGCACAGGTTCGCCTAGGATTCAGACATCAGCACAGGATTTGAAACTAGCATAGGATTCGCCTAGGATATATAGATAAAATACATAGTATATGGTGTACACTATACAACGTATGGGGCGCCTGTGTGCTGAACCCTGTGCTGATATCTGAATCCTAGGCGAATCCTGTGCTAGTTTCAAATCCTGTGCTGAATCCCGTGCTGGTCTCTGAATCCTAGGCGAATCCTGTGCTGAATCCTAAATCCTGGGCGAATCCTGCCCTGAATGCTAGGTGAGTCCTGTGCTGGCTTAAAAATCTTGTGCTGAATGCTGTGCTGATATCTGAATCCTGGGCGAATCCTAGGCCAATCCTGTGCTGAATTCTAGGCGAATCCTAGCTGTGCTGAATACTGTGCTAGCTTCAGACTGGTCAGTTGCACTGCCACATGAATATTACCCCGCGAAGCGAACGAAGTTTTTCGTTCAGCCCATCGTTGCGTAAAAACTACATGTAGATCAGTGAAAACCGTCTGAGGGACGGCAGCCACAGAGGCGCTACGCAGGCTACATGAATATTATTTCTTTCACCAGTCTGAAGCTAACACATGAAATCAGCACAGGATCCGCCCAGGATTCAGCACAGGATTCGCCCAGGCAGGATTCACGACCGGATTCGCCTAGCATTCAAACCAGGGAGTTGCAAAAGACTCCTAATCAAACGACGTAATACAGGTTTCAACAGTCAACCGCCCAACATTCAAGCATCAGTATAGGATTCACTACTGAAAATCGCCGAACATCAGCAAACTTAAAGTACCTCATGTTATCCATTGACGATGGCCAGGATCAAAATACCTCATTAACAAAACTTTGCTACCAGGGTACAGAGATAGCATGGATAATACAGCAGGGATGTTAGGTCTTACGAAACTGTTTTAAAGAAGTATTTGGTTGTTATCATCAAGAATATCTTTAAAATAATATTTTGATCATATCAAACTGTTTCGATAGAATATTGTCTTATTCTTACTCAGTATACGGTATTTTTCCAAAGTTGGTGTCCATAGTCCTCCAAAGGTTCTTTAAAATTTAAACTGTTCCCAAGCGTACATACTTCGTTAACAAATACGTTATTGGTTCTTATATCTCTTTGACATAGAAATTACACTGGAATAAATAGACTTTTCCCTTACCATTCAAATACAAGTCATAAAACTCAGTCTTTTCACGATCCTTTCGAGTCACTACAATATCTCTTCCCACACGAGCATGTTAAGCTTTTAAGAAAAGTTGGAACATTAATGACATTGTGCGCTCCTTTTAACCTTGTCCCGTTTACCAGGATGACTATTTAATTTTCCAACTTCTTGATAAATTTCTTGGGTGAGTTTTGGGAGGATTTGTAAAAGATACACCATAACTGCCGGCGATAAAACAAAAGACTTATCAAGAGTTACTTTCCAAACAGAAGTAAGGTCACGCTGTGACTAGTAAATTAAGGATACTTTGAAGATGTTAACGCTTCAGAGAGTAATTGATGCGGAAAACATTATCCTTCCTATGATCAAAAGTGATTTCCGGAGTAGTGAGGCCTGCCGTTCACTTGGCATCGCTTAGAAAGCGGGGCTTATGATGAATCAAAGGATCTATAGTGGAAAAATATTGGACTTATCAAAGTTAACTTGAAGGCTGGACGACACCTGCATACCTGAAGAAAATCAACAACTCCCTTCAGAGAAGAGTGAGAATCAGCAAGGAAAATACAGGTGTCGTCGGCATATAGAAAAATTTTGATCTCCTAGTTCAAAATTGATAAACCAGGCTTTTACTATAGGTGAAGAGTTAATGCGTAACACAAGATGTTCGGCGCAAATTATAAAAAGGTAAGGACTAACGGGGCAGAACTGCCTCAGTCCTCTATAAACTTTAAAAAAGCAAGAAGAGTAACCATTATTACAAACACACGATGTTACATTAGCTTACGGAGTGGAAATCCATTAATGAAAATCCTTGTTAAAATTGATGGAATGTAAACACTAAATCCCCATTCTACCATGTCGAGGGCTTTCTCAGAATCAACTAAAAGGCGAAAACCGAGTTTGTCATTTTCTTTACAACAATCAATTGTATCTAAAATATAGGCTACTGGACATTTTTATCAATAAACATACTCTTAATAAATTCAGTTTGATTGTCATTAATAAAAGTGGAAATGCCGTTCTTGATTCTAGCGGCGAGTACTTTTGAACACATTTTATAATCCACATTTAACAATGAAGTATTGTGGGTCTTTATTTATTTACAAGGGTATGATCTTTATTAGGCTTAGGAATTATGGGGATGACTCCCCCGCTTTGCTACTCTGGCAATTTTACATTTACATGTGCAGCGTTAAGAAAATTGGTTACTATATCACCTACCACTAGGCGCCAACAATGCTTATAAAATTCAACTGAGATCCATCACTGCCTTGAATCTTACACAAGCAAGCCTGCACTCCTCCAAAGTAAGCTGACCGTCGCAGGCAGCAGGATTTTCATCATTGAGCTTCTTACTATTATTTATGTTGTGACAAAATGGGGGAGGTCAGAGTCGTCTCTGGGGGGGGGGGTGGGAAGTGGGGGTGTGGCGCCCCCATTGACGGATCCAGTCGGCAAAATCCTGCATCAGTCGCAAAAATGAAGGGAAGGGGAGAGGGAAAAGAGGGAAGGAGAGGGAAAGAGGAAGAAAGGAAAGGAAAGAGAAAAGAACAGAAAGAGGTGAGAGGACGGAGAGAGGGAAAAAGAGAGACAAAAAAAAAAAAACAGCAAAAACGAAGGAAAAAAGCCGGCCCGGGAGTGTGTGTAAGGGGGCCCCCGGGAGGAGCAATTGGAATGCATGATGTAGACCGTAGACAACTCATGTCGTAATATTTGAAAAATCCCGTCAAAAACACATGAAACGTAAGCATATTCGTTCTGCGGAACTGCACTACAACTTATAGGCTTCTCAGCGAGCCAAATGTTCATGGCAGTGTGATATCGTGTCAGGCTGAGACGAAAAATCTTACATCAGTCGACAAAATGAAGGAAAGATGGACGAGGAGGGAGGAAAAGCAAAGAAAACAAGGAAGGCAAAACGAGCAGAGTGGTAGCCAAGCATGGTTTGAAGATGGCATGGGCGGCGATCCTGGGGGGATGGGGGGATATATCCCCCCCAATATTTGAGAAATCGCCCATTGACTTTGATTTTTTACACAGTAAATTATTGGAAATTCTGGTCATATCCCCCCCCCCCCAATATTGAGAACAAATCGCCGCTCTTGGACGATGGAATTTGAGGCACCCTTTCTACCATACTGGCTGGCGTCTAAAATCTTCGGACACCCCATTTGAGCTCTGGTCAAGTCATTGAATGCACGAAAGGTCTGCACGAGTCAACTGGATTGTAAGAGGTAGCAACTCGAGTCATGACTTGCTATACAAAGTCCGCGGCCTTCCCGTGCGTGCTGGTAGATGTTGAGTCGCAATTTGTGTTTTAGAGTGCAACTTTATGAAAAGTACAACGTTTGGAATTAGAGGTGGCGCTTTGTGAAGAACAGGGACAGTGGTGCCGACTTGAGGGCATGGGGGGAGTATGGCCCAAGCGATTTTCGACTTTGTTAAATAAACGCAAAGGCGATTAAGCTGTACATTTCTGTAGGGGGTAGGATGAAGTGTTTTTCCGAATGACTGAGTGAATGATGAATCTATCTTAATAATTTTCTATCGCAAATCCTTTCAAATCCATCAAAGTTTCCTAAACTCCGGGCGATCTAACTTTTTAATGCCATTCCGAACGCATTTGTTCAAAGGTACTTTAACGGGTTTTGTAACAACTCCTATGCAAAATTTTGGCTCTTTTCGCGCGCAATTGCCACAGCTATACACTACATGCCAGAAACCGTTAGTAGGACGATAGTGCACGGACGGGATGTTTCGGGCGAGAACTATTTTCTGTGAACTTTAAGCCCAACCTCAGGTTATTCAAGACGCGATGGTAATATTGTATTATGGCAAAATTTGTAGCGCGATGTTTATTATTTGAAGTATATTACCCAATGGCGTAGGCATCGGGTGGTGGTGGGGGTTAGGTCGAAAGGCACACCGTCAAAATGTAGTGGGCAAAAGTATGCTTCCGTCCACCTCAACTCAACAACGAAATCCCTCATATTTTCCTCTTTAAAAATGTCTTAAATTTGTGACCTATTTTCCTTCAGATTTGCTCAGAAATTGCACCAAATTGCATCCAAGGGCCCTCAAATATTCAAAACTTTTCCAATCCTCTCCTAAAGTGTCATTTGGAGGTCAATTAAAATCATCACACGAACTTCCCCAGTTTTAATTACCCCAGAGCTTCCAGGAGGCCCTGTGCCGTTCTCACGGTACCGCCATGATCGGAGGTGTGCCATGCCAAAGCCAAAATACCACAAGGTAGTGACAATTTCTTAAAATTAAATCAGTTCAAAGCTTTGGAATAAAACGGACCAGTTTTGGCAGGAGTTTCAACCCCTCCACTTAGACACCATACCACTTTCCTTACACCCATCTGCAAAAATAAAAGCAATATATTTTAACATATGAACAGTTCAAAACTTTGCCAAAGGTATCATCATTTTGCATGTAAGCCCCCTTGAACGATCAAAGCTTATCAAAGGGGAGGGGGAAGCCTCTCCCCCTCGAACCCCCTCAGACCCCCAGGACAGCTCCTCGTAGGTTACAGAGGAAGAGTCCAGTCCCGGGTGCAAAGAATCGTAGATACGAATATGCATACTGACTTAACACCGAATTTCTGAAATCAACTGGAATGGAACTATGACATCATCTCCTGTGGTGCTACCCAATTATGAAATCCTAGTGGCACCGTTGGACAGATGGCTATGTCGAATTCCTGTAAAGAAAGCCTAGTTTCCGATTTTGCCGAGTAAACTTAGGGAGTGCGATTAAGTATGTCATACCCAACGGACGTCTTTAACTTTTTTAATCCGATTAAGTGGATTATTCTACAAGACCTTACAAGATTTTGGTGGGCTACGCGCCCTTTTGGGATTCGCATCGCAATTTCTTTTATAGTACAATTCCATATGACTAAGCAGTGCAGAGCTCCTATACCCTAGATCAGGTGATCTTAATTATTTTCGTTGGCTGGCTACATTTTTCATCATGAAAATTTCGCGGGCCACAAACAGGCAAGTAAGTTTGTTCGAGAGGGGGAAGTCCCATTTTCAAATGACTAAATGACGCAACTGGAAGGCGAAGCCTCCCACCAAACAGAGTGGTGCCTAGAAGCTCCACTTCGAAGGGCCCCTAGTAGGGTCCAGGGCAACGCTCCTGTGGAACCCCAGAAGCTCAAATATATGAGCGAAACATTGTATGACTGAAACATATGAGTACATTTCTGTCAATTTAATTTGAGACACAATGAACATATGATCAAAAGTATCACAATTTGAATATTATTTACTGCGATATCGAAAATCCTATGTTATGCAGAACAGATAATAAACTCATGCCAGATCCGGTGGTGAACATTCACATCGAAATGATTGTTTGGGTGGGGATGAGGGGTTAATCATGACACTGAGCGTCACCATCGGTTGGTACGTAGCGTGCCAAGAATTTAGGTGCTAAAATAGCTTCCAAGTCTTGTAAGATGTAAATATTCATTCATTCCGAGATCACATGATTAGAAAAAGAGACACTTCAAGGAAACGAATAGGATGCAACGTTTTAGGCATATATTTTCTTCTACCAAGAGGTACACTTCCCTCAGAATTCGTAAGCCCGTACAACTTAGTGTAAGTGGCTTTCCCCTTACTTAACCATCACTGATCTGGCCATCCCATGTCGGAAAAACCGCCCATCGTTTTGTTTATGCAGTGGGTGTGTGGATAAGTTAGTCGAATTATTTTTACTTCTAGATTGAACTTAAATGGAAAAGCGTGCGGAGCGAGTGAACATTTGGTAGTTTGGGACGATTTGGGGTGAAATAAAAAGAACAAACACATAGAAATACATGCGGGCCACCTTAACACTACAGTTCTCTCCTCTACTTTGATTTTCCAATTTGACTATTCGTCAACTTCTTTTTATACGAAAGTACAGAAATTGTTCGAAAGCAGTACAGCTTCACCGATTCAGGCACACTGTAGGCCTCCTTTTTTCTAATTATTGTGAATTTTACTAAGATGGGTGGGTACCCGTGGCCACGTTACTGGTTTAGAACAATCACTGCACAGAAGCTGTCCTTTATGAAGTAATAGTGAAGTAACTGCTAATGACAGGCCTAGGTGCGAGCGAAGCCAGCCGAAAAATAACGTTTTCAACACATTTTAGTTATGTTTTACTTCATTTAAAGTAACATGATTTTCTGTCCGCATCAAAATACCTCGGAAAGAAACCTCATATTTTGTTTTAGACCTTAATTTGTTCGCAGGCCGGATAGGATCGACTCGCGGGCCGGATGTGGCCCCCTAGCCGCCATTTAATTACCCAGGGTTTACACAGTTTAGAACGGGAACATAATCCCCAACCGTGTATATACCGATAGTTGTTCGCAGAGTACGATAAGCTTCGACGGCGGTTTTGACCATCATCAGGCAGAAGGTACCATCGTCAGGCAGGAGTCACAAAGTATGCTATGACCAATTTGGACCAGCTTACCGACCGTGATAGCCGATGTATTTTTCTCTGAATGTGAACCGAGAGTGTTTTTTGCCATGCTCGCCCGGCACCTGAGAGAGATTAATAAATATAGTGACAAGTTTTCTGACGTAAAACCCAAGCCCATATAACGGTGGTGAGGCTGAGGTCGACACTGGTCCCGCATGTACAACATGAGTAGCTTTCCAATGAAAAATCCTGAAACCACTATAGTGTCAATATGATTTCATCCACTTTCAAAGTGGTCTGCGAACAGTTGTGGCGTATACGGTGGCATTTCCCCTGTATATTGCCCCCTCCTACTGTCCTTAATTAAATCTGGTACTTCATAATATGGGCTAACCGTTTGTGAAAAAGGGCTTGTTATGCAACGTACTAGACTCTGTACCTTGAACTGCCCTTGAAAATGCAATACTTTTTTTTCGGCGCGCTTCGCGCTCATCCATCACCGCTACTTCCTATTGTTAGGCCCACTTCTTGTAGGACAACGTGAGTGATAACACTGTTTCAAAGCCAGATACCAGATACAACCCCTTCAATTATCAATTCTCCACAATCACTATTCTCTGCATCAACAACTCGACCGCCTTTTAGTCGAGTAACAATATCATAAAAAAGTGTCCCAGTCGTAATTTCAGTGGTCTATTCATTTTCCATTAAACGCTTTGAAAATAGTTAAATGCTTCATTTTCATATACATAATTTTGAACATATTTCAAAATTTCCGAGGCTTCGTCCCTTAGCCCCCGTCTTGGCTTTACCTCTGGGCTCATCCTGGGGCCTAAGGATGGCCCCTGGACCCCGCACATGCTTGCTTCGCGCTACCCGCGTCATTTTTTCTGTCGGTATTTTCTTCCCTTCAGTCGACCAAATTTGTCACCCCCCCCCCAAATTGGAATGCTCTGACGACGCCTCTGTTTACACTCTGCTGCGCCATTTGGGAAATTTTTAAAAATGGAGCAAGTTCAAAGGGGATTTGGCATCCTTTAAAACCAGGGAGCTGCCAGCAACTCCCTGCCCAAACCTAAAAGCTCATTTAGGAATAGCTCTAATACTGCACTTTAGTTGATATTTATTCATGTATTTATTTTTATTGTATAATTAACATATAATTAATAAGTTTTGAATTAATATTTTCCAGGTTTCGCCTGAAAAAACTTTATTGCACACCAACACCGGCATTCCTGACGTCGAGCAAACGTCAATTTCGTACAACACTAGTACAACTTTGATTGGCCATGTTAACGACTTCTCATTATTTTTATTATGAGCGCGCCCTCAATTTCTTGGCTGAGTGAGAGGTAAGAGAGTTAAGTATACGTCGTCTACTATTAACGGTGATGAAGAAAGAGAGGGATTTAAGTTTGATGTATCCGTTAAAGGTAAGCATGAGAAACAAGGGATGACCATTGATTTCTTATCTGTTCCCAAAATACCGGCTGCAGCTGAAAGCGTACCCAGAGCAGAGGATTTAAGTAAATGGCGTCATTTGGAATCTCTCCCGTGGGAGAATCAACAGTCAGATGAAGTTGGTTTGTTAATCGGAGCAGATGCACCTGAAGCGTTCTGGGTGCTTGAAGAACGCAAAGGTAAACCGAAAGAACCTTACGCGATGAGAACGATGTTAGGTTGGTCAATCATGGGACCAGGGGGATCAGGAAATAACAGGGTCACAAGTCATCGCATAGAGGTAAGTAATGAACAACTATTTTCAAGAAGTCGAAAAAATCCTGGGCAGTCGAAATACCGGCCTCTCCGAAGGAAAAAGGATTCAATTCAAGATATTAGAGCGCGTGAGATAATGAAATCGACCATTAAGTTGACTAAAGATGGACATTATGAGATGGGGTTACTTTGGAAGCATGATAATCATGATTTGCCCCATAGTAGATCTATGGCTGAGTCGAGGCTAGCTTCCCTGAAAAGAAGGTTAGAATCCAATAAAGAGATGCACGGAAAGTACACAGAAGTAGTTGAGGGATACATAGCAAAGGGGTTTGCTGAACCGGTAAACACTAGAGAGAGCAAACCAGGTAAGATTTGGTATTTACCCCATCACCCAGTGGTACATCCTCACAAGAAAAAGGTAAGAGTAGTTTACGATTGTGCTGCCAAATCTCAAGGGACATCACTAAATGATAAGTTATTAAAAGTTATTTCGTCTCACCAAGTGGCTAAGCAACGATAGACAGGTATTACAAAGTATCGAAGCTTCTGAACGAGCGCCCTCAGTTTCAGTCTCATTGGACAATTTACCCACTGAGAGGACTTTAGGTGTGTCTTGGGATGCTGAGAATGATCTATTTACTTTCCAGGTACTTCTGAAAGAGAAGCCCCTTACCAGAAGAGGTTTACTGTCAATTACGAGCTCCTTTTATGATCCGTTAGGGTTTGCCGCTCCATTTATATTAGTGGCTAAGTCACTTTTGCAGGAAGTATGCAAGCGAGGAGCAGACTGGGACGAGCCCCTGACCGACCGAGAACATGAAGTATGGCAACGGTGGCTCAACAACACGTCTAACTTGTCTAAAGTTACAATTCCAAGATGGTTTAAAGTTAGATGTAGCTGTAGATGTACAACTCCACATTTTCTGTGATGCGTCAGAAAAAGGGCTATGCGGCTGTAGCCTATCTCAGAACACAATCAGCTGAGGATGTTTCTTGCAGGTTTGTTGTTGGCAAGGCCCGGGTAAGTCCTTTGAAATCAGTTTTCAATTTCCCAGACTAGAAGCTAATGTCCGCAGTGCTCGCGGCAACACTTGACGGAGCGATTCGAAGAGAAATGAGGTACGAATTTGGTGAAACGATCTTCTGGAGCGATTCTATGATAGTCCTAAAATTACCTCAGAAATGAGAGTACAAGGTTCAAAAACATTTGTAGCCAATAGAGTGGCGAGAAGATTCGCAGTGTCTCAAACCACATCAGTGGAGACATGTTGGAACTAAAGATATCCAGCAGACGAAGGGTCAAGAGGGACTTTCCACATAAGAAAGTGGTTACCGGCCCTTGATTTTCCTGACTAAAGACAAGGTTTGTTGGCCTGAGTCAAAGTTTGAAGACGTCGATTTGACAGAGGATCCTGAGGTCAAAAAGGTCAAATACAGTTCAACGGGCGAAAGTTCTTCAGACGAACGTTACCGAAGACGATAATAGTCTACTGACGATTTTGGTTTGGTAAGTATTCCTCGTGGACAAGATTGGTACGAGTTTTTGAGCTGGATCCGACGTTTTTATCCGGTCAGCTAGAAACAAGGCCTAAGAATGAACCTATTGTGACAGGTTAATTTGATTGTTTCCGAGATTAGGAAAGCGAAAAAACGTGGGGGGGGGGGGTGGGGGGGGGGGACGGGGTGGGGGGGGCGCGGGGGGGGGGGGGGGGCTGGGCGGCGGGTGGGGGTGGGGTCTGGGGGGGGGGGGGGTGGGGGGGGGGGTGGCTGGGGGGGGGGTGGTTGGGGGGGCGGGGGGCGGGGGGTGGGGGGGGGGGGGGGGGGGGGGGGGGGGGTGGGGGGGGGGGGGGGTGGGGGGGGGGGGGGGTGGGGGGGGGGGGGGGTGGGGGGGGGGGGGGGTGGGGGGGGGGGGGGGTGGGGGGGGGGGGGGGTGGGGGGGGGGGGGGGTGGGGGGGGGGGGGGGTGGGGGGGGGGGGGGGTGGGGGGGGGGGGGGGTGGGGGGGGGGGGGGGTGGGGGGGGGGGGGGGTGGGGGGGGGGGGGGGTGGGGGGGGGGGGGGGTGGGGGGGGGGGGGGGTGGGGGGGGGGGGGGGTGGGGGGGGGGGGGGGTGGGCGGGGGGGCGGGGGGGGGTGGGGGGGGGTGCGAGGGGGGGGGGGTGGGGGGGGGAGCCAATTCCGGCCAAGTCCACAAAAAAATGAAACAATTCAACAAAACTAGCGTTTCAAAATGTACCAAGATGAGCTCCAAAATTGCCATAAAAATTCATCTTTATTTTCTCTCTAAAGAGAGAAGAGGAATTAATTGCAAATAATTGGTCATAATAAAGATGGATGAATGTAGCACATATATGCATGGTCCAACTCGGCGCCCGGACAACTTTAGACTTGGGTTTCTGGACACGGGCTAACCGGACTCGGAATTGGCATGGATTCAGGTAAGTGGATTCGAATTGAACCCGGTGAAATTGGGTTACCAGTGGCATCGGAAGTGTGCTCGAACTCGTTTAGATGGATTCGGTTTTTTTTTTTTCACAAAATTTTTAGCGCACCCGCTCGCTCGTACTTTAAACCTTCTTTATATCTTTGTAATTGTTCTTAATACCATCCTCGAGCATATTTGTAGTAAAGCCATAGGCGTACGAAGTGGGGTGTATGGGGGCCCAGGGGCAGTGAAGTGGGCAGTGCGTCGGGCAGCGGCGTTTGCCAACATGGACAAAATTCTTTATTAGTATGCTTATTATGTAATGATGTATGAACACAATTACAGTATAAACCAAAACTCCCGAAATAATATTTCTTATATAGGTTGCTAGGGGAGGGGGGGGGACTCTATCCATACCGTCCTGAGTGCTAAACGTAGGTAAAAGGGGAAATCAGGGCTAATTTGCAAAATTTTCAGGGCAAAACACCCTCTGCCCCCTCCCCCTGTGACAATGTCTTCCCGTACGCCTATGTGCAAAGCCTACGGTTACGCGTTTATAAAAATTCCAATGCAAAATTTCGACGCGCTTCGCGCGCACAATTGCACACACATTACACTCCATATTCTAATGAGCATTATGAGGACGATAACTGGAAGGGAGAAACTATCTTCCCGAAAACTAGAGGTTCAACATAAGTCTAACCTCAGGCTTGTATTAACTTCAAGAGGTGCGCAGTTATGTGGCAAACCATCTAGGCCTATCACTAATAATCATCTACAACATTTTTAGTGTGATGTTATATATCTAATGTGAAGTATGTAAACTCATTACAAAAGCTTATTCAAAGGTCATTAAGTGCATTTACACAGAATGAGTATAAGGCCTATGAAAATATAGTTTATTTAATCCTCTAAACCTTTTGTTACATCATTTACTCAGTCTCGATCATCCTCATTGGAACTTCCGTTCATTTGGCCCTTAGGAATTAGTAAAACTACAATTTTTGGGAAGTGCTTGGTGTGATCTCCCTGTAGTGTAATTTGGATGTCTGGAGCATCATATTAACTCCCCCATTGGAATTACCCAGAGCTTCCTGGAGGCCCTGTGCCTGTCCCATGATCATCCAGTTCTGGCCGTGCGTGGTGCTCAGCATAAACAATGGAGTAGGGAAAATAAGCCAGTGAGCCACAACTGGAAAAAAGGCCGTGGTCGCCTCGACTTGAACCAATTGGTTGGAAACTGGGACGTTAAACCTCATCTAACCTAACCTAACCGCACCACTACTCACACCTCTGGACCCACTCCCAGGCTGGACCCCTCCCAGGCTGGACCCCACTGATTTAGCCTGCCTTACGGCGGAACCCTTGACCTCACGACTAAAACAGAGAGAACTTCGCACTCACCCACAGCGCCTGAGGCGGCACCGCACCGTTGGATATTACGCCTGGGGTTGCCCCCACTTGCGGCAGAGAGTTGCCATATAGCAACTCCCTGCTTCCAGACGTAAAATCTCGCCCTTGCCTGTAGACCTACTATACTTCATTAGGTATTGCTTTTATTTTGACAATAGCTCTTCTCAAATCGCCCCAGAAATGTTTAAGAGGGTTATTTTGATATCCAAGGGGACTATTGTTTTCGTTGACGATTATTTAGGATGGGAGGAGGAAATCATTTTGGGAGATGATGTGGAATATTTCTGTGGCGAATTTGGTAGGTGCGCTGCGAATCAGCATGCTATATAAACCAGTGATAAGTGAAATATGAAAAGGTGGCCGATACGGCTCGAACAGGTGTACACCCTTCCTCAGCAGCGTCCATCGAGTCTGAAGCTAGCACAGGATTCGCCTAGGATTCAGCACAGGTTCGCCTAGGATTCAGACATCAGCACAGGATTTGAAACTAGCATATAGGATTCGCTTAGGAATATATAGATAAAATACATAGTATATGGTGTACACTATACAACGTATGGGGCGCCTGTGTGCTGAACCCTGGGCTGATATCTGAATCCTATGCGAATCCTGTGCTAGTTTCAAATCCTGTGCTGAATCCTGTGCTGGTCTCTGAATCCTAGGCGAATCCTGTACTGAATCCTAAATCCTGGGCGAATCCTGCCCGGAATGCTAGGTGAATCCTGTGCTGGCTTAAAAATCTTGTGCTGAATCCTGTGCTGATATCTGAATCCTGGGCGAATCCTAGGCCAATCCTGTGCTGAATTCTAGGCGAATCCTAGCTGTGCTGAATACTGTGCTAGCTTCAGACTGGTCAGTGCAACTGCCACATGAATATTACCCCGCGAAGCGAACGAAGTTTTTCGTTCAGCCCATCGTTGCGTAAAACCATCACTGATCTACATGTAGATCAGTGAAAACCGTCTGAGGGGCGGCAGCCACAGAGGCGCTACGCAGGCTACATGAATATTATTTCTTTCACCAGTCTGAAGCTAACACATGAAATCAGCACAGGATCCGCCCAGGATTCAGCACAGGATTCGCCCAGGCAGGATTCACGACCGGATTCGCCTAGCATTCAAACCAGGGAGTTGCAAAAGACTCCTAATCAAACGACGTAATACAGGTTTCAACAGTCAACCGCCCAACATTCAAGCATCAGTATAGGATTCACTACTGAAAATCGCCTAACATCAGCAAACTTAAAGGTCAAGAGCAGTCGCCCAAACTTATTTTGAAGCAACAGCTAAATCTCACAATTGTCTTCTTATTTCTCTTCAAAGTATCTTTCATAATGTGTTAGGACTTTAATATTGCATATTCAAGGTAAACCAATCAGTTACTTCTTGTAAATTTCACATTTGAGGAGAAAAAATACTGTCACATGACTCTCAAGAGCCAATCATGAAACAAGACAGTCTACTACACTACTTCAAATTGGGGTGACTGCATTTCCCCTTTAAAGTACCTCATGTTATCCATTGACGATGGCCAGGATCAAAATACCTCATTAACAAAACTTTGCTACCAGGGTACAGAGATAGCATGGATAATACAGCAGGGATGTTAGGTAAGAGGGAAAGCAACAGTATCATATTTTCTTACGAAACTGTTTTAAAGAAGTATTTGGTTGTTATCATCAAGAATATCTTTAAAATAATATTTTGATCATATTAAACTGTTTCGATAGAATATTGTCTTATTCTTACTCAGTATACGGTATTTTTCCAAAGTTGGTGTCCATAGTCCTCCAAAGGTTCTTTAAAATTTAAACTGTTCCCAAGCAGTACATACTTCGTTAACAAATACGTTATTGGTTCTTATATCTCTTTGACATAGAAATTACACTGGAATAAATAGACTTTTCCCTTACCATTCAAATACAAGTCATAAAACTCAGTCTTTTCACGATCCTTTCGAGTCACTACAATATCTCTTCCCACACGAGCATGTTAAGCTTTTAAGAAAAGTTGGAACATTAATGACATTGTGCGCTTCTTTTAACCTTGTCCCGTTTACCAGGATGACTATTTAATTTTCCAACTTCTTGATAAATTTCTTGGGTGAGTTTTGGGGAGGATTTGTAAAAGATACACCATAACTGCCGGCGATAAAAACCAAAAGACTTATCAAGAGTTACTTTCCAAACAGAAGTTAGGGTCACGCCTGGACTAGTAAATTAAGGATACTTTGAAGATGTTAACGCTTCAGAGAGTAATTGATGCGGAAAACATTATCCTTCCTATGATCAAAAGTGATTTCCGGAGTAGTGAGGCCTGCCGTTCACTTGGCATCGCTTAGAAAGCGGGGCTTATGATGAATCAAAGGATCTATAGTGGAAAAATATTGGACTTATCAAAGTTAACTTGAAGGCTGGACGACACCTGCATACCTGAAGAAAATCAACAACTCCCTTCAGAGAAGAGTGAGAATCAGCAAGGAAAATACAGGTGTCGTCGGCATGTAGAAAAATTTTGATCTCCTAGTTCAAAATTGATAAACCAGGCTTTTACGATAGGTGAAGAGTTAATGCGTAACACAAGATGTTCGGCGCAAATTATAAAAAGGTAAGGACTAACGGGGCAGAACTGCCTCAGTCCTCTATAAACTTTAAAAAAGCAAGAAGAGTAACCATTATTACAAACACACGATGTTACATTAGCTTACGGAGTGGAAATCCATTAATGAAAATCCTTGTTAAAATTGATGGAATGTAAACACTTATGAATAAATCCCCATTCTACCATGTCGAGGGCTTTCTCAGAATCAACTAAAAGGCGAAAACCGAGTTTGTCATTTTCTTTACAACAATCGATTGTATCTAAAATATAGGCTACTGGACATTTTTATCAATAAACATACTCTTAATAAATTCAGTTTGATTGTCATTAATAAAAGTGGAAATGCCGTTCTTGATTCTAGCGGCGAGTACTTTTGAACACATTTTATAATCCACATTTAACAATGAAGTATTGTGGGTCTTTATTTATTTACAAGGGTATGATCTTTATTAGGCTTAGGAATTATGGGGATGACTCCCCCGCTTTGCTACTCTGGCAATTTTACATTTACATGTGCAGCGTCAAGAAAATTGGTTACTAAATCACCTACCACTAGGCGCCAACAATGCTTATAAAATTCAACTGAGATCCATCACTGCCTTGAATCTTACACAAGCAAGCCTGCACTCCTCCAAAGTAAGCTGACCGTCGCAGGCAGCAGGATTTTCATCATTGAGCTTCTTACTATTATTTATGTTGTGACAAAATGGGGAGGTCAGAGTCGTCTCTAGGGGGGGGGGGGGTGGGAAGTGGGGGTGTGGCGCCCCCATTGACGGATCCAGTCGGCAAAATCCTGCACCAGTCGGAGAAATGAAGGGAAGGGGAGAGGGAAAAGAGGGAAGGAGAGGGAAAGAGGAAGAAAGGAAAGGAAAGAGAAAAGAACAGAAAGAGGTGAGAGGACGGAGAGAGGGAAAAAGAGAGAGAAAAAAAACAGCAAAAACGAAGGAAAAAAGCCGGCCCGGGAGTGTGTGTAAGGGGGCCCCCGGGAGGAGCAATTGGAATGCATGATGTAGACCGTAGACAACTCATGTCGTAATATTTGAAAAATCCCGTCAAAAACACATGAAACGTAAGCATATTCGTTCTGCGGAACTGCAATACAACTTATAGGCTTCTCAGCAAGCCAAATGTTCATGGCAGTGTGATATCGTGTCAGGCTGAGACGAAAAATCTTACATCAGTCGGCAAAATGAAGGAAAGATGGACGAGGAGGGAGGAAAAGCAAAAAAAAAACAAGGAAGGCAAAACGAGCAGAGTGGTAGCCAAGCATGGTTTGAAGATGGCATGGGCGGCGATCCTGGGGGGATGGGGGATATATCCCCCCCCCAATATTTGAGAAATCGCCCATTGACTCTGATTTTTTACACAGTAAATTATTGGAAATTCTGGTCATATCCCCCCCAATATTGAGAACAAATCGCCGCTCTTGGACGATGGAATTTGAGGCACCCTTTCTACCATACTGGCTGGCGTCTAAAATCTTCGGACACCCCATTTGAGCTCTGGTCAAGTCATTGAATGCACGAAAGGTCTGCACGAGTCAACTGGATTGTAAGAGGTAGCAACTCGAGTCATGACTTGCTATACAAAGTCCGCGGCCTTCCCGTGCGTGCTGGTAGATGTTGAGTCGCAATTTGTGTTTTAGAGTGCAACTTTATGAAAAGTACAACGTTTGGAATTAGGGGTGGCGCTTTGTGAAGAACAGGGACAGTGGTGCCGACTTGAGGGCATGGGGGGAGTATGGCCCAAGCGATTTTCGACTTTGTTAAATAAACGCAAAGGCGATTAAGCTGTACATTTCCGTAGGGGGTAGGATGAAGTGTTTTTCCGAATGACTGAGTGAATGATGAATCTATCTTAATAATTTTCTATCGCAAATCCTTTCAAATCCATCAAAGTTTCCTTAACTCCGGGCGATCTAACTTTTTAATGCCATTCCGAACGCATTTGTTCAAAGGTACTTTAAACGGGGTTTTGTAACAACTCCTATGCAAAATTTTGGCTCTTTTCGCGCGCAATTGCCACAGCTATACACTACATGCCAGAAAACCGTTAGTAGGACGATAGGTGCACGCGACGGGATGTTTCCGGGCGAGAACTATTTTCTGTGGAACTTTAAGCCCAACCTCAGGTTATTCAAGACGCGATGGTAATATTGTATTATGGCAAAATTTGTAGCGCGATGTTTTATTATTTGAAGTATATTACCCAATGGCGTAGGCATCGGGTGGTGGTGGGGGTTAGGTCGAAAGGCACACCGTCAAAATGTAGTGGGCAAAAGTATGCTTCCGTCCACCTCAACTCAACAACGAAATCCCTCATATTTTCCTCTTTAAAAATGTCTTAAATTTGTGACCTATTTTCCTTCAGATTTGCTCAGAAATTGCACCAAATTGCATCCAAAGGGCCCTCAAATATTCAAAACTTTTCCAATCCTCTCCTAAAGTGTCATTTGGAGGTCAATTAAAATCATCACACGAACTTCCCCAGTTTTAATTACCCCAGAGCTTCCAGGAGGCCCTGTGCCGTTCTCACGGTACCGCCAATGATCGGAGGTGTGCCATGCCAAAGCCAAAATACCACAAGGTAGTGACAATTTCTTAAAATTAAATCAGTTCAAAGCTTTGGAATAAAACGGACCAGTTTTGGCAGGAGTTTCAACCCCTCCACTTAGACACCATACCACTTTCCTTACACCCATCTGCAAAAATAAAAGCAATATATTTTAACATATGAACAGTTCAAAACTTTGCCAAAGGTATCATCATTTTGCATGTAAGCCCCCTTGAACGACCAAAGCTTATCAAAGGGGAGGGGGAAGCCTCTCCCCCTCGAACCCCCTCAGACCCCCAGGACAGCTCCTCGTAGGTTACAGAGGAAGAGTCCAGTCCCGGGTGCAAAGAATCGTAGATACGAATATGCATACTGACTTAACACCGAATTTCTGAAATCAACTGGAATGGAACTATGACATCATCTCCTGTGGTGCTACCCAATTATGAAATCCTAGTGGCACCGTTGGACAGATGGCTATGTCGAATTCCTGTAAAGAAAGCCTAGTTTCCGATTTTGCCGAGTAAACTTAGGGAGTGCGATTAAGTATGTCATACCCAACGGACGTCTTTAACTTTTTTAATCCGATTAAGTGGATTATTCTACAAGACCTTACAAGATTTTGGTGGGCTACGCGCCCTTTTGGGATTCGCAGCGCAATTTCTTTTATAGTACAATTCCATATGACTAAGCAGTGCAGAGCTCCTATACCCTAGATCAGGTGATCTTAATTATTTTCGTTGGCTGGCTACATTTTTCATCATGAAAATTTCGCGGGCCACAAACAGGCAAGTAAGTTTGTTCGAGAGGGGGAAGTCCCATTTTCAAATGACTAAATGACGCAACTGGAAGGCGAAGCCTCCCACCAAACAGAGTGGTGCCTAGAAGCTCCACTTCGAAGGGCCCCTAGTAGGGTCCAGGGCAACGCTCCTGTGGAACCCCAGAAGCTCAAATATATGAGCGAAACATTGTATGACTGAAACATATACGTACATTTCTGTCAATTTAATTTGAGACACAATGAACATATGATCAAAAGTATCACAATTTGAATATTATTTACTGCGATATCGAAAATCCTATGTTATGCAGAGCAGATAATAAACTCATGCCAGATTCGGTGGTGAACATTCACATCGAAATGATTGTTTGGGTGGGGATGAGGGGTTAATCATGACACTGAGCGTCACCATCGGTTGGTACGTAGCGTGCCAAGAATTTAGGTGCTAAAATAGCTTCCAAGTCTTGTAAGATGTAAATATTCATTCATTCCGAGATCACATGATTAGAAAAAGAGACACTTCAAGGAAACGAATAGGATGCAACGTTTTAGGCATATATTTTCTTCTACCAAGAGGTACACTTCCCTCAGAATTCGTAAGCCCGTACAACTTAGTGTAAGTGGCTTTCCCCTTACTTAACCATCACTGATCTGGCCATCCCATGTCGGAAAAACCGCCCATCGTTTTGTTTATGCAGTGGGTGTGTGGATAAGTTAGTCGAATTATTTTTACTTCTAGATTGAACTTAAATGGAAAAGCGTGCGGAGCGAGTGAACATTTGGTAGTTTGGGACGATTTTGGGAGAAATAAAAAGAACAAACACATAGAAATACATGCGGGCCACCTTAACACTACAGTTCTCCCCTCTACTTTGATTTTCTAATTTGACTATTCGTCAACTTCTTTTTATACGAAAGTACAGAAATTGTTCGAAAGCAGTACAGTTTCACCGATTCAGGCACACTGTAGGCCTCCTTTTTTCTAATTATTGTGAATTTTACTAAGATGGGTGGGTACCCCTGGCCACGTTACTGGTTTAGAACAATCACTGCACAGAAGCTGTCCTTTATGAAGTAATAGTGAAGTAACTGCTAATGACAGGCCTAGGTGCGAGCGAAGCCAGCCGAAAAATAACGTTTTCAACACATTTTAGTTATGTTTTACTTCATTTAAAGTAACATGATTTTCTGTCCGCATCAAAATACCTCGGAAAGAAACCTCATATTTTGTTTTAGACCTTAATTTGTTCGCAGGCCGGATAGGATCGACTCGCGGGCCGGATGTGGCCCCCTGGCCGCCATTTAATTACCCAGGGTTTCCACAGTTTAGAACGGGAACATAATCCCCAACCGTGTATATACCGGTAGTTGTTCGCAGAGTACGATAAGCTTCGACGGCGGTTTTGACCATCATCAGGCAGAAGGTACCATCGTCAGGCAGGAGTCACAAAGTATGCTATGACCAATTTGGACCAGCTTACCGACCGTGATAGCCGATGTATTTTCTCTGAATGTGAACCGAGAGTGTTTTTTGCCATGCTCGCCCGGCACCTGAGAGAGATTAATAAATATAGTGACAAGTTTTCTGACGTAAAACCCAAGCCCATATAACGGTGGTGAGGCTGAGGTCGACACTGGTCCCGCATGTACAACATGAGTAGCTTTCCAATGAAAAATCCTGAAACCACTATAGTGTCAATATGATTTCATCCACTTTCAAAGTGGTCTGCGAACAGTTGTGGCGTATACGGTGGCATTTCCCCTGTATATTGCCCCCTCTCCTACTGTCCTTAATTAAATCTGGTACTTCATAATATGGGCTAACCGTTTGTGAAAAAGGGCTTGTTATGCAACGTACTAGACTCTGTACCTTGAACTGCCCTTGAAAATGCAATACTTTTTTTTCGGCGCGCTTCGCGCTCATCCATCACCGCTACTTCCTATTGTTAGGCCCACTTCTTGTAGGACAACGTGAGTGATAACACTGTTTCAAAGCCAGATACCAGATACAACCCCTTCAATTATCAATTCTCCACAATCACTATTCTCTGCATCAACAACTCGACCGCCTTTTAGTCGAGTAACAATATCATAAAAAAGTGTCCCAGTCGTAATTTCAGTGGTCTATTCATTGTCCATTAAACGCTTTGAAAATAGTTAAATGCTTCATTTTCATATACATAATTTTGAACATATTTCAAAATTTCCGAGGCTTCGTCCCTTAGCCCCCGTCTTGGCTTTGCCTCTGGGCTCATCCTGGGGCCTAAGGATGGCCCCTGGACCCCGCACACGCTTGCTTCGCGCTACCCGCGTCATTTTTTCTGTCGGTATTTTCTTCCCTTTAGTCGACCAAACTTGTCACCCCCCCCCCCAAATTGGAATGCTCTGACGACGCCTCTGTTTACACTCTGCTGCGCCATTTGGGAAATTTTTAAAAATGGAGCAAGTTCAAAGGGGATTTGGCATCCTTTAAAACCAGGGAGCTGCCAGCAACTCCCTGCCCAAACCTAAAAGCTCATTTAGGAATAGCTCTAATACTGCACTTTAGTTGATATTTATTCATGTATTTATTTTTATTGTATAATTAACATATAATTAATAAGTTTTGAATTAATATTTTCCAGGTTTCGCCTGAAAAAAACTTTATTGCACACCAACACCGGTATTCCTGACGTCGAGCAAACGTCAATTTCGTACAACACTAGTACAACTTTGATTGGCCATCTTAAGTGAGAAGCATTGTGCGGTCGTTACAAAAACGCTCAGGATGTTGTCTAGCAGTTAAGATCATCCTTTCGCTTGTAAGAACGTTCCCCGATCATCCTCTCAAAGATTGTGAATCATCCCCAGGTGAATCTTCATCTTGATGACTTCAGCATTTTAAGTGTACTGTACAATACATTCAAGCAAAATGTTAAGGACAATAACAAGTCCCCGAGTTTAAGAACATAGCTTTAACGGAAATAGTAATTTTGTTTTGCTAGCTTAATGTAAGACAAGTTTGTAAATAGTTGTTAATGGTTCATGGTTGTGTTTTTGCCGGTCCGGTTTTGGGTCTTTCTGTTTGACAGTGTCCGTTTCTATGCACTTAAAAAGCACCGCTTTAACGGAAATAGATTGAAATATTTTTCTGTCCCATTCCTTTAAAACTTCTTTCGTTGTACAATACAACAGAGTTACAACGGAAAAATTCGAATAGTGACAACAGATTATCCTACATCTGCAGCTCGCAGCCACGAAAGAATCACGATATTTAAGAAGCCCTACATTTTAGTGCCCCATATGTGATCTAAGCGACCAACGCTGTAAGTCCATCCCATTCAAGGGCCCTTTCAGACATAAGTTCGTGTCCCTTCAATCTGAGCACTATGGGCTACTTCTGACTTGAAAGCGAGAAAAAAATTAACACGGGATCCGCTCTTCATGCCAACTATTTTAGCCTATATACAAAGAGGTAGAATTCAAAGAAGGTCTTCAATTAATAATAACATGTCAGTAAAATGAAATGAAGGATGTGACGATTTAATGGTTTTCCCAAATCTTACGTCAAGGCTTTCAGTTAAGTGACGTCTTCACTTGGGTATAAATTATGGGAGGAATGAGCTTCTCCGGATCGCATTTTAAGTCTAGGAGGTAATTTATTCCTTAGGATAGAGGGGACAATCTACTCAACTGGAGTTGTAACAATTTAGATCATCCCTCATGAGAAGGTCATCGGGGTGGTAGTAGGGGGATGGGGGAATGGCGCACCAGGGGTGGCGCCAGGATTAGCCCGACAGGGGGCCAAGCTCCCTGACGGGGCCAGGAACTCCATGACCATAAAAAGGTGATGAGTTGCCAAAAGGACGACAAACGTAAAATTGTCGGTGCGCCAAGCGCGACGAAAAATTTCGACGTTTTTGCAAAATTTGAAAATTTGGGGTGTTATTGAAACAAATTTGAAAAAAGTGGCTTTTTTCCAAGGAAAAGTGGAAAATTTGGGGTCTTCATTGAAGCATCTTCACTTCCCATGAGCAAAATCAAGCGGGGCAACTGAAGGTCATTGGGATTACATATTATATCGTGTACGGATTAAGCTCCCCGACGAAACTGGAAAATTTCCCCGACGGGGGGGGGGGGCATGCTATTCCTCCGCTGGCACCACCCCTAGGGCGCACACGGGGGAAACTGCAAACATCAGGCCTGTTGTCAGAAAGGTACTGGTGCGAATCATGATTAAGGGGAGGGGCACTATATATAAAATTCATATTTTTTACTTTTCTAAGGGGAAAACATTTCCCCTGAATGCCCTTATCTATGGGTTTGGCTTACATGTGGGGTGACCTAACCTTTAACACACCAGATTGCCAAATGAATAAGATAAGTTTTGTGCCTAGAATTGGAAAGAAAGGGGCGAAGAAGTAGGTAGACTTCCAAAATAGTGCTAAACTCAGAGCTCGGGACTTACGAAACACTTAATCAGGTCTCAGGTAGGAACTCTGCAACAGTGGACCACGACACCTCAGACAAAAATAGCTAAATAGGGGTTGTCTTTCATGCGCAATCATGTGTGGATCTCCTTTCAATGGGAACCTGATAAACTTTCTCTTTCTTTTCTTCATTCCATCAAAGACCTCAAACAACAACTGATGAAGAAACAGTTCGTTGCCTAGCAACCGAGACTGGCGAAGCTTTTTAACTCACTGAATTGCAACAGGGAGCTGTCTACAGATACAACAGCAACGTTCGACTTTGTATATAAGTACACAGTGCTAGAATGCTAGTACAAGTTGGAAGCCTAGATAGTTTGTACAAGAGTGCCGACAAAATGTTGCCGTGGAGGGTTTTTCAATCACACCACCCCGTTAACTCAAGTGGCACAGATGGATTGAAAAGCTCTTTGAATTAGCGTATGGTCCAAGGACCTTCCACAGTAACCTTGTTGGGTGGGTTTGATAGAGGGACAATCGCTAGGTGGGGAACAGAGTAAAACCTCGTAGTAATTTGTACTGTAGGCTCTATCCCTTTATCACTATGAGCCACAGGAGGGTGCTCGAATCCCAGTCCCCCCCCCTAACTTGCACTGGCACCTTGGCTACCAGTCTGAGCATGTATCTTTTGTCAACAGAGCAAAACCCAGTGCCTAACGTTATATTGGTGATGACTGGTACAGTACTTCTACAACATTTAAGAAAAGTCTTCATTACAGGCTAAGATCTGAAACCACTCCCAAACGCGGACTAACAACCCCGAAGGTACACGACCCTTAATGAAAATCCCCAGAAAGCTTTAACGATGTTCTGAATTTGCATGAACTAGCTACATTGAAAGGAAATGTGGCTATTGTAACATCAACAATAGGGCCCCAAAGGATTATTACTCGTACTGACACAAGTGAATGGAAACTTATACAAAAAGTTGCCCCTGACGTTAGACCTTTATGTTTGTAAACAATGGTACACCAACAAAGTAACAAACAAGCAGAAAAGCACACTGATTGGCTAGCACTTGATGAAAAGGATATGACGTTTTGGTTTTACTCTTCCATCAACTAAATTAAGTGCTGAAAATGTAGAAAATTATATAAAACATCATTTATTTGGTTGCATTTGCGAGAATCGCCAGAAAGATATTGTCACAAAGTTGATTTACAAGTAAAGATGATAGCCACAGACACCCCAATCCCTTCATGATGCATGGGATTTTGATAAAAATAGTTAGTAATAACATTAATATGGTTCTGTGAGTGACCCTATATAATCAATTCCAATTCTTATCTCTAGTAGTGGGTAGATAGCATATGCCGTCACGAGGCCTCTGTGTGTGGTGTGACACTTCATGGTTTAGGGGCCGTGTCATTTCCTCCCTCCCTGTCTGCTTGCTAAAGACCGGGGTCGTTCACGATGACGACAGGGATCGTTCATCTATTTACAGGGGACGTCCTTTTCAGATGTGGGCAGAAGCGAACTAAATAGCCTGCGCTCATTGGCTTACTCAGGCACTTGACTCAGTGGGGTATGTTTGATGACCAGCGTCTATGAAAGCGTGACCCTTGTCTTTTGGCTACTTTTCGCATTAATTAAGCAGATTGGTGGCGCTCTCTCGTTTTAATGGATATTACTTACGGTGATGAAAGGTAGTTGAACCCTAAAAGAAAGTAGCGCCCCCATTTATTACCTCCTTCCCCTGTGCAACAGAGGAATCATACCGCCAGAGCGAGGGCGCCTTTAGTTTATAACTGGTTATAATAAATCCTGGGCGAATCCTGTGCTGAATCCTGTGTGCTAGCTTCAGACTGGTGTCCATCGTTGGCAAGGAGTCAAACATCAACTAAAACTTGAAGGTAGCGGGTAAACATCCAAGTTTTAACCTGTTTTCCATTTTTTAAAGTGCACTTGTTGAAAGATAATTGAATATCAATCGTAGAAAATTGTCGTATTTATTACATATTCAAATATAAACACTAGGCCTAGGCCTATTTGTGTAGTGCGTTATATCGCGTAACTAGCTCTTACGAAGAAACACATTGATTCACTTGATACCCTGCTCCACGAATTGGTCTTCACACTCACAGCGTGCGTGCCAGCGTGGGAACCATTCGTTTCGTTTCGTTTATTGTTTTTTTGCTTTATATATATTCAACAAAATAAAGAATATGACTTTTACATAAGAATTTATGGTGCGAATGGAGAATCCGTGACCGGAAGTTGCGTAAATTATAACTTAAAACTTACAAAAGGTCAGTGACAAGTTAAGTTCTAAAAGAACCAACAGTAACATGACAACTCCAGCTGTTCAACAGAAAGCAACAGTGGGATTTGAACGCGGAACATTGCAAGAATACGAACGCGGTATAAATCTCAGTATAGCGATCCTATGCCCTAACCGATAGCGCTGCGAGCCGAGCTGCCGGCAAATGGTTTTAAATATTATAAGTACTTACAGATGTATACGTAAGCTATAATTATACATGTATACGTATTCTATACGTATATCCCTACGGGTATAACCCTAACCTTATCTCTATGCGTACCATATGTATAACCCTATCCCTATCCGTATGCTATCCGTATGCCTACTATGTATGTAACCCTATCCCTATGCGTATGCGTACCCTATCCGTATGCCTACTAACGTATATAACCCTATCCCTATACCTAACCCTAACCCTAACCCTATACCTAACCCTATACCCATGCGTATCACGTACGTCACTTCCGGGCACGGATTCTCCATTCGAGCCGAATTTATGTACATACATAAGCGAAAGGAAGTACACAAAAAACCCAAAACCCCAGAGGGCTTGAAAACGTGAACTCCCAATAAAGAAAGAGAAAAGCAAAACAAACAAACAAACTGCTTCAACAGTACCAAAAAAAAACCAAGTGATCAAAAACAGAAAAAAAATGGTCAAAAGAAGAGAAAGAACTACCCCAACGAGAAACCCATCCACCCCACCCCTCCTATGCCTACTCCCACTATCCCCTGCAGCGAGAAACCCAACCCCATCCACATCCCACCCCTCCCCCCCACCCCCAGCCACGTCGATGGAGAAGATGATGCTAGAGACCGTTAAAAGAAGAAAAACGTGATAATCAGAAGTCTACGGAATGAACTCAGTGAAGTACCAGTAAGATTTATTCTAGTAGTCTTGAATACAATTATGTGAAAAACTTTTCCTGAAGGAACTTCTGTGGTGTATATTTGATGGTGGTACCATGAGTCGGTCAATTAAGGGAATTTTCACTAAAAGCGTACACATAAAGTAGTCATATGTAATTTAAACTTATCCATTATTTTCATGAACATGTTTTCTCTTAATACTGAAAGTTAGAGTGAATTTTGTTGGCAAACTTTCAAGAGACGGAGAAATTTCCACCACAAGTTTCAGATGCCTTAGGTTCATTAACGGTACCTTGAGTCGGTCACCCAAACATTATGAAAGCCCATAAGAGTGTTATCAAGATATATTTCAATAATGATATCACCATTACAAAGACAAATTATAAAATGATGGAAGGAGACCATTTGCAGTGATTTGGAGAATTGTTTAAAATAATTTTTTAGGCCATTTAAAGAAGGTCTCAAGCTATACCTTTAGGTAACACTACATGTAGGCTAGGCTGGGTAAATTTCTTCTAAAAATGGGAGTAAATGCTTATTTTTGACAGAGTTTGAGTTATTGTCATGTCGTGCTGGAGTTTCTCTACTGTCATATGTTTATTTGAAGGCTACAGCACGCCTATGTTACATTTTGTGTGCATTGACCGACTCAAGGTACCGACCGACTCAAGGTACACTCACTATATACTAGTCCCTTGGCTAGTCTATAGCCAGCACTAGCATGTCCACACATATTAACAGTAACAGAGCGAAGAGATTCTAAAAGTTTTCACACACAATGTCATACTATTTTAAAATGAAAGAAACAGTTGTAGGCCCTACGTTGAAACTCCTCCATGACCTTAGCTGGATGACCTTCCTGAAGATCTGCATCAAGATTAACCCAAGCCTGTACCCAAAAATTAATCACAACCACATTGACAATGACATAAGTCATATAGGCTACCTAGTGAGCATTTCCTAACGCCAACTAATGCACCTATCAATTGTATGACGGACTATCGGACCCCCGGACAGGGTGCGTCAAATGTACCTAGGCCTAGGTGAGTCAACCATTTAGGTAACATGACGCACCCCTGAGTCCCTTACATGACGCACCATTTGTGGATTTAGACTTACCTCTGAAGAAAAATCTGACGCACTGCAGGCGGATTTTGACATATCTATGTGATACACATCCACAAGAGCTTCCACGATATGCATCATACACAGAATTGATTTTAAAACTAGTTATAACGTTTATAGGCTACTCCACAATAAACAGTGTGCTCTGTGTCATGCATGGGATATGACAATATATACAACAGTGATGTCGTGTTTAAAAATTGATAATAAAATCACCAAATTTTATTCAATCATCTGTCACTGAAGCAACAGAATGCTACTCAACTGTTTAGCCTATTGGTTTGTAATTCTTTGAATTGATGTACAGGGCATACGGATGGCCAGTATTAACAACTGCATATACCCTCTCTCTCAGTGCAAGCACACATTAAAAATGTAATCAACTAAATATACCAAAACTGTTGACGTTGGCTGAATAAACATCGAAATTTTGACTTGTTAATAGTTCATAACTCTACCAGATTGGTTGGAAGTAGCCTATATTAATTTTTAGTTGGTCCACTGGCTGAAGAGTCCAGAATGAGGAAAACGTAAGATTCCCGATATTTTTTTCTCTTTAAAAAAAGGTAATGTTCTGGGTGTCGAGTATTTACATATCGCAGTATTTAGTTAACATGTTCCAGAAACAACTAGGTTAGTAGGTCTGGGCCTAGTTTCGCGAGACTACTGCAACTGGTTTGGAGTTGGACATTTGACTCACCATGATGCACATCATTCAGACTAACTGACATACCATCCTTGTGCCATTGACGCACCCTGAGTCACATTTTTCAGTAACCATGACCCACCCAGTGATGTACCCTGTCCGGGGATGCGATAGTCCGTCATACAATTGATACTGTAGGTGCATAATGACGGCAACGCGTTTCGAGAAGGAGCATGCCAAACTTTTTGATTAGCAAACCCCTCCTCAGCTCTGGCTTATATGCTCATTTTAAGAGCCCTGTTATTACCTGGGAAGAAATAGAAGAGAAATCCCCTAGTTATTTTGTAGCTGGAAACTCGCTGAAATGGAATCCATACTGGAAAGTTCAGCAGTCTGACAGATCTGCTGTGGCATACCAAAATTTGCACAAAGCTTTTTGGTCTATCATGTTATCTCCAAATTCAATGAACCTGGCAATACTGGCCAGTGTTTGATTTTAAGGGTAGTCCTGTCGCCCGAGACAACCAGGAATTCTGCAAGACTACCAGATTTTGCAAAAGCAGGTGTGTAATGTTGTCCGTTGGGACAACCAAATCTTTTTAGGAAAGTGATGTGATGTTTACATTTAGAAACTCGATGAATTGCATGCGCAAGCAAGGAACTTTAAAAATTGCATCAAAAGATTTGAAGCAAAGTGCGGTGATTATGCAGGTTCACCACAACTTCCCAAACAGTCACTTTATCGAAATGTGCATAGCACTATCAAGCCAAAATATGTGCCCCGTACAACTCAACTAGTAGGCCAGGCCTGCACTGTACACAGAGAACCTGAATTCCTTCGTGCAAGCTATAAATTCGTAGTGGTGATGTTGTAACACCAGTGCTTTCAATTTAGAGATGTTTGATTTATTAACACGCAATGCGAACATCATAACATTAACTATGTCCATAATGTACACTAATGCATGCCAAGAGGCAGCACTCTTATACAGTAAATATCTGTTTTTGTTTTTTTCAAGTTGGGGTGGGAGGGTGGTTGTCTAAAAGTGAAAGCCACTTCAATTTCATGGCTGCGAACTTGGGAAAATGGTTACACTTGGGACTACCTTATTTTGAGCAGGACAACCAAATTTTACAATCTGGTAGCCCTTCGGACAACCATTGCTAATTCCTTAAAATCGAACACTGCTGGCATGCCGATACCATTGTGGCATAACGATAGGCTACTGTACACCTAGGCTTAGCACTAAATACACATAAATGTAGTCACGTTAGGCCCACAGTATAAGCCTAATTCTGAGACTGGCATGTGAAAAAGTTGGCATGGCCTGCAGCATAGCACATGACAAAAATGGCAGAATTTTGTGATGTATGAAATGTCTGGTATGGAATGCAGGCCTTGAGCTTTATATTTTCCAGGTGTGCTACAAATCACACTCCTCAGGATATTAAGGAGTGTGGTACAGTAGGTGTGCTGTTTTATTAAACTTAAATAGATTTACCTGAGTTCCCATTCTTTATCTAGGTGTTCAAAAAATTGCACTTCTCACAGTGATTTGAGGCGAGTGATGGTACAGTATGTGATCGCACTAGCATGCCTCAAAATTCAAAGCCTGTCATTTCTCTACAATAAATTGTCACAGATTCCCATTATGCCCCTCTTTGTTTATTTATTTTTGTGTGTGTGTCCCTCTTTTTTCCTTTTTTTTTTGTCAAATACACACAATGGTGGGTTGATTGAATTGAAATATTCTAATTTTTGATAAGAACCTGCTGACATAGAAGGTACTGCATAACTACTGTACCTGTGAGAAAGTGCTAATGAGCCACCTTATTACATTTATGGGATGTTTGTTCATTATACTAGAAGACAACTTGCTATATGGATACATAAAAACAGTGTAGATTGAACATTCCATGTGACATTTATGCCTACAATTAAAGCTTTGATCTTCTGTCATACATGTTTTGAATGTTTTTGTACAGTATGCCTCCAGTTTGCATGCATGGTAAATGGACCAAATGCTTGATAAAAAAGATGAAGTGAATAACTTCTGGTCTGCTACTAAATTCCATTGCCTCTTGTGTTTTGTTTATAGAGTATAATGAATACTAAATTAGAAATGTTCTCTTTGTATTCTTTCTTTGGGCAGAATGGAGTTACACCCTATATTAGAGAAAGGTGAATGTCCAGCAAAACCAAAGATATGGTATGTGATTTCAGCAGGTGGTATATCCCCACCAAGCATGAGGGTAGGACACAGTGCCACAGCCTTACAGTCCTCTCAGACAAAGGTGCTCCTTCTTGGTGGAGGCAATCCAAATGGGGTCTTTCCAGAAAACCATCTTCTGAATTTAGGTAGGCCTAGATTGAAAGTTGCTGCCATATATTGTTTGTCATGAACATTTAGGCCTATTTGCTGGTTGTATTATGCTCACTTTATAGAGGCACTTTTGTGTGGTTGCTACGTGGCGTATTGGCAAAGATCATGTGAAGTTTATGTTCTTTTCAGCCGGGCGAGAAGGGGGTATGCATGACAGACCTGTGTTGAGGAGGGCAAGAGGTATGAAAAAGGAGAGGTTGGTTATAATCAGTTTGGTGGTACTTAGGAGACATAGCTCCTTGGGAGGAGCAAAACTCCTTTAGGGGTGGTGTTTGGCTTTCACCCTGCAGCTTGGGTTGTTAGGACCAAAGAAAAAAGTAGGGGAATTTAATGGTGGCTAAATTTGATGTTTTATAAAATGCATTTTTCTGTTAAAAGGAAATGGAGACTGCATCTCAGTAGCATGTTGCATTTGGAAGGTACTAGTTTTCAAAGAAATGTTAATATTTTTCAGAAATGTGGTGCCTGGTGGTAAACCTGTAATGTCACTTGATACTGTAGCATTTACATATTTTTTTATAATGTTGACACAGCAGTATGGAAACTGCTTTGAGGATATATACCCTACATACGGCAAATTTTAATATTGGATCAGTGTAGACACATATTAAAAAACAACTTTATCATGAAATTTCAAAGACAAACAAGTGAGTCAATTTTAAAGAATGATGAAAGAAATCTAAGGCAGTGTGTCCGGTGCAAAAAACTACATATACAGTGGTAGTTTATAGCCTGTTGCTCAATCTTAGCAAAGTTCTGACTTTAGCAAATGCCACAAAATAGCTGAATTGCCCAAGGCCAGTTCTCCACTGCTGAAGACACTACAGTTACATACCAACCTTTCCACACATTCTCCATGTCACTGATCTGCATGTGCCATTGACCAGTCTTAGGGCTTTGGCACATTTGCAAGGACACTCCTCTTTTATGTCAATCAAAGGATATTGACCAATCATGAATTATGGGGGTGTGACTGTGAAAAAGTTTTTGGAAGATTAGAGCCTGTCTCTTAAGGATTTTGGCCAAGCAAGGCTGCCATTTAGCCATTTTGGCTACTAAATATTACAAATTTGGCATTAATGGTCGTTGAGGTATGTAAAGTCATTTGACCATGAAAAATCCTTCACTGTAATGTTGTAGGTGCCACAGGTCTTTGGTTTGGCTGTACTCTTTGGAAAGTTTGGCCCTATTGTGTGAATTTGAATCTGGCGTGAATTTGAATCTGGCAGCTCAGTGCCCAATGAGAGAAATTTTTTGCGATGTAAAGAACTGGCCAAGAACCTATCTAACAACCACGCCTGCAAAAAGCTGGACGCAAAGACGCATTGCGCCCACAAAAATCACGCTGCAGCTAGAAATTTTCATCTTAGTCCCAAATTAAGTAGACCAGGTGAGCTAGAAATTTTGGTTTTCAAAGTATGTGCGCCGCAAAGTTTTGTAAGTTTTGCAGCCATGCTAACAACCTTGGGGTCATAAGTACAATCCTGAAACCTGTATGTCCATTGGCATAGGGGAATACATTTCCTAAGGTGGGGGGGGGGGGTGCAGAAGTTGTATGCCCTGAAAATTTCCTTGGTGGCTATAAACAATCATGGCATGTGCAGTGATCTGCCGCTGCCGGTCAGCGCCGGTTGGGCTCGACCAGGACGCAGCATTGCTGACCGCCACAATCTGCCAAACTAACTTTTCCGACCGGCACTTATTCCTTATAAGAAACCAAATAAAATAGTCATGTGGTCGAAGGATCGACTGAGACGAAACTGTTTGTCATAATTTGAAACTGGATGAAATCCAGTTCATAATCGTTCATAATATCCAAAACACACCTCGTGAAAAATACTATAGGCTAATTTTGCATTCCAGAGCAATGACTCGATGCTTGATCATCGCGCTGTAGTTTCAATTAGTAAAGGGAGCGATGTACCGGCAACCAGCATGCCAGAAGTATGTTTTTTTTTATTGAAGTACGTAAGACCACGAACCTAAGTAGGGCTTACAAAATCCTATGCGCCGGGTGCCTGGGGCTCCTTTTTCCAATGCTCGGGATTGAAACTTAATGATTTAAAAGCCCGTCACGCTACTGCCATGAATATTGCAAACCCTTAGTAGGCCCTCCACTTAGCGGATGAGAACTATAAGGAGTAAAATGATGCTGCCATACCCCTTGCCTATTGTGTTTCTTCTTAGTTTACGCTCAGAATCATAGCCAGATTCGCTAACAAAACTAACGGTAAACAGAGACCATCAAAGCAGGCCGTATTTCGATGCAAGTGCTTAGCATACATGAGTGTAGGCTATCACGAGTAATAATTTCTTACAGCAGCACGCAATGCATACACGTACTAAATATCCGTACGTACATATGTTCACTACTTTGCGTAAATCAATGGTGCTTATACTGTACCACGGCCATATGCTAGCACATACGAGTGTAACAAACTGTCATGCACAGCCATAGAGCAGGATATAGGAACTTGCACAGCTAGCTCACTGGGCTACTTTTCAGGTATTGTTATTGCATAAATCATAAATGCACAAAGCACAATTTACACCATATGAATTAATATCAGCGTTTCCCCTGGTAGCCAACCTAATTTACGAGACATCTGCCTTGCTGCTTTTTTGCAACTGCCTCACCTTTAAATTACCGCCTCTTACTTTTTCTCCCTTGAAAATTATTTGGAAGTCACGGACTAGATCTTTTCCTTACACATGGAGAACATTTTCATGTTGACAATGAAACCATACAGAACTCCTGAGACATTTCCCATGCTTTTGCAATTGCTTTTAAACAACTTGAATTTGCACCCAAGTTCTAAATTAGCCAAAAAAAAAAAAAATATCCTCCGAAATATAAATGGTGGGAAAAACTCTCGTAACAAGAATTAATTTGAGGCAGACTCTTGAAAAAGAGACAAGAAATATCGGTAAGAAAGTATAATTACAGGCCATAATCAATGAATTACGTTTTGTTTTGCCAATACATAGATGCAATCATAAAAAATGATTGTGATTGGCTACAGTCCAAGGCTGCAAACTGAAGCATGGATAGTAAGTGAAACCATCAGACCTCGATAAAAGTGTTGACTGTATCAATTTGAATTGACTTCAAAAAATGACTTAAATTGATATTATTTTAGAGACAGTGTTGGCACATGGTTAATTATGGAAACAAATTCTATTTTAATCCAAAAAGGAAAGGATTTCAGTCCTGAACACTGGTTCGACCCCTAAAGCAAGCTAGCTACAGTCCTGTGCATAAATTTTGTACTGTGTAAAGCACAGGTAGCTTATTTGATCGTCAGAAGAATAAAAAATAGCCCAAATCACTAAAAATGCCAAAAAACATTTTCCTGACATGTGCAAAAGACCCCAAAACAACAGTTTGCATGATAATCGCAAGCTCTAGTCAAACATGTTTTCTCTACAGGGTGTCTTTCTTCATAGTGGCTTAGCACATTGTCCGTTGCCTAACGTGTAGTACGTGTATACTGAGAACCTAGCCTTACACATGTGTAATTTGTAGGAGCCTCCTTACAAGTTGAGCTACATTGCCAAGAATTTGGATAAAATTTCGTTCCAAAGTGCTTAGAAGTATGTAATGTGTTCCAGAAAAGGTTGTTTAACATAGAAGGGGTGATATACTGACAGGATGGCTTTTTTCCTTGTGAAAATGACTTTCATGAAATTTTAATTTTATTACCATATACAGCCTGTATATAACTGTTACCAGTGTTGCCACTCAACGAAAACGAAAAACCCCAGATTTGAGTCCTAAAAAAACCCAGATTGCCAAATAAAAACCCAGATCAGCTATACTTTTGCAAAGTCCGACAGAAGACGTAATTACAGGATGGATTACCTTTACAGGATGGACAAAATCAAAGGTGAACGGGCGGGTTTTTATTGCGGCAGAAAATATGCAATTTTCTTTTCTTTTTTTAGTGTTTATTCAGTTGGCTGAATAGGACCAGTCCTGTTGTGTGGATCAGCTGCATATGGAGGGAAAGTCACGGTTATTTGGGGTGCGTGCGTGCATATATTCATAACATAAGGTTAAATAAAAGGGCAAAGGAGGCTGGCTATTAAGTCCCAATAAGATACCTAGGAGACCAAACCCTTTATTAAAAACAGCCAACCAGAGCAACATCCGAAGAGAGTCCAGTAAAATCAGAAACTTGTCAATGTTGACTGCAAGTTCTTCCATGATTGTGATAGAGTCATCTAATTTTACTGGCTCGCTTGGTGTTGGTCTGGTACTCCGCTGGTTGGCTGTTTTTGGTAAGGAGCGGACCCACTCTGATAGTGTTCCGTGGACTCATTGGGACAATTCTACGAGAGAAGCGGAACTTCCTTATATGAACCTTACAAAACATTTGGCAAGCTTCATACCATGACCTCGAACCCGCGAATCAGCCTGAAGCTTTAAGTAGCTATACAAGATGACAAAGATTCATTTTCAGAGAGAAATTTGTAAACCTGGAGCAAGTTCACCCTCATCCTTCTTAACTCGCAATCATCAACAGCTGAATGGACTGTTGAACTGACAGGAAGATAGGCCCCCTACATTACAGGGATCATGCATTGGCTTCTCAATAAGGTTGTTTTTCTATAGCTCTTAGGTGTTGGCCTGAAGTTACCAAAAACACAGGCATAACTCATTTGTACTGGTAGCCACATGTTTTACCCAACATCCATCCCCTACCCTCTGAGTCAGAATCACGTATGGACGGGCACATGGACAGAATCACATATGGGCGGGCACATGGACTTGACATGTACTGTTCCAGGGCAGCATATATTAAAGTGCAACCATTCACCGTTTAGATATTTACATCTTAGGTCCTACATGTTTATACCGTGGTTTCAAAAATGTGTATCGCCTTGTGATGGAAGTGCGCATACATTTACCCAATGTAGAACAGATACGGAAGTACGGTACCCCTCAATCGGGGCGGTGTGTTACGCGTTTTACATGCCTTGCACATGTTCTGTAACACGCAGCCCTGCTCGAGGTCATGAATACGAAATATGAACTGATAAACTGTCTTCCTCTTCCAGAATTAGGCCTTTTCAGTATATTTCAGACTATGTTTTACGAACGTTTATTCTTATGAAACTTGTGAAATGCAATGAAATGTCCGAGTTTCAACTACAAACTGTAAAAAAACCCAGATTTGTACCTTTCTGAAAAAAATAAACCCAGAAACCCAGATGAACGTAAAAAAACATAGATCTAGTGAAAAAAACCTAGGAGTGGCAACACTGACTGTTACGTGGAACAAGCTCATGTCTCCAAGTCCATTTAAATGCAGTAGAGTTGCTGCAACCTACCACACTCTTAATTAAAGATGTGTCCAAAGCCATGAGAGGAGTATGAACAGAGTCGTGGCCCCTGCCCCACCCCTTCCCCCACAAAGGACCCTCATACTGCTGTTACTAGAAAATAGTACTATGCCATGCATGATTCCAATTAGTCAGTGATCCAAGGGCAACCACAGTATTCATTAGTTCAGTGTTAAAAACGAATGCCATAAAAGAAAATATAAATCTGGACAGCAAAAAGAAGAAAGGAGCCAATACAAGGCAAATAATTTCACATTTTTTTCGCAAGCATACAGTACATCATGCCTTTGAATTCTTACAATTGTATAGAATCACAAGAAAATTATTATGATAAAAATAATTTTGGAGATATTGCCCAAACTTAGGCCTCAGCGCTATGTACGGCATTTAATTGCTTCAAATCAAAACAAAGTTAGCACAAAGTTTGAAGTAATAACAATAAAAGGTGGCATCTTGTTTTTCTGCATCTGATAAATATTACAAATTTTTCACAGATTTTTTTGATAATTTGAGAAATTTTAACAACATGAGATCCCTTTTTCAAGGCTGTGTACAGACAGCTTAAAACACTCGGGAAGTGCCGTTTCCGGCCATCTGGGGGTCTGCAAATTCCAAAGTTTTTCTTGTACGCTCCGTGCCAACCGATGGTGGCACTCCGCTTAGATAGGCCTGCCGGCACTCAAATCATCCTAGGCAGAACCCTGGATGTGTTTTGCCCGAGAAAGAATTTGCTAATGCCCTAAAAGTGCCATTTTCCCCTTAAAATTGGCTCTTTTTTACCCTTTCAAAGCTTGCTTCCCTTAAACTGCTGCCTCATATGCCTATGTCTATGTCTAGTTTCATTAGAATAATTGGTTGTTTAAAAAGTTACATAATAGTACGTTTAAAGGCTGATTCCTACTTGAATACTGTATGTTACCTCTGTCAGACACAAACACACCATATGCAGTGCAAATGCAGGGAGCAGCACAGATTGACCATACATAGTTTATGTGCCTTTTAAAGTGACTGTATGTATTCAATGTATGAATCAGGTGTAAGTCTCATAGCATCCCTCTATTGAAGATTGAATTTTGTCTACCCCAAAATCAAAGACACATTGAAAAAAATTTATTTTTATGTTTTTTCAGATTCCTATGAATGGGAGGAAGCCAAATGGAGTGGTCTGAAAGGCCGCTATGAGCATACAGCTTTTATTGCTTCCAGTTGCTCTGGCAAGGTATTTGTATTTGGTGGAGCCAACCAGGCTGGTAACATGAATGACATGCAGGTACTGGAGTTAGGTGAGTTGAGCTAAAACCAGATGGGTGGGGTGCCCAGGAGAAAATTCCAGTCAAGAACAGGTATTGGGTGCTGGGTTTTAACAGGTACCTGACAAAACTGGTGAAAACCAGGAGAAAATTCTAGTCTAGTAACAGGTATTTGGTGTCGGGTTTTAACAGGTACCTGGAAAACCTGTTAAAACCAGGAAAATTCCAGTCAAGAAACAGTTATTTGGTGTCGGGTTTTAACAGGTACCTGACAAATCCAGTAAAAACCACTTAAAACCCGACAAATCAATTACCCGTTGACTGGAATTTTCCTCTGGGCAAGGGGCATTGGTACCAATTTAAAAGGCTTCTAGGCAATTTCAAGAGGCTAGAAGGGATACCAGTGGCTGTGTGGCACACAAAAGATTCGTTGTGTTCCCAGTAAATGTGTAATAATTAGTACAGTACAGGGCCAGTTTTGATCAAAACAGTAACTTTTTAGTGGTAAAATTTGACCAGATTCAGTGTTATAAAAAATGAAAATGTAAATGTATGTCAATCAGGGAATGCTATTAAACAAGTCGTAGAAGCCAGTGGGGTTTTAAGTCCTGGGGAGGGATTCACTAACTGTTTATGTAAGTTCTTGTATACAGATTGATTCACTACATTGTGACAGACTTTGTGAAACAGACTCATTAGCATTTACAATGAGGAAGCGATTCTCGGATGGAAGCCATGCATTTTTGTATAAGATGCTTGGGAAATTGTTAGGTATCATGTAGTAATTGGCCGCAGGTTAGCCTCGAAGAGCCCTCAAGGAAATTTTTAGGCCATAGGGCACCAGGCCAAGGCATTAGGTCATGAGGCTAATGCTGAGGCCACAAAAGTCAGCCTCACAGTCAGCCTTCTTTTGATGCCTGGCCTTGAGACCCCCATCACTGTTTAGGAGTGAGACACTGAATGTCATGAAAAAAAAAATGAAATGGGAAAAGACGGAAATTATTTCCATGAGAAATTTTCTTCTTCATTCAATGTGCCAGATTCAGTACTTAAGGGAAAGGAAGTGTGAATGGACATGGTATTAAACTCAAATGGAGTGATGTTAGTAGTAAAAGAGAAAAAAGCAATTTGCAATAGATGAAGGCAAATTCTTTTGTATGACATTGTTTTATTGATATGGATTTTTTTTCAGGAGCAGGTCAGTGGACAAATATCACAGCCTCAGGTGAAGCCCCTACTGCACGCACATGTCGTGGATCAGCTGTGCTTGGAGACCAGCTGTATATATTTTGCGGTGGAGAACAGGGAGCTGATCCTGTATCAGACTGCAAGTTACACGTATTTGATGCCAGTGAGTATTTAAGTTGGTCAGAATGTTGAATTTATATTACTGGCTCAATATGTAGAAACTGTCTTGAAGTAGTTATAATTGATTTATCTTATTGCTCATACTACACTCATGGACTCAGGCATAGACGTAGGAAGTGGGGGAGCTTGGGGGCTTTAGCCCCCCTGTCAAAATCAAAAATATGGTGGGGTGGTACTATGCTTCTGCCCACCCCTCATTCCAAGGATGAAAACCCCCTATTTGTTTCCTATGTAAAAAAAAATGTCAAAAATTTGCAGTAATTTTCCTTAAAATTTGCCCAATATGTTGAACCAAATTCAATCTAAGGACCCTCAAATATTTAAAAATTTCCCAAAGGGGAAGGGGACACTCCCTCCCCATGGACTTCTCCTGCAGGACTGCGGTCTGAAACAGTGTTCAGCCCCCCAAGTCTTGAACAGCTTACTATGGCCATGGACTCAGGAAAATAGCAAAGTATCAGCATGGCACACCCTCAGTACAGGGGTGGTATACTGTGATGTGCATGTGGCTGTGTTGTGGTTCAAATCTTGCTCAGCCAACAGGCCATCTAGCATAAAGTTGGAAATCACAATTTTTTTCTTGTAAAGTTTTGAAAATGCATCCTGAATTAGCTGGTATTAATCTTAAAGTGGGTTACCTCACTGTTTTTACCACAATTTGAGTTATCATTGGGGATTGAACTTTTTTGCCAGAGAAACCTCAGATCTTAATTCAGAGCCCCTTTCAAATGTGTATCAGTATGCAGTTTTGAAAAGGTTAGGCAAAACAAGCTGTTCTTTGCTGGGGGGAGGGGGGAGGGAGGGGGGAGAGGGGGGAGAGGGGGGAGAGGGGGAATTTCAGACTCAGGTCCAGGGTACAGAGTTACTCTCCCCTGGTGAAACTTTTTGAATATTTGAGGACCCTTTGGTGCAATTTCATGCCACACATGTAAGTATTGAAGTTCATTTATTTTCAGTTAATAATTAGTATATTGTGTTTTATGGGTTTTACTACCAGATAGTTATGATTTTGACTGTGGAGAATCAACTAATTGTACAAAACAAGGGTGGGGTAAATCTGCTTCGGGAAATGTTGTCTTCTTTTTATTTTGATCATAACACTGCCAGCTGCCTTCTGCATCTTTAGTTATGAAACTAATTCTAACCATGTATTAGTTGGCTTTTTCACAGAGGAAACAAGGGAATTTATTCCCATGAAAAGAAGAGGGAGGGGAGGCTGACCAGTACAGCACTTCAGCTTTCCTTCATGTTTGGTTGTTGTCCTTTCGAAATCTTGTAAGTAATTTTTTATTTTTCCTTTGCTATAGCAACTAGCGCATGGACCCAACCATCAGTAAATGGAAAAGTACCGAAGGCTCGTCATGGTCACATATTAGTAACTGTTGGAACCAAACTTTACCTCCATGGAGGAATGGCCAGAGAAAGTATTTATGATGATCTATTTGAGTATGATATAGGTGAGTCCTTTAAAGTATGCTAAAGCTGAAAAAAATGTTGTGTGTGTGTGTGTGTGTGTGTGTGTGGGGGGGGGTGTTGTGTTGTTACAGTGTATCTTGTTGATAGCTGTACACATGGCTGCTATTATCAGCAGTGTGATGTCTGGCCAGTGTGTAAAGAGTCGTCTGAAATTGTAAGAAACAGTCTTAGAATTGGTCATGGAGAACCCTAATAATTACATGTAATGTCATTTTTAGAGTTTTGTACAAATTTGGTTAAAAATGTTCTCAATGACCCATTGGAAGAAAATTTGGCACACTTGTTGCAGGTTTTATGGTTTTTCTCTTATTTCAAAAATCTGGATATAACTAACTACTTTAAGTGATACAGTTTGTTTTACTTTTCAAACAGAAACTTCAACTTGGAAACAAATTAAATGTACAGGGGACATCCCACCAGGTACAGCAGCCCATGGTGCTGTGGCTCATAACCAGGACATAGTCATTTTTGGTGGAATGACCAAAAATGGAGCTAGTGACAGTACATACATTTTGAATACAGGTAAAAAGTTTTACATTTATCATTTCATTTGTGAATTTTGAGGTCAAGTGAGGGGATAAACTTGATTTTGTACAAGGCTCATCATTTTAAAATGATTTTGCTGTTTTGTTCCCATGAGAAAAATTTTATTTGAGGTACTGTGAAAAATTCAAACCGTATAGTATTTGTAAACAGATTTGAAAGAGTGCCAAAGAGTTTTGTTTCAAATTCTGTTGTGTGAGCTTGCTTTCAAGATCACAGTTTGTGGGGATTGGCTTCCTAAATGACTTTAATGGATGTGCAAATAACTCTCAAAGGGTATGTAATCAAGTGTTTTTTTTTTTTTTTTTTTTGCAAACTTCCATTTACAAACCACTATGGAACCTTTCTTGACAAAGAATTGTTAATCAGACAGAAAATTTTTCCTAGATAGGAGGAGTACAATCATTCAGCCTTGCAAAATATAAAGTTTTTGCCACCCATTTGATTTCAAGCTTGTCCCTTTCCATTTCAGAAACATTCCAGTGGAAAAAGATTGAGCTCAGTGGCCCTCCACCAGCAAGCCGTCTTGATCATGCTATGTGTGTAGTAAAGATGAATTTTCAAAGAGCGCCCTCACCAATGGAGCCCTCAGTGGAAGTTTCAAAGGATGTACCTGCTGGTATTGTAGATATTACAGACAATGCAATGTTTGTGGTGGATGGTATACAACAGGACCTCCCTGCTCAAGGGGCAGGGGATTCCACCCCTCGGGCTCAAGCAGAGTCAAGTGAAGAAAGGCTTAGTAATCAGGAAGAGAATGATATTTCGGCTCCAGAGGTCAAGAGGGATGCTGAGGAAAGGGTGACTAGAGGTGTAACACCAGGAACCACCGGTGACTCTTCTGATAGCATTACCTGTGTGCTTGTCCATGGTGGCATGGACACAGGGGGTCAAATATTTGATGACTGCTTGGTCATGAGACTAGATGATCTATGACATAAAGCTTTGTCTGCAAGTTTTTGTGCATGAACAGTTTCCCCCAGCATTTTGTTGAGAATGGGAATGGCTGGACAAAGAAATAAAAATGCCTAGGGGAGGAAACTAGGTAAACAAGATTAACACAGAGTCCGTTGTTTGTGGATAGAGGGTGGGTCATTGTATTTAAGGGGTTATTAAAAAATGACAACAGAAATTATAGCTCTCCACATTAAATCCTTTATTTAACAATTAGTTAAATTTATTGGTACTTTCTGTACAGTATGACTATGGAGCAGAAGTGTATTGCAAGAGGAGAATTGAAATTGATAGTTTTTAAGGAGTTTTAAAATTGGCAAAATGCAAAAGCTATTTGTTGTCAGATTTGTGTGTGTCATAGTAAATTTTACTTGGGTGGTATGTTAACCAGGAGACAACATTGCCTTGTCACCATTTCAATATCTCAAACTAAATAAGTAAGAAGGATTTACAATTCCCCTATATCACCACAGACCCTTTTCCAAATAGCAATTGCAAAGGGTTTTGGTACAGAGTTTTGGTCTGCATCATTTTTGACAACAGTGAAATGTTGTTGGAAGAAAAACGCCAACAAAAACTCTGTCCCATAATCCTTTGTAATTGCTATTTGGAAAAGGGTCTATTAAGTAATTTGAAGACTGTTCTTTATTGTTAATTTGTTTTTAAATGATAGGCAGAAAACACAGACCCACAGGTTTGTTTGTAATTAATGAAGGGATAGGGAAGGCATTATCTCATTTTCAGGTGCAGATCCAATTGGCATTTTACAAGGGTCTCATTGTAAAAAAAAGAATTCCAGTTCATGTCCACCAGACCCTGTAGCAATTCTCTGTTCATAAAGATACCTCACTTTAAAGATTGGTTGTCATAAAATACCTTTAGTTCTCATCAAGGTCACAGAATGTAATATAAATTGGGCACATTGCCCCAGTTTTTACTTTAAAAGTGTATGTTAAGTTTGTCCTTGAAATTTGATACTGGTGGAATGTCTGAATATCTTTCCATGTAGATCTTGCATAAAACTACACCATATGAATGCCATAACAAAGTTGTTAAATATTCTATACAACAGTGTCAATATTATAGGAGAATTTCAATGCTATGTCTAATCAATGTGCTGTGATGACAACACAGATTTCCCATAATGCACTTTATCTCTAGAAAAAAAATTACATTTCTTTGAAAATTTCTATCTTCAAACAACAACTATACATGCTATTGAGATGCGATTTCACCTTCTAAAAGAGAATAATTTTCTGTATTTTTGAAGTCATTGAATTCAATCCCTGGCAAACCCCTTTAATGATAGACAGAGAACATAGATCCACAGGTTTGTTTGCAATTGTTGAAGGGACACTGACAGCATTAATAACTCATTTTCAACTGCAGATCCAAGGTTTAGAGAAAGAGAGGATTCATTTTTAAGGTCAAATCCCTTACTGAGCATATAATGGGGGTGTGGAAAGAGAAGCCCTTTATGTGATTTTTTTTGGGGGGGGGGGGTAGGGTCTTACAGTTATAATCAGTACAATGACTGTTCTATCATTTTCATCCGAATATGGAAAAAAAGAGGATGGATGAGGAGACATTTAGGCCATTTGAAACCCCTCCTGGATCCATGCCTGATTATGGAAAGTACCCACAAAGAAGGAGGACCCATATTCAGAGAAGCTGACCAGTTACAATAACAAAGCAGCTGTATCTTTTGGAAGGGGCAATGATATCTGGAAGACCAATCCGAAAGAAAATTGCAGATAATGCATTGTGTTATAAAAATGGAATGGTCGTTTTGAGTGTTATTTTTTTGATGAGGGTATGAAAATCAAGGTCTTTCAGGTGTGGGGGTGGGGGAAGGTTGGAGGTTATCCAGATTCCCTTCCCTTTCTTGTCCTGTGCCCCTTCAGAATTGTTGTCATTTGTTGCATATGGTCTTTCGAATTTCTAAGTTGACTTGTGTTTTTATAAAAAAAAAAAAAAAAGCCAAAATGATGTCATTTATTCAGTAGGCTGACCAAGTATTTCCCAGGTATTGGAACAAATACTTGATTGCAATGTTAAAGTGTGCCTTTAGTCTAAAATATTACAAATGTATGTAACAAAGCTTGAAAAGTAAATCCCAATGGTCCAACTCCCATATTCTGGATACATTCCTGTGCTGAGATATACAATTTTGAAGTTAATTTACTCAATTGAAAATGGTAGATTGCACAGTAATTTGTTATGTCACTTTTGTCCTACACAAATTACCATCGTTGATTTTCTGTGTTTTTTCAAAAGCCACCACAACTTATGCCAACATGTGATCAGTGCCTTATTTGTTATAGCATGATTTGACTAAACAAACCCTCTCTCACAGCATGCTTTGCAAGAAAACAGTAATTTTTTTCAAGGTCACTGAAACATTTTAATTTCAAAAGAAAGCAAAAGTAGGTTATGGGAGTTATACAAAAAGGACATCACAAACTGTTGCACAATCGACTTTTTCAAATTAAGTGAATAAAGTTCATGATTTTACATCTCATCAGTAGAATAAGCCATGAAGATGGAAGGTGAATGAATGAAATCTATTTTCTACCTTCTGAAATTTATATCCATGTAATTCTAGACTTGCAGTAAATTTTAAGGCTACTCCACAGAATAGAGTTTTGGTTTCTTTCATCTTTCTGTTAGAAGCAAAGGTTGCACAGCCAGCCATGCAGGCCTGCTTGTTATCAGGTTTGACTGAACTTTGCTCTATGAAAAACTGAAATCCTGTAAGTCTAGCAGATTTATGGAATTTTGATTTGAAAGTCTTTAGTAAGAAAAGTCCTTACTCTGTTTACATAAGGTGTTCCAAGATTTCATATATTTTTACAAAAATGATAATCAGTAGGTCGTAAAATCTAAAAAAGTCAGGTACAGAACAAAACCTGTAAAGGATACCACCCTGTCAAGAAAAAAGTTGGTGTGTGGGGGTTAGTGGTATTGCTAATGATATGCTGTACAGACAAGGGTGAATGTTTTTTAATGTTTTTTTTTTTGACTAAACCTTTTGTAATGCCAGTAAGGTGTTCCTTGGGGTATCTGGTGTTTTAGAGGAACCAGAGGTCACTTGAGGCTTACCATGGGACGGTTACCAATTTCAACAATGTATACATGCCATGTTTTAATTTGAAAATGATTACATTAAGGTATATTCAAGGCTCAAAGAAGAATTCAGTTACCAGGGGCTACTTAATGCCAAAATTGTGCATGGATGATAAGAATATTGGATGAAGCAAGGACCAATTTGTTACAAATGTTTTCTCTAAATTCTGTACAGACCTATGTATGACATTAGCTAATGTCGATAGCATGAGAAGATTAGGGAAAGATAATCAAGGGCTACTGTCTCTCTGAAAGTGCCCTATTGTGTAAAAAACTTCAGTGGAACAAGGCTGTTGGAAGGTTGTAAAGATCTTGATGTGGGGTATAGATGGGGGTAGGAAGTATGGAATCTCATATCTGCAATTTGTTAAGTAATATGTAACTATTCCAAAACGACTTAGATAATAAATTTTGAAAAAAAAGGAATAAATAAAACTTCACACTGACAGCTAGTGGGGTGGCTACACGGCCTACACCTTCCAGGTTCTGACAGCCCTGTGTAACCTGGGGTCATATTGGGCAAACCAGGAATCAGACGTTCTCTAGTCTCTTGTATACAGAACATCTCAGCATGGTTACTATTATTTCCAAGCCGGTAGGATTCTACTGATGTAGCACATTGTAAGTCTCTGAGTGATATTGTCTTCATGAGATAGGGGGTGATATTTACTACGCACTCAAGATCAGCTCAGTATTCAAGTTGAGTACTTAATTATCATGTTAGTTTACTTAGGTTAGTATGTATCCATGGAAACTATGACGTAAGCCTCAGCTAACATCTTTAGTTGAGTTCTCGTGTACGCCATTACCCTACCCTATGATTTTGAGATAGGAATCACCGTCGTACACAGCTCCACCGTCACAAACAAAGAGTTTGAAAGCAGTGTAACTAAATTTACTATTTTATTTAGTCTGAAGAGGGATACCTGAACGATATTGAATACTCCACATTTTATTGGAAAATTACCGGGTTGAACCGACAGAGAGTATGACCTTACTAGCAAATGGGTGAGGCTGAGGATGTGGTGGAGTGTGAAGGGAGAAGGAAGTTGGGGGCTACAGCCTGCTGCAACCATTTATATCGTAGGGCCGTCGAAATAGGGGGCTGGGTACAGTTCCCAGTAATTTTGTTTAACCGTTTGGGTGTCATAAACCGTCCAAAATTATCTTAGGCAATGCCACAATACTAGAGTTGAATGATTTAGCCCCTAATCTTAAATATCTTTCAACGGCCCTGTAACGTGCAAAGGAGATGTTTAAATGACGAAATCCGACAACGTGGTCCAAGACCGACTTAATAGTTTTTTGCAGTGTCTAGGAGTATGATTGCGATAGTCTCAGCCTGGGCTTCCTTTTATGGTGCACCCTTTTGTGATGTGTGCACATTTTCAATCGAACATTTTTTTCATTAGAATGATTATAAGAATAGACTGAAAATGTATTGAAATATTGTGAGAGTTTCATTTTAAATAAAATTACGACAAAAAGCAGCTTCAAACTCTTTTGTTTACCTTAAGGAACTTTTCCACAGACCACAAATGTGGTTTTAAAAAATAATAGAAAAATAATTTATTAAATAGAACTTATAAAAAAAATGAAGGGAAGAAAACGGGACCAGAGAAATCATTAAAGAAGTGTAATGTACTGGATTGTATTTTGTAGGCTCAAATGAAGCGATTTTATGGTCTGTTTAGTGCGCATACAATGCCATTTTACGATAGCCGAATTCTCCATTCTAATACTTCCAGGGGCTTCGCTCCCTAGTTCCTCTCTTGACTTGGATGTTTCCTTGGAAATCAGTATAAGGGACCCTCCGACGCACCCTTTCACCTCACTCATTTAAGGCGGCGTTAGGTTTTCTCTGCGGTTTTGCCCCTACCCCCTACCCCCTCCCCCACATACACACTTTCAGACATAAAAATGCCGCCTTTGAAGGTAGCACAGAGCTAATTGCTTGTCCTGTCATTGCTTTAATGCATGTATGTGTCACCATTCATTTGTTATTATATTATCTTTCCAACTGATGATTGTTACTATGACATTTGCCTCATTCATTTAATCATATAAAACGAAGGGTTTCAGCAAAAAATTAATTTTCATATGTGAAAGAGGAATTAAATCTATGCAATTTGGTAAAACTTCCATTCAAATTAGACATGTAGTACTCAAGATATCAGCAAATGAAGTTACTACATTTGTGACCCAAAGTGACCTTAGGGCAGGGAGTCTCTGGCAACTCCCTGCTTAGGGCAAGCAAGGGTTATATCACTTCCTCACATTGATGAGAAATGCATTGTTTCCTTTGTTTTTTCATTCTGTTGTGCTAACCTTGAAGTTAATAGGGATAGGACCTCTCCATGTGGAATGTGAAGTTTGTAAAATTCTTGTGCCTCTCATGCAATCACATTCCGATAACATGTGATTGTGGAGGAGAAAATTGGTTGTAAAGTTAAAAAAAAATACAAAATACTGCTCATTAATGTGAGGCTGTGACGTCATGTGCTTGCTTTAAGTTCACTTTGTGTTGAAAATGTGACAGCTTTAACTGCTAATATCTTGAGAACCACACATCAGATTTCAATGCATATTTCACCAGAATGCTCAGAAAAGTACCCTCTAACATATCAAAACTTGATTTGAGCTTAGACCCTTCTTTTATTTAGGCTTTTGTAATGTGATTCTTTTGATGTATGAATATACAAAACTATGGAGAACAAACGTGAAATTAATGGACAACCTCGAAAAGCCCTTAGTATGAAATCTGGGTCACGGACTTGACTATAACTCGACTTAAGTTCAAACAAAATGTCATTAAATGCCAATTATTAGTCTGAAATTCCGATTTCGAATCATCGGCAGGATTCTTTCAGCTAAATGCTAGTGGGGGAGCTAGCTTTCAAAAAGGTGGGAGAAAAATTGTAGGAACGTTTTTTTTTCAAAGCAATTTTGTAGTTCCAATGCATGGTCTATGGGAACTTTGGAGTTTGAAAGGTGGGAGACATGATCCCCAGTACCACTGCTATCTTTGTCAAAGCTAACGAGAATGGGTGAGACTGAAAGACAACAATCCTTACGATACATATTTCACCCACACATGCGCATGCACAATGTGCTGTCATAATTAGTCATCAACTTGTGTGAATTGTGTCGGCGAGTCCGCGTCATTGAAAAAAAAAACAACAAAACAAAACAAACAAACATACAAACAAGTAACGTGTATAATTCCTATAATGGCCTCCGTCGTATAGTGTGGTTTTTAGTATCACAAGAAATGAGCATAGTCATTGTCCTATATTGGTTTCAAGTATGTATAGCAAGGGTTGCAGGGCGCGGGCACGGGAAAAGGCCATCGTGTTCAACTAACAGTATCAGAATGACTCGAGTTGGGCAATAAAGCTCTTGGAGACCGTTTGTCTTCATTCCAACTTTATATAGAAATCTCAGTTGGGCCTATTCAAATAATAATGATGATGGTGCACATTCCCTTTCCTTGGCTACTGGCTCATCTCTACATTAAACATTTACCGATGCCTCAGATGACCCGAATTTTGCCTCAGACGACACAAATTTTGCCTCAGAAAACAAGAAATAGATGTACCCAATGCACAACTTCACGATTTCAACGTCAAGCTGTATTATCAAGGTGGGGGAGAGGAAGGGGATTTCGGAACCATTCTTAAGGGAAGGGGAGATATATTTGTATGCAAATATCAGTGGCGTTTGCAAAATTTCAAAAAAATTTCGGGCCATTCTTCAGACAACTCACTCGTAATTTTTCTCGAATTCTCACTACTTCCCCGACTGAGCGAGCACCAAAGTTGAGGGCCTGGTCCGCCCCATTACGCACCCTATTGCAAAATATTGCTCGGTATAATTGGGGATATACGCCCCAGTCTCGGCGGCCTTGCTAATTATTTGAAACAAAAACAAGACAAACGTTAGAGTAATTTTTTAGTCAATGTTACCAATCCAAATCGTCGGATGATGTCATCAAATTTTGTGAAAGGTTCTTGGCCTATTAATCGTATGACATGGAAAACAAAATAACAATTATTTTAAAAAAAAAAAGATTAGCAAAGAAACTTTTCGCTAAAGGAAATTAGAAACCATACCACGATGCCATCACGTGAAGTTCAGTTAAGTTGGCTTTGCCTTCTTGTTGTTCGGTAGGCAAAGGGTCTTCTATTTTAGTTTACTAACAATTATAACATAACTTCCAAGGTTGTAACTTTGACATAGGTTCAGTATTAGTAGTATTCCATGTCATTTAAGTGAGATACACCAATCGGAATAACCTTTGCTCAAAACAAGCGAGTCTCCCAACCATATGTGAAAAAACACTGCTTGTTCAAAGAGTTTCAATATGGGGAAACTGTCATTTCTCTTTAATTACAATGGATTATGCTACACTTCTTCGAGCAAACCCAGGCTGTTACTGCACTATAAAGGACATAATTTATTAAAGGCCAAATTTCTTCTTCCCACAAAGTAAAAGTGCTCCCAGCTACGTTTAATTCTAACCGCTACTGCAGATTTCTCCCAGACAAAGGCCAGTTAATGCCTATATACCTAGTTTAATTGATCAAGACCACATTCTGCTGATTACACTTCTGTGTGTGATGCAGGCTACCTATGCGCTCTGGGGAGGCGAACCCCCGGGCACCCGGGCTAGGAGGGCACCCGGCGAATTCGTTCCGCTACGTCATGCGCACATGTCATTTGGTCAGGGGCACCCAACCCATTCTTGCCTCCGGGCACCCTGAACCAAAGTTACCTCACTGGCTACGGTACTGTAGGCTGCATCACACAATTCAGTGATCTGCACATGTCAACCAAAGTGAATCACCAAAAATGATATCCAAGGAATTACAAAATGTATAGGGATGATGCAAGAAGTACTAAAAATTGAACCAGTCACAATGTGGACTTCCACACCTACATATAAGCAATATGGAAGTGCCATATACACTTGAAGTTGTAACGAGGAAACGATCGATGTTCAACTTAAATTGGGACAGTAAATGAACTCGCCACAGTTTCGAGAAACCACGCTTTCAAACCATTGCGATATTTGGCTTCTCTCTGATTTTGTCTGGTTGTTACCAATGAACATTTATATCTTAAAGTGACAGACGGAACAGGACTTGTTCCTAGTTTACCAAAAAGGAGAATGCATTGAACTCGAGGAGAAAAACCGCAGCCGATTAAAACCATATAAAAGGAATAAATAAACATCATAACATGAGTTCAACATCATCAAGGAACAGATGAGAAGCTTCTTGACGTAAACGGCGAACTTGATGCAGAAACATCATTAGATCGTATCTGCCACATCAACCTTTTCATATGGCTCTCCTTTTGAACCTTTGATTGATTGATAACTCGATGGCCGTCGTTAACATAAATTTGGCAAATTTTCTCTTGTGTTCATCAGTCCATTACTGCGTCTAACATGTTCAAACCTTGCCATAATAAAGCAGTTTACATGTCGTAGTCCCAACGATAACCGTCTTGTGGTAGCGGCTGTTATTATATCGTAAAATAAAAGGTCCTAACAGAAAAAAATGAAACAGCGGGTTAAAAACATGCCAGGTATGTGACGGGCAGCTCCCCGGTATCGCCTATTTGTGTCGAAGCTTGATCCGCTATAACCTAGAATGGTTTCCCGCTAAAAACAAAAGGGGGAAGCTATAAATGTTAATGTCCCCACCCCCGTGTAAGGTAACGGCTACGGTGTCTCGACAAAGCAAGAGAAAAGTTGTTAAATTGATGGCGCCCTGTCAAAAGGTGGAAATACATGATGGTTTGCAGGGGAGAGGGGGAAAAATACCTGGGTAGGCTATATGGTATGCAAACAATTCATAATAGACCGTCTCACTTCCGAAAACAATACGATGTTGAATATTTGTGCAATTAGTTTATGTTGTATCAGTAGGCAAGCAGACAGACAGACACCTGGCGGTATAACTTACAAAAGACTAACACCCTCTCAAATGAAATCCTTGGAGAGAAGAGGAGTAATTCGACTCTGGTTGTTTGGCAGGCTCGTGGGGCTTGGAAACATATCTTGACTTATCCTGTGATTTACCGCCGTAACCCTACGATGAACACAGGGAACATATGTTATTTTGACATGCTTGACAAAGATACTATACTATCGACACCCAACGCGCGAATCCGCTCGACCGCTTGCTTAATCGGGTAGGCCTACCGCTGTCTCCAGTATACTGTCTTCGGATACTTTGACTTGACAACAGTGTCTAACCTACCTTGTTATCCTCTTCAAGAATTTTCTTTAAAGGAGGAACGTTTGTAATTTACTTGTCGAAGCAAGCGAACTAGACATTTATGTCATTTTCTGCATAGCTATTAATTATATATAAATTTAATAACACGTTCGTTTAAATGGAACGCAAAATGGAGACATTTTACGACCGGTTAAAGAATTTGATCTTGAAAGTACAAATGAATGGCGAAGTTGTGAAAACAATCAAGCATCGTTTAGTGAAGGGCTAAGTGTTTAAGCGATAGTATCCTCTATAAATCAATTTATTCCGTTGTAATTAAGAAAAGCGCATATTAGAATATCTACAAATAGAAAATAGGGAGTTTGAAGAATCTCCCACTTCAACCACAAAAAAAAAAAAGGAAAAAAAAAGGCAAGAAAAATGTCTAGATTTTCTTTGCCTCATGTTATCTTTAAATAACTTCCTCATTTATCTTTGTTATTTAAAATTTTGGCTTAAAGACTGCCTGCCCTTTTACATAAAATTTTGATTGATCTCTGCTGAACTTTTCCTTCTCTCTGCTTACTGGAATGACAACCTAGCAAATAGGTGAAGAAACATAGGCGTATAGGAAGCTGGGGCAGGGGGTTTGCCCACAGTCAAATATGTGGTAGGTTGAAGAGGAGAGGAGAGGAGAGGGAGAGGAGAGGGAGAGGAGAGGAAAGGCTATATGGCATGCTAACAATTCATAATCAAAAGTATGCCTCCGCCCCCCCCCCCCATCCAAATACGGAAAACCCCTAATTTTCTTCCTGTGTAAAAAAATGTTAAAAATTTGTAGTAATTTTCCTTAAAATTTGCCCAACATGTTGCACCAAATTACATCTAAGGACCCTAAAATATTCGAAAATTCCCCCTCTTCTTAGACCCCACCAGGACGGCGGTCAGAAACGATTTTCAGCCCCTCCCCCAGTCTCGAACAGCTTCTTACGCCTATGGGAAGAAAAGTGTTCTTGTGAAATATTTGACAAGATTTGGTTTTAAAATGAAATAATTTGGTTCATCCTGAGTTATTTACCATTTTTCATTCATTCTCTTTTCTGACCTTATGTTTCCCTTTTAACAACATTCAATCACACTTTTTTGTTCTTCTCGGTGTAACACGTTTTAGTTTTTGTGTTTTCTTCACATAAGTTTATTATTTTTTCTAAGGCCTACATTTGGTGTTAGTTTTATTTTCTTGTATTGTTGATAACTCGTGGATTATCTTTTTATAACAAAAGCCATACATAAAACGAAATTTACAATACGCTAATTATTATTATTGGAGTCATTCTCATCGTGTTTTTCCTTTGGGCTTGTAATGTGAGTACAAAGTCATGAGTACCAGCACCTGAGGGATGGGTGTCTCGTGGTCGTGATTAGCAGCGTGAGTACACATTGATTTCATGTGAGTTCAAAATGCTTTAGCACCAATGCCTAAGTTTCAAAACCCCAGAGTACGAGAATGGCGGAAATCCCGCAGGTGACCGGGATAGTAAGGGGATAGCCTACATCCTTCCCTCACGAAGGTTGGAGATAATGCTCCTATTGACTTTCCCATTTTTACTCAATCAATTGTTTACAAACACGTACTCTCTTCAAACAAATTGCTATAGGGGTGTAGGCTACCAAGTATGCAGGGGCGTCACCAGGACATTCTGAATGGGGGGGGGGAGTGTTATATTTTGCCAACAAAAGGGAGAAAAATATCGACAGAAAAATTACGTGCTTAGCACGAAGCAAGTGTATGCGGAGTCCAGGTCCCCCTCAAGAACCCGCCTCAGGGACTCAGGTCGGGCCAAGACGGAGGCAATGCTCAGATGGGGGCCAGGGGGAAGCCCTCGGAAAGTTTGGACCTTTTTTGTCTTTTGTCTGCTAGTGCGAAGGAGCCGTCCTGAGGGAGGGGTCTAAGGAAATTGAGAAAATTTTGTTCGTTTAAGGTGGCTTAGATGCAAAACGATGCTATCATTGGAAACGGTTTGAACTGGTTATTTGTTAAAAAAATTGAATTTATTTTTTGTTGGGTGTAAGGGAAGGGTGTGATGTCTTAGTGGAGGGGTTGAAACTCCTCCCCTTGAGAAATTTTTGTTCAGGTAAGTTGGCTTATATCCAAAATAGTGTTATTTGGCAAAACATTGAACTGATTTCATGTTAAAACATGGCCAGGCATTATTTAGTGATATTTTGGCTGTGGCATGGTACACCTCCAGTGGTAATACCATGAGACCGAACCAGGGCCTCCTGGTGGCTCTGGGGTAATTACAAAATGGGGACGTCAGTATCATGCTTTTAACTGACATCCAAATGAAATTTCAGGAGAGCATACCAAAAATCGTAGTTTTACTCATTTTGAACTAGAATCTAAATGTACAGCTCCTAATGAGGAATGATCGAGAGGAGAGTAAAGGGTATAACAGAAACAGTGGTATAGAGGATTAGAAAGTTGCATGTTTCATAATGCTTGTTCTCTGAAAATGTACTTAATAACGTTTGAATAAGGTTTTGAAATGAGTAATATACTTCAAAGTCATAATCATCACAAATCATAGATAACCAGATAACAAAACGCCCAAATAGCGGCCATTATCTGTACTAGCTGTACTATATTCTGATGAGAAAGGTCGTCTTCAGTAGGAGGCAGGTTTAGCCCAAACTTGTCTACACACTATATACCTTCTAATGTATGGTGGAGCTTTGCTTAGTTCATTGCTTCCAAACTAGACGTGATAATAAGTTTACAAAACACACGGAGTGACCTTTAATTCACCCTCGCAGTATCATGAAAGATGTTGAAGAGGGCGCAAAAATAATTGTTGCGAAAATAGCCCTGTTCCCGTCCGGTATAATTTTCAACACGAACAATCTGACAATAAAAATAGTCTATGCAGATCCCACTATACTGTTTCCCAAATCATTTAAAAGAACCTTCTGGTTAAAATGAAATAAAACTGTTGTCCTAGTGGGAATGGCTTTGGAGTACTGGACTCATATCCGATGAGCAGCTTCCTTTTTGCTTTCCTTCAAGTGACTATTTTTAAGGGTACATGGGCATAACAACCGGTTTGCTTACTCCGTAAAATGCAGAGTGGTCCTTTGACACTAGGGCATGATAATGTCATGAATATACTTTTCTCTGTACTTTCGTGATTAGTCAAATGCCAGAAAATCACATCTAATAAAGTTTACTTTCCTTTTAAATGAAGGAGGTACTCTAAAGGGCCAGGCAGACCTTCCGTCTTTGCCATTTCCTACAATGTACTCCAGTTACTGGCTATTGCAAGGCGGTCACAAAATGATATACATAATGATATACGATTTTATAAAAAGTTATGGTTCTTTGTGTTCTCATCTTGATTTCCAGATGCCGAAACTGTACATCTAACAGTGATTTATTTCCAAAATTTTGTTCCCCATTAAGGTTTCTTACCTTTGGCTCTAGCAGATTTTATCTTTATCCTCACAAAGTACTCCCTTTTTACATCAAATCTTCAATCTAGACCTGACAAAAACGTGAACATTAAGTGAATAATAACGACCACCTTTATACCAGTATGTGAAAGGAAGGGATAAAAAAGTTAAACATGTTTTAAATAGAAATGTTTGGGGAGGAGGAATGGGAAAACAGCTGTTTACCAGGTGAGGGGATCTAAACGATAAGGTTGAAAAGTCATAACCGTGTTGAGGCACAGGGTATCTATCTACTTCAAAGCGCCCCTACAGGCCATCCCCCCCCCCCCCTGACCGAATTTCCTAGCTTCTCAATTGGGAAATGAGTCCGAGGATTCATATTTTTAGAAAACTACAGAGACCTATTTATCACAATTACTTCACACTGAAAATGTGGACATTCATAAAAATACAAATGTGCGATTCGTTTTCGGGAACGTAACTTTCGAACTTTCGTAATTTACTTTTCTTCACTCCCAATTGTCACAAGTCCAAGCAAGGCTAGCACTCTCTAATGTGACTGCAAATATAGAAGGAAAGCTCAGTTTATAAGTTTTAACATTTCATATAAAGTTTGAACAGAAATCTTTGGAACGAAGCATGGTTACACCATGGAGCTATTACGGAGCTAGCTCCGTGGTTACACTTACCCACATCCAACTCGAAATTTTGGTCTATGTAATTTGCACAACCTCAGATAGCGCCCTCTATTTGAAAAAGTCTGCGATGTCTGAACTAAGTCTAAGTAGCGACGTAAGAAAGCAAAGTACATAATACTTTTGTGATAAGTATCCGTATGATACGGTGGCTCGTTAGGGATATAGCAAAGAAATTCGTGGGCAAAATAAAAACTCATGGTACAAAAAAGTGAAAAAGTTAAAATATTGACTTTAAAACCCTAAAATTTCGACTTTTTTGCTCATACAAGTCAAAATTTCGAACTTTAAGATGGAAAAAGTAGAAATTTCGACCCTGGCAAACTCGATATTTCGACTTAGTAAACAACTAACCCACCGAAAATTAAAAGCAGGATCATGGGCCTTCTGTGCGTTATGATACCAGTTTTGGCCGGAGAGGTGGTGGAACCCAGGGCCGATAATTCGGACAAATCCTGTAAGGTAGGGACAACTAATAAGAAGAGGAAGAGTTTTCAGAGGGGAGAGAGGTTATCCCACAGGTTCTGTCGTCGAGGCTAGTCCGCTGGACCACGCTCTATGCACACTTGGAGGGCAGCTCCCCCAAAAGGGTCTGAGACTGGAGCACACCGGCAACTGTCTACCCACTAGACCCAGGATCTCCAGCTACAGGGACTGGCTCCAACGTCTCCAACAGGCCATCAGCCGGACCACGACTTTACTACCTCTTACCCCTCGCGTATAGGGTCACATCTTCATGGAGGGGCCCCTTTGGCATAACATGGGTATCTTTCTTTTTAAAAGTCATCGCCTTCGTTTTTGCATATAAAGAACGGACTAAGGGGACTTTCCAAAACATCCCCCTGGCTTACCTAAACTTCTTGCCCAGCCGTGGTAGACCTGCCTGTCTGCTTGCATACATCAAATTTTCTGCACATAGTCTCAGGAAAACTCTCTGATAGTCCATAGGGAACCCCGTGGCAGATACCGTTAATCACTGAGTACTTAATTAGTTTCTTCGACACAGATGAGCTGTAAGCTAACTTACACTTGGTAAATACGATTGATGTATGCATAAACACTTTGCGCATGATATAAGCCGTGAGTTGAGTAACAAGACCTGAAACTATCGTCCTGCATTTGATGCTGGTCAATTTTTGAATTGTCATTTTTTCGGCAAGTTCCTGGTCCAGACTCCTAGCAACAAATTGTACCGAAGGGTGGGGAGGTGAGGTTGGAGGATGAATCAACAAGGAATATTTTTGTAGCTATTAATAGTATACCGTTTTAACAATCGATTTGGTAAAGGGATTTTGCAGATTGCTTGGGAGGGCACGGCCCATGTCGCAACATGGCCGCTGGCCTGCCCTGGGTTAAATTTTTAGATTTACGCATGCAGGCGTTGACATCTGGAGAGAGAAGCGAACACTGGGTGAACATTAATATATGCCATTAATTACAAGTTGGTAAACTAGTAAGTCTGCAGGCAGACAAGTGGTGCAGCCCAAGTGAATGTTTTGGAGAATCGCAAATGATTTTCAGGAGCACATGATTCCGTGATAGCTGGTATGGCTTTCTTCAATTTAATTTGCAATGTTTTTCAGGGCTGCTTACAAGGTTGCGAGGTTAGAATAGTCAAACTATAGCGAACGTCTTTATTAGCTTTAAAACTATGCGCAAAGTCAATGGTCGTAATAAGTTACAAGAGCTCCTCCAAACCTTCATGAGAGAGTGCCTCCAAGATTGTAACTGGCAAAGACCACTGAAGTATATTCCCAACTGAACAACATTCAAGATATTACGGTTGCCTTACCATGACATTTATCCCAACGGTGAGAACGTCCTTAATGCTAACTAAAATGAGTCAATTTTAAAATCTAAATCTTACAATACTAGTAAATAGACGTTGTTAAATGTAATCTTGGAAAAGCCCCTGCAGATTATGTATATAAATTATCGAACAAAGTGTAAGCACATATACAAACTTGGGTTCATCTCCGAGGCGCCATCCATGTATGGGCCTATGCATAAGATACACTATATGGGTGGAGTTCAACTTTTCCATTGCCCCAAGGGATCAGTATGAAGACGGAAGAGGTCTAAAAAGTAGGTCTCAATACACCATAGGCGTAGGATGCTGAGTGCTGGGGGGGGGATATTCCCAGTCAAAAATGTGGGGAATAAAGTATGCGTTCCCCACTTTCCAAGTACGAAAACCCCTTATTTGCCCCTAAAGAGAAATATCAACTTTTTCGATAAAATATCCAACGTTTTCACTAAATGTACTCCAAAATTAAAAACTGCACAACTCTGGCATTAAAAGAGGCTCAAATATTTAAATCTTACTTTATATTCCACTCAATTTTTTATTGAAATAGGCTAATACTAGTGAATAGACGTTGTTAAATGTAATCTTAGAAAAGCCCCTGCAGACTATGTTCCCCTGCCTATAACGTCGGTAGAAACCCTTCAAACCCCAGAAAACTTAGCAGGGGGCTAAGCAAACTTCTAGACCAAGCGCAGATCCAGAAGGGGACGCACCCGGCGCACGCTCCCCCTTTTTTCGATGACCAATGATTATTTCACCAGCGATATGAAAAAATGAGCAAACAGACATGGAAAATATGTGCGCCCCCCCCCCCCTTTCTCAAAATCCTGGATCCACCACTGTAGACCTATGCAATACACCCAGTAGGCCTATACATACCCCTGTCAAAGAGCTAAATCATATAAATGTTTCATCTCCTTTTAAATACCACGTTCCGAACGACGAAAGGAATATATGTTATATATAGTACATTACATTTCCTCCTCTACTGATCATAATTGAAAATAATACAGGTTTAAGTTTTGCTACATTATTTATTAGCAAACTCGATATTTCCAAAATAACCTCCTTGAATGTTGGGATGGATTTTCAGCACATCCGTACTAAAGCTTGGCAACACATACTGCCATATGCATGAACTTGTCTAAAGTTTGACGTGAACATTAAATCAAACTGCAACAGTGGATCTTGGCTTTATGACAGAAATAGCAGAAAGGAATTACGGTCTTCATATTAAGAAATCACATAACACGTGTAATAGTGTCAAAACGAGTTAACGTTGTGTATAATAATCGACGCACAATGATTTAGTTGAAGTTCACACATGTTAAATTCGTAAATAGACTCTGTTACCAGTCGTTTTACTTATATGAACATTAATTATCATGTTCAGGAAGGCAGAGTAACCCTGACGTGTGGGTCATGGCTCTGTTTCCCTATACGAGGGACACATATGACTGCTCAGGTTAGAACACCCCCATAAATCCTCCATTGACTTACACACTAATTCCAAAAAGTAAGTGGTCTCTCAAAATCTTGTTGACGTTTTCACCAAGTACAAGCTACCCCTCACAAGAAAGCTGACAAGTTGGTCATCGTGCCCCTTTGAATTTACCATACCATGACTTTTTCGCTAGAAGACCTCAAACTTTTCTCACCTTTACATAGGCCTTTTACTCATTCAAAGCTTGATATACGGCCGCCAGCTTCAAAGCCCATAATTTCCCCCAAACTCCTTGAATTGATCCCACTTTGACATCAATGATACCTAACACAGTTTACTTCCATATAAGAGTGACAAAAGATCCCATGCCCTTTGGAAACATGGAAAAGTTGTCCCAAACGGCTCCTCATGGTGATGTCTGTGAAGGACAACAGATGGGTGCATTCATAGAGTAGGATATAGGAACATATAGGAACCTATATCCTACTCTATGGACGCATGACTCCATGTAAATTGGGGGGCGTGCTACCTTAAATTACTCTCGCCTGATCCGGCAGCTGTTACCCTGACTATAGTATTGTTTCAGTGCTAACTAACTATTGCTCAACCAAAAATTTGCTGGGCGGCAAATTTTTGTTTGCAGTAAAATAAAGCATGGATCTTCCTGTAAAAGCAAAACAAGATTTCTCCCATGATACGTCGTTAATTAATTCGGATTTTTTTTCTCGATAGGATTGCTATGAAACTAGGTTTTAATTTTTATTGTTTACGGCTTTTGCGATTTGCAACATGTAAAATGTTAATACATGTATCTGCGCAGGTTAGTCGTGTTTATGTGCATGGGCTATTAAATGACGTGATTTTGTTTTTCGTGGCAGACGAGTATAAAAACGAACTCGTAGGAACCTATATTTGGAAATGTCGGCGGCTGGAACGCAGTAAGCAGACTTATGCATCCCTCCCACAAAACAAGAACGTCGAATCCGTTAGGCGAATAAGCAGCGAAAAGATACGGTTATACACAGATATGTGACAGATGACAATTGTGAAATACGACCACTTTCACCCCACTTTGACATTTTGAGCCATAAATCTAAGAGATCCGTCGATGATTTCCGTTTAATACGACCATTGAGGAGACTTTTGCGGTAAAAATGAAAATTTGATATTTTTAATGTTAACGCGGCAAGGTCTCGTGGTAGTGACTGGTAAGAAAGTGTTCCGTTTCTTTGTCATCGAAACACCACTGATGGACGCCATTGGAAAGAAAAATTGAAATCAGTATCATTTTATCTCTTTTTTATTTTGATTCATCGAACTGGGACACGAATTTGACATATTTTCATTCGGAAAGGAAACATAGCTTGTAACAATGGTCCTATACCTAAAAAGTATGTGGTAAACTCTGACATTTGTAACGGTATACTACTTTGATACTCCATTTGAACCGACGTGTGAACAAAAGTTCTCCTTATACGTATTGTTAAACCATTCTTTTGCAGCTTCGTCTAGAAAGAGATAAAACAAAACATACGGCTTCGCCAGGAATGGAGATATGACCCCTCTCCTCCTCTGGACCGTCTCAACCCCCTAATATTATCATATTTCAGGACAGATTGTTGTACCCCTGTTACTTTCATTATTCTTTCTCACTGCAAAAGTAATTTCCACTATCCTTTGATAAGCAAGTTCCCCTTTCCAAGGAAAAGTGACTCTCACGACATCGAACATCTTTGTGCGTAATATTTTATTTGCATTTCTGTATGTTGTTTCTAAGCGTCTCACACTTTTTTCCTTGGTAAACTATGGTAACAAAGAAAAAAAGTCAACTTTATTTTTTGTTACCGTTGCAAAATACAACAAAATCACCACAGCCTTATACATAACGCAATGCTGGAAAATTCTTGAATACGTACCAAATTCTCTGCGGCAGGGTGGGCACCAAAATGGGGGGGGGGGGTAGTGCCCATTGGTGAGGGGCTAAATGAGGGGGTCTCAGGGTTAAATTGTATTACTTACCAACCTGCAATTATTTGGTAAAGTTGTTACGATATTTTGGGACAAACTACCTGTATGAGATATTGCAAGTGATTGAATGTAAATGAAATACCTAAAGTTGGGATAATTCTCAATTGAAAAGACAGTTACTCCTGGAAATTCTCAAAAATTTGACTTGGGCTATCTGTAAAATAAGATGTTAAAATCTCTCTTCGCCATCAGAGCCAACGGTCACACAGATAAGGGTTTCAAAATATCTTGACTGGTGGATGCATGGAAGTGTGTCACGGATCGCATTTTGCAGGGGACTTTGCCCCCATGTGCTTTACGTTTTACCGACCATAGGCTGAAATTTAGGGGTAGGGGGGTATATTTCCCACCTTTTGATGGTGCAACCATTAACTTTCATTTTTCACCCAATACATTTTGCTTCTTCAAGGGCCCTTTATGTCCGACTTTTTCACACAAATATAATGAAAGTGGGCATACACTTACGCTATATTATACGCCACAACTTGAACATGGGTAAGGGCGGGGTGGCTCTAACGCTGTCCTTCACTAGAATACCACACCTTTTCCTCTTCTCCACCAGTGTGGGATGTTACATATACATGGGCGTACATTTTCAACAGTGGTGTTGCAGTGGAGTTGCCGAGGGAAGGTAGAGTACCCGTCAGATTTAGGCCAGTGGCATCCTCAAACCCCAAATTTTGCACGTCAAGGGCACAATGTTTATATACGCGGGGGACGTTTGGGAGGCATGGCGCCCAATGTTTACCTTCCCCTCCCCCATTTTTACGCTAGTTATTCTTAGTTGACTAATTAACGCAAGCACCCATGTAGCCTGCATAGCTACCCCTTTAAATGGATGCTAACCACGATGACGTCCTCCTCACTCTTAGACATGGGAAACTATCATTCGTGACGCTGGATAACGTGGGAGTAAAAAATAGAACGTAGACACATCAACACCTCACGGGTGACGATGGCAAAATTCATCTCCGAATATACCCGTAGAAAGTCCACCGTGACATCGGAGATGTAAGAATGCGCGCAATTATTTAAATCTTTCTTTGGAACGCGCGATGATCTTGTCATCACTCACCTTCAGAATCAAATAAAGCCTCTTTATTGACGGAGGGGGTGTACAGGTACGGATGTCTCATCGTCTGGCTTCATTGTCTGTAGCCACAAGGCGATGACATAAACTGCCCTGTCATCTGGTCAGGTTATCTATAGAAACTTAAAGGGAAGAAGCCTTTTACCCAACCGACTTTTTTGAGACTTAGCTAAATCTTTCAAATCTTCTCAAGTTGCTTCCTTCACAAATTATCTTTCATTATGCTTCCGAACATATAAATATCAAATGTTAGGGTTAAACCAAGAAATTATTTAGCATATATTTTGCAATTCATGTACAAAAATATTGTCGCGTGATTAAAAAGAGCCATGAATTAGGCAGGATGTGCTCATCCATACTGGGTTGACTGAATTATCCTTCTACGTGCATACGCAGGAGCCTCGAGGTGAGATAATGAGGCTTCTTTTAGTTAATTTTTTGTAACTCTGGAAGAACATGTTTGTCAATAAATTCATCAAGTTAAACACAGGATAAACAGCTTATTGCTGTCATATATAAAGTTTGAACCGCATGAGATATTAAATGAGACACTTGAACGGGAAAATGCAGTGGCGTAGCTAAGGGGCAGGGGAGGGGGTCGAGGGAGGTTTCACGTCTCCTACAAAAGCTTTGTTCCCCTCTGAGTATCCACGGGAAATTTCTAGAGTGGAAAATTTTGTAACCTATCCCCTTTCCTGTTTAGTTTATAAATACAGCGCCCTCTAAAATTTAAGTTGTGAAAATTTTGTATGAAACTTACGGTTTTGCTATGTCATCAAAAATTCCATCAAAAACCGTGCTTCTCGTTTTTCTGGGGTTTTATGATAATTTGCTACAAATAACTTCACTAAAGTTGCAGTAAGGATGATTAATCTAAAAAGAACTGAATTTGTACTACCATGTCACTGATACGCAAGTAAAATGGTGATAAAAGAAAATTTTCGTCCAAACAGAGGGCGCTGTCAGAATTACACTAAATATGTTGTGTTGTGTAAGTTAATTAACAATTTTTTTTTCAAGTGCCATTGTTGTATGAAAAGATAATTTTTGGAAGGTATAACAGAGTGTAGCGGTATCTGTGGTCAACGTCATCTCGGCTGACTGTAAATCTTCCAATCTGCATGAAACGTACTGGTAACAAGGAGTTCTAACTTTGTGGCATTGACGGACCATCAAAATTACCGTCATGATCAAATTCCATTGTGGATGTTAAACCATGTTACGAACTTACTATCTGTAATTTATAGACCTAAAATACTTCAAAGGCTATTAGAGAATACACGTTATCTATACTTGAATTTACCTGAGCTTGTTCACTTTTATTGTCGGACGTTCATTTGACCTTTGTAGCTCGACGGTGAGACAAAATTCCAAGACATAAAGGGCACTATAAAATTGGCAGATAAAATAACTTTCTCGACAAAAGCATATTGAGAGAAGTTCTTAAAAAAATTATGTAAGTGGGTCTTATGACTGTTCATCAAATGCGAAAAAGTTGTAAACAATACTGATTGAAAACCTTCAGTCGCGGGGTGTCTAACATGGAACGCGAAGAGAGTCATGGCTTTACCAGTTCTATAGTCAAACGATTGCAAAGATGGCTTTCAATGAAGATAAGGCTATTGTTGCATTCAAGAAGAATTACCGGTACCGATTGTAAGTATTTTTACAACAACCCCGATGGAAAATAACACCTCCCTGAAAATACCAGGGACACTCGTCCGCTTGTACTCGTACTTGCATGAAAGTTGGCCAAGAATTCAGCTCCTACTCGGAGACTGGAAAGACTTAACAGTTTTTTCTGAGTTTCTTCACCTTAATGCGGGAGTTCGAAAACCAGAGTTACCCCGCGGGGATCTGCTCCCCCAACAGTGAGAGCTACGTCCCATGATGGGACACTATGACAAAGTTAAACGTGGTCTCCGCTCCATGGCTACGTCACGCTAGAAACAAATTCTGAGATTTTATAGCAAAAATGCAAAGGCCTAGATTTCGTAATATGCACTCACTTCGATCATTTAATAATAAATTATTTTGTAGCTTAAGTATCTACCACTAACCTCTGGCGATACTTTATCGAATTCTGATGGGATATACTTGCTGTACGTGACTAGGAAGGTGAGCCCCTTAGGTGGAAGAGACAAGCAAATACGTTTAGCAAAATTTCGAAATTTTGTTCCAAAATCAGGATTAATTTTACCAGAAAATATGTTAGAACTAAGTTGCTAAGATGGATCAAAGATGATCTTTCATAATCTGTGGTCAAAACTAGGAAAAATGATGCTAAAGTCCGTTTTTGAAAAGTGTGTCACATGATTGATATCACGTGGTTGATATTCAAGGCTTTGAATGGTATTTATAACGATCTATCCTGCGGAATGGCGATTAGTACCCCCATTTTCTCTTTACATGGGGTGGGGGTCATCTGCATCTCAGTATGTTTATGAAGTCATCTGGGAATTGCCACTTTTTGAGACTGATTTAATTAAACTCCCAATGATAGACATAGGCTATACAATTGTGTTGGACCGATTGTCATTATCCAGTATCGAAAACTAGTGTCGTCATTTCGATTTAATGTCAATATCGGTAGATTTATAGATGGATGCATGATACAAGCAACATATATTGTCACTTCCAAGGAAAGGCTCGTATCACTCTAATTATTTACGTAAGAACCAAAATGACATCTTGACGTACCATTTACATGGAGGTATGTTATATTCGAGTGCATAGTAACCTATGAATTAAGTTCGTGTCGGTTTTCGGTACAATTTAACATTTGCAAGTAAAATGACTTCTGAAATGTACACGTATATACAACAGCACAGGTTGTTTCAAAGGCTAATTATACATCGATCAAGTCTGAAAAAAAAAACAAGAGCACTTTCGAGGGACTACACTATTTACACAAAGACTTCGCGGAGGAATACTTGTGAACCTGCAGGTGGTTCATTTCCTTCTTTGAAAAAACATTCTCAACGAAACATACCTGGCAACAAGTTCACAAAAAAGTGCACTGACACTTAACCTAAAATTTTAAGTCTAAGGGTAAGAGAACTTTTTGAAATACCTGTAAGAGGATAAAATAACATGAGTGGCACACTGGGAAAATTCTGAGACAAACATTGTTGACCTTTGACCCTATGTGAGGTGTACTACAACTATTAAATATCTTGAAGTGTTTTCCAAACAAGAATATGACCACATTTATTGTTTTTAATGTTGCAAGGTAGAATGCATTAATCCTAATCATTTAAGGTAGTAAATTCACCAGGGCACTGTATTTCTCATCACATTTTTAAGAGTCACTTCATTATTTTGGTAATTAGGTCATCTGAGTTGTAATTTACTCCAGTCGAGTGACTTATTTATTTCTACTGGGTCAAATAGGGTAAATTACTCGGAATGCAAAACGTGGTTCTATTCACAGTCTTTACGGTAAAGTGATACTTACCATCTGCCCGAAATAAGAAAATGCACAAAAGGACCTCCATTTTGTCATCATCTTCATAATGGTTCAGAAGGAGGGGGGAGGTCAAAAACCCACAGAAGTTTTTTTTTCAAATGGTAGTTAATACCGAAAATTCATCATTATTCACATTTTACAAAGTATGTTCTAAGACTTGGTCCGAAGAAAAAAGTTTTGTAACTCTTATGAAAGAGGTGAAAAAATGGACGGCCCCAACTGCCTCAAAGTCGCCCTTTCTTTCACGGACCTGGGAGGACGAGGTAGACGGGTGGTGACGTTGCAAATTGTGACCTTCATTTATCAATGTGGGGGGTGGGGGTAGGGGAGCTATGGACGCTTTTTTCAAATGTCAGTGAATACCGAAAAATCATCATTTTTCCCACTTTTAAAAAATACGTTCTGAGAGGTGGATCTGAAGGAAGAAGTTTTGTAACTCTTATGAAAGAGGTGAAAAATGAGCGGAACTGTCTCAAAGTATCGCTCTCTTTTACGAGGTAGGGACGAAGTAGAGGGGGGAGGGGGGTGACGTTGCAAATTGTGACCTTCATTATCAAGCTCAGTGTAAGCTCGTCAGGAAATGAAACATTAGAATTGTTAGATAAAAGATTTTTATTAGTATTTTATTTTCCACCACAAAGTTTTAAGGAATCAATAATTAAAAAAAATGTCATCTATGTTATTTGTCCATTCAAGGTGACTCGGTGCAATTCTTACCGAATTTTATGACAACGCTCTAAAGCTAATGAGTTTCTGGGATCGGTATGTTTTCACATATATTTCTATGGTTTCGTTTTACCTAATGATAGTCATGTTTCCCTTTTCTATCTACAGAGCATGCGCAGTAAATTATCTGCCATCAACCTAGAAACATACTTCCGTCTGCCCTCCTCTCGTCATGTCGCTGTTATAATCTTGTAAAGGCAGTCGAGTTAAATATCAAGCTGACACATTCGGAAAACAGGACTTGTCAGGGGGTTTGTTATCGAGTCGTAGTACAGTACCGAAACAGCAACAGTTGTTAAAAATTGGGCAAATCAGAGAATAAACATTGAAAAGAGTTGGTCCAAATCAGACGTGCCGACGGTGGTGGGGACACCAGGTGAGACAGGTCCTTGCCGCTGGGGACAATCTTGACGAGAAAATTAGGACAACCGTACAACAAGCACGCATCATGACTTTTAGTTAACGACAATTGACATGCATTGGATTTCTTGATTTGCCTCCTTTTCCCCTGATTCTGGTTCACCGATCGAAGAAAAGTAAGAAACGTAGCAAAAGAGGACGAAAAGGAGCAAAAAACAGCCACGGTGTTAAAAAGAGGGACAGAAATCGTAAATCTGTTGGAGCAACGATATTATTACGCTGTGAGTAAAAACAAATTACCGCCGGGAATGATTTGCCGTTTATAGTGCATACTTGGCGTGTCAAATCGCTTGGCGATTTTTGAATGTAAATTACCTAGGAGCACGTTGTAAAATGTATATTACCGAATGATAAAAAACACGATGAAAACAAGACCAGGAAACTGCAGATGATAAAAATTGCCAAGCAGTCTGACGAGAGAAGCAAACCCACACGATTGAGAGCGGATTGATGACGCGTTAACGTCTTTTGATAACCCGACAGCGGGTGATATTTGGCACGATAATTTGTCTAAACGACTTATTAGCCTACATATAAGTTATAACGTTTGGAAGCGAAATAGCCTAACCTGCTCTATATTGTGGTTTCTTGCAATTGTAGCCAAGTTATAAGACCTGTATAACTTTACATTTTCAAAGATGAACGTAGTAGCCCACGCATCGTTAGTCCGTTTCTTTCATGGATATATCAAAGTGTCAAATCAGGCTTTCGCACCCAAGCTTAAGCAAAGTTTACTAACATTTTCGCCCGTGATTTTCCCAAGAAATATAGACTGTAAACGGCATGATGTTTTTTCTAACTGTAAAGTTTTGAAGTGGGTATTGAGTGACTTATCAGCTTTTTTAAAAATATGTAAGCATGATGAAAACAAAGAGTGGTTTTATACTAAGAAGCTGGAAAGCAAGAAGAAAAAGTTAGATGGTTTACTGTTACAACTTCACGTCGGGTGGCTAACCAATTTAACAATTTAGGTCAAATCTGGTTTCTTTTGAAAGGCCAGTTCAGATGGGAAAACCGTAGATTGCTCTTGGAAGAGAAACCCACCTTACTTTGACCCGGCCGGGAATCGAACCCCGAACCTCCCGGTTGCTAAGCTTCATCGCTTCAAATGTCACCGCTTTTATCCATTCGGCCACATCATCGGTTATTGGCTTATAGTTGCTTCACCAGATTCTTTGCAGTTTGGTTTGCGATGTTGACGCTTTTCTGAAGGAAACAACTGTTACTTCTAAACTAAAATCGTTAGCCTACTTTTTTAAATTAATGCTACAACCACAGTGGCGTAGCTAGATATTTTTTGTGGGGGGAAAAGCAAAAAAATTCCGACAGACTATTATCTGGGGACTTTTTTTTTTTTTTTGCTTTCCGGGAATTTGAGACCGACTTTTGATTTTCACGTTCACATTTCGATGGGTAATTCTGCTTAAAACATAACAAGTGTTGTTAATTTATTTCCGACAGAGACTATAGAAATTTCCGACAGAGGCCTTCGGAGGTTTTGTGTGTGTGTGTGTGTGTGTGGGGGGGGGGAGACTGTTCCCCCTGCCCCCCCCTCTAGCTAGGCCACTGTACAACCATAAAGGCCAGAGATGTGTAGTCAGGATATTCTTCATTGGAAAAGGTGGGGAAAAGTGGACATCTTTGTGTATAGGTTCCATATTTGAGAGCTATCCTCCTTAAATGTACAGTACTCTAGTGTACCTGACATTTAGCTTATAATTTAAATAAGGAAGGGAAGGGTGGTTTTTTTTTGTCTTAAAAAAAACAGTCAAATTCACCGAATGAGAAGGAGCGTGAGGTACCCTGTAGCTACACCCATAAGTAAGTCATGCGTGAATGTCTCTGTAGAGGGCGGGGAATGAATATTCCACTGCCCCCCTCCTTATAACCTCCTGTTCCTTGCTTTTTACGATGCAAGATGCAATCCTTTCTCAGACGAGGGGGGGGGGGTGGGAGTCGGGATGAATGTTTGAGATCTCCATCCTAGGGAGAGTCTAAGGGCAAATTTTTGAATACCTGTGGGACCTTAGATGCAATTTGATGCTATGTTTTTTGTGCATTTTATGGAAGTAAGTTTGTTGAAAAGATATGATACTTAATTGAAAATGTTAGATAAATTTCGTAGAGTAGGGAAATAAGAGATTTTTGCCCGTCCTTAAAAGTGAAGGAGGGGCATGCTTAAGTCTCTCACATAAGGGGGGCTATAAGCCTATGAAGCCTGCAATTGATGACCAAAAGTAAAAGCGTGCAACCTTTCTAAGGATCTATATTCAAAATCGGGAGGATCTGCTGACCTTGGTCTTGTTGATATGTTATCTGTATTGACAAAATATACCTTGCCCGAATTGTCCAAACAACTGAGGATAGAGCAGGGTCTTAGCCAGCCGTTTAAGTCGAGGTGGGCGGTGGACAGGGTTGCAGAAAACTCCCCCAACCACGGTTGGAAAATCTTCCCTGTAAGGAGAAACAAATAGACAATAGTATACCAACAAATATTACATAGTGTGTGCAAATTTTCCTCCAAACTTCCCCAAGGTCATTGAGGTCTACAATTCGCCATCTCTGCCCACCTTCATCTACGACGGGGCTACAATAGCTACTAAGAGTCGTTAGCTCCATCACAGTACAACGATCCTTCTCTACCTGTTTCAACTAATAATGTATTAAAGGTGATCAGTCGTCTTGAAATATTCTTTGTGACGTCAGCCTTTTCTTGACATGTTTCTGCAGTCGTCACTGTTCAAGGATACACCGTACAAGTAGCTATGATGACATCGGTATAGCTAGTAGGTATACAGCTACAAGCCGTCTCTTCTTGCTTACCGATTAGCTATACCATGCTTGTACGGTGTATCCTTGAACAGTGACGACTGCAGAAACATGTCAAGAAAAGGCTGACGTCACAAAGAATATTTCAAGACGACTGATCACCTTTAATTGACCTATGATGTATCATTAACAGATAATGTAGTAAAAATTGACCGATAACGTAGTAAAAAAATTTTAACCGATAATGCATCACCTCATAGCTGATAATGTAGTAACATTTTTTTAACATTATCGGTTAGTGATACATTATCGGTCATTTTTTACTTCATTATCGGTTAATGATACATTATTGGTCAATTACTACATTATCAGTTGTAACACTACCTACTTTCCCGATTAAAAGCAACACTGCATTATATAATTCCCTTAGTCTATGGCTGCCAGGACTATAGACCAACTGTTGTATATTTAAATCTCTTCGTAAAAGTGATCAATCTAATGTCGCTGTTAATGTCTGCTAAAATTTGCTGTATAATTAATGACATATTCTCGTATTTTTAATCTTGACACATTTAAAAGGATTTGCCAGTGACAAAAATCAATGGCTTTAAAAAATGCAGAAAATTTTTGTCTTTAAGTAGGTGAAAACCCCATTTCAATAGCTTGTAGCGTTTGGAAGATACTTACTTTCAAAGGAATGCAATTTTTTCTCAAGATAAAGTGCATTATGGGAAATCTGTGATGTCATAGCTGCACATTAATTTGACAAGGCATTGAATTTCTTTATGACATTGACACTGTTGTAGGGAATATTTAGCAACTTTTTTGTTATGCCGTACATTTGGTGTAGATTAATGCTAAACCTACATGGAAAGATATTCAAACATTCCAACAGTATCAAATTTCAAGGACAACAGGACATTCAATTATAAAGGAAAACAAAAGAAATCTGAGGCAATGTGCCCACTTTACATAACATTCTGGGACCTTGATTAGAACTAGAGGTATTTTTTGACAAAACTAAGTAGTCTTTAATATAAGATATCTCGAGTTAGGAAAAGAGTATTGCTACGGGGTTTAGAGGGTATAAACTGATTTTTTTTCTCTTTCGCATGGGACCCTTGTGAAAAGCCACTGGAAAATGCCTTTAATATTTTTTACTCTTTAACGTTTTTGTCTTTATACTTTTTGTTACTTATTACCTTTTAATTGTATCGGACAATATGTTATAATTTGATTTTTTCCTGGTTGTATTGCATCAATCTTACGGTCATCCGGTCATGCATAGATTTTCGAGCTATATAAGTATAAACGTTGCCAGTTCGAGCAAAGAGGATGACCATACGACCTATGGACCCTCTTTCCAAATAGCAACTACAAAGGATTATGGGATAGACTTTAAGTACGCATTTTTTTGTCCACAGTAACATGCCATTGACGAAAACGACACACGCCAAAACTCGATCCCACAATCCTTTGTAATTGCTATTTGGAAAAGAGTCTATGTGCAGGCTAGGGCTAAGCCGTTCCGCGCTACGAGGAACATAAGAAACGCGGCATAATGTGTTATAAATTCGATTCGCTGCTGAGTCGCCATGGATCTAGTGTAATGCTCTCAAAAATGGTGTAATGCGATCATGTCCCCTGTTCAAGGTAATCAAATGAATTCTGAATATACTACAACATGTTTCAGTCTGGGAGTTTTTTTTTGGGGGGGGGGGGGTAATCTGTCTCCAGACCAATCAAACATGCCGATTTCATGTCCAAAAATGTCGATTTCAGAGAACTGGGACTTTGTTTTCGGGACCAAATGACCAAATTCAAGTCATAAATATTTGCCAATCAGGAAGTTTCAGGGTCCTGGTCCCCATGGGTTTGTCCGACCGGGGAAAGGTGGAGGCTGCAACCCGAAGCACAGACAACGGTCACAGGTTATCGCCATATTATGACGGTCTTTGTGAAGAAAAGTTTGAGCTTTAATTGAAAAGAAAACAGAATGGAAAAATATTAGGATTGTTTAGAAGAATATAAGAAAATTTGGGTTTTCTATGCAAAATAATAATGTGGGGTTCTTAGTGAGGAAAACTTGAAAATTTGCGGTGTTCATGAAAGGCACTTCACTCCCTAGGAGCAAAAACAATTAACCTCTTGAGGTGAACGTTCGCAGTCAGGGATAACACAATTTATTATACCGCCTAAGCTCCCCCCCCCCCTCCCCAACGAAATCTGAAAATTTCTGAGAAAGGAAGTGGCTACCGACGGGGGCATGGCTTCTCCACGCACCTTCTGGGCAAATACCTTCGGCCACCCCCGTGAAATGTCTTTAAATGCGCCTTTATCTGAATAAATTGAATATCCCGGATCTTACAGGCCTAAAGCCTAGAGCTGAAAAGGAAACTTCTAATAATCTAAACGAGTAGTGAAGGCATGAACATAATTTTTTTCAGTTGATCACAAATATGACATCTTCACAGGGTTTAAAATGACAAATGACGTTGAGCTACAAAAAGTCCAAACGTGAGGTTTTTTGGTAGCATTATCATCAAAATGTAATGTCAAGATCGCGAAACTTCATTAGTAGCTAGATGTTGGCAGTTAGGGGACAAGAAGAGGGTTAAGGGGCTAGAGGAGGGGAAGGTTAACGGTTTTCGGGGTCGAGAATTATAGTGGAAACTGGTACTTTTGATTAACCAGGGAGGCGCTACCGTGACATCTTCCTGGAACAATTACGTTATATTGTGTCATCTCGAGGAGCGGGGGCAGGGGGAAGGCTTTTGACAAGGAAAATTCCCCCTTTTTTCTCTGGCTACACCTCTGCGAAACTTAGCAGATTTAATGTTGTTTACTGTAAACGAGACATACCTCTTTCTCCGTCCAGATATACTGTTTATAGTTCAATTTTCATAAAGACACAAATCGTTTAGGCATTTGTGAGAAATGGACGGTGAAATTTTGTGGTACATGGTTGCTACACTACCATCCTCTCCATCTCAGATAACACAAGTTCATCACAACCAAACTTCGAAGTAAATTTTCTCAATCCCAGTCGATGCGACGTGATACAAAAGAAAGTATTAATTACAATTTCTTTCTGAGAATATCTGCTCCATAAGTTACTTCAACAGCATAAATATGAAGTTGAACTTAGCAACGTTCATCCATACAGGCACCTAGCGAGGCCTTTATCAATGAAAGAACGAAAGATATTTGTTGATCATCGTCCTAGGGGAAGGGAACTCAACTCAGGAGGTTACCCCTCCCCCAGTTACTGATATTTTGAACAACCAGGTGTCCGGAGATGTAATCAGGTCAAATAAAATTTTGTTAATTGATAGAGTGGAAATTAGACACTCCAGTGACTAAGGGATAAAGATGCTCAATTACTGTGTGCGTTTGTGTGTGTGTGTGGGGGGGGGGGAGTTGTCTACCACTCCACCCATCTGTCAGCTGTTTCATGCTTTCTCGTACTTATGAAGTTCGTAAATTCGTAGTTTAAATATACCTCTATGGTTTATTTCCCACTTAACGCCACTCATTTGTTCTTCATAGCATATAATTGGGACCAGTGTTTCTGCTAAGCCGCTATGACGCGATTTTGACGCAGTGACTTTTCCATTTGACGCACTGATATTCATGGAAAAAAATTGAAAAGTAGGGTTTCATTCATTCCTTGAAGTTGATACTGTGTGAATGCATGGCTTCGAAATTTCTAGTGTGTCAAATTTTCTCAAGTTGTGTATACTGACCCAATGAATAATTTCTTAGAGGAAACACTGATTGGTACATTTAAAATACAGTGCCCTCGAAAGGTATCAAATATTAAAGAAGGTAATAATCCATTCCACTCAAGAATTTTGGTGTTTTCTAAGGTCATTTTGGATGTTTCAAGAAGAAAAAACTTTCAAACTGATTACTGTTGAGAGGCGGGGACTGCAGCCTAATCCCTCCGGCTCAGACGGTCCTAAAATATCCACGCCCGATAAATATATGCCAGTGTGGTAGCGATAATTCCAGTGCTTCGAATGTGTGAAATGTTGAAAATTTAGGCAATGTTTCAAAGTAAAGTTTAGCAACTGCTTATTCCCTCAAAGTTATACACGTGTGACTAATTGACCAATCAATCGAAGTTAATTAAACACTACCCCGCACACAGGCCTATACAATATAACGAGCTACGCAATACATGCACAAGTGTAGCATGTAAACCTCATCCAAGCTCTTCAAGTGTGCGGTGCGCATCCTAAACATCGCGACGTAAACCGAAACGTCGCGTAAACGGGTCCATTCAACTAAATTAAATAAAACGACCTGACGGTCAGCATGCAAGGGCTGGACTAATAACCTTGTGAACTTTTTACGTCCCATGGACGAAATAAAATACTCGAATAGATTTGGGAGTTGTAATTTAAATATTTTACAACTCCCCTGTAACACATTTTTCTTAACGATCGAGTCGTTTTGACGTGTTTAATAACATCACACCATGATTTCACAATATCTGAAATTTGGCAATTATTGTTTGAGTGGCAGTATACCAAACAAAATTCTTGTCTACTTTTCAGATTTAGATTTCAAAATATTTAAAAGTAGCAAAAATGAGAAAGGAAACAAGATTCGAATATGTTTGTGATTCAAGTGTTTTATTTGATGATTACAGTCTTCAAATTTTCCGTCTGGAGGTGGGGGGGGGGGGCAGAGGAGGGTCCTCTGTCTGAGAACGAATGACTTGTAATCAATTATTCAAGGTCTTTTCTTTATCTTAACAGTTAACATGTAAATGTCAGTATTTTTTCGTATAATCATAAGCATTTCACCATAAGGGCACAAGGGAATGTCCCCTCCTCCCCTAAATTTACACACCATGGTCCCCATTTATTAAAAAAGCATAGTATAAGAGATTGTTATGGTATTGTGGAACACAGCATTCCTTTCATTTCACACTGTGATGGTTTTTTTTCTATTGGTCACTCGACCACTGGTTATATGGATTAATATTGTGCAAGGGTGGTAGTGACTTCAAGATACCCCCCTTCACAAAATCTTACCCCTCTACCTAGTATGATAAAGGCTGTAATACAATAATTAACTGTAAAACAGGTTTCTGGTTATGGTCTTTGAAAGAAACACTCTTATGATTTAAATCAAGACGAACATCTTGATTTTAACTACCATGGGGAAATCGTCAGCACTTTGAATTTTGTTTTGATAAAAGGCGCCTGTTGCTAGTGAATCACCTGTAATCCGAACATACCGAGGATTGTTTTCCTGCAAATATCGTTATACTAGATGCTTAACCGAGAACTACATCGATTTCGTTGTTTTGAAAGTTACAGTAAGTCGAAAAGATAACATGACTCGTAAACAAATTCATGCCCTCAGCCCGACATCTTTGACATGGGCAAACGCCCTCACTTTCATCTTCATATAAATCTGCCACTTTCAAGGCAAACCCAGCGACTTGAGCGTCAACAGAATGATTTAAACGACGGTTTCTGCAAATTGTTTCACGAGGCCAAAATTTATCGTTTTCAGATGTTACAGTCGGTTTTAAATACTCTCCTGCGTCCTCTTTCGGGTCACGGAGTCCGCTTTATGAATCGTAAATCTGGCAGTTGACGAGTCTCGTTCCAGTCTCATTTACGCCGATTGATTGACGATGTGTCAGTGCAAGTTGTCGCAACTATTTCTGCGCTAACGCGAGTCCCTGGAGGGTTAGGCCACGTTAGGCTAGCAGTATGTCAAGCAACGACAAACGGCTTCTCCCCCGAAGTGATTTGGGGTGAATGAAGTGTGTTGGTGTGGATTTTATAGTTTGTTGGAAAGTTACAATTGCCCCTTAAGGTCCAGAGGGAATAAGTAAAGGAAACGCTTAAGAATCAAACTACGTTTTATAGACGGTTTAAAATAGTGACTTCGCGTTACCTTTCAATTAAGCTTATTCATTGATTCTTCTCAGCACTCGACAGGCGGTTTGAACTATTTGATAAACCACACCTTGAGTACCGTGATAAACAAAACATCAACACACACAAAATATGAAAACAACATCGACATCGAGCGATTGAGTGTTTTTCAATGTGGGTTAATTATGGAGATGATCCGGAAATAACTCAATGGTTGAAAGGGGCGGAATGAGTGCGAATTTTGCTACCCCCGCATTCTGAAAGAAGTCAAGTCAAACGAGGCAAAAAGTCCGAAATCATACAAATTTAAGGACTTCTTTCGGAGCTCGAGCCATACTTCTGTGTTGTTTGTGATTCGAGTGTAGCGCCTTCAATTCAGGGAAGTGACTTCCATATTATGGCAGTACGCCCTTGGCAGTTTGGTGTTAAGTCAGCTTGGCCAGAAAGTGAAGTTTAACCCTCGGTGCTACATTTGCATAAAGACAGTTCTGTGTTAGCGCCCCTTGCTATGAATTTTAGAAATGAAAAACGCGGACGTTTAGCTTTGTTTGGATCCTCTGAAATGTTTGTCAATATTTTTAAATTTAATCTGGGATCTTCTTGATATATACTAGTCATGTTGGGGCTATTCTGAGCCTAGAAATTGCCACGCGTGAACATCGCTGTTCCCTTTCTCTCTGGATGAGTCGACTACCTATCAGCGAGTAAATAGAGGACGCAGACAAACACAGCCTTTTCGGATTCTACCGATTATCTGGTTTTCTATGTACAAACGTTGGTTTTACTGATGTACAGTCTAATTACCCCAAAATTATGAATGCATTGAGATGTGGTACCATATTGAAATATAGCTAAGTACCTCGCAGTTTTTGGAGTGCCTTCACCTATTTTACAGAGTTAACAGTATGTGTTAAACTATTTTCTCCCTCCAAAGGGTTCATTGGTTTCACATCGAAAAGTAAGAAAAGGGGTCTTGTTTCACATTAAATGGAAAAGTTGACCTCAAATAAAGAAACTTATTAACGCCACCCAACAGTCTTATGCCGTAAAATGTTTCCATTTAGTTTTCGTTTTGTTTCAGACATTGTCGCATTCATAAATCAGAATCAACAAGTATATTACTGGTTGATATTTCCACTAAAATTGGATTTTAACTCGTGCATAAATGTTTGCACTGAGGGAGAACCTCGATGGGTGGGCCGAGTGTTCACTAACACATTTGGGGATTTAGTCATTTCTTAACCGAATATTGTTTACGGCTGAGCTTCGAGATGGAGAGAGAAAATACATCGGCTGTGGTGTAAACCACTTGGGTATTGGTTTGCGACAACCATACTAAAGAGGCTATATATTTTCGTCTGAGTGCTATGCTATAGAAGTTGCACACGAGCTGGAGAGACAGTAGACTACTGTGGTTGACATGGCGGTTTTCTGCAAAGTGAATGTTACATCCATACGACTTGGTGTCTAATTTAAGAAACGCGTGTAAGAGCATTCATGAACGCTAACAGCAAAGTTAAAGAAGTTGAAGAGAGCCGTGTTGTGACTTGGGTTTTTGAAATTTAGGAGTAGGGGTCAAAGAATTACTGTGGAAGGAGGGAGAGCAAATTATTGGGGTCAAGTGTGATTTATCTGCAAATTTATTTGGGTGAGTAGGCTAACTGCCGAACCTGGGTGGGGGTAAAGACATCCCTTGGGAGAGGGGATGCCAACACTCCACTGGACTAGCCTGCGTAGCCGCTCTCTATGACTTCTGCCACACGGGATGCCTCCCATACTATTATTCTTTCCGAAGAAAGAAGAAACAAAGACCTGTTCGTTTACTTCTCAACTTTTAAATATTTTTTGTCATATATTTACCTGCCTGGCAGCCTGGTATGACCCAACTGAACACCGAATGGCTACACCTGTAATTACCACGACATCCTAAGTATGTTTCAATTAAGGTAGGCCTATGTAATATTCACACCTGTTGCAAACTGCAAAGCTCATGTCGACTAAAGGTTTATTTATCCTGATCTTGTAGAAGTACACTTTTCGGGATAAGCCCATGTGAGCAAGTTTTATCCTACACCGTTGGTTAGAGATACTTCAAGGCGTGGCTTTGGAAGCAAAATAACGAAGCAGACCTTTAGCTAAAATTATAGACCGGAACTTGTGGAGGTGTGGAGGGCTTTCAGGTTGCACTAGTCCAATGACGCCTGAGGTATCGTCGACAGCAAAGCCCTCCCTATGTGTGTAGGGCCAGGGCCGGCCTTAGGAATTGTAGGTCAAGGGGCAAGGAGTCATATTGGAAACTATGATATATTCCCGCCCCCCCCAAAAAAAAAAATATTTGGAGGCATCATTTTTGCCCACTTGAGTGATGGATGTTGAACTCTAACCCCGGGACTACGAGGTAGATTTGAAGTAACATAACTAGGCCTACCATACATGATCTAAAACAAACAGAAAAGTTATAGCCAATTTAAAAATAACAAAGGAAGAAAACTATACGGACATGTGGTATTGTGAAATAAATACGAACGAGAAAACATAACAGACCACTATATGTGTTATTTGGTCTCATTACAGCTGGAAGAAGCACCGAACCTCCCCTCCCCCACAGCTTCACGTGGGCATGTTATACAAAGTAATTTGGTCAGACAGTCCGATCGAGATTTTGCCGATCTGTTAATAGATATTCTGATCCCGCGTATACCAGACTTGACAGTTATATCAGTAACACATGTCAGACTATGACCACTCTTTCTCTTCCTTACTTATGTTAAGTATACTTCTGTATATATCTCTCCTGTAATATCGGGATGAAATATTTTGAAATTTTGACGACCTAACGGGATCAATCGCTTCCAATTTCCAGGATATTTCATGCAACCTTTTAGAAATACGTCGAGACCGAGAGAATCGAAGAGAACCACCCATATGGTTTCCCAGAAGCAGTCAACCACCACAAACTTGAAGCCACAACCGATCAGTGATACCATCAAACGTAATATACATCAAACATGAAATACGTAAGAGAAGAGGTTTCCATGAAGCTTAGAATTTTACTCTTGTAGAATCGGAGGTCATGTGCGTAGGAAGCTGGTAGCTGGGCTTTATCCCCCACTTAAAAATGTGGCGGGGGGTGGGGGGCTACAGTATGCTTCTGTACCTTTCTTTTCAAGGGCGAAAACCCTTCTTTGCTCTCCCTGTGAAATATCTCAAACTTTGTTCAATATCAAACTTTTCAACAAAATCCCCTTGAAAGCCGACACAAAATGTAGCATCTCAAGACACTCAAGTATTGAAAACTTTCTCAAGAGAAAAGGAAAATTTGCCTAGCTCCTCCAAAACCCCTCCCCCGGGACATACTGACACATTCAGTCTCTTCTAGCTGAGAACAATTTACGCCTACATGAAGAGCTGAGACGGTATTTCATGAGATGCACTAATCATGCATAGGAATACATTTTTACCCAAATGGGAGGTGTCCACATTCATCAAGCCAATCACGTGTAACTGTTGGGTTAACCATAGCTCCGATCCATGGGATAACCAACACCAAGTCTGGTTTATAAATAGCCCGGTTAGAGGTAACAACTACTCATTTTAACTACGTTGGTTAGTTCTTTCCTCAATTTCGTGGAGGTCTTCATATATACACACGTAGAGTATGAACTCCTTACATAAGAAACAACAAGTAATTTCATTTAACCTGGATCATCTCATACTGGGACTACTTGACAGGTAAATTTTTGTAAAAACTGTTTTGGTTCAAATTTAGGTATAGCAGAAGGACTGGTAGAATTAATCATTCCCACTCTAATAGTAGTAACCAGCGTCACGCTAACAAAACGAATAACGCTCTGAATTTCATTTTCCCTTTTTCCTATTATGAAATTTTCGGTCTAACCTTGACCAGCTTCCGCGTTAGACTACGACAAACATGATAAAAGACTACCAGAAGGTACATACACTACTGAAAAGAAAAGCCTGTAGACAATAGCTTGGTCAAAGGTCTTCTTTACATACACAAAACCCGAAAGAGTAGGTGTGTCACCCCGTCCTTTAAAAACCCTCCCTCCAAAATAGAAAAACGACAATAGTGAAATATCTAAACATATAATCAGTTCAAAGTATTGACAAAGACAACACCAGCTCTCAGTAGTGACATAAATGTCACGTCTTCCCCTTAGACACCTCCCCTAGGACGTCCCCTCCCTCAGGACGGCACTCGGGGACAAGAAAGGATCCACTGAGGTGCCAACTGGACGCTGTCATGAGCTGTTCCCCAGACTTGTAGTGGAGTACAAAATTGAGAGTACGAGTACGAGTACATAGCCCAGAGTACGAGTATGAGTACGAGTACACGATACATGAGTACGAGTACACAATTTCATGAGGGCAAGAATACGAGTACAAAACACCGGAGTACAAGTACGAGTACACAGTTCACGAGTACGAGTACAATTTCACAGATTGTTATTATGAATTGATCACAGCTTCATTATCACCCTATTGTTAGATACGTGGAGCAACAAATAGTGCCTGTACTCAAAAACTGCATGTACACACAGTGTTAGATGTCTCTTTTACAGGTAAGTCTTCATCTCAAACTCCGCAACCTCCAACCAAAGCACCGACTGACGCAGATCATGATAGCAAAAGTAGTCCTGCATATCTATAGTGAACCACATTGATCTGATTTAATGGATTTTTTTTTTTGTCTCGAGGCTGAAACTTTCCCGAAAGCATGGAGAAGGAATTAATCCACCCGTCAAGCATGACCACCACAATAGCCTGCATGATCTTGCTTGTTCCCTTAAAAAGTGGAAGCATTCTCTGAGTCAACCTCTGTTGAGAGGGAGGGTTATCAGGTTGATAAAATTGAATTTTCGGCCAATTGATTAAACCAATTGAGAATAATACATTGAAGTAAATTTATGATGGAATAATTAAAATAGAATGCGTCAGTTAACATGCAGGAAAATTATTGTACTCGAGTACAAGTACGAGTACAGACATGTCGAGTACGAGTACGAAGATCCAGAGTACGAGTACGCGGTACCGGAGTACGCGTACGAGTACTAAGGCCAGGTACTCGAGTACGAGTACGAGTAGAGAAATTCGGACTCGAGTACGAGTATATACTCGAGTACTACAAGTCTGCTGTTCCAGGGGCCTAGGAATTTTGCCCAGGATACGGCCCAAGGTTGCTCCTGCCCCTCCATGATAACCGAGCAATTGGGGCTATACGGGTTCAGTTGAATAAATGGACCATGTATTGTGATATAGAGAATTCCGTCCGTATTTCGTGAACATGCTATAACTATTGTTTCACTGACTAACTGACCGACTGACAGACTGACTAACTGACTGACTGACCGACCGACTGACTGACTGACTGAATGTACAATAAACACAGAACATTTGTCACGTTATGGACAATTCTGTAAGATTATTGCAAGTAAACATCTGCGTTCATTTTTATCATGTCCTTGTATCAGGTTATGAATGCTTAGAATGTAAACCAAAATGTCTAAAAATCTCGAAATAAGAAAACACGAAGTCTTTTTTATTATTCTTTTCAAGAAAAGTCATGCGTGCTATCTCCCATTGCAGGCCAAAAATCGAAACTTCTCCCAAATGGAGTTACGACCTCTAGAGACACGTGACTTAACGAGAAGCCCTCCGACAGTCTTGCGATAATGCAAGCAAGGAAGACATGCCTTAAAGACAGTCAGTCATCACCCCAAAGTATATTTTTAGTGTAGGGGTATCAAAATTCTCAGTTGGTGACTGCTCTTTGATTGACATCAAAGTATAAAATTTGAAAGATGCAGAGTAGCTCACATTCCACACAAGGCACAGAGAGTGCTTTTATTACATTTTATAGCCTTGTATACTCACCAGGACATGGCCTTAAAGGGGAAATGCAGTCACCCCAACTTGAAGAAGTGTAGTAGACTGTCCTGTTTCATGATTGGCTCTTTAGAGTCATGTGACAATATTTTTTCTCCTCAAATGTGAAATTTACTAGAAGTAACTGATTGGTTTACCTTGAATATGAAATATTGAAGTCCTAAAATATTACGAAAGATACTTTGAAGAGAAATAAGAAGAAAATTGTGAGATTTAGCTGTTGCTTCAAAATAAGTTTGGGGCGACTGCTCTTGACCTTTAAGCAATAAAACAGGTTACAACAAGGAAGAGGTTCCTTACACAAGGAAGAGGTTCATACAGTTATGGGAGGAGCTAGAAGTTGCATAGTTGGGAGAATTGGAACAATCTGGGATCATGAAAATTCCCCTTTAAGGAGCTTTAACGGCTTGATGGTCTTATTTCATAGAGTCTTTTTGCTGGGTGCAGGAGGAAGATAGCTAAACGTTAACTACGGGATGTTCTAACCCTCAGGAGCCACTACTTTTATAGCTAGGACAATATAATTGAACGTGACCACCCTCGTACAGCCGTTAGATCCTTCAATAATAGAACTGTCATACATGGTCTTCTTCTACACTGGCTTAAAGGGACAGACACCACGATAATTCGACCTTGCAAACAAGGGTGTAACAATCTTGTACAGTGTAAGTAAGAACTGCCTTTATCGGCTTCAAGGAAGATGTACTTTTCCCTTTAAGTCCCTTCGGCTGAATGACGAAGGGCGAAAACCAATTTTTACCCCTCCCCTTCCTCAGATTTCTGCTCCCCGAAGGAGCTAAGTCTACTGATGGGACACTTTGACTTTACGTGATCTCCTCTCAGCCGTCATACCTTACTTTTTCAAAAGTCCCCTGGACTCTCTGGCGAAGAGCCAAGGGGCGAAACCAAACATTACTCCCGAAAGGAGTTCTGCTCCCCAAAGGAGCTACGTCCCGAAGGGACAACAATCTATAATAGGTCTGTCAAGCTTAGCCCCGTTCCAGACTGTCTAAAAGAACAGAAAGGTACTTGTAGCTACTTACGTTTTCAGTAATGTACTATATATGTCCCCAGTCTCCAGTTATTTTGAAGTCTTTTCACTAATATTTGAATTAAATGTATTAAATTTTCTTTCAATCTGTCAGTAGAACTTTTTATTCCTTTTGACATCTCAACTCATTATTCCAAAAACTAAATTGCATGAAAACATGAAACACGGTTAAAAAGCTCCTAGTCTAATCGGCGCCCGCAATCCCCCAATCAGCTTTCATTTCGCTTCGAGCTAATTCACCGCCTGTGGTCTTTAACGTCCAGACGTTTTGTCTCATTGGACTGAGAGATTTAGTTAACGATAAACATTATGTCACTTTTTGCCGTTTAAATAAATGTCACACTTTAGAATGAAACCAAAAAAGTAAAATATAGTAGGCTAATTAACGTATGTAGCTTTTGCAACTCGGGCGAAATTCGATTAATTTTACAGGCCGACGGTACATGCCCGGTTTACTGCTGTTAAAGCTATCACAATGAAATTATTCAACATAATCCAGCCGTTTATAGTAACTTACACTACTTAAAAGTGTCCTATTCCCAAAAGATTTCAAAATTAGCCAATGCCTTTAATTTTGCACTTTTCAACTAGCGTAAGTTATTCGACCCTTAAAAGGGAGAACTGATTGAGTTTGCCAAAGTAGGTCAAACTCGAAACAAGAACTTAGCTAGCACTTCGCACAATAGTACAACTTCATCAAATCGAGTACGTGATATAATTTACCCCACTAAGCAAATCTTGGTTCTTCCATTTCTTTGGTTGTAGGAAAGTTCATGATTCTTTAGAGAACCCGCGCTTCCATACTAGCATAGGGTTACGAACCTTAGGGGCTGGGGCCTGTCAGTGCAGGCCCCGTCCTCTGAAGATCCGGTAGCACAGAATTTTGGGAAAATCGGGCAACTTTCTCATTCAGTACAGGTTTCCTGGGACAAATATGACGAAACCTTCACCCAGAGAAATGTCTCAAACGTTTATCCGTACTAGCTCGGACTAAAGACAAATTTCAGCCCTACTGCCGTTATTAAGTTATTATTTATTTCAAACAACTTTCCCTTCCAGAGTTGTATAATAGGGGCCTTCAAAAGTGCCTTATTCATTTTTATCAAGTGAAGAAAGAGTAATCCAGTGTTTCAATTATACAAAACCTTCGAAGGAACTTATAGGCCTACTTGGAAAAGTAAGCAAACATTTTGTACCTCCCCCCCCCCCATAAGAACGATAACTATTTAGTTTAAGTAAATTTGGGGTTTCTTTATTTTAAAATGTCGTTCATCGCATAACCATGGGAAAATCTTCATCGAAATCCTGCTACTTATAAACCGCAAAACCGACATCGTCTACTGTTATCTAACTATGTCATGTTATGGTGAACCGCCACTACGGCCTTAGGCCCAACTAGCTGACCATCACAATCACGCGTGATCCTTTCCATTATTAGTCACATCAATAATAAAATCATTAACAAATACATACGCTTTTCCTACATGGTACATACGTTTTCGAATTCAGGAAGCATGTTTCGTGTCTTTCTTTGTAAAATATAATACTGCCTCGAGGACACGTCACAACACACAGTCGGTTTTCATCGCGAGGTTTGTTGTTACGGCTTGATTATAATAGTTTCTTGCTCCGTTTTAGAGTCAGATCCGTAAGTCATATAGCAACGAGGTAAGATTTTGCTGGCTCACGGAACGGATAATTTTTCGTTCTGCTCATCCACTACGAGAAAGCTAAGACGGACAGCCCCGTGTGGCGGAAGTCAAGGCAATACGCAAGCGAGGATTTCGCTAAAGGCATATTCCAATGGCATTTCACAAGGGTCCGCTTCTGCTTCTTCTCGGACACTGGCAGTACTCAGTCCAAGAACACATAAACATATATGGGTCTTATGTGAAAAAGAATATATCCCAGTACATGACCTTCAAACCAAAACCCTGAAGCAATTCTCCACTTTCAACTCAAAATATCCCATTTTAAATATTCATAACTTTTGTCAAGAAATACCTCCAGTTCTCATCAAGGTCACAGAATGCAAGTTTAAGTAGGCACATTGCCTCAGAATCTTTTTTTTTTCTTTATAACTGAATGTCCTGTTTATCCTTGAAATTTGATACTGTTGGAAAGTTTTAATAACTTTCCATGGAGATCTAGGATCAAACTACACTTTATGTAGGGTTTAGCAAACAAAGTTGTGTACTTAATGTTCCCTACAGCGGTGTCAATAGCATAAAGAGAACAATGCTATGCCTAATCAATGTGCGGCGATTACATCACAGATTTCCCATCATGCACTGTATCTCTGAAAAAAGTACGTTTCTTTGAAATTAGTATCTTTCAAACGCTACATGCTATTGGGATGCGGTTGTCAGCTCCTAAAACTGAAAAATTTTCTTCAGTTTTTGAAGTCATTGAATTTAATCCCTTGCAAATCCCTTTAACTCTTTAGACAGGTTGATATTTTAAAGTTTTATTGTCGCATTCAAATATTAACGAACTATACATGACCATAGCATCGACGCAGCCATGTATGGTCGGCCAGTAGCCAAGGGGGCAGGGGGGCAAGGGGGGGGGGCAAGGGGCAAAGCCTCCCTACAAAAAAATCCCCTAGAAAATTTTAAGTTACCATTGACTTAACACATTTTTACACATCTCGACCCCCTGAAAAATACCGTGCCCCCTGGAAGCCATCTTTCGGCTGCAGTAACTTACCTGGCTACGGTTCCATTTATGGTCCATTTACAGTTTATAGCAGCTTTCATACCCCCTCCCCCATTCTATTATGGGCCTAAAGAGCTACTGCTATAAGGGGTTCGTTGTGTGGAGTATATATGGACCGCACAGCTTTTGCATCATTTGTGGTACGTGTGGCAACTTGAGAAAAATAGTGTATTTTAATTTTCTTTAATTTACCTCTTTATCGTCGACCAAACTAGGAATTAAAGTGTGGCACTGCACGATACTCTGACCTTACGTATATTCAGTATAGACCTTTATAACATTAATATAAACTACTTAAAGCATTTTGAGTAATTTCTAATTGTTACCTTTTGGCGACCGAGGCTGTTGGGTCTAATGGTTGCCGTGGTCTCGAGAAATACACGAAACTAATCGTGAGAGTCGGCTAAAGGTGCGTTCACACCAAAACCGAAATCTGCTGCGTTTTGCGGGCGGGACGCGAAATTTGTTATCTCAGAACGAATGGGGCGATTTTCAAAATTTTCATTGGTGTAAAATTGCCCCTAGTTGTCTTGGGAAAAAATTTTCACGTCCCGCCCGCAAAACGCAGCAGATTTCGGTTTTGGTGTGAACGCACCTTAAAGGATAACTGTTTTAGTAAGAGTTCGGCGGGCTGATCCCACCAGGTGCAAACCTGAAACTGCTCCAAATAGCTCTGACCCTTAAGGGACATTTACCAACCCAACCTTTCGAACCCTAAGACTGTATGAATTACGTCATGTGTGGTTGAAAAGCACGGATACCATCACTGAAACGAACGAGAAACGCTAAAAGGGTAGTTTTGCTTCCCAGGGGTATGACAATGTAAAGTTACAATTTCAACTAAAAAATTCAAGAAACAGGCTTGTAGCCAGAACTTTTGATATGTGAGGGGCAAGAACACTCCAAAAAGGGTATTTACCCGGATTTTCATTATTGCCCTTGGCAGTCGATTTTCCCAATGAGAGCACGGTGTTCCGTGCACGGGGAACAGGAAAGGCCCCCTTCCTTCGGCTGGAGGGGCCTGTCTACAGCACCAATTCTGGCGAAGTGCAGTAGCTTGTATTTTCTAGTATACTAATATGTGTTTCTGTGCAATAAGGAATATTGAAAAGTATCCTCTTAGTCAATTAGACAACTTTGTCATAGCTCAATTGTTGGCAATGGGACGAGGGGCAAACCACAGTGTACCTGCACTGACCGCAAAAATTCAAACTTGAAACTTTTCAGTAATGATAGGCGTATAAGGGGTATTTTTCTGGGATCTGAGCCTTATTGGCCCGAAAAACCTAGTATTACATGAGAAAATTGCCCGAGTGTATCCACTAAATCTGCTCGTTAAAGTGATTTTAGGGGCTCCAACCTATTACACCGTAGATTGTACTTCTCTGTCAGTATGAATTGTGAGCAGCGAAACAGGATAATGAAACATGGAACTACTCTACTGCAGAAAGATTAACTAAACAAGGTCCTGGACAACAAAGTCAATTGGCGCCACCTCTAAGCCTATCCTAGTCAAAAATAGGCTAGTCAAAAATAAAGGTTTCCTTATTTTGTAAAAACTGTCAGAAGTATTTTTTTCAGAGTGTATTTCCATTAAACATCTTTATTCTTCAATTATGTACAACAGCAACTAGTCCACCTACGTGATGGTCTTGCGATTCAATCGTCTGAATATAGCGCCACCACTTTATGAATCTTATGAAGCTACATCTGCAAGCAAGGGAATGCATCAGTTGCCATGATGCCGGTACACCATGTAGCAGCTTTTTTAAGATGTTCGTGTGGGTTGAGGCTGAGTGGGATCTAGGAGGGTTTCAGGTGGGCGAGTGAGTGAGAAAGGGCGTAAATTGGGTAGAGCCAGGCATGTCAACTTCAGGTGGATAAAGACCAGTGCACACTGCACCAACCAGACGAAAATCAACCCGTCTACTCGTTGTGGCTGAGTTGGCGGTAGTTGGGGTCAGCTAGTCGAGATGTAGTCGGGTCGTAGTCTAACTGTATGTTTGCCGCACATTGCGCAGCCAGACTTGTCCCCCAATTACTCAATTTGATTATCGCGTCCATATGGGTCCATTTCCACTTTTTCTACAACTGTCACCTTATTTCAAGAAGCTTCTTTATTGGCTATACAGCTGCACACTGCCACCAACCCGACTCAACAGCGACTCAACCCCCCAGCTCAACGACATAAAAAATGTTTGATATGCCCGGTTTGGTCACGACGAGGGCCATCCGTCGCCCGGATCGCAGGGAACAAAATTTGGCCCATACTGCAACGACCTTACTGCGGCGGCCCGACTGGTTTTCAGTCGGGTCGCAGTCGGGTAGGTGTAATGTGTCTCGGTCTTTATGCATCACGACTGAAAGTAATTTAAATTATCAGTTGAATTTAAGGAATCCAAACATATCTTTGGCAAAATAACTGTGCACAACTTTTATGAAAGCTGCACAAACTCACAAATGGTCCCGTAGCTGTCCATGCTTCTGTTTTGTGCAGGGGATGGTATAAGAATTAAGTACGGATTAACGTGAAAACATAACGTTTCATTCTATCACAGACAAGCAAGCACGTGTGAGATTTTGCAAAAGAGAAACAGAAGTGCTAATTTCCTTTTGTATTTATTCCCATAAACTTGAAGTAGTCAAACGCTTATCTTTTTACCCATGGTTTCTTTGTTTACTAGGCCTAGGATATGTCACAGCCCTAGGGTGCTTGTTGGTCATTGAGATACCATACAACACTCCATGGTTAGGACTTGGATACATTTAGTTAACTCCATAGTTGGCACATGGTGGTCAAATAAACTCTAAACTGGGTTAACCACACATCATCAACTCCTTTATTATCAAATGACGTTTATGGCAAGCCGAATGTTTAATAAGAATCCAAGATTACAGATCCGTAATCCAGGTTCGTCAGCACAAACCCAGGTTAATCACGAGATATTCCAAACTTAACTCGGATAAACCAGTTTTATCATTAATAATCTTGGGTAATCTAATGAAAATCCAGGTTTATCACAGATAATCTTGAATTATCGCCGGATGATTTTGGATTACCCATTTAATTTTTGGCTTACCATGGACATCGAAATGGTGAAAATTGGCCACAGAGCAGAATATATTACTCTCTGGAAGTGACCGATTTTCACAATAGGAGTTGCCTACCACTTTTTAACGATAACGTGTTTCTACGGTCATCAAACACTATAAGGGAAGCACAGAAGTTCGAGATTAGTCGAGACTTTCTGACGTCATGCATACGCAATTCGTGTGTCCTACGAGTATTGTATCATACAACTTTTCCCCTAGAATTAGCAAAGTTTACACGAATTCGGTCGGGACCCCTTGATCCCCCAATTCCCTCATCAAACCGACTCCCCTTGCGCACATTGATGAAGTAACATTAGCAATGGTTAATTGCAGCTGCTAACTCTGCAAACGTATAACCTCGCCCCACTTTAGAGGTTAGGCCAGGGATCGAACCTCGTCCCCTGCTAACTCTAAAATTGATTTGACAACTTATTACAAGGGAATGAATAATTAACCGGTGCAACATTTCTTGGTGTCGTCTGTAACCGCAAATTTATTTAATTTTGAAGTAGCTTTAAAGTCTCATTGTAACAATGAACATACATATAGTATGCCTCTGTAGGCCTATAGACCTACTCATCACGTCTCCGTTCGCATTTCAGCTAAAGCGTGCAAAAATCCTCGCCGACCTTTTCGGAAACAACTTTTCTGGAACTCGGCGGTTTGTTACGAACAGACTATGCAAATGCCACGATCGTTGACGACGAAATGAAAATGGAACGTCGATGATTGCGGAGAGACAGCAAGTCATTAATGACCAGCCACTTAACAAACGATTTGGACAAGTTATGATGTGTAAGTTTGTCTTTCAATCGGAAACTGCAGGATGCAAAACGTCAGGTGATAGTTTTCATTGAGTGTGACGTCATAGGATCCCCGCCGTAGAAAATAGGATAAGAATGCGAAGCTGTCAAATGACTTAAAACCCCACCGAGTCCCCTGTTCAGATCTATAAGCTGTGCGTTGCATGACACAAGAAGTGATGGCATTTTAATCAGGGATTTAACTCGTATTTGTTTCTTCTTAGTACGCCGACATCCTACATCCACGTATTATCCAGGTAGGGGCTTTAGGGAAATATCTAGCTCGTTACATCGTCTCTACTGCATGTGTATGTTTGTACATATTAACAAGTAAAAATGTAGAAATGGATAAAACCAAATCTTTTTGGTCTATTTATGGTGCAATAAGGTTTGAAGCTTTATAAAAGTGAAAGAAGTCAAATGAAATATTTTCGTAAAATCAGAAAGAAAACCACGAGTAACAGACAGACACAACTTGATCAGCTGATAAATGTTCGAAGGGTTCATAATAAGGGACCTAATTTTCATCGAACTAAAACAGCAATGAGTTTAATTTCACAACGAAAGTATACTTATGGAAGAGCTTTGTAGAGACTGGAAATGCTTAGTGCCTAATATAAAAATTGCTAGGAAGCCGGGACTGAAGCAATTCAACGCCTATGTGACTTCAAGTAACTTTATCTCATTCCGTGGGAGAGCGCCCTCAGTTTCCAACATATACCATCTTTAATTTTATCATCCAGCACAGTGCCTTCAACTACAACCGTTCGTTTCAGGTTCGTTTCCTTAGTTTTACTTTTCAAAATTCAAATTTAACGAATCAGGGAGTTGCTACTATAGAACGGATTGGCAAAACAATGTATTAAAGGTTCTTGGTTTTAGGTAATTTAAAGTTTGTTTCAACCCCCCCCCCCCTCCCAAATGGTTAGGTCTCAGTTATTACTTGTATAAAATTTATTGTGAATGTATTAACCCAACACAACATAAAAGTTGTACATTTGAAGCAACATAGACGCACCTGGGTCAATATTTCTGGGGATGAGGGTGGTCATTGACGTTTGAACCACTTTACTCAAACTTTTATCGCCCGTCTACCTATACATTTGTCCATGGACATCGTCATACAAATGTTTGAACACTTGTTACGAAGATGAAACATGCAGCTAAAACTTTGAACACCGTCATACATGTTGAATTGGCCGTTACTCAAATTAATTTGTAGGAAAAGCAGTCCAAACAATCATACTTTTGTTCATTAGCATCATCCTCAGATCATACTAATGTATGATCATGTTTTTGAACCAATGTGTGATTGTGTAGGCAGGGCTTAAGTTCACATTGAACGAATTCTCGTCCTTGAGAGAGGGGAGGGGGAGGGGCCTATTTTTCATCAAGTCGCAAACTATAGTAAGAAGGGCTTTCGGAAGGGATTGATATGCAAAATGGTGCTATCATTATCATCATTTTAAGTATGTAAATATACATTGTCATTACTTTTTGGGGTATCCCAAGTTCCCGGATGGACTCTGCTCTTATACCCAAATCTTGAAAAGCACCCCCCTCCCGTTTAATGCACCTGTTGTGAGTTGACATAGCGTTTTTATGTCTTTTATCTCTACTTTGCAGAAAACAAGTCTTTCAAAATATCCTCAAATTTCTTTAAGGTTATACCTTAATATTGTCATTGTTTTTTTTTTTTTTTTGTATGGCACGGTCTTCATGATTCGACAAAATTTTAAAGTCTTCCCACACGTTTTGTTAAATCGTATATGTCAAATCAATTCAAGCAGCCTATGTGGTAAGTGCGTGACTTATGCACAGTTTCGCCAGTGCTGGAGTTAAATTAGGCGAAAGTTAGTACAAATGTTCTCTAACGAACACAAACATTTCACTCAAGTGTCTGTTTGTAAACATTTATCAACTAAAGAGACACAAACTTGTGTCACGATCGGCCATCACTAGCGGTAAAGGCTTGACAGCCTAACCTGATATTTACCCTGAATTGTGCCGGGTAGTCCTACATTCTATCGTTATTAAATACGGTAGTAACGCCGGGGCTTTCTCCTGCGTCCTTAATCAGCTGATTAACATTTGAGACACGTTGATAGCTAGGCCTCTTTATGTATCCCGTTTAGATGTTTTTAAGAAAACACATGCTCGGATTCGGGGCTGGAAGTTATTTAGGTTAAGTAGGTAAAATCGCAAAGATATGTCATAAATGTAAACCATTTATTCGTTTGTATTTCTCTGGAGGGTTTACTCTGTTTATGATACACATATGAAGCGTTCGTTTACAAAGTGTGATAATTAAATGAAGGAACATGTTTAACCTGCGTGAAGTCGACGGGTTGGCCTGATTCAGCAGCAATGAACTTTACACAGTTTTATATACCTTTCCAACGGTATAAACTCAACGCTGGAGGATAATTTTACAATGGAGAACAGAAAAAGAGAAATGTGTGATTGGAGTGTAACATCTGCGCACAAGGGGTCCCATGAAACAAGACCCTGACAGGACGGATGGGTGAAGCGAATTTCATGGAAGAGGAAATAAGTTGATATCATCTGCAGTGTAACAAAATGATTTCTTGCTTACATTTAAAAAAAAAATATGATAGTTGGCTAATTGGGTAGTTGGTGTTTTAGACATTGTGCAAAGGGAAGTGAAAGAAGTGGGAATTTTGGGAGAACCTACTGGTCACACTGAAATGTCAAAATATTGAGTAGCCATGTCTTCCAAAAGACTAAGTGTAAGTCAAGTGTCTTGGCAGGAAAATACCAGGAAATAATTAAACGAAACACAAATTAGCAGGAGAACGTAAATCTTTTTATCAGGGCATGCACAGCGAGGGAGGGGCGGGGGTTTGGAGAAGGTGGAACTGAAACGCAGCAAGTTGTGGTGCCAAGGTGTGTAGACGTTTAAACGTTCTTTTGATGTTATATGTCTCATATTCATTCACAATCATGTCAATTCATTGAAATGTTACAAATTCTTCCACAAGATTCATTCGAATGAAAAAAGACCCCGTAGGACAACAAGGTCAGGAGCCTAGTGAGGTAGGGAGCTAGGGGGACAAGTACGGGACCACACACACACACAGACATAGAGAGTAAAACTCAGCAATCGACGAACTAGCGACATGACTACCCGATATCTACGCAACTGGGAATGCCAAAAGCTGCACGCAATATGGCAATTGGGGAAAAGGGATTGTTGGGGGGGGGGGGGTTAACTAGAAGATTTTTTGTGAAACTCTCTCAACCTATAAATGGTTAAATTCAACTTCGATAATTTGCTGCGCCTTATTGGAGCTCCTCGTAACGAGTCTATAAATTTAAGTCTAATCAGTTTGCATGCCTTTTATTGACTCATGCTACTAGTATGTTATTTCATTGGTGGGTAGGGTGCGGCATATAAGGATGGGGGTGGGTAATGTTTCAAGGGAAAAACAAAAGGTTAGGCCTATGTCATATGGGGGCTTTGGTTAGTTGCAAAGCGAAGGCTAGAAATCTACAGAAATTGGTGACAAAGCTGGAATCAAGGCTGTATCCGAGACCACCTAAAACGATTCCAGTGGGCACCATTTCAGGCCGATTCCGAATAAAATGTAACCTCTGTTTCAGACCCAGTTTCCATTCCGGGCAAATTCCTCGTCCGGTCATTTAATAATGTAGCATAGCATACAGATATTTTTCAAACTATTTCTCACGCATAGCTAATTTGAAAGGTCATTGTAAGGAGTCAGTTCCCTAGTCTGGCCATGGAGCTTCTTAGGCCTACTAGTTCCATGGTATGGCCGACCCTGTAATGTACTTGACTGTGTGCACCAATAGCAATGAAAATTTAAATTCATCAGGGAGGTGCTACAATAAATGCAACTTTTACTCTTTGTATGGAATCCACGCAGGTTAATATTTCGAAACCTCCCACTCCAGGCCAATTCCGAGAGCCCCGCTCCCCCTAAAACGGACTCGAGTCTAAAATTGAGTCGGAGTCCATGACTCTGGCGTTAAGAGTCCTGACTAGAATTCTGGAAGAATGCTATTGTGGGATACCACTGAATAAGAACAACAATGCCGAATCAAAAAATTGACAATGCTTCACCAACTACGGTCTCTCGCATTGGTAGGTAATTTAAGGTGGCTGACTTAAGACCATTTCTTGTATTACGTGTTTTGAGAATGCTTGGAAATTACAGTCATTGAACATTACTATTACACGTGTCAATATGCTAGAGGAGGTGGGCGAGGGAAAACGTAAACCAGGGGCAAATAATCACCCTGTTCCTTGTTTAACACCACCACTAAGGGGACACTTACGCCATTTTACGTATTACATCAATGCACATTTTCCAAAGTCCACTCAGCTCTTTTGCGAAGTGCCCAATGGCGAAATCAAACGTTTCTCCCGAAGGGGTTCTGCTTCCCAAAGGAACTACCTCCCCAAGGACCACTCACAAGTGTTACGTCAATGCTATGCACAAAAGCGTTTACGGTGGTTTGAGAGATACTTTCCGCGCAATGTGAAACTTCAATTTCTACTGAGAATCTGAAGAAACCATGAAGTACTCAGCATATGATAGTCTATAATGTTTATCACCCAGTGTTTCAAAATACAAAGTATCCAATCTCTAGAACTTGATAAAACACTTTTGAATGTGTCGGTAAATGAATTATACTGTTACATAGCAAGAATTTACGTTTTATTGAACAATTCAGAGTGCATAAAGGACTGCGATGCGTTCATAGAGCAGAATACAGGGACTATATCCTGCTCTATGAATGCGTTCCAGAAATTTGTCAGTCAATACGTGACGTCATATCGGTCATTAGCTGCTTCCCACAGTAACTCTCATAACTGCATACGTTATAAGATCTACATATCTCTACACCCCTTATTGGTAAGTGGTTCCCATATGCAGTCTTGTGACCTTTTTGGGGACATACTCCACTAGGGGAGCAGGGTTTGCCTGACCGGGGGTGGGGGTGAGAACAGGGTCCCTGACGGGAGTGGGGGACAACGACCCGAAGCTCCGACAAAAGCGATGAGTTGTCGGAAGGACGGCGAAGGAGAAATTTTCGCTTTGCGCCAAAAAATATTTTGTAAAGTTATTTAAAAAAAATGAAAGTTTGGTTCCTCATTGAAGAAAATTTATTTATTTATTTTTTGGATTGAATTTAAAAAATTGGGTTTTCAATGAAATATTTCCTCTCCATAAAAGCAAAATTAAGTAAATCGTAGGGTGAATGGTTATCATCAGGGATTATGTACTTTATCGTACCAGGGAGTTGCAATCTTCGATGAAGTTAGAAAATTTCCACTAAGGGGGGAGCCTTTCCTGACAGGGAGGGGGTCATGCCTCATCCTGCTGCTCACTTGGCTTCACTGCTATGGGGAACACAACTCCTTCGGTTGCTTCTATGGTTTTCCTGCTTCGCCTTTGGTTATTGAGACTTCTAAAATGAAAGTTTTGAAAATGGCATATCTCATCTGTAATTACCCGGCCAGGAGGGTGACGTCACATTATTACAGCAAATAAGTGATGATCATTTAGAAAAATAATAACAAAAGTGCTTGGTCTCAGTTCAAGACGTATTTTATGTTGTTAAAAGAGGTGATTTTTGAAAAATCGGTAGAACATTTTGAAAAAGGTTGTTATGATAGTGAGCTCTCACGGGGCAAGTTTTGACAATTTAGCTGAGGTGCTGTACTAACGAACATAGCAGTCCGTGCGTGGGCACCTTACAGATTCATCACTGCGGGCGAGGTTATCAAAAGAAAGTGCTCTGCTTTAAGCCTGGTTTTGTTCCCAAAGACGGGTAGGGGGAAGACTTTGTAAGTCTTTTCCTCTTTTTTTTCTGTGCCTTCGTAAACAACTCTCAGATTTTCACTTAAAGGGAATATTCCGTATGTGACACTGAAAATGTTCACACCTTAAAATCATTATTTATGGATATAGAATAATAGGCAAATAAGTTGAAGAATCTGGGTTATTTTATTTCCAAGATATAAGGTTCTAACAGAAAAAAAATTACTATTTTGTACCTTAGAGTTATTTGATCACCCAAACTGCCATATTTTCAAATCATGCGACATTTAAAACTCTGGCAATGCATAATACATATATATATATATATATATATATGTGTGTGTGTGTGTATATATATGTATATATATATATATATATCTAAATCGGCACTTATATATATATATATATATATATATATATATACATATATATATATATATATCTAATACGGCACTTAGGGGGACAGTTTTTTTTTAAAAGTCTAACTAAAGGGGAAAAAAATTTTGGGGTGAAATCTAATTTTCGCCTTAACGTTTCCACACACTTTTTCTATAGGAATACGTAAACTTACAAGTGCGCCCTCTTAGATTTACATACTAGATGCCATTACTTCAAAGTTGTCAAATTTACGGACACCTAGCTGTTAACACGAACGGATGGCTGGCCATTGAAATAACGTTAATTTATATGTTTAGACGTTAGGGCGAATTTATTTCTTATGTATTTTATTATATATATATATATATATATATATATATATATATATATATATATGTTAACGGAAATACTGTATAACAACAGTGCTACAGAAATGAATGGCTGGATCTCAAAGGAGATACGTGACAGCAGTAGAAGCTAGAAATTTGGTAAATACAACAGCCATAAAAGGTTTTTGCAAAGCTTTCGAGCAATACTAGCTCTTCTTCAGTGCTTGATCACAAGAGTGACAAGGAGTGTACGGGACTTACAGCTTTTAAATTGTGAGGACAATGGTCCCCACTGATAGTCAATTAGGACTATCGTTTTTGAAAGAGGCGAGACTAAGTAATTTGAGGAAGCCTATTGAAATAGGCGTGACGGAGACGGTCTAATAGGATTACTTAGGCCTAGAGTGTAATCCCTTCAATCAGTATGCTGGTAAGTCGTTTCGGATATTCAGGCCGAATGGCGACGTAGTCTTGAGTTGACATTCCCAGAAATTTTCTTTTGTCTTACGGCTTCTATTGTCCCATGAATCATTTTGTTCGATAGCAATGACACGTAAATTGTCTATCGAATGATGCGGTAAATTGAAATGGTTGGCAACAGGTTGATCAATTTTTTGGTTTTAATTGCTGACCTGTGCTGTGTCATTCTCATCCTGAGGGAGTTTTTTGATTCCCCCACGTACTGCGTTCCACATAAATTGCAGTAGATGAGATATATGACGTTTTTGGAAAGACAATTAATTGATTGCCTAATTTGGAAAGTGCGTGCAGTTTGATAGCTCTGAAAGTATTTAGTTGAATCAATCAGAGCGCACGTCTTGCAATTGGACGGGCAAGGTGAACAACCAAAATTCTCGTTGTTAGCCTCGACTGAGGTTTTGTCCTGAAATTTTGCCCGTACCGAAATGTCCCGTAAATTTGGGGGGCGGGAAAAAGCAACAACGGGGGGAGCGGGAAAGATAGACTTTAGGCGAGCCGTGCTTTGAAGTATGGGCAAATGTTTTTGGATGAATTTGGCGAATGGTGGTAGACCGGGATGGTACTCAGTTACCAATGGCACTCTATTAGAATTGGGCTGACGGTTTTTGTATGTCAGAGTTTCAGAACGCGGGGTGTCCTTTGCCTTTTTGACGGCATTTTCAATTGAACCCCGAAAGTACTGTCTATTTTGGAGGTGGCTAGACAGTTCGTTAGTGCGAGTTTCAAAGTCTGTCTCAGAGGAACAGACACGTTTGATGCGAAGTGCTTGGCTATACGGAATATTTTTGGTGCAGTGCGGAGGATGGCAGCACTATATATATATATATATATATATATATATATATATATATATATATATATATATATATATATATATATATATATATATATATATATATATATATAGAAAACGCCGAAAAAAACAGATACATACATGCCAACTGATATCTTACAAACGAAAACACAAAATATTTCGAGCAGTCAAAAGCGCTTCTTCATTTGTGAATACAAAGTAACGGGAAAAACTTAAAGGTTATATACATCAGGGCAATTCGTGCACTGAGTGCTGAATAGAGATCTTTCTTTTATGAGACTCAGTAGTGTGTGTTTTGAGTTGGATATCGTCTTTATAGATTTTCCCGTTACTTTGTATTCACAACTGAAGAAGAGCTTTTGACTGCTCAAAATATTTTGTGTTTTCGTTTGTATTATATCAGTTAGTATGTAGGCCTATGTATCTGTTTTTTTCCGGCGTTTTCTTTCTTTTCTATGTTGCCAAAACACGCCAACCAATATGACATCTATATATATATATATATATATATATATATATATTACATATAAATATAATATATATATATATATATATATATATATATATATATATATATATATATATATATATATATATATATATATATATATATATGGGGGAGAGAAAATCCATGGATAAAGACAACCGTCATTTTGTATGTGCCATATCGATGCAATTTCAATGCAATGTCCTTAAAACCTTAACATTCCCTTTCACGTCCTCCAGAGGACGACGTGTAATGAGGGGGGTATACAAGTTTTATGGAAGAGCAGAAGGTGGAGAAAGGAGTAAAATTCCCCGAACACCCTCAACAGAGTCTAAGTTCAAGTTCAATAAATTTATATGGTGCACTATTAAAACTTATTGTTTTAATGCACATTATACAAGAGAGACGGTGAAAAAAGAACAACAAAGAAGGGTTTAAAACCGTCAAGGGCACAAATGAAAAAGTTAGGTTTTCAACAAGCTTTGGAGATGTCTGCAGAGGGCCTGCCGACTTATTATAAGCGACGAAGGCAAGTCATTACTTATCACTGGCCCTTGGAGAGCGAGAACACGTTCACCAAACATGGATCTATATCTGTGAACAACCAGATTGAGATTGTTCTCAGTTCTCAGTTCTGCCTCTCTCTTTTTCTTGTTACACAACATATGGGAGAGAAAAAGTGGTGGCACGTTGTTTAGGGCTTTATAAACGAGAAGCAGAATCTTGTCTAAATACCTGTCGATTGTATCCTGAGTTGAGTATAACATACGCCCAAACAAAGTCGGGCGTAGGGACAAAACGTTGATGCATTGATGGGTCCGATGGCAACTCGCAGATATAATAAACCAAACCATTAAGTTTATTGTAAACCATATATAAGTTTTGATTGTATGACGTCAGAGACCTAGAGATTTACCTTTAGATAAGATATTAAACGTTCATTTACAAAAAACGGATTTAAAAAAAAACAAGAACGGTTATAAAGACAGGTTTTCATAGTGAAGATGGGGCGGACTTTCAGAGCACGATATATACTGTATACGTATGTTTATATATACATGTATACATTTATATACTTATGTACAAAATCTCTATACTAACGAGAGTTTTGTGGTTAAGTTAATATCTCCCTCTTCGAGAAGAAATGTCGAATTACCAGCACGGACAATTAATTCATGCGGCATCATTACAGTTAATATCGAATGAAGATAATTTGCTGGTATGTGTGGAAGCCAGCGTGTCGACGCGTTATGCGACATTCTCGGTTCCAGCTGGGACACTAGTTGAAGTTAGGTTCTAGTATTGGTAATTTTTTTTAGAAATAACCGCAACAGAATTCTACTGCAAAATGTGTTACGGGATATTTTAACATAGTCAAGAGTAGATTATAATCACATTAAAAGGTTTTTTTAAGAACAGCAATTCCAACTCACATTTTTTTTTCATTTTTCAGAAGTTCATGAAAGATAACATCAGACAAAACTGATAGTTTACACGTTTGGGTATGTCCACAAACTAGGCTATGTATAGAATGCCTGTGGTATTAGCTCAAGGAGGTCTGGCCACACATTGAAACTTCAATGTACGTCATAATGATACAAATTTGAATGTTTGTGGGTCATTTTTCATATGTGAGAGAAGCAATTTCCAATTATTCCACTCCTTCCTTTTGTGGTGTAGTCCTATGTAGTCCTGAATATCGCTGGAGTGAAGACAAACATCTGTGCAAACTTTAGATCAACTTGATTTTTTCGAACTAAAGTTTCATTTTTTTCAAAATGTCGAGAACCGACTAACCTGTGAAGTTTGTTCGCACACCCCAGGCCTCACAAGTCATCAAACTGATATTGGACAGAACTAGAGGCCAGGTGTGCAGGCTTGCTGTCTACTTCTGACGGTGAAACTGCAACTTTAACAGCAACGGCAACATTTGAAAGTTTTGATCAAAAAAAGGCAAAAAATTAAAGCGACCTGAAAACCTTTCATCAGTTTTGATCACATTAGTTCCCATCTTCACAAAAAGCTATGTCAGTATTTTCACCTAACAGCTCTTTGCTCGTCTCTGTGGAGAGGTTTGAATACTCTCATCATCATCTCCATCAACGTTTATGTCCATCTCATTCTCTGAATCTTCCGCTGCCTCTCGATCACCCTCTGATCTGCTCTCCCGATCAGACATTTTACCCGTCGTTTTTTCAGAGTCAGACAGCTCCGTTTCACTCCCCTCCCCCACCCGTTTCGTCCCCTCCTCCTCTTCTCTTTTCTCCTCAGTTTTCAACTCAGATTCGCGTAGCTCCAGCAATCTCCTGGTGTCTTCCGTCGCGATCAAGGGTGGAGGTAAGCTCGCTCTCAGGTTACACTTCTGAGATATGTGTAACTTTTCCAACTTTAATCTCATTTGCTGTTTGTCGTTCTGTCCAGCTTTTCGCTTCATATGTCCCAAGCACTTCGTGGCGGCGTCCTCTTCGTCGTCATCGTCTTTCGTCGACAGGTCCGCTTTGAGTTCGTCTATGTCCCTCTTCAATTTGGCGCGGCGATTTTGAAACCACGTGATCACTTGCGCGTTCGTCAGACCCAGCGTCGAGGCGAGCTCGTCACGATCTGCCGGTGTGAGGTATTTTTGATACAAAAAGCGTCGTTCAAGCTCGAAAATTTGGTGATTTGTGAAAGCTGTGCGTGATTTTCGTTTCTTTCGAGGTGCTTGCCGGCTGAGCAGATGCAAGGAGTCCCTTTTGCCACCAGATGCTGCAGCTGAAGGATAAATAAAGGAGACGGAAGTTGGTTTTTGAAATTTCAAACTTTTAACGTAAAACTACATGAATGTAGCACGAAATATATTTTCTGGGGAGGGGTAAACTATTTTTGCCAATGGAAAACGTATATATCCCGAAAAATTACCAAAGTTTTTTTTCCGGTAATCTGCGTTAGAAATTGGTTTTGCTCTAGATTGCTTTTTACGCCTCTGGTGTGACATGAAAGTTTGGCATGTTGTTGTTGTTGTTGTTGTTGTTGTTGTTGTTGTTGTTGTTGTTGTTGTTTTAAATAATTTTTGGACTGCCGTCGATTATATATGAGTCGCAGCTGTAACCTACTCTTGAATTGCCCGTAATGAGCCACCTGCCTCTCTCTCTTTGTTTTTGTTCCCTATTTCCCTTTGGGGTCGGGGAGGATATGAAACGATTCATGTCACTAATCAAATGATGTGATGCTTATGGTTTCATTTTTTCTTACAGCCAACATTTTTCACCTAGATGGAAATTAACAATGGCCTTACCGTGCTCATTCCTTGGCAAATCACCGGCTTTTCGAAATTAAAGTTGCTTTGAATTTGAGTATTTCACTGATTTCTGTAATCCAAAAACTTAAAGCAAAGTGATATAAAGGATGAAGGCTACCAAATGTACCCTTTTACACTATTCATGTAGTTTTGGTCAGGCTACATGAAAGTGCATGGAAACTTCTTTTCAGTCTTGGTTTTCGCCTGCTCTTTTAGTAATAAATGCTGTGGGACAAACTTTATTCGTCAGATTTTCATCCCTCCAATAAATGCGTCAGTCTTTTTATCTTTGTTTTGAAATAATACATCTAAATGAATTTAGCAGGCGTTTTGATTAAGTTTGTTCATGGATGTCTCCATAAGCATGTTAACTATTTTATCTTATTTAAACATAACCTTATATGGCCATCACCTTTTAAATGTTAAAACCTATCGATAATTTAATACTTTTGTCGATGTTTACCCTACTTTATATCGGCTAATGAAAGTAGCAGATGAAGTCAATTTTTTTCTCTCGCTGAGATACTTCGCAAACTTTTTTCATAGAACACGTGATAACGATGCAACAAAGGAAGTTAATTGCCATTTGTCTTGACATAATATGTAACCATCTTATTGTTTTCTGTAATTCTAGTTTAGGTCAACCAGCCTTTATAATCTTCACATGATTTCCGCGGTCATTATCAAATAAAAACAATTAAACCGCTCGCGTCTCATTAAGTCTCTCTACACCTTAATCGTCGAACATGGGCGCACACCGCTAAGGTTCATTACGCACTTATAATTTATTACACGTGACCCCTCCCACAAGGCGTCATTCATTGTTTTAGCTGACACATGTTGTATACATCTAGCTCACCAAAGCGTTACCGTCCGTTAGTTAATCTTTCAATTTACTACTAGTGGTGATTCGCGCCACAACTTATTAGCTTATAAAAGGGTGTTAATTTGCGATGGACTTTTGAGTTCACTTCTCTGCTATCCACGACAACGGGTGGGAAAGTTAGAGGCGGACAAATATATCAGGTTCTTCCGCAACCGTGTTACGTTAGGGAAGTCCTTTATTCACTCAAGGTGTTAGCAAAGGTTAAATTTAAATCCATGTCGTACTATCCCCTTCACATTTGATTAGATAGTTACTACAGGAAGCCATAGATATGTATGACGGCCATCAGTTTGTTTACGTGTTCAATTGCTTTTCATAACGGTTCAGAGCAGCAGTGCTCAATCACACGTAACTGAGATCGTCTTCTCTTGATTGAAAGCTTATAGACAATACAGGTAGTGCACCGACCAAGAAGGGAAAATCATACATAGTTAATACTTCTACTGACTTATTACCTTAAGTATGGGGTATAAGGACAAAGAAGTTTTTAAAACAATTAAACCCCCCCCCCCAAAAAAAAAAAACAACAAGAGACAACCAATACTAGTTTGCCTTATTGCTTAATTAAAAGCTTAAGAGGAAATATTTAAAAAAGAATATGACAAAAAGGTAGTCGTTTGAAATATTTTGTTCTTTTATGTGACCTTTGTATTTTGTTGCCTGTTCTTAGGTAAAAACAGTGAAGGTGTTTTGAACAAAGTAATAGAGTTAATTTTGACCCATTAAATGGTTGATCGAATGTAAACCACGACGTAAAACACCATGAGCGTGGATCATGGGGGGACGGGGGAAGCGTCCCCTGCACTTTTTGGAAGGGGGACATCTCCAATAAGTCCCCCCACTTTTTCAAAAATGATGAAAACTAAAACTGTGATGAATTATAACATAGATTACGAATTGACACTACATTTTAAAAGCTAAATTGCGCCCAAATATGGCACCATTTGCCATAAAGACACCTTCTAATCCCCGTTTTTTCAAAGGGAAGGGGACACCCTCCCCTTAGACCCCTCCTAGGACGGCGATTCGCAAATGGTGAAAAGTCCCCTCCAACTTTGGAGATGGATCCACGCCCTTGTAAAACACATGCCCATGCAAGTGCGTTAGAATATTTGAGTTCTCCCTCGGACTTCCATAGGCCCTTTTCCAAATAGCAATTACAAAGGATGGGATAGCATTTTGGTCTGCATCATTCTTATCCACAGTAAAATGCCATTGACAAAAATAAAAGCACACAAAAACTATCCCACAATCCTTTGTGACTGTTATTTGGAAAAAGGTCTATGACTAGAAAGTAAACGTAGCCTATGAGGTAAGAACTGCAGGTATACTACTGAAAACTTTACCCAACATAAGTTTCAGAGTTTTTTTTTTTTTGCACTAAAGGTTTAAAATGAAAACATTTCAGTATAATTATGTTCCGGATGGCTGCAATTTTCATTTATTTTATGACCCTCAATAACTGAAGTAGATGTGTTGTAACGTAGCCCATAGACGTATGAGGCAAGGGGCAGGGGCACAGTGTCCCCCAGATTTTGGACAAAAAACTCAAAATTCGGGCAGAATCTGTAGAAATTTGGGCATTTTTATTGTAAAAAGTCTCAGAGATTTGGGCAAAAAGACTTGTGCCCCAAATCCAAATGGTCCCATATGGCGTAGCCTCACGATGTGAACAGTGAATTCCTCAAGTTAACCTCGATTTTGGGTGGTAGAAATGTAACCACTTCAACTGTTTATGTCTCGGTCACTTTGATTGGTAACTGAATGCAATCTTCACGGCATATTTTGAAGAACTGTTTGCAATGCATATACATTTATAGCTAATCTATCCAAAGAACTAAGGACTACTACTCAGTTAATTCATCGGAAGGTTAATTTTGTATTGACAAACATCTCAAACAGACACTTTAACCAAAAAGCATCAGGGGAGGGGAGGAAAAGAGCCCAAAACACCTTCTTTAGAAATAATGCAGAATAAAAAGGATAACAAATATTATTGATGCAATTTGCCCAGCTTAAATCACATTAATAAGTAATCTTAAGTAAAACTAAGGATATTGATTTACAAACGACAGCCTGTCTTCAAACCGGTAGGGATGGCTTGAGATCAATAAAGACGAACATCTGAGCTAGTAGGAAGTTGGTAGTCTTTTCAAATACCAACAAAAATCGCAGTTAAACATTCAAAAGTTTGGAAGAAACTACTCTTTCAAAAGTCCCGAATGGCCAAAGCCGAAGAAAAAAGTTAAAATGAAACTTCACAATACCTAATTTACGCTCTGAGCCCTGTCAGAATTTGGATGTGTTTGATAACGGGAAGTTAGGTTAGGGTGATCAGGTGGGGCTTCAACCAAACCTACCACAGATCCTATACTCATGCATGGGGGGTTTGGGACCATTTGGATTTGGAGGGCATATTTTTGCTCTAATCTCTACGCGTTTTTAGAAGAAGTTTGCCCGAATTTCTACAAATTCTTCCCGAATTTTGGAGTTTTCAAAATTTGGCTTTGGGGGCGGGGTGGGATGCGGTGGTGGGTGGTTGGGGTGGGGCACAGTTTCCCCTTCCCCTGCCCTGGCGATATCTAACTAATCACGGAACCAACTATGTTATTTTTTATTAAACGTCTAATACGAAAGATAAGGTACGCTTATGCTATTTTTCTGTCTAAAATAAGATTATTATTTTAAGAGGCTGCATTACGGTTACAAGTGAAATTCAATGAGAGATATGCATAGTCTACAGAAAGTGGACACTATAGAGGGCGTGACTACTTGACGTAATGAATTCATTTTCAGAGACCAGCAATCTCTCCAATGGATTGTGTTTTAGGACTACCAAAATCATGCTTGTTAATCAACCTTATACACGTTGCTTCTCCAAAGCGGGAAATGGTGTCTCCCGGGGCAAAAGAAAAATACCCTAGAGGTAAAACCATGCCTCCTTGAGGTAACTCCTCGTCATCGAGTCATAAACCCAATTCTGATCGCAAAAATATCTTTTATTATAAAGAGACATAATCTTAAAAGAAACAGTGATCTGCGGGAAATATGTGCTTTTAAATCAAATGTGCATTGTTTCAAAGAATGGGTGCACTGGCAGCTTCGTCAGATTTATCATGTTCCGGATGGCCACATTTTCTTTATTTTTAGGAAAAATAAGTTTATTTCATGAAGATTGATAGCAATATGGAAATCATAAAAGGCAAGTAAACTATACAGCATCATTCCGTTGGTGAGCTGAGAAACAAAAGAGAGGTCAAGATGTGCAACCTTGTTTTAGAACCATCACTATCCTCGCAACGGGGAATGCTGCTTGAGAATTTATGACTTTCTTATATAATTTTATTTCACATTCCGTCCCCGGGTCCTGCCACAACGTGGTTTAGGATGTTGATAGACTGCAAGCAACCTACATAAGGGGAGACCTTCCCTTCTCCGATCGCTCGACGAAGTTTATTGGCAGGAATTAACACCACAGCGCTTTGATTCATGGCAAAATGCGCCCTTTGATGTGCAAGTGATTTATCTAATGATACTACACTTCCTGAAAGAAAATGTCATCTCGAATGATCATGATCATAAATTCCACGAGTCATCATTTTAGTTGCTTGCTTTTTTCCACGATCTTCTTTTTTCTAATCTAATGGTATCATCCTCTACCCCGCACTATATGGGTGGTTAACTCGTTGCACCATTACTTAAAATCTTTGTAATGACGATATCTTATACAGGTAAGTAGGACTCTAGACCCATTTGATGATCATGCCGTATTTTGACAGGTAAAAGGTAACCCCGCAGAATGGGAATATGCCAATCGTTGCCATCCTAATCAGACAGTACTAAATAGTGGTATCGTAAATGTCAATTGGTTAAATTATTCTGGTATGTAAATTAGAGAAACGGTAGTTTTGGTAATTAATGGTGCAAGAAATTGTTACAATGACTTAAATTATGACAAAAAGTTGCAAATTAAAGGAAATTTATGAACAAAACGTTCGGGAAGTATGAAGTTCTCATGCTTTCATTCAACCGAAACCAAATATGCTAATGAATGTTCATTTCCTGGCGAAACACGTGAATTTTAATATTTATACAACTAGAATGCTAGACTAAACACAGGGAAGACCCCATAAATCCTGTTGTGTTACTTTTTTTTAAAAATGTAGTAAATTATCGTATAAAAACTTAGCGAGTTGTTTTGGAACTGCTGCAACATTCCTCTTCGATGTGCTACAAAGATTATTGCAAAAAGGCTTTACTTACATATTTCAGTATTGTAGGCACAGAAATGCACTTTTTTGTAACGAAAACTTATTGTTTTGTTTATGTTTGTTTAACGATCCTCATGAATTTATAATTCGGAAAAAGTCTTCACTTCGTGTGATAATCGTAAAGCTGGGAAATAGTGTTAAACATAAAACGAACATATAAATTCTGTTATGAAATAAAAAAAAACATGGCTTCCTTTCCCATTCAGTCACTGTAACTCAGTTTGAACCTTGCCTTTTAAAAGTTGGTCTTTGAAAAATAAGTCTGCCGTCAGCTTCTCCCACGAGGCAGACTATTCTTTCCTACTACTCAGCTATTATAACTAGTCAACGAAAACAGCGTAATGTCCTACCATCGAGCAACGCAGGCAAACAACCAATAGTGTGTTCAATTCATTATATACCTTCACTTGTTCAATTTATAAAAGGCCCTAAAAAATTCTGGAGAACAGAAATAACGTTGTCATAACACATTTGAAAAAAGTCTCGTTCCTGAAAAGCATCCGGATCCACCCTCTGTTCGCTCAGCCCCGTTAGGGATATGACTGAACAAGGAATATGCCGCACAGCCTGCTACGTAAGCAAGCCCCACCCCAACCGACTTCAACACCTTGTCTGGCTACGGGAATGATCCATGCAATACTTGAGAGTGCCAATCTTCAATCACATGTTTGCTCACAACTTTTTAAGTTAGTAATATGTAGCTATATCTGATATGGCTTGGAAAGTCTCATATTTGTGAGAGGGTCATCGAGACCTCCGAGTATAGGCATTGTGAAGATGAAGGATTTAAATCACATCAATCTGGACACCACCGTACTTTCTGCATTTTTAATCGCCAATTAACATTAATTAGCCTATACTAGCAAACAGAAAGTCGGCATTTCTTCTACACTGTTCTTGTGACATACGCTTTATTTATTTCAGCAAAAATCAAGCTCAAATATACGTAAAAATTTTCTTTAAATTTTAACATGAGTATTTCACAAAGCTGTGTTGGAAAAGTTTAATACTTTCTAGAAAATGTTTCAAAAAGTGATACGCAATGTATTCGTAAGTTTCTTAACGTCTCTGAGTAGACTTAAAAGTTTAACCATTTTAAATTTTCTTACTATGTGCAACAAATCTGACGAATAGAAAGTATATATTACAATCGACTCTTTTAGTTGGCCTTTTGGCCTATATCGTGTATAGATATGTATGTTGTTTCAGCCAGACAAGAAAGGAGTCACGCATGACAGACCCATGACGTAGAGGTCTAAAGGCCGAAGGGTTGATCGCGTTAAGTTTGGGGTTCCTTTTGGTACCCGAAATCACGTGATTCTTGCAAATATATTCCAACATGACATTACTTTATGGATAACTTTTGAATCGTTTAATGAAGTAAAACATTATTAAAATTTAAAATGTCTTTAAAAATGTCTTTTTTCGATGTCCTTTGCAGGCACCCATGACAAATATTTGCGTTATTATTACTGACCCTCCCATACACCCCACCCTTACCACAAGCAAATCCTGGCTATCCCCCTGAGAATGGTTTAGTTTGATTCCTTTAATACTCAAGCTGTTCAGGAAGGTGATAAAAACGAAAGAAATCTCGAATTTTGCATGCTGCAAATTACAAAACCAATGGGATTAGGACTATAATGTCCCCCTTCCTCTTCCCTTTCGTACCCCACACCTTACCAAACCTGTGGCGTATTTATCTAGGGAATAGTATTTAATTCAAGTTTCTGTTTAGGAATGATATTGAGCTATCTTGTTCCTTATAAAGCTTCATAAATCCTAGATCTTAAACAACTTCATACAATTTAACTTTGGATTCGTTCTTTACTGATTATACTAGCTCATAATTTAAGAAAATAATTGTAAAGTTGTATACTTCCTGAAATAATATAAATACCTATTATTCTTTAAATTCAACAAACTTTGGAATATGCACTGCAATAACTTCGACGCCGATATTCTGTTAGGTTGTCCTGTTACAAACAACGTATTTTACAGCACAGTTGATTCAAAGTTGTAAACCAGGTATTCTTTCTTTTCACTTACTTCCAAGGTTTTTTAACTATTTAAATTAAGCAGCTTAAACCTTGCCGCTGTACAAAATGCCCCGTAACTGTCAGATATGAGTGTCTAAAAATACATTTTCTAAAGTCAAATTAACCGAAGCCGAAGGACGAAATCATGCAAATTCCTGCTCCCAAAAGGAGTAATGTCACTTACTCACTTTTGTCTTTCACTCTTGGGTTATGATGGGCAACACCCCACCCCACCCCGTCCCATCCCCATCGTGGATATTCATCTGGTTATTCTGTATTTGTGGCTGTGCGCTGCACCAGTAGGTCTAAATGTGAAATCCATACAGACATGAATTATTTAAGATCACTTTAGACCGTAAGGTACAAAAACATTTTTGTGTCACTATATGAACAACAGAAAATTTAGTAGCATTTAATATAATCCATTTTTAAAAATGTTGTCGGGGGAATAGGCAGTAATTAAATAATTCCTAACATACACTTTAAGGATTTTTTTAATATTTAGTAAGGTTAAAAATTAACAAGAGTATGATCATTACTATGTTAGGAATTACGGGATGTGGAAGGGGCTACTGGGGGCTGAAGTGCCTTTCATCATACAGCGTCTCTTATTTGAGCTCTTTCTGATTAAGATTGAAAAACACCTCTTAGTTTTTTGCAAACTGAGATGGGAAAAGGCACATTTTTCAAACAAGAATCGTAAGAATTAGAAGGGCATTGATAATAAGGTAGAGGAGGGATGTAATTTGATACGTGACAGGGTACTTTTTTTCATGACCCACTGTTATCCGAACAAACGGTTTTATTCCCATTAATGAGATACACCAGCACTGCTGAAATTTATTCTTCTTTTAAATACTTTAAAACCAAAAAAAAAAAAGAAAGAAAAAAAAAAGAAGTACCAAATGACGTCATCACATTAACCATAATACCTCAAAATATCTCTTTGCGCTACCTACAGAGCAGACGAAAAACTGCTATTTTTGTATCACCAAAGCATCGAAATTCCGAGGTCGTTTAGCCACAACTAGCAGCCACGCAGTTTGTATATCTTTGGATGGGAACACAATGGATTACTGGAGTGTAAATAAACACTTTAACGTAACTTAATGATCGTGCTTTTTCAATTGCTTTGCATTTTTTGTATCTTTCTTTGTCATAGAGTATCTGTGTGTACTTTTCTCGACATCCGAGGTAACGGAAGTTGAAAAATAAATTATTCAAGACCATCGTTTTTTGTTTCGACTAAAACACAATGGCTTATGGTTTTACAGTTTTTCTGGAGGGGGTGGGGTTGGGGAAGAAGGGTTGGATTCGAGAAACAAAAGCTTGATTTTTTAAGTCCCTGTAGTTATTTTAAATCTTTAATTTTTTTTATCTCGATTGCTCGAAAATGAGTGAAAGGGGTAGGGTGAGTAAGGGGAACGAACAGTTTTCAAAGTGGCTCAATATGAGCCGAATGGCTGCAAAATATCCCAACTAAGGTTTCTTGAGGTCCTTTAAAATGTGATCAAAATCTTTGTCCCTGCTGCTGTCACTTTTACATGAAAAGTTACAGAAAATTAAATGGAAAGTGAAGGTCGGCGAGCTCATTTCCCTACCCCCCCTCCCTAAGCCTATATACAAGTGTTTATACAATTATGCTTTTGTTCAGACACGTGGGAGAAAATGTCGCACCGACCCTCGGTGCTGATATGGTCTTAATTGTGGGAATGTTGTAAAGTTTAAAAGATCGTTTTCGCCACTAAAAATGACGGAGGATTGTTTTCATTTCTACACAACAACTTATTTATTACCGCTTATGCTTTTGATATCATCTAACAGTTAAAGGGAATAAGCGGTCGACTCGAAATTATTTTGAAACAATTTCAGTTTTAAAAATATCCTATTATTTACAAATTAATCATATTAATATTAAAAGTAAAGCAAGGAGCAATTCCGCATGAATTCCACACTACAGTGACAAACAGGTTGTCACATGATTAAAAAGAGCCATTCATGAATTATTTACCAGGGTATACTTATTCAAATTGGAGTGACTGCATTTTCCCTTTAAATGGTTCTATACTTTTACTAAGTACTATTTTCCAATTTTCTTTAACCACGTCAATCACGAGCTTCATGGTCGGTTATACCCTACCATCAAATTTACAAACCACCGATCGCTGTGTAATTTAAGGGCTTTGTCGTTTTCTTATTTGTATGTTATTGAAAGGCATCCAACCGTTACAGACGTTAGCTCCAAAGGTTCGCTGCAACCTCTCTTCCCTCTCTATGATACCTCCCACTGTTTACTCCTAGACTTCATTGTGATACATCCGTAAAACCAAGCTTTTCGCCGTGATCTCGAACAGGTACAGACGGTTTGACATACCCAGTGGGACGCGAGGATGTCAGTTATACAAATCTAACAACTTCCAATTTACACGTTGTGGTATTTAACAGCAAGAAGATTTTAATCTTTCTTATCAGCGAGCTATTGATTCCTAACAAGCTCCTATAAATTATTTTACATGATTTTGACACAATTACATCCTGCGTCATTCTTAATTCGAATAAACTGTTTTGCAAATTTTCGTTCATTAGGCAAGTTTTTTTCATGTTATAAAACTACAAAATTTTCGTAAACATTTTAACTCATACGCAAACTGTGACATCTTACTATCTTCATAAAAAGATGGTTTTCTCTCCAAGAACACCATGTGAGACTGATTAGAGTCATTTTCCCTGGACATTTTGCAATATAGATACACTAGGGAGCTGCCACCGACAGCTCCCTGGATACACTTTCCTTTTACAGAAGAAAGTTCTCTGTCTCTTCCAGAAATGATTATCATTAACATTTATTAAAACCTTGCGTAACATTTGTGACAACATTGCAGTGACACGAGTCGAGGTCTTACTGCTTTTTGGGAAAAAAATTACACCTTTCTATCCTTTTTGATTAATGACAAGGTTCACAGTAAATTTATCCCTTAGCCGTGCAGTGTTTTTCAGTTTTGAGAAAAAATGACGGCGGTCGTTTGTAATTAAATCTTATGGCCTTTTTTGCAGATGAAATTTTAGCGGAACAATTCTTATAGCATGGTTTAATCAGGAAGTTGTCCTGACAACTCCCTGGTTTAATTGCATTTTTGAGGAATCACTCTATACTTTACAGAATTCAGATTATTGAAAACCAGATGTTATTTCCATATTTATAGCAAAGCATTCACATGGAGTTTTAAAGGTGTACGAAATAAGTAAAAAACAAACAAAAGAAGTCCGTTAACGAAGTTCTAAAATCATGGTATCGCAGATTGTGGACCGTAATTACGCCAAGGTTAATAACCAACCAGGTAGGTCACTTGGAAAAATCGACAACTCCTGTAATTTAAAATATCGTCAATTCCAATTTGATCAAAATAGATAATACATACAGACTGGTTATATTTAGGTCAATAAACGTATCTTGCTGGGCGATCGAGTAGGTAAGAGGTCTGCCCTTTCGTAACGTGGTTTCGTTCGTGGTTTGGACAAGGGTGTAACCACATTCTAAAAGTATACACCAAGACTTAGAAATAGACTCCTTTTGCTACTGGGTGGGGAATCTTGGAAATGATTGGACCGAGGTCCCCATAATTTCTTCCCAGCGGTTAAACCAATGGGCATCTTTGTCCCGTGAAAAAGAATTACACCTCTGTTATGAAACTCACACCCAAGATTACAAGCGTAATTTGTTTTAATTGAGAGAGTTTACGTAAAATTTTTCTTTTAGCAGTAAGCAGAACGATTTTATTTTTAGTGAGAAAGAATTTGTTTGTTTCTTTATAAGACATTCATCCCTTCACAAGGAGCCCGTTGTGAGTGCATTGTGACAGGATTAATTAATTTCGTTTGTGTTGATCGACACGATTAACGAAATACACAAAGAGAGCATTTGTACTAGTAATTGTAAACATTTTTGGAGTCCTTTTGGATTGCAGGAATAGTAACAAATGTATTACACTAGACTCAGGTTATTAAGTGGAAAGGATTATTGTATTAAATGCACTATTTAGAAAAACTTCGAAAACTCGTTTGAAAGTTACATAATTTTGGTTACTTGTGGACATTGGCAGGAACACAATATCGTCAGCTTTTTTTTTTGTAAATTATTACTCCTTTTTCTTCTGCGAGATTATCTAATTTTTATTTGGCAACCTTATCGCTTGATTAAATATTTATTTCTTTCCAACACTTTTTCAAATGGAAATTCGGCAGATACCTAACATGAAACATTATTTGAAAAAAACAGTCCCAAAATATTAAATGTATGTGGCTGTTATGACGAGTAAACTCAAGCTGTCTGAAACTGAAAGGAAAAAATTAGACATTTTTAAAAGCCTACACAGCACAGCAATCTTACTTAGAAAAGCACGCTGCCTCTTATTACACAAAGTGAACGTATGAAAATTGAAAAACAATGACTTCTTTATCAGAAACCAGTAAATTTGTTCCGAATACTTTTCGTTTTAATCAGCATTATCGATCAACTAAGTCCAAGGAATTTTCAGGTATGTTGAAAGCAAAGGTTGAAACTTCGTATTGATCCTAGAAGGATGGCTGGGCAGAGGATACTGGGTCAAAAATTTGAAATTTTAAGAGCAATCTTAAATGATTGCATTTATTGCTTGAAGATTTTTTAAATTTTATTAGTTAGCAATTAATAATGGCTATAATCTTGCCATAAGATGAATATATTACACCAAATCATACAGGCTAGCGATGTATAATACAAAGGGGTTCATTGCACAGCTCACTTTAAATTCAAATAAGTATTTGCATGTTACTTCAAAAGATGAAATAGCAACATTAAATTGAATTTGGTTTAAATTCTTAATCTGGCAATATACTATTGCCGAGAGAACAAATAAGTGGAGAGTAAAATAAAGATACATTTTAGTATTCGGTTAGCTTGCTAACGTGGAAAGTGGAAACAAAAACACACACCAGGAGCCAATAAATTGAAAACAATGCACACAAAGACCGAAAACATCTGTAAATTGTTCTGCAAACTTTTTCCACTTCATAAGAACTGAAAATGTTTTAAGAAAAGTTTACTGTGGATACGTTATATGTACCTACCTTCTGCTGCTTTCAAAATACTCGTTTCCAAACCCGTAAAAGTTTTCGTTGTCAATTGTTCCAAAGCGGTAAGGGGAGCGTCTGGGGACTCCTTCCCCATCAAGACCGCCGTAGAGTCGGCACTCTTTTTAGCCTCGTTGATAAAGGCAGCAGTTGCAGCGGCTACTGCGGCACGGTTGACGGGACGAGGTCGTGCGAGAACCAGCCCTTCGTTTACCCATACAGACTCGGCGACTCGCGGAACAGTACACAGCTTACGCTTTAGGTAATTTATAGAAGGAACCTGGTGCTCAGGTGTGTTATTCTTGTTCAAAATATCTTTTATTAGGAACGAAGTGAAGGGTTTCTCGTTGCGGGAGGGGGAACTCCCTGGACTGATCCTGGGCGAGTTCTTCCGTGGGACACTCATGATTGGTTGTGGTAATATTGCTGACGTCATAACGGCCTTTCCTGGTTTAAGTTTCTTTAATTTTCACCACACTTTCTCATCAGAAATTGACTTTGCTTCTATTTCAAGTAGTTCAACAATTAAACAAAAATAGTTTCGCACATACGAACTAATAATTTCGTATTTTTCCTAATTTCTCCACAGAGCAAAGTAAACACACGGATTTGTAAAGACAAAAATAGGTGAGGTATAAGTTTATTAAACTTAACCAACAAATGTTTTGAAAGTTTTGTAAAATCTGAATTTCAATATTTTCCTTTCCAAACGTTCTGTCGACTATAATCGATGTTATCACTCGCTCCCTTTTCTTTTCGTAGGTAAGGCCCTTCTTCTCATGAAGTCGAACTTGATGTCTTCACTTTCGTAATAAAAATCTTTTAGTCCTTTTGCACCACAGAAATGACTGAAATAAGGAACTTTCATTCGCTATTAAATCTCTTCTTACAGTCGGCATTAAAAAGGTTTTCCAAGAACACGAGTGTTTGATACCAAGCCGTCTCTCACGTCTCAGTGTAAAATGTGTTTGAGTTTGACGAGCGACAACTTAAACACTGAGGAACACACATGCGACGCTAATATGAAATCTCGTTTTAATCGTCTAGAAATATTTTGAGAAACGACTTCTCTCAAATCCGTGTGAAACTCCAAGTCTATTTTCCAAGCAAATGAGTCCAAGGTGTTATCCCAACCACTTTCTCTCCTTTCCCCCTCGGGAAATAGTAAACAGGTAACAATGAAAGGCCAGCCCACATCCGCTAGTCTGTCAACATGAATCGTTAGATCTCACCCTAAGTGGTCTGTGTTAACGCCTCTCATTGGCTATTCACATCAAATTATCAAATTAGGGAAAGAGTATCGATGCACGGCGCTGTCTAATCCAATCAGTGTCGAGTATCTGCATGGGGTTGACAGTTGCCTTGTTCAGACAGCGAGGGAGAGATAGTTCGAAGCTCTTCATTCGTCCAAAGTTTGAGATGGAGCTCTCATTTACAGTAAGCGTTGTAGGTCGTGAGGATAACAACCGCTTGAAAAGCTGTATCCTAATAACTTTAAATGTATACATGTGTGCTTAACGATGTTTTAATTATAGCGGAATAATATTGCAATCAGTGGAAACAGACTTAGTAAAGTATCTAGTCATAGGAATATTTTACAAAATTGCTTTCAACGTGTGTAATGATATGTTGCGATTGCTATCCACCTCGATTGAAATAATGTAACTTGGCTTACATTGCTCTCAGTAAAATAAGCAGGGTAACTTTTAGATGAAAACCGTCCAGTTTAATAAATGATTGAAATATGTTCATTTCATTGTATATTCTCAACCAGAATTGTTTCTTTCCACAATTGTTACAAGGTACCCTGGTAACTTCTCGGTGTGACGAGATGTAAGGCATCAACAACAAATATACAAATCTGTTTACAAAGTTGGTGGTGGAATTTTTCCCAAGTCACTGGGGTCCTTGAGGTGGCGAACTTGTGGTCAAAAGTGGTAGGCTCCGTGGGCTGGTTGCATGGATTGATAGCTTACTGCAAGTATCTGCTTCACACTCAAAGGAAGTATACTTAGTACACACAAAAGGTTGCTGCATACAGAGCACAGTGACTGAAATATACAAAACGACTCGGTACTGATGAGTTGTAACTTCCCAAATTTTTTTTCTTTCGTATCACGCGTAGCGGCTCCCTTTGGCTTCCACCACAGGGACTACTATCCTTCGGGCAGTGGCGTATTTAGGGGGCATTGGGCCATGCCTCCCTCACTGATGCCAATTTTTTTTTTTTTAGTTTCTAAAAATACGTAAATTTTTTAACACAAATTTTACTACAAAAGGTAGCATATGTGGCACCAGATTGCATGTATTAAGGACAACTAATTTTTCAAAACATTCCAAGGGGGAGGGGGACACTCCCTCCCTTATACCCCTCCCCAGGCTGGCGATCACACAGCATACTGCATGGCCCCCGTGAGACTAATCCTGGCTACGCCACTGCCTTCGGGTTAGTATTATTCACAACAATGGGCTGAACGGAAGCCTTCGACCGTTCCACAGTCCTATGGGTTATTCCTTGTGAGGCCGCTGACTCTGCCTATGTTTTTGTTGGATCAAACATTATCAGATTCTCAAGTCCTGTGAGGGGCTATGCTATAGTGTAGTGTACCGCAAGGACAGAGAAGAAAATGTTCAATTTCAAAAAAAATTCAACTTTTATGAAAAAGGTCTGCTCAGTCGTGAAATGAATAATCTTAATTTTTTTTTAATTTTTTTATTTGTTTTATTTTTTTTTTAGGAGTGGTCAGTTTTTCTCTTGCGTATACACTTACTAATGTAGCGCTCTCCATTTTTCAGAATAAATCGCATGAGTTTCCTTCTATTGTGACAGCTTGTTCTGCTTTCATCGTGTACAAAGAGGGCCGCATAGCCAGCTACGCAGATAACGACCTGAAGGGGTTGAATATAACTTTCCCAGCAGGTATTGTATATACACCTGTATCTCTTTCTAGCGAGTGCATTCAGTAAAGATGCATGCGTAAAACACGTCCCCCGAGCAGGCAATATCTGAAAATACCGATATTTAAAGAAAAGCATAGTACATTCGAAGCAGGTCTCGAATATGTACGTCTCCTTTTCAACGTACATACCCTAACACCTGCAACTTGCAATGATAAAGAGAGTCCAATTTCACTACACTTATGAGTCTAATGTGATGTTATTTTTCGACTGTTAATTTACTTCTTCCTTGGGTGAGTTTTAAGCGAGATAAATCATACACTAAAACCTCATTGACTCTTGTCACGTGAAATGCATGGTAATGAGACTTGCTTTAATCGATTTTTCGTTGAATATTTACCGTATGATTTGTATGGTCGCATATGCATAGTAAACAGAGTACACTTTTTACGCAGATCGACGAGGAATTCTTACCAAATTTCGCGGACTTTGGTGAAGCCACTCTAGAGCTTATGCATTGACGTCATGCGACGTCATTTTGGCGCCAAAACAGTGCAGCACAGTGCACGCACGATGTAGACTTCGCACGCGACAGTAGACTACTACGCGCGTATCCGACCGATACACGAATCAGCTGTCTGAATTTGCAGGGGTAAGTTGCAATGATACACGCTTGCCTCCATTGGAGGCAAGCGTGACGTCATATGCATAAGCTCTATAGGTGCAGGAGTAATACGCGTCCGCCAGGCGGGCGGGCAAGGAAACATATCGCTCTACTGCTTCTCTACTGGCAATATAGACTATGCTATTCGAAAGCAACAATATACAGCCGGACTTAAGATCGTATTTATTCACCGGAGTTCGTACGGCTAGGTATGCATGCTACTTCGAAAATGATTGAGAAAGCGAATCTCTGAATGTATGGAATTGGCTTTAAGTTAATGGCAGACACATTGTATAGACAGTATTCATATGATGTCACAGTGCCATAGAAATCGAAGTGCGCCCTCGACTGCGATAAGCCCGTAGCTAACTATAGTATACAGTAACATAACATTGTCCTCTAACATGACATCTGGATCGGTTAACAAGTAGATGGGGACGTAAATGTACAGGGCATGGTTGTATCCGAGTCCACCTGGCCCGACTCTGGGCCAATTTCGATTCCAGTGGCCACCATTCCGGGTCAATTCCGAGTCCAGTACCCTCTGCTTCCGTGAACCAATTTCGATTCCAGGTTCTTCAATTACGGGCCAGTTCCGAATCCGGTCATTTGACAATGCAGCATCTTGTAAAAGTGCTTTTTGTACTGTTTTGCAATTACACTCAATTGCAAAACGGGCCATTTTTGGAGTCAATTTCATGCCCTGGTTCAAGCTGTATTTTGGTTGACTGTATACGATCATGTGTTGAACTGATCACCAATAACAATGTAGCCCAAGGGAACAAATATTCAACTTTCATTTTTTGTGGGCTCGGCTCGGCTCGGCTCGGCTCGGCTCGGCTCGGCTCGGCTCGGCTCGGCTCGGCTCAGAGTCCAAGTCCAGCTCCAGCCCATTCCGCGCCAATTCTTATTCTAGAACCTCCCATTCCCTAGCCAATTCCGAGTCCGACTAAAAACGGTCTCGAGTTCGGAATCGAATCCGAGTCCGGACTCGGACGTTACAGCCCTGGTACAAGGTCTATATAAGCATAAGCATGTATACTTGTGGGCTGCCACCTATTCCAGTGATCATAGAAATAAAAGAAGAAGAAAAAACACAGTCGACGGCTGATCCTGTGATTTACGAAATGAATATGATAGCCTTTACATCACTAATTTTCTGAAGTCTTATTAAAGCTTTTCATTTCGAGTTAGCGACAACGGATTATTAAAACCTCCTCTGGTAAGTCTATCTGTCAGTCTATATAGATGTGCCTCGACAAAAACAGTATGCGATTTTGCAGATACTTATCCTTGTGAAAATATATCTTCCAGTTGTCACACTGGTCAAAATTATAGGTTCTTTCCATTATTGCTTATGATTTTTTTTTATTTTATTTATACCACCCACAATCCCCCGCGGGATTATAAATAGGCCTCTTCAGTGGGGAGTTTTTCTCCCATGTTGAAAGCACGAAAACCTTTCTGACATTTGAACTGTAAAATTGCGAAGTTCACTGCCCGATCAAACCTCAGCGGCCTTTATTTTCTGTGCCAACTTGTGAGTTATTATTACATATAAATCTGAGGTAAAAAGGACCAAAACACACAAACAGGTTTTGCATCCTTTGCGAAAACTTAAGCTGAATTTGCGTTTTACCAATAGCCTTAATTCGTAGGACTCACAAGGAAAACGGTGTCGATGTAGGGTTGAGATCTTTTCGGGACGGTTCTGTCCTTCTCGATAGTCAGAATCAAAGGAAAAAAGTCTTGCCGTTGGCTGTATTAATTCAATAATTCAATATTTAGTTCTTGGACAAACTCTTTACATTCCGATGATGTGCGCACGTTATTTCACTCAACGCCAAACAATATATAAAACTAAATAATAGAGCAAGCGTGAGCCAATACCATCATCTTCTGGCACAATATATAAAGGTACAGTACTGATCGCATTCATCAAAGTGGGGGGGGGGGGGTGAAAAATTTAATTTGGCCCCAAAGAAGGTGTTCAACCCGAACTAACTGCCCAAGCCCCCGTCCGTTCCTCTCACATTTATGATCAAACGACGTTCCGAGTTTATGTACAAAGTAAACGCACTTCGTACTCGTTACAGTCACTTCTGGTTTGGCAACAAATTTACCTCATTTTTCGAGCTAACTTCAACACTGATAAAAGAGCATTTCAGCTTGTCGGTTATAGACCTTATGCATTGACATCACACTGACGTCATTTTGGGTGAAAGCAATGAAGCACACGTGCACGAACGGCGTGGATTTCCACGCAAGGCTAGTAGACTTACGCGCGTATGCGATCGGTTGACGAATCAGCTGTCTGCATTTATTGGTGTACTCGCAATGATACGCGCTTTTCCTCCATTTTCCTCCAAACGAGGGAGCACTTTCTCCTTTGTGACATCATATGCATAAGGTCTATTAAAGAACTGATGCAGGATACATGATCCCATACCGGTAGTGATTACAAATCCCATAGTCCCATACAACATATATGTCACATAATGTATCGACCATGGTTGCAGAGTAGGAACTATTCTGGCGCTACATGCAACAAAGAGCACCATTGCCTTCTCTGATTAGCCACTAATACGAGCAAAAGGACTTGTAGCAAACAAATTGGCTTAGCAACGCGGTTCACGTATTAAACTAGTTTTGTGTCTGCATCGATGCTAGTAGATTTGACATGATCTTGCCGTGCAAACCTCGGTCACCATTTTATATCCCTGAAGTATTCTAAATTGCGCGAAATTTTACACGTTCGATGTCAAAGTGAGCCTGCATTCCGATAAAAAATTACAACAGTTTCAGGATTTAAAGATAAAGTAGGTCACAGCTGTTCGGGTCAACTCGATGTTGAATCAAATTTACTACCGTAGCCGTCTGCTCTGACGGTTCAAGTTAATGCTATTTGACAATTATTGACTCTCAAGTACTCAAATATATATAAAAAGCCATTGACTTTCTGTATATTTTCCATTTAATATTTTGCCTTTGTTAAATTAAATAGCAAGACGGGAATCTCAGGGTCATGTCCCCAAATCACAGAACATCTAGCTGTCAAGGGTCAGTTTTTGTACCAAAATAAATTTTTTTTAGTAATTGGAGAGTGTAAATTTTGTTTTGTCATGAATGTTCACTTGAATTATCAACTACTTCCTTGCTTACAATTTACAATATTTTCAAGGGTAGCACGTACGCTGTTAATGTAAGCTATGTTACACAACTTCAGTTAAACTTTGGTTAATTTACTGTTTCCCTCCTTGTGAGGGCGCTCTCTGAGAATAATCATCTTTGATGAATCAAAGTTACCTCAATGTTCATGAATAGTACAACATGTCATTCACTGGTTAAACGAGCTCAAAGCCAGAATCGGGAGAAATATTAGAAGGTGGAAACAAAATTTTGTGGAAGGATAGAAAAAGGTTTTGTACCGACTTTTCGTTATTTACCTCTCGGCCACCCCCCATTTCTCACCCCTCCATTTCTCTGGTACAGGGTCCTCGATGAGCCAATTGGCTTCCTGATCCTCAAAGTACTTAAAGGCAATAGGCAGTCGCCCCAAAATTTTCTTTGAAAAATCCTCTTATTCAGTTATTGCATTACAAGCACCTCTGAAGATGTTTTGAACATAACTCTTACAAACAATAGGTAAAGCAAGGAGGAATTCTCCTTGAATTTCACAATTTACCAACAAAAATATTGTCACATGATCAAAATAGGCCAGTCATGAACTAGAGTGACAGGATACACTCACTCTGATTGGGGTGACTGCATACTGCCTTTAAACTTTCAAAAAATCTTACATCCCCCTTTGAACTTGTCACTATATACTTTGATCAAAACTAAAATGAAAATAGCCTTAGAGGTCACAGATAATGTCACATGGTGGGACCTGGGAAACACTCCACTCTGGAACAATCTATAGTCAACCTAGTCAGTACGGGAACAAACCGGAATATTGTCAAATATTGGACTAAATTTGGTTCAAACTTGACTGCAGTTGACTCAGGTGGCCTATTTTTCATCAGGATCTTGTCAAATATTTTACAAGATCCTAGATGACCCTATTGGTTGGATTCTTCTCAAATTTGAGTGAGATGTGTTTAGAATGATATGGCTCAAGTTACAAGTGAAAGGTGATATTTCAGAAGATGGACAGATGAACTTTAGCGGGCAATCCAAGCAACCAAGATAGCATTCTTGGGTGAAGACTATAGCTTCTTTGGGTGAAGACTATAGCTTCTTTGGGTGAAGACTATAGCTTCTTTGGGTGAAGACTATAGCTTCTTTGGGTGAAGACTATAGCTTCTTTGGGTGAAGACTATAGCTTCTTTTCATAGAAGCATGAGGAGGGGTCTTAGGGTGGCAGCTCCGAGCAAAAAAAAAAAATGTATGTTTCAGGGCAAAAAATGATTTCAGGGCGTAATTCATGTCATGAACACTATAATTCCCAAAAATTTCAGGGCAAACATCTTCCGTTCTCTTGTACGATATCCTCCTGAAATGCCTTTGATGATTCTTTCAAGAAAAAGATTTTATTTGTACCAGTTCGGGAATTTTATCTAGTCTTGCAATGTTCATGTATTCATGAGTGTCCTACGGGGATGGGCTCAACCACTGAATGCCGGGATTGGGAAGTTCCGGACAAAACTTCCAATGGTTCCCAAAGATGACGCATTACAAGAGTTTAATATGAGTCTTGCATCATTTGAAAATTTGAAAGTTTGGGCGAAAAAATCATTCATGAGCTGCAAACCTGAATTTCTTTCTCTGAGAACCTTATTTCTTAAGAATAAAATGACCTTCTAAGAATAAAATTGTCGATAATATATATATATATCATTCTATTTCTAAAAATCATGGTTTTCAACATATGAAAAAAAAATTAATCACAAATGCATATGTCGCTGTTTTAAGAACAAAATTAAGAGTAACGAAGCAGACGTAAAAAGGTAACACCAACTTCACCAGTTCACCCTCGGTATAACTAAGATACTATGCGCTTCAAACTCCACCATATGACTACACAGACGACCATGACACTCTCATCTTCAGATCGAGGCTTTCTCTGAGGACCAGACTCTGTTTGATCGTATCAGGGCTGGCATGGCATGGCATGGCACCCTTCCATGGCTTTCCAAGCTGTATTGGTACTGTAGATGGCAGATCAACATTTTGCATTTACCGGGTCGGGCTAATCTTAGGGAGAACATTCATCATAAGAGATATGCCATAACATGCATACAGTGGAAGTCATAATCCAATTGGCAACTTGCTACGGTGCAAGCCGTGGTTGCCCAGTAGTCAGTTCGATCGATCTATCACATTTAATGGCTGGTATATTTTAGATGTGCAGTATTCGGTTTAGTTTAGTTTAGTTTAGTTTAGTTTAGTTTAGTTTAGTTAGTTTAATTTAGGTTAGATTAGTTTAGTTTAGTTAAGCTTAGTTTAGTTTTGCTTAGTTTAGTGTAGTTTAGTTTAGTGTGAATATACTTTTCGCTTGATTACCATTTTGCACAGGCTAAGGAGCGAGTAAGAAAAAAATACGCTGTAACATATAACAAAAAAATGTAAACGAACCATTTGCTCTCGTACTATAATAGTGGAGCATTTCTAAATATTAGTTAGTGGTAACATTAATTAGGTATATGGTAATTTTCACTAAATTATGTCAAAATAATGGCTCATATGACAATTAATTACGCTAATTTGATTGGTTCATTTCTACAGTGTTAGATAAATAAACCTATGGTGGTGTAACCGTCCGGAAGCTTGAATGCATACAGCCTGGTCTCTTCGCAAAGTAAAAGCTATATGCCGAAAGTATGAGAAAAGAAAAGAAAAACTATCAAAAAATACGCATCATCGGGAGGAAGCTACACTCTAAAAACACTTTGGTCAAATTGACCAATGACTGGGTCAACTATGAACCGAACCAAATATGGTCAAATAGCTTGACTATAAAACTATGGTCAACTTTGACCAATAAGTGGTCAAATTTGACCATAGTTTAGTCAAACTATTTGACCATATTTGGTTCGGTGCATAGTTGACCATGACGAACTCTTCATTATGAACAATAATATGGCGAGCGATGATTCGCTGAAAAGGATAGCCCACTTCAATTTTTTTGAAGTTGAAACATAAATTTGAAGTCGTTTTGTAACGTATGATATGGAAATGCTATATGTTAAATCACGGACTGACGGATTTTCTCTCCAAACTGACACTGCTGATACGTATAATGCATATCTTGTGTATAGATGTGTAAACATGTGCAAATTATTTAAGACATTGACGAGACCTCTTTCTTTACATTTTCAAATTATTCTTATCTCTTCTCGCCATCTTTCCCTCAAAACATCAGTCTAATGGGATGCTTCGCCCAAGGTTGCCCCATCTCCCTCATTTTACAGCCTAATTGCCTCATTTTATGCCAAATTTACGGTTAAGCTATCCTTCTCACCATGATTGTTAATTTTATCTGCAGGCGACTAAATTGGACACTTGTCACTTTTCCCAATTCAGAAGTGGTTACCATGACGACACGGGAAATCAAAATGGCGACCATATCACGTCTTCCTCCTTGTATAATTACGGTTGTCATTCGCCCTATCAATGACGTACCCACAGCAGGGTCACAATGGGGTAATTAATTTGTTTTTTCGAGACCTTTTGGGTAGGATTTTTCCAAAAGCCAGAGGCTATGAAGCTTATCAATAAAAACTAGCGTTAGAGGAACCGCTGCATACCATGAAAATACCAAACGAGATTTTATTTGACACAAATGAGGTCTGGCGTACTCGTTGATAAAGCTGGGAAAATTAAAAATGGTAACAAAGGGTTCTAATTTATTTCACGATAAGACATAGTTCTGACTGTCCCACTTTTTATTGAGGAAAAAATAAGTTTAAACTTTCCATTCATATCTCAATTGTTCTGAAAATTTTTACCTATAAGAAATTAAAAACCGTGCCTTTCATTTACAGTTTATGAAAAAGGATTTTCTTTCCACTATTACTATATTCCAACAAACAATGCAGATTGGCAGATTTGAGAGTGAAATATAATTCCAGAAGAGTTGCGTAATGTTTATTTATATCTGAAGTATCTGGTTACCATACATTTTATATGCAAATAATCTCGAATCTATCCATGTCAGACTCAGAGAATGCAATTATGTAACTTGCTGTTCTCATGAAAAAAGATATAAAAGATCTGAAATATGAAAAAATTCAGCATTGAGCTAAGAACATCGATCTATAATTTAACTCAAAGAAATTGTTCTTATAGTTATAACATTTAAAATTATTTTTAACGGCATCATTAACTCATAGTGACCCCTAACCATCAACGGAAAACGATTTCGCCGAGGGAGCAACTCTTCTTTTATTCTGGAAGAAGAGAATGTGTCTTGATTGATTGATTGATTGATTGATTGATTCATTCATTGATTCATTCATTGATTCATTGATTCATTGATTCATTGATTCATTCATTCATTCATTCATTCATTCATTCATTCATTCATTCATTCATTCATTCATTGATTCATTCATTCATTCATTCATTCATTCATTCATTCATTCATTCATTCATTCATTCATTCATTCATTCATTCAGTCATTCATTCATTCATTCATTCATTCATTAGCAATGGGAAGAGCAAACTCTCTTATGCAGGTATTAGTACATTATCACTGAAAATAGACTTTCCGTCAAAGACTTCACATGGGCAGAAATCATTGTGTCCTTTAGACCCCCAGAGGACAGGATCAATGACAAACAGGTTTGGACTCGCTTAGCAGCATCTCCATGGTCATAATTACAAATTTCCAGATATTATAACCGAGCTGAACCCTAATCGGTGACTAAGGTTTAGATCCATTTTTGACAGACCGCGTAACGCTCTTCAAGTTGACGAGAATTTGCGAAGATGAAGGATTATAGCCTTATCTTTGAAAAAAATGTAATACAAAAAGATTAGAGATCCCCGTAGGTATAAATTTTTCATTATCGTTTTGCTATGAAACATGCCAGACAATTATCACGAAAAACACCATACAGTTACTATAGAAACGAAGCAAAATTATCATCAAACACGTTTTGAAGAGAAATATTGCGTTTGTGTGATTGAAAATGTTCATAAATTTAAAATCATAGATATGGAATATTATGGGCAATTTAAAAAAAAAAAACTAGTACTTGGTTTACTTTATTTTTAAGAAATAATGCTTCTACAGCAAAAATATCAATGTTTTATAGGTCACGATGATTTCACCCACATTTTCAAATTTCCAATTAATGCAACCCTAATAACTGTTGAAATGAGTTAAAGGTTTTGAACGCCATTGTTTATTGGTACAAGTGAAAGTTTATTAATGAAAAAATATCACCTTTTTGTGTCATGTTGATGCAATTTAAACAGAATAGAAACCTTGAAACATCAAAAGTGGCATCCAGCTTGAAACGTGAAGAAACAGGTATATATGACAGAAGGAAAGTTAACTTATACCAGGGCGTTGCTATTTGACACTCCCTGTTTATACTGTAGTGCTCTGCAGAAGGGAAGAGAAAAAGGGAATGTTGTTCTTGAATCTGTTTAGGGGGAATCTTTTCTCCACACCTGTTGACGTGTTAGGTAAACATACAGGCTATTTATAGTTTACAAGGTGTAAATAATATCAATTGCTGACCGAGGAAGGATACGCTACTACATGACTTGTATATCCTGAAACATTCCAATATTGTCATGGACGGTCACAAAGGCAACGTTTATGAAGCAGGAGGTACGAATAATGCAATTAGGAACAACATCGTTACCTCCTGATGCGACCCACTTATAGATACAAGTTTAAACACTTAACTGATGCTACCTCCGCAGTCCACATGCTACTTACCGGTCTACTTTGAAATAGTGTGTTCTCAGAATGGTGCACGGTGAGGGGAAGATAAATTGATGATTTTTTTGGACTTCCGGAAGATGATATTAAATTATGTGTACTTCTTATTTTAGAAATATACACTTAAGTCTCTTGCAATGATGAAACTGCAAAGGAAATTTAGAGCACGGTGAGGAGTTTTCTGGGCTATGTATAACAAATAATCACGAGTGAAAAATTATTGACGATTTTTGTCCTTTTGAGAAAAGTGGAAAATGTATTCGAAGCGTAAATACACCTAGAAAGCCGTGGAAATTCATCACTAAGCAATTTCCATCATCATTAAATAAACCCCACAATACCTATCAATACCCCCAGGCTCCTTCACACGCCGGATGGTCCCAGTATAACCAGGCATAACAAGGGCTTGGTGACCTAAACTCCAAGCCCATAGATGAACAAAGTTGTGTAAGGGTTGACACGAAAGAGCAGTTATTCGAATCTTTGTTCCCAGGCAAAAAATTCTGAAAATGCAAAAGCCGTTTTGAAAGCGACAAACGGCAAACCCTGTTCATATAGGTTCATCGGACCAGGGAGTTGCTATATGTCAAATAGCAACTCCCTGATCGGACGGGCTGTTCATACAGTACTATATGCTATATACTCTTTTCCGGATATAACGGCTCCTTCTTTTCGACACTATCTTGTCGTTGCAGAGAGGGTGGTTACCTGGCTGAGTGGGGGTGAGCAAAGGTAACAAAGACGATCCACTGTCCTGGATATACGTATACCTGTACATACCCCTTGGAGCGGACGAAGTTTTTCGTTCAGCTTATCGCTGCGAAGAAGCCATCTGAGGGGCGGCAGCATGAGGGGGGGGGCAGCCACAGAGGCGCTACGCAGGCTAACCTGTACACCGACTACTCTATGTTTCGTATCTTAATACGAAACATACAGTATAGCTTAAATAGTAAAGTAAGTTGTTGCTACTCTTTCTTTCATTTCATTAGAACCGGTAGATGGTTGGTAGCAAGACATCGAGACGAAAAAGGGGACCCCCTCCTAGACTCCCCAGCTATCTCAATAACGTGATATTTCTGATAATGTCTTCACCCCCTTTCTAATGATGTTCGATCACATTAAACACAAATAATCTATTCTGTTTCGACACTCATATGTCAACCCCCGAACTGCCGAGAGTGCCCTATCTTGGCAAAAAGCGGAGCGACAGGGTACCCTTCGTGCGTGATTGTCTTCCCGAAATCTTCACCTTTGATTTCCCTCATAAAGGAACGGAAACCGTTTGCGTGTGTCTCATAAAACGCTCAAGTTGAACACAAATGTAGAACGAAGTCGCCGCCTACACGATTTTGGAGTTTTCCTCGCCAGAAAGACAGAGTAGGAAATAGAAAGAAGCATTTTGGTTAAACTGTTAATCGTAGGATTGCGAGTGATCGAGCCGATGAAAATTAACCTTCTTGATTGGAATATCAGATTATATCGTCACAAACAAGAGAATTACAACAGTCTCAGAATATTGGCTCAAGAATTGAGTTTCACAAAGCTGCCAACGAGAGTATAAATCAGTCCTTTTACGAGACCATTCTGATGTGCTTGGGAGATTAATTCATAGTCCTTTCGAAACAGGGTTAACCACTTGGACTCATAAATCAGTAAAAACGTCGGTTGTCCTTCAGGTATGAGGAAGTGTGCCTGTCAAAAGATAATAAAGTTGTGCCAACACATTTATCCGCCACTAAAGCTCGCTGACTGACAGAACTTTCATGTGACACACCTTTAATTGAGACCAGCCATCGCGTTGGCGTGATTTTGCACGCGGCAGGAGGAACGACGTGCGGGTTGGCAGGGGAGCATTCGTGGGATGTTAGGTGCAGGGAGTCTAGTGGCAACTCCCTTGCGGGGGGGGGGGGCGGGGGGAGTAAACTATTCGTCTATTCGGACAATAAAAAGCTGGAGAAGACTTAGCTGGAATTATACAGGGAGACTTCAGAATGTGAATTGCGACGAAGCCTAGATTACTGGGAAATTAGGGCATAGTCTGTTTTTATGCACTAAAAGGAATTCGAACGTAGAACTATACATGGGTTTTTTTAACGTTCACTTCGAAGAGGAAGGCAGAGGCGTACCTGGAAAACTGTTAAGGGGGGGGGGGCAGGGTGGGGAAAATTTCATGGAGGCTCAATGTGGAAGCAGTATATGTTCCACTCCACATTACTGATTTCATAATTTCATCTTGAGACTGAGAGCACTGAAGTGTCCCATTCGGCACTGGTTTTCAAAAGAAATTGACAAGGTATATTATTAAATATTAGGACTATAGACTGTTTGGCACTCTGTTGCTTATCATTTGGACCCCCTCCCCCACCAAAATGTGTCAACCCAGTTCCGAGTGTTTCTCAACTGGTGAGCCGTGGAATGCCATCTTGTGGACTGCGAAGTCGGCCTTAAGAAATGAATATATGTCTTTCTTTCTGTCATGATTTTAACATCTAAGGAAACTTGTCATCGGCTCTGATTTAGCTGCAGCCGGCTAGATGGAATGTCTCCAGGATGGGTAGGCCTAACTGCTGACCAGGGGTACTATTTGTGTGCAGCGCTTTGAGATCTCGGTGATAAAAAGCGCTATATAAAAATTGAATAGGCCTATATTATATTATTTATAGCAGTTTATCTCATTCGAAACGTATGGAATTTTAGTAGTATACGTTGCTCAGGATTGAAACTTGTCCTATATGTCTGAGGTATGTGGAACTTATCATTCATTTCTAGTTAATGGTAAAAAGTGGTCCTAGGCCGGGTAATTATAGCAATCAAGTCAAGTTCTGGTCCCCGACGAAAGCGGACGTGTGTCATATGGCTCGTTCGGTCTCCGGGGGGGGGGGGTAATGTTTTCGGTTGGGTCTTCTGCTTGGACGTGTTGCCGCCGTCTCAGTCGCTTGGGTCGTTGCGATGTTATTTATTTCGTTCCCCGTTTTTTGTAGAATTAGTGGGCTTTATATATAGTGAATTTGTAAATAGTCTGTAGTGGTATGGGGCCTGGGATACGCTGTGGTGGTTTTGCTTGGGCTCTTGTTCAGGCCTAGTCTACAGTTTGTGTCTCCTCTGGGGTCTTGGATCTTTGGAGCAGTTACAGTGAGCTCGTGGGTAGTTTTTTGTGTTAGTGATTTCTGTTGTCAGTTTGGGAAACTGGTTCACCGTCTGGCCGTGTCCGTAAAGAGCACCAGCAATCAAACTTGGACCTTGAAACAAAAGGTTAACTTGAGAAACCCTGCAGTAAATGCGGCGCTAGCGAATGTACGATGACTCGTAGTAAGTACGCAGGGGCGTCAATCCGTATTGAAGTGTGTGTGTGTGTGTGTGTGTGTGGGGGGGGGGGCACACATGACTTAGCACAAACTATCAAGCCCCCTTTTTTAAAGGGGGTGTCTTTCTATAGGCCCTTCCCTGTGTCCACTCTTGTGATGACTGACGCTGTCGTATCCTAATAAGAGTTAGGATTTCAAACACTGGTGTAGCCAGGATTCTTGTTTGGAGGGGGACAACTGCGGGAACTGATCGCCGACCTGGGGGAGGGATCTAAGGGGAGGGGGTGCCCCCTCCCCGTTGAGAAATTTTTGAATATTTAAGTACCCTCAGATGCAATCTGGTGCAACGGTTTAGCATCACTTGAAGCAACTTTTTGTGTTCCATTACCAAATTTTTTCAGAGTTCGATTGGGGGGGGGGGGGCATGGCCCCCTGCTTCGTCTCTGGCTACGCCAATGATTCCGAAGTTCACATGACCATCACAGATGATCTGCCAGTTGAAATATACGGAGTCCACGGAATTACTTCAAGATGTTACTTTAATCATGTCCAAAAATAGCTGAAACCACGCTCCGCAGCGTGGATCATTGTCAGAGATCATGGACCCCAACCACAACCGTATCTAGGGTCATATGTTTTGGGGTGTGAAGGCCCCCAATTGGGACTGGTTGGATGTTTTCTCCAACAGAGTGGCGGCGTGTAAATTGCACCTTTTTATGCACCCTGCGTTTGTATACAGCAGTGGGAATCTTTCCTTTGTCACTACATGAAGGTGTCACCCTGGGCGAGGGGTCTAGGGGGAAGGGGTGAAAAATTTTCGTAAATTTAAGGTTGCTTGATGAAAAATGGTACTATCTTTGGTTTATTTTTGGAGCTGATCGCATATGGCAAGAAAATGTCCTAATTGAACTCTAAGTTTTGGTTAGGTGAAAGAAGGGAGCATGTTGTCTAAGAGAAGAATACGTTTTCAACAACCTTCCAGAAGTCCTCCTTTTGGCTACTTTACTGCTTCTGTTCTGGCAAAGTCTTTCCGCAAAAATACCTACGTTGAGTCAACAGAAACTTTCTTGGACTATTATGACAATTTTCCTTTCCTTCATTGCATGCGGCTCTTTTGTTAATAAAATAATATTTATAATAAATAATATTTAAATAAATAAAAATACAACGAACCATATCAGCCGATCCCTACTCCATGGGGGAGGGGAGTAAGGAGTAAGAGGTAGGTAAAATGGGCAAAGCGGTCTGATCCACTTGTATAAAATGAGCCCTACCGTTAAATATTTTTTCTTTCATTATTTCACAATATGTTTCAGCTTTGCGAGGAGGCCATAAAATGTTGGTTGTCTGGATTGTTTTCTTAAATTAACGAAAATTTCGAGCACTGAGGACACTTGAAAACGATGTAATGATAGCACTATTTTGGATCTCAGTACCATTCCGAAAAGAAATTTTTTAAAGAGGGAGGGGAATTTAGAACGACGTCTCATCCTATGTACAAATAGCTAGGCCACAAAGTCTCACTACACTGAGCTAAGATTGACTGTTTGGTGTGTTTACTTTAAATCAACTGACACAGTATACTCTAGCACAGAAGTGGAGAAACTTTTGCTGCCATTTGACAGTCATAAGACCGCTCGTGGGAAAACGGCACTGTCAATTTGGACAAAGGAAGGTAAACCTCTCTTTCTATGGGAAACACAATACGTTTAGGCTACATGCCCGTTACAACTTTGTGTAGACAGATACCTATGCTAATCTGGCCAGGTGACACCCGGGCAAAACTGCTTTTAGTCGTGGATGATAATCAACACGGCTAATGGGTTGTGTATCTAATGACCCCGAAAGCTCTGAAGTGTCTGCAAAATTATGAGCATTTAACTCCAGCATTACCGTTACCCTCTGTAAATGACATTCTAATCAGATTACAAATATCACAGCGTGATCATTTGTTTCGATTACCCTAGCTTGCACTAATGGTAGGCCAAGTCCATTTGTGATTCTGAAGTACATATAGTAGCAAACAAGCAATAAGAAAACGCGCGCGAAGCGCGCCGAAAAAATGTCGTTTTGAAAGCACTTTATTAATGTTTAACCTTCGCATTGCATTGGAAAGTTATTCACTTCTTTAATTTTAAACAGAGTCAAGGAAAAGAGAGGGTCTAACCCATCTCGAATTACATGTTTTATTTATTTATTTATTTATTTATTTATTTATTTATTTATTTATTTATTTATTTATTTATTTATTTATTTATTTATTTATTTATTTATTTATTTATTTATTTATTTATTTATTTATTATTTTTTGGAAATTGAAGACCATGCTTTGGAAACTTTGGGGGCCCTATGGCGAGCCGCTAATGCTTCATTGTGCATTATAAAAGGGCATCTAAGGCTGGCAAATGTCTGTACAGGGCCTCCTGGAAGCTCTGGATCAATTATATAAAATGGGGCGTAATGCTGATTACCTGACATCCAAAGGGTTATATAGAGTATGACGTCAGGCACTTTGCATCTATCGTATTTTTACTAATTTTGAACGAAAATCCAGACGAACAGCTGCAGTAATGTTAGACCTCCCTGATAGGTGTGGCAAAAGGTGTGATGGACTAACAAGCGCATTTCAGCATTTTCTTCGTAAGTGTATTAGCAAATACCATCTATACCGATAATGGCTACGCGCGAAGCTCTCGGTAAAAGTTTTTGAAAAATGTATAACGGCAACAACGTGCTTTAAAGTTTCAACCTTCCACATCAAATTAAATTAAAAGATCCCATATTGATGCGGGCCCCCTATACAAATGTTTGGAGATTTATCTCTGTTTTCGGAAAGTGTTGTGATCAGAATAGTTCCTTGTATAATCACCTTTTTAATGGTCATGAGATGGAGCGCAAACCGTGACGCATGCGCGCGAAGCGAGCCGAAATTTTTCATTAAATAAGGTTTCCCTGACAAAATCTGCATTCATAATCTGCATCGAGACACTTTCAACAAACCTATATATCACTCAAAAAGAGCCACGACACTACTCTTTACGAAGTGTGTGTGTGTGTGTGTGTGTGTGTGTGTGTGGTGGGGGGTATTTGATATTGTGTCCCCCACCCATCGAAATGTGGGGGGACGTGTCCCCCGTCCCCCAGGATTGACGCCCATGTAAGTACCTCATATGCCACTTCTGCCAAACGCTTTTCTTTCACGCATCCAAGTTTTTCGGGGGTGGGGTGGTGTTTGATTGAAATATTGCTGTTTGTTGCTATTTGAAGATATTTGTCCCTCTTCTTTGGCAATACACCTATAGCAGGATTTTATTTGATAATATGCCCCTTCTAACCTTTTCATGTTGCGCAACTCATTAATGAGTTTTCATAAAAAAAAAGAGACACATGGCCGGGCGGCTGGGTTTTCTTTGAAGAACTTCATTCGTTTTGTCGTTAGTCACGCCCTCCATGTAAAAACAACTAAGGTTTCAAACATTTTGTCGATTTTTGCAGCTACTTAATTTTTCATGGGACAAAATTTCAGTCTTCAAAATTTTCAAGTGATCTTTCACCTATGCTTGGAATTTCTTTCCAAACTGACGGCTTTCGTCTGAAGAACTGCTAATAAGTTACTGTAACATCGTCAGCTCTGTTTTCTGTTGTTGTTGCTTATACGGAAGATTCTGCTCGCCTGTTGACCAAAAGAATCAAAATGTCTGTTCTGTGATTCCTCACCTCTGGTAACCTCTAATGACCTTTGACCTCCATCAAAACTGAGGGGTTCTTTCTACACGCATATAGACCAAAGAATCAGAACGTCCGTTCTGATTTCTCGCCGATAGGAAATGGTACATGTCAAGCCCTTTCAGTCTAGGAGCTGCCGGGAGGTGGCGGATGGTGCCGTGCGGTGCCGGGGGTGTCGGATGGTGCTAGGGCGTCGACGAAATGAAAGACTTCGACATGTTATAGTTTAATAGTACATGAGATAAACTATACTTACACAAATTTAAAGTTTGACCTTTGGTAACCTCAAATGACCTTTGTCCTCCATCAAAAACAGGGATTCTGTGATTTAATGTGGAGCAGCTACATGCAAAGTATCAGATCCCTCAAAGTTACCATTCTTGAATTACCATGCCGCTTTTCTCAGCACGACCTCAGGTGACCCCACATGACCTTTGACGTCCAACAAAATCACTGTACTTCTTGAGCTAAATGTGGAGTGTCGACTCCCAACATGAGGTAGCCCACAAAGTTTCACTTCTCGAAATTTAATGTTTACGATTTTTTTCAAATGTGATCAGCGGTGACCTCTAACGAATGAACTTTCCAAAACGATACCGGTCTTTAATTCCATGGAGAGCATCTTCAAGCTAATTTTGATATCCCTCAATGTTACCCTTCTTGCCTAATATCTTGTTTACGAGTTTTTTACAGTTTGACTTGCACTGACCTCAAATGACCTTTGACCTCTATGTAAAACAAGAGACTTCTTGAACTTAATGTGAAGTATCCAGTATCCACGTAACTGTAAGGTCCATCAAGTTGAAAGTTCATGAGATTTGACCTCCAATGACCTTTCATGACTTCTGACCTCCATAAAAGAAATAGTCCTGTTGTACTCAATGTATCGCATCCACATGCTCAGTATGAGGTTGCTCAATGTTAGCCTTTTGAGATATCGTGTCTAGAAGGTTACAAGGTTTTTCCTAGTTACACCCCTGGTGACCTCACATGAACTTTGACTTTTACCAAAATTGTACCGTTCTTCTTAATATGATAAATACGGCCTAGCCTATATGTACTCAGTACTAAGATTACCCATCATTCCTATCACGAAATATCGTGATTACAAGGGTTTCGGTTTTTGACCTCTAGTGACCTCAACAATGATAGGAACCTTTCTCCCTCTCAAGATGAAAAATCTATATACCAAATGTAAAAAGTACCCATATTACTATCTTGAGATATTGTGTTTTTCAAGCTAAGCATCACAAACATACACACACCTTTACACCCACCCCCACACACATACACACAAGCCAGCGTGATTGCATAGATTCTCTTTGTCTTCAGTAAGGAGTCAAAACGCTGAGAAATTGTACTTCACACAGCACTTTTCCAGTAAACTAAAAGTTTACTTATTTTCAGTCTTTTTCAGTTATAGACACTAAAAGTAGCAGATCCAGTTGTGAGTTTGAAAACAGAAGGCATCCTTGCGCGTAACCTATTCACCACATTTTCTGAAAGGCATATATCACCGCATAATCAATTTCCCATAGATCTCCGTTTTGCAAACAATTAGGACAACTTAACCGAGACGGTTTAATGCATCACCTTGGTATTACCAATTAAACAAGAACCTCGGGTGTTAACAAATGATCAACCGCTCCACTGTTTGATGGTTTTTCCAGTAGCCTTATAGTACTTCATTATTTTCCCGCCTACCTTTTGTCTTCCGAGTGAAGCTCCGTAAGCTATCGTCTGCCACCAGAACGTTTTCATTTTATCAATAATCTGCCGACCTATCGTCATAATAAACCAATTATGAAACACTTCCTACACAAAGTGTTATTAATCTTTATGAAGTTTACACCAACCGGTTGACTGACAGGGCGAAACTTTGATTGTTTTGACATACATGCAAATATCAAGCAATAAATCATGAACCGAAGTTAGATGAATCGAATATGGATCACGTTCAACAACCGATTCGCTTTCACGTCTTTATTTACAGGATCTAGTGACATTAATGTCCAAACCAGACATATGAGTGAACGAAAAAAAAAATGAAATCTTTCTAAATGGCGTTATTTTCGCACTTAAACTAATGGGATATTTAAAATATACTGATTTGTTTTTAATTAACCAGCAGAAGTTTTTTTTTAAAGAAGTTTTTTATAAAAGAAAGGGTTGTTATGACTTATTTGATGCCCATCTCTGAGATACACCTCCATTCATTTATGTATATCATATTTAAAACTTATAACCTTTCTGATTCGCCATTATCATTAAACATGATCTCAAATACCGGTATTTAAAAAGCAGTGGCGTAGCCACAAGCTTTGAAGTGATGGCCAGGGAGGGAATGCTCGAACATTTTCATGGGGGGACTTTTAACATGGAATCGGTACTCTTGAGTTTTCCAGTGGGGAGGATGGGATGCGAAACGTCTGCGAGGGCTGGAGCCTCGGCCAAGCCCAAACCTCACCGACCCAACTTTTATGTAGCACTAATGTGCTTTTAAAGCTTCACTGAAAAGGTAGAATATTAATGCAGGCCAACACAGTAGTCTTGCTAGGGGAGGGGGACTCTACTCCGGGAAGTAGCTCCCCTGGTTATTCTTGGAATAGCAATTACAAAGCCTTCCCCTTTCCTTTGCCATCGTACATGAGAAAATTTTTTGTTTAGAAATATGGGCCTACATGTGTGTGTTCGAAAAAAAAATAAATAAAAATAAAAAAATAAAAAGGAAATAAATAAATAATAATAATAAATAAATAAAATAAAAACGTGCGTTGGAAGCTGTTATAAGACCCGTAACCAGACAAGATGTTGAAAGGGGCAAGATATCTTCCGGGGATGAAATACTTTTAAGGGGGCGAGATATGTTTAAATGTATAAAGGCCATAGCAACGTTTTATTTTCTCGGCAGCGAAAATGTTTGTAGGGGCCCCCTGCCCCCCTTGCTTCCCGGCCTGAACATGTTACCAGTCCAACCGACGCCTTTGGGGTTCAGCAGTGCTACTGTAAAAGCGTAAAACGCGAAACACTGCTTGCCCTATAGACTATATGTCTAATCAGGGAGTTGCTATTTGTCAAATAGCAACTCTCTGGTCTGATTATGCTACATGTACAGCAAGCTCCCTTGAGTACTGTTCCGAATAGGTTCTTCTGCAATAATGCAAGAAGTACAGTAGTATATACATGCCCTTATTGTGCTGCAGTCATTCACCCTTACTTGCGGTCGAGCCATTACGACGGCAACGATGATGTCGACACGACGAAAATAAACGGCGGAGCGGGACGTTTATTTAGCACACAAAAGTGAAACAAGCGACGCGACCTGCAATTTGGGGACCATATGAGCATGAAGTGTCCGAAATAGGATGGCTCCCTGCGGGACGCAATGCTTGAGAGCCACCCTGCACTCTTGTCCTCAAACCCACTTGCTCCAAATGTAATGGTTGTGTTAATGCAGAGCACCAATAAAGATTCCTGGCTTCTCCACAGGAAACGTGACATGGCACTCAGTCCGACCCGAAAATATTGGGAAAACACAACAGACTTGGTTTTGGACGTCATGGTTGATTGAAGTAGACCCTTTGCGATGACCTACATATAGAGATTTGACTTGCAGTTATTGGTTACTAACTACTGATCAAATCAGAAGAGCTTGATAGGTCTTGAAAGATGCCGAATTTTGAAGACAAACTTAAGTCACGGAGAATGGTTATAAGCCACTTGTTCGAATGGACAGAGCGCAAGTTTATTAACCCAGATAAGTTATAAGTTGACATTTTGTGTATGGACAGAATCTAATATAGTGCTTTTATATAACAGAAGTTTTAATTAGAAAACCTCAGTTTTCCAATTTTCTTTAGCCTGTTAGGTCAGCTAACTTCCAAATTCCCCAACGTAAGGCAGTGACTAGACCAGGGGTTCTTAATTATTTTCGTTGGCGGGCGGGCCACAGTCTTCATCAGGAACATCTCGCGGGCCGCAGACAGGCTCTTTAGTTTGTCCTTGAGGTCCCATTTTAAATAACTAAACAACCACACGCAAACATGAAGCGACCCACTTAACGACGCGGTGTCTAGGAGCCCCTTGAAGGGCCCTGGTGGGATCCAGGGCAACACCCGGGTGGAACATCGGAGGCAAGGCCCCAAAGTTCTGAGGCATAAAAAACTTTTAATATTAGATTAACACATTTGATTATCTCTAAATTTCATTTAAAGCGCACCAAACAGATGATCATAAGGATCAGAATTTGACCATTATTTTTGTTTAAACAGCGAAAATCTCGGGCCATGCAGAGCAGGTAATTAACTCATGCTACATATACAGCCGTGAAAAGAGTATGTAAGGGCGGGTAACGGATGATTTTGTCATGACGCTTCCTAATCGGAGCTTAACTAAACTCTGGAACGTAGAATGACAAGAAATCTCCCAGATTGTCGTAAATGGCACTAAACACTGCATGCTAACCAAGCCTTGTAAGTTGTATCTAAATATATTCTTCATTCTGAGATCTCATGATTAGAATTACACACTTCAAAAAGGAGAAAAGGCAAATAACAGAAACCATTTTAGGCTATATATTTCTTCTACCAAAAGGTATAAGTCTCCTGAAAAATTTTGAGCCCATGCCACCTTGTCTCACTGGCTCTCCTTTTACCGACCTGCACTGATCTGGTTACACTGATAATGGAAGAGTTAGTGCGAAGCTTTGAAGCACGCAAGGTACCAAACAAAATTTTTGAACACTGCCCCTTACCTACCCACCTTTGAGCTCCGCCACTCTATTAGCTAGTTTTCATTGCGCGCGAAGCGCGCGGCGAAAATCTGGCATTTTTATGGTATTTGATGTTAATCTTTTCCTTGATTTTACATTGCAAAATTTACTATAATATTAAAAACACCTCATAATTTCTCTGGTTTAGCTTCCTTTCGTTATATTTTATTTTTGTTTTTTTTAAGGTTTGGATAAAGTGGTAGGGGAGCCCCTTGCCCCCACCAAAATCCCGTCTGTGATAGTGCATTTGCTTTTCAACCCTCAAGTTTTATTGAGATATCGATTTTAATTCGCGGCTTGGATTCGGTCGCCTCGCGGGCCGCCATTTAAAGAACCTATAGACTCTGCATCAAAGCCTTCTCAAAGAATTCTACACTCCTCATGGTCCTATAATAATAACATATTCAAATCGCTCTAATCTACGCATACTTCTATCAGATGCAGAGCCGTCGTGCTAATGGGGCTCATGGCCCGCCCACCCCAATTTCTATCAAGGATAAAAAGTCACTAATATCAAAATTGAGGGGTAAGTTACGAAAGAGGACGAAAAATATCGTCTTTTATTTACACCCCTCCCATTTTTTGTTGCATGATGCTCCTGCTCGTGTATTCTTCGCCTTTCTGTCTACCACGGATCCCATGCATGGGTGCACACTTTATAAAAGAATGTAGTCAAAACGGCAAGAACAGGAATCTTGTCGACTTGATGGTTCACTAGATTTGGTTCAAAATTAACGACATTTTCTCTCAAGAATGAAACAATTCGGCTTGTTTTTGTGCCAAGTCTGGACAAATATTGAACAAGATTCCGGTTCGTGCCCCCCATGATTTTTTTCGAATGTGAGGAATAGATAGTAGGCCTATTTAGAGTGCACATGTGAAGTTAAGCCAAAACTGAGGGGTTCATTAAAAAAGATAAAAATAAAATTGGTGGAAATAGTGAGGACCGCTCTCTGTTTCGACATCTCTTTATTCCGACACTGAGTTTACTCTGAAGTCAGTGTTAGGACAGGAGTTAGATTAGGTTAGGTTAGGTCAGGTTAAGTTAGGTTAGGTTAGATTAGGTTAGGGTGAGCGTGTTACGGTAACGTGTGTCAGAACATAGAGGCGTCGGAACATAGGGCTGTAACCGAAATAATCATATTAAACAATACTAGCTATAGATAAAAGGTATGTCTTGTGGCTCGATCATTCATTACCTCCATAGCAGGTGTCGAATATGTTGGTACTACGAGTGCAACCAATGTAGGCCGTGCACGGGTAATACACGTCCGCCGGGCGAGCAAGATTATTCAAACCCGGAGCTATAGATGAACAGTCAAAATTGTAGAAGATTTCTCATGAATAGGGCCTCGTAAAAGCAGTCAATACTTCGCACATAAGCTTAGCATCAGGGGCGGGATTTGATGTCTAAAAGTGGGGGGCAAACCTCGGTCGACTGCCAACCGGCGCCGAAGGCGCCACGGGAGTGCCAAGTGCTCTCCCTAACGGTGTGGGGTCCAGGGTCACCTCAGGGACCCTGGTGGGGTCCAGAGGCAGAGCCCCGGTGGGAGTCCAGGGGGCTGAAGTCCCTGGAAGCTCTGGACATTTAGGAAATTGTAGGCATTAAAATGATGCAACTTAGCTTCAACTTCAAAAGACATAAGGTGGGCACTAAACAGACCACAACAATCACAAAAGTTGACCTTTTCTTCAATTTTATTCTTACTACGTATGAAAAAAAGTTGGCCGGGATAGATAATGCAGAGACTTTAAGGAAGGAGGGGAGAATGGATTATTCTGAGGGTTCCCCGGGGCTCAGGTGGAATATTTATTTTAAGAATGGGAGATTTAGAACTCACAGTGGGTGCGCGAGAAGCGCAGTGAAAAAAATCGCATTTTTTAGACTTTTTAGCGATGTGATTAATAGAAAGCTAGGAAAAGTTTTCTCAAGGAGAAGGATTCCCCCCTTCGATAACTGTCTGTTTCATATTACGATCCCGGAAATGGCACTTTTCGTGCCTTACAACTTGCACCTAAACAATTTTAAAAGGCTATAAATATACACAGATCGATTTTAATAGAAATTTTACTTTGAAAATTTCTGGGGAAGGGGGAACTTCCCCTCCACTGCGTACAGCCATGGAGCATTGGCGATTTCAATGATAGTGGAAGAATTTATATAAAGCTATGACAAGCGAGTTGATCCAAAGGAAGTAACCCCGAATACTGAAACAACATTTAAGACGGGTGCCCGCGAAGCGCGCCCAAGAAAACGGTGTTGAGACAGCGTTTGAGACATTCATTTGTAGCCTATTGTTTTTCTTTAGTTTTAAATGCAGTACTGTTCATGACATACAAAATTTTCCTATTTTGCCCAGGTGCTTTTTCTTTCCATAGATCAGGATATAGAATCCTATATCCTGCTCTATGGTTCTTTCTTTTATGTTTCATTTTTGTCTATGGTCTGGAACAACTCCCCCCTCAACTTTTTTGTTAGTCTGGAAAATCAAATGAAGGTATACAGAGTAAATGATAGTTCATCAAATCGATTGAATGTTTTAGGGGTAGTTTTTACATGGACGTGACCAAGGGCAATGGCAGTTAAAGTGCCAGGGAAATAATATTCATTGGAGGCTGCGTCTTGTGAAGCTGGCCGGCGATGCCTTTAACGAGAGCGCCGAAAGCCCGAAGCCCGAGGCTGGGGTCTGAGGGTCAGTCCTACCCTAGAAAGTTTTCTTAAATTTGACGGCTTTTGTGGTCATTCTGGACCATTTCTTGAGAAAATCTTGCTTCCCCCAAATGTAATTTGAAATGCTAATGAAATATTTTTCTTATGATGATCGCAAAATTAAAATAGTAACCATCAGTCAATTTGCTGCGGATGGTGGTGGTTGGTGAGGAACGTGAACAGCGAGGGGTGTAGCGAGCGTTTTGGAAATAGTGATTTACTCAAGCTGTACTTCAGGAAGTAAAAACGAGGCAATTCCATCAAGGTTTTCATACGCACAGCAGTACATCAAGTTAAATTAGGCTCATGCGAAGTACACCGAAACATATATCGAGAATTGCGATTCTCTATACATGGGCAGGGTTTGGGATTTTATTTGCAAGGACCATGGTGCATTTAATGACGTACATTAGTACTATCAGTTACCTTTATTTGAAAACTTCAAGTCACCATAGAGTGCCTCGCGTAGGAGCATGTTTTGAAAGAATTTTTACTGTGCTAGACAAAATTTTCAATTGTATTAGTCAGTTTTATCTGGGGTGCGGGCGAAGCTCGCCGAGATAAATTTTCCTAGCATTTTTACGGTATTTGATATTAACGTTTTCCTTCATTTAAAGGTCGTGTGACACGGAAAATAACATAGTTGGATATTTGATGTAAAAAGCATTAAAAATCCAGAAAATAGCCACAATTCCCATTAGAATCCGTCAAACATTGACCATTTTACAGGGAATTTTCTATTTCACACTTGTATCATGGATAAACATGAGCTAAATATGCAAATATGTGACATCTAAAGAGGGACATACCATATATGGCACATGTTAGCCTTTGTTTTTTCAACCTTCATTTCAAGGACACTGGTAGCATTGTTACTCCCTGAGGGGTTTATTATAAAAGTTAAAATTTTATCCTTGAAAAATATTGATAGCACTCACCAAACCTTAATCTATATGATCAGTAATTAACAGATAATTTATATAGGGTTAACAAAAGAAATCATAACACTGTTCAACACTCCACATCATTATTTTTGCATGGGCAATTAGTTTCTTCAGAAACCATCAAACTTTGAAGATGTATATTTTGAGAACGGTAAAAGATATTAAAATAATTCCAACGGATCTTTGATTGGAGGACTTAATTCTTTAACTGACAAGTGAAACAGCTCTTTTTGGTGGCATGTCAAGCGACCTTTAACATTTCAAAATTTAATCATAACAGGCTATTGAACATTTTCATGTAATTTCTCTGGTCTCGTTAATTCCTTTCGCTCATTTTCTATATTATTTTTTATTATTTTTTTAAGCTCTGGAAAAAGTGAGAGATAAGTGCCCCCTTGCCCCCCGTAATCCCACCTGTGATTAGCATGCTGCCATGCACAGCATATTCATAACCGTGACTTCTTTACAAACTTGGGTCAGGTCGGCGATACGTGCACTATTCTGCTGTCAACCAATGCGGTAGTCAGGTAGTAGGATTCTACATGTTCCTACGTGACGTACTTTTGTCACGATGGATATAAAACAGTAATCCAAAGCAAATCAAAGTACGGTCATGTATAGTGCATGCTTGTCTGTGACGTCATCTCGTCTAAACTAGTGTTGGACCCACAATCGGTATTCACCCTCGGTATCGGCCGATATTCCCCATTTTCGCCCAGTATCGGTATCGGTAAAATTTACCTTAAATGCCGATATCACTTAACCCATAGTTATTGTCGTATATGTCATGAATATGGTACACTATTGGAGTATTTTTAATGTAACTTCCAACATTTTACCTCATCATGATGAAACGACCTTTTAGTCGTGGTGCTCAGTGGCCTATGGAGAGTAATCATAGAATGCAGAATGCTTATTTTCCAAATATCGGTATCGGATCGGTATCGGCCGATGTTGGGGACTAAAACATCGGTGTCGGTAATATCGGCTACTTGGAGTATCGGTACAACACTAGTCTAAACAATTAAAAAAGTCTTTCAAATGAAATATCGATGCAGATAATGCAACAGCTCAACTTGAAAGCAATGTGCACAGATGTATCAATCATTACAGACCACGTAGTAAAGTAGGGAAATGGGGAAGGGGAAAACTATAGTAAGAACGGTGATTCGACCTGATTTGTCTGACTCCTACACCTCTGTCCTTGTTTTTAAACCAGTAAATCGAACAATGGGAACCCAGTTCCATGTTTGAACTAGCAAGTCACTCACCTCCAATTTGTTAGGCATCTCTGTTTACATGATTTTTGTAACGTCCAACCATAACCCCACACCATCACACCCCAGCCGGCTGCCATTGCTTACTACCCTAGTGTCAAGAATAATGGAAATTCCGTTGCGATACTCAAGACTTTACAAACATGTGCACAGGAATAAATTTAGTTTCGAAGGAGCCTGCAGGGAGCATAGAAGTACTTCTCCAAGGAAATACTTCCATGAAAGGAGGTAAAGACGATACGGTCAAATACCCTCTTTTTCCTTTTTTTTCCTCCCCCCACCCCTCTATGCAGACTTCATCAGTATTATCACAACAACTCACGGTAACAGTTCACTGGTAAGGAGCAATCTGTTTTTATCACTTTCGTTGTAAACCATACCAATAAATTGAATTGAGTAAGTCGATCTTTCCAATAACACATTTAAAAATTCGGTTTCAAGTTATTGACCTCGTTTCGGTCCTGCTGATGTTCGCTCGCGTTTCTCGCTCTGAAATAATATCAAGCGTATAGTTCTCGATAATTTGTTGCTTGAAATCGTTAGCCCTCATTTTCGATTGTCTTCTCATTGCGTAGGGCTGACAGCTGAAGGCCGCAATGACAACACTTTCTAAATGGAGCGTGTAAGAGGTGCGTTTGTCAGAAAAGGCCCATGAGAAGACATCCTCACAGTTGCAAACTGAGGCCACGCCAAAGGGTTGGATCGGCAGGGTGCGGTTCGTCAATTGGGTAGTTACAAAATGCGAAGAGAAATAAAATTTTGTACGGAGGAATTTTATATTTAGGGTTGTCAGTTTTGACGTAGCTCGATCCAGTGCTGTGCAGGATGCTGAGACACTGCATATCTCACTTTGACCGATTTAGCATGTCTGCGAAGACTATCGCAGTAAAGTGGATTGATCTAAATGTATGAAATGATCCAGACATTTCATGTCCGAGAAAAACAAAGGAAGTATCTTGCATGAAATTAGAGGAAATTAACAAAAAGTGTCACTTCATTAGAACCGTACATAATTAGCATAAAAAATTCAAATTAGGTGACTGCATTTGGCCTTAAGGCATAGGCTGCCTTAAATAACAAAAAATCGTAGGTGGTGTTTTAATGACAACACAATAGATTTATGATTATGTCAACTGGTAAAAAATATATATTATGACTTGTTCCTCTTAAATTAATACTATGAAGTACACATTAAGTATTTAATTCACGAGCATATAATATTTTGATCCAATAGCGAGAAACTTTTAACGTAATTTCGATTAGCATAATGGCCTAAGCATGGAAGTACCACCTCGGAGGTAGTACTTCCATGGCCTATTATAAAGTGTGTGACAAAAGTTATCCCCCTACGAAAAAGTCCCTACAACTTTAAATAGAAAGCCAAAATGAAAAAAAAATAGAAACCAGTCAACGAGTTGATTGTGTCTGATTACCACTTTGTGAGTGTTTAACGATTCTCTTGAGGTCTCTCTTTATACCGAGGTGACAATAATTCCACCTCGATTTCGAGACCATAAAATGCCAGAATTTATACCTTTTGCACAGCTGCTTAGAGCAATCGATATAAGGTCACGTTAATCTATGAAACCAGATTATTGTAATGACAAGACAGGAGAGGAAAAGAATAAACTCTGAGCAGATTCTACGATCCGTAAATTTTATTATCCATCAACAACACGATTTTAAGTACATATTTTTCGAGCCCTCCTTGTCAATGTGTTTATCACCACGTCCCTCCGCGGCCTTCAGGAAATGGCTGGATCCTGTTCAGTGCTCTGCAGGTTGTCTTTAACAAGTCTTGGATATCATTTACACACTACACTTAAAGGAAGATGTTTGTTCTGAAGGCCGGTTAATTGATCTGAAAATTATGTCTTTGAGAGCGGCCGTAGAGGGTCTTGTTATTGCTCCCTTCAAGAAACTTCATAAACTTTCTCGCTGGGTAAAGAAACATATTTTAAATCGATATCAGATATGGCGGGGTGTGAAGAGCTTTTAGTCAAAGCTGTTTTCCGGAAGCTGATTATAACTGTCGTAAAGTGTCATTATGTCGTGACACATCAAAAGATTTCATTACTTACTTCTTGATTGTCATCAGGTATTTTGCGAAGAATGACGACTAAGGTCGGCAGGAAACAACAGGGAGATATCAGGAAAAAAAAAAAAAAAACTGGAGGAAGTGGTTGCCAAAGATGTTGAGATGAAGACGAACAGTTGCCCAATGACAAAAAAGTGAAGAAAACACAATAAAGTAAATGTCCGTGAAAGCAATTACACGCCAATTAAACACCAAAAACTAAATAAAGCATATAGTTACATTGCGGCAAGATACCGCAGTGCGAAAAAAGCGTTTATCTAAGTTAAACGATACACTCTAAAAAACAATTTGGTCAAATTGACCAATGACTGGGTCAACTATGAATGCACCGAACCAAATATAGTCAAATAGTTTGACTAAACTATGGTCAACTTTGGCCAATAAGTGGTCAAATTTGACAAATAAGTGTTTAAATTTGACCATAGTTTAGTCAAACTATTTGACCATATTTGGTTCGGTGCATGCATAATTGACCCAGTCATTGGCAATTTGACCAAATTGTTTTTAGAGTGTACAGCCTCACATATTGGCTCTGGTAGGCCTAAGAGCTTTTCTCTCCAGAAAAATATTATGCATAACAAGAGTCTAAAATTTTGCATCACTTAGAAATTCGAAAATTTGAGTTGTTAACTGATCCATGATCTTCAAAACAGTGAATTTGTATCTATATGAGAACCCTTTTCTTTAAACGTCTGTGGACATGTAAAGGTCGTACCTGTTTGATGAAAAAACATTAAAAATATTAAAAATAGTCCAACTCCCATCAAAAGCCATCAAATATTGACCAGTTTAAAAGGCAGTTACTGCTTTTGCACTTTTACTTTGAAGAAAGATGACTAGCTGCATATGCAAATTTGTGACGTGGAAAGAGGAACTCATGAGAGATGTCTTATGTTATCCCTTGTCTGATTATTAACCTTCATTCCAAGGACAGTTTATTTTGAAAGTAGCAATTGACTGCTTTGAAAATGTCTACATTAAACACCAAATTATAGACTTAGTTGGTAAATAATTAAAATATAATTTATAAAGGATTGACAAAAGAAACACAGACCCTGTGCAACACACTACATCACAATTTCTGCACATCAGAAAAACATCCAAGCGGTACATCTTGAAAACGATAAAAGATACTCAAGTAATTGTAACGGATTTTTCATCACGGGATCTATTATCGTTGAGTAAGACAACTTATATGTCGGCAGAGTTATTCACAATGCCTGTGAGGCTATATACATAAGGTACAACTCAACAATTGAGATCAAATTTATAGTATCTTTCGAAAGGCCAGTTCAGATAGGAAAACCGTAGATTGCTCTTGGATGAAAAACCTACCTTACTTTTACCCGGCCGGGAATCGAACCCCGAACCTCCCGGTTGCCAAGCTTCATCTGTTCAAATGCCACTGCCTTTATTCACTCCGCCACAGCACCAAAAGCACTTTAACGGTTACATCTACAGGGTAAGACACAAAACATGAAAAAATATTTTAATATTTATCGTTCACAAGATACACCTTTTCAAAGTTTGACCATCTGAGGCTCAGTAACCTTTCAGAAATAGTGATGTTCATGATGGGGTCTTGGACAGTGTCAATAATGTTTTAATTTGTTTTATAGTAGGGTTCTTCATTTCATAGGTCCTACTAATTTTGTAGACGTACGGTGGGCCTTTCCGCGTTTCATGTAGTTCTAGATCCAAGGTCTTTATAGGTCCTATATAGTTTTATAGTATCGGTCCAGTTGAACAAGGCCTACCCCCAGTCAAAAGTCTATAGCTGAATATCATCCAAACATCAAATCTATGAAGTTGACAAAATCCAGTTACACTTCCTCTGAAGTTCAACTGAATTCAACTGGAATTTATAAAAGCTTCAGAGTAAGGTTAGACGAATGCTTCTGCATGCATGCCCTTTTAGTATGTCAACAACATTAAACAACAGGTGTTGATTAGACAGTCAAAGATGTAACTGCAATAACAAATAATTTATATATCTTTCCACTTTTCATATTGATGTACCGTAACTCTATTGATGTACCGTAACTCTATTTCTGTTGGAAAATCGAAATCGGCCGGTCTTTCTGAATCATTCAGAAAGACGATAGGAGGAAAGAGAGGGGGACAAATGGTATCTGATAATTTTGTTCTGAAATAGTAAAATCATTGGTGGTGATCATGGAGGATGAGGAGGGTTATAATCACCAATGCAATAGGCTAATGTTGTGAAAAGGGGTTTCTACATTTGTCCCAAAGACATGGCCAACGACCGTAACCCTATATAAATTATCTCTTAATGACTGATCAGATAGATTACAGTTTGGTGAGTGATATCAATATTTCTGAAGGAAAGAATTTTTACTTTCATAATAAACCCCTCAGGGGGTAACAATGCTACATACAAGTGTCCTTGAAATTAAGCAGTTAAGGTTGAAAAACACAGGCTAACATGAGCCATATATGGTATGTCCATCGTTCGATGTTTCATATTTGCAAATTTAGCTCATGTTTATTCATGATACAAGTGTGAAATAGAAACTACCCTCTGAAATGGTCAATATTTGATGGATTTAGATGGGAACAGCGGATATTTTCTGGACATTCAATGCTTTTTACATCAAATATCCAACTATGTAATTGTCATGTCACACGATCTTTAAGATGCAGTACTCTTCTCCACTCCAGAGAGTTGCTTAATTCCCTGGTATAATAATCAGTTTCCCTCACTTTTTGTTCTGTGTAAAATTCGACCAAATGTTACATGAGCCCTTCTGAGTAATAAAAATAAACATCAATGCTGATTGCAATGATGTACAAAGGTTAAATGCTTTAGAGAGAGAATTTCCAGTCTTTGGCACTGGCGTACTGCAGGAGTGTTTCTTATCCATAATGTAATGGTACCAGACAGAGAAGAAGAGAATAACATTCTTTCAGTTCCCCATAGCTACAGTTTTATTATAACTGTGTAAGTCAAAGTTCTTCAGGTGAAACTGTGTAGGGCCTAGTTGTATTTGCAATTAATACACCATCTAGTAGTGATTCAGGTACTTTACTTGCTGGTTTTACCAATCTTTAGCAATCCACCGCTCTCATTTTAAACAAAATGATGCATATTCGGAGAGGATATTCTCGTAAAATTCCCTAGGCTGAAAAGAGCCTCTATTTATATAGAGTGTTCCTGTAAAATTTTTACGGGATGACTTCATGTCACACTCCAAAGGTACACCGCGTCTAAAGCATTAGCCCTCATACAAGTGCATGCACTTATAATTCCAACAAGAACTGTATCATCTCAGTATTAAAATTGTAAAAATATAGTTACCGCTCATACGTCACCCACTTTCTCTCCACTCGCCCACCCCAGTTCCCCACCCCATCTGTCAAAGAACACAAAGTGCGCTCTCGTACGAGGTAGGCTCGGGGTGTATTAAAAACGAAGACCCGAAAACGAAGACCGAAGACCTTTGTCGGGTCTTCTATCTTCGGTCTTCGTTTTTAACACACCCACACAGCAAGGTTAAAAACGAAGACCCAAAAACAAAGACCCTGCCCGATGACCGAAGACCTTTGTCGGGTCTTCCATCTTCGGTCTTCCTTTTTAACACACCCACACAGCAAGGTTAAAAACGAAGACCCAAAAACGAAGACCCTGCCCGATTACGCCCGTATCCAGTCTGCAGCTTATAAGAGTGGTGTTGAATGTGGTGCTTACGACGAAATACGAAAAAATGAAAAGTCTAGGCTAGTACGAACATTAACAATAACTTACTGAAAAGAAAAATACTACGGTTAATGAAACCCGGCGGTTCTGCGTCCTTCGGGTGTAGACTACTAGCCACAAATCGATTTCTTATAATTTAGGTACATATTATCATATGGGCTTGGTCATTCTTTATGATATTCCTTTCCGAATAAGAGGTCTTTGTTTTCTGGTCTTCGTTTTTAACACACCCACACAGCGAGGTTAAAAACGAAGACCCAAAAACGAAGACCCTGCCCGACTACGCCCGCATCCAGTCTGAAGCTTATAAGAGTGGTGTTGAATGTGGTGCTTACTACGAAATACGAAAAATGAAAAGTCTAGGCTAGTACGAACATTAACAATAACTTACTGAAAAGAAAAATACTACGGTTAATGAAACCCGGCGGTTCTGCGTCCTTCGGGGGTAGACTACTAGCCACAAATCGATTTCTTATAATTTAGGTACATATTATCATATGGGCTTGGTCATTCTTTATGATATTCCTTTCCGAATAAGAGGTCTTTGTTTTCTGGTCTTCGTTTTTAACACACCCACACAGCGAGGTTAAAAACGAAGACCCAAAAACGAAGACCCTACCCGACTACGCCCGCATCCAGTCTGAAGCTTATAAGAGTGGTGCTGAATGTGGTGCTTACTACGAAATACGAAAAAATGAAAAGTCTAGGCTAGTACGAACATTAACAATAACTTACTGAAAAGAAAAATACTACGGTTAATGAAACCCGGCGGTTCTGCGTCCTACGGGGGTAGACTACTAGCCACAAATCGATCTCTCATAATTTAGGTACATATTATCATATGGCCGGGCTTGGTCATTCTTTATAATATTCCTTTCCGAATAAGAGGTCTTTGTTTTCTGGTCTTCGTTTTTAACACACCCACACAGCGAGGTTAAAAACGAAGACCCAAAAACGAAGACCCTGCCCGACTACGCCCGCATCCAGTCTGAAGCTTATAAGAGTGGTGCTGAATGTGGTGCTTACTACGAAATACGAAAAAATGAAAAATCTAGGCTAGTACGAACATTAACAATAACTTACTGAAAAGAAAAATACTACGGTTAATGAAACCCGGCGGTTCTGCGTCCTACGGGGGTAGACTACTAGCCACAAATCGATCTCTCATAATTTAGGTACATATTATCATATGGGCTTGGTCATTCTTTATAATATTCCTTTCCGAATAAGAGGTCTTCGTTTTCTGGTCTCATACTTCGTTTTGGTACAACTATAGAATGCAGGGCCACTCTTGAACACCACCTAGCATCCGGATTGAACTATAGAATCCAGGGCCACTCTTGAACACCACCTAGCATCCGGATTGAACTATAGAATCCAGGGCCACTCTTGAACACCAGCTAGCATCCGGATGCGCAGATGCGATGTGACACTGTTTATCTTGCACCCTAACTTTGACTCCACATCCGAGCACCCGCGCATCCACTCCTAGACTAATATTGGTGGAATCATTCACTTCGCATCCAAGCATCCGCGCATCCACTCCAGAATATTGCTTGTGGTCTTAATAAGGAATAGACAATAATGAGTCGTTCTCAAATCAGGCTTATCTAACGTAGCTATGCATATTCTCCCCAAAACGACTGAAGACCCTTTCTAATTACGCCCGTACCCAGTCTGATGCTATAAGGGTGTTGCTGAATATGGTGCTTACGACGAAATACGAATAAAGGGAAAACCTAGGCTAGTACGAATATTAACAATAACTTACTGAAAAGAAAAATACTAGTACTAGACAAGCGTACAGTGGTACTTACCGTTAATGAAACCCGGCCTTTCTACGACCTTCGAGAGGAAGGCTTCTAGCCACAAATCCATTTCTCATAATTTAGGTACATATGATCGGATGGACTGGGTCACTCTGTATAATATTCCTTTCCGAATAAGAGGTCTTCGTTTTCGGGTCTTCGTTTTTAACACACCCACACAGCGAGGTTAAAAACGAAGACCCAAAAACGAAGACCCTGCCGATTACCACACTACCCAGTCTGAAGGTTATAACAGTGTTGCTGAAAATGGCGCCTAGCCTACTACGAATGAAGGAAAGATATACACTAGTACGAACAACAATAAGTTACTAGACAAGCGTACAGTTGTACGTACGGTTAAAAAACCCGGCGGTTCTGCGACCTTCGGGGGGTAGGCTAGTAGCGACAAATCGATCTCTCATAATTTAGGTACATATTATCGGATGGGCTTGGTCATTCTATATAATATTCCTTTCCGAACAAAAGGTCTTCGATTCGGGTCTTCGTTTTTAACACACCCTTGCAGCACCTGATGTTTGCTCTTTCAAATCTAGCCTAACCAACGTTAATCTTCAAAATCTGGTGTCTAAGGCGCACTTTAAAATCTAGACAACTCCCCTTCCACACTGACCTCCACATTTGCTCTTTCTTCTTTCCTTCACTTCGCCGTTTTGTAGCTAGGTATTTTGAGCTGGCCTTCACGTTCAAATACGTCCAGGAAAGGAGAAGAGGACTCTCTTCTCCCTGCCAACGCTGGGAAAACGCTTTTGACGATAGGTGCGCGCTAAGCGTTCAAAATAAAGCATAAAGGCATACCTCATTTTAAGATGTAACATTATCAGTTGCATTAAAATAACACTTTTTTTTGATAATTGGAATCAATACACGACTGAAAGCGGGCTACGTTGCCCCTCACCGTGACCCATCCCTTACTGCTGTGTTTGTACTACAGAAAAGTGGGTGGTATTGACGTGTTCGTAAACAGAACTTCGTTATGGGGTTTTCACGTTGAAATGACCATTGTCGCCGAGGTCGAACAGAGCGAGGCGCTCACGGCTCAGGCAAGGAGTCGAAGGACGAATCCCCTATGAGGGATCAGAGGCAAACCCCAGAATCTCTAAGTCTTCCCAAAAATTGTGACCACTGATATAAAGTATTGAATTATGTATCTTCAAATTACAGTGGATACGCTCTAAACAGGCAAGAACATCCACAATTTGACCATTTTTATGATAGCCCAGACTTATGCTCAACTGTTTGTCGGTGTGATGATGCATGGAGCAAGATTGTGCTTGTAATGGATGCAAGATGGAAGGTATTGCACTGGACCTTGGAACATTCGAGCACCTCAAAATAGCATTTTAAATGCATTAGTAAAGGTTTAATCCATTTTACATTGCAGAAGTGATCAATTTGGTTATATTTCTGACCTCATTTTCCTCGTTTGGCTTGAAAAAAATGCTTTCGGCCATATTCCCAAGGTCTGCACTGGGAAAAAGGTGCTGGCACCACACTCAACCAACCCCCTTCGGACGTCTATGTCGAATATATTATGCTACTGTTGGAGAGGAAGAATTCCTATTGAGAATTAAAGACAAGTTATTTTCGTCCTATTCCGTGACTTACCTCTCTATATTCATATAAAATCATATCTTATCTTTGACAGAGTTGGGTTTTTTTTGGGGGGGGGGGGAGGGGGACCTCTATGGACAGGACGCCTCTGGACGGGCATATTTTGTACAATCATGCAGGCATCGTATCTGATGTCAGAGAGATGTACTCAAGAGTGACGCGTGTACGGGACGAAGGATTTCGGGAATTCATTTCGGGAAAACTTGTGGATGCAAAATTACGCAAATTTCGTGCAGAATTGTTCGTCCAACACCCAGCCATGGGTAGAAGTCACATCCCATGCGCTTACGCCTGGGGGTATAGGCCTATTAGATAAAGGGGTTGGCACACCTCTTGATTTAATAAAACCACTAGGCGTAATATGCTGCGAAGTGTAGGGCTATAGTAGGGTTGTCCATGGCAATCTTTTGAAGGAAGTGGCCACACTAGATGATTACCAACAAAACTGAAGAGGGGCCGTCAGAAAAGTATGCTGCCCTTGAGCGGCCGGTCTGGGGCAGCGCATATTTGGGATCTGGTGAAAAAAACCCACATGATTCATATAGACAACTTAAAACTGAAACTTTGTTGGCGTAGTGTAATTAATAGATTACAAAACTTAAGGTTTAGCCTATACTCCGAACTTAAAGTTTACCCTATACTACGAACTACGTTATACTCATCAAACTGTAAAACGAAGACCTTTTATTCGGGAAGGAATATGATACAAAAAGACCCACCCCATCTTATCATATGTACCTAAATTATGAGAGATCGATTTGTGGCTAGTAGCCTACCCCGTAGGACGCAGAACCGTCGGGTTTCATTAACCGTAGTATTTTTCTTTTCAGTAAGTTATTGTTAATGTTCGTACTAGCCTAGATTTTTCATTTTTTCGTATTTCGTAGTAAGCACCACATTCAGCACCACTCTTATAAGCTTCAGACTGGATGCGGGCGTAATCGGGCAGGGTCTTCGTTTTTGGGTCTTCGTTTTTAACCTCGCTGTGTGGGTGTGTTAAAAACGAAGACCAGAAAACAAAGACCTCTTATTCGGAAAGGAATATTATAAAGAATGACCAAGCCCGTATGATAATATGTACCTAAATTATGAGAAATCGATTTGTGGCTAGTAGTCTACCCCCGAAGGACGCAGAACCGCCGGGTTTCATTAACCGTAGTATTTTTCTTTTCAGTAAGTTATTGTTAATGTTCGTACTAGCCTAGACTTTTCATTTTTTCGTATTTCGTAGTAAGCACCACATTCAACACCACTCTTATAAGCTTCAGACTGGATGCGGGCGTAGTCGGGCAGGGTCTTCGTTTTTGGGTCTTCGTTTTTAACCTCGCTGTGTGGGTGTGTTAAAAACGAAGACCAGAAAACAAAGACCTCTTATTCGGAAAGGAATATCATAAAGAATGACCAAGCCCATATGATAATATGTACCTAAATTATGAGAGATCGATTTGTGGCTAGTAGTCTACCCCCGAAGGACGCAGAACCGCCGGGTTTCATTAACCGTAGTATTTTTCTTTTCAGTAAGTTATTGTTAATGTTCGTACTAGCCTAGATTTTTCATTTTTTCGTATTTCGTAGTAAGCACCACATTCAACACCACTCTTATAAGCTGCAGACTGGATACGGGCGTAGTCGGGCAGGGTCTTCGTTTTTGGGTCTTTGTTTTTAACCTCGCTGTGTGGGTGTGTTAAAAACGAAGACCAGAAAACAAAGACCTCTTATTCGGAAAGGAATATCATAAAGAATGACCAAGCCCATATAATAATATGTATCTAAATTATGAGAGATCGATTTGTGGCTAGTAGCCTACCCCCGAAGGACGCAGAACCGCCGGGTTTCATTAACCGTAGTATTTTTCTTTTCAGTAAGTTATTGTTAATGTTCGTACTAGCCTAGATTTTTCATTTTTTCGTATTTCGTAGTAAGCACCACATTCAACACCACTCTTATAAGCTGCAGACTGGATACGGGCGTAATCGGGCAGGGTCTTCGTTTTTGGGTCTTCGTTTTTAACCTTGCTGTGTGGGTGTGTTAAAAAGGAAGACCGAAGATGGAAGACCCGACAAAGGTCTTCGGTCATCGGGCAGAGTCTTTGTTTTTGGGTCTTCGTTTTTAACCTTGCTGTGTGGGTGTGTTAAAAACGAAGACCGAAGATGGAAGACCCGACAAAGGTCTTCGGTCTTCGGTCTTCGTTTTCGGGTCTTCGTTTTTAATACACCCGGTAGGCTCGTATCATTGCAAGTTCCACCATGAAATGCAGACAGCTGATATTTGTACCGGTCGGATACGCTTGTATTACAAGCGTGTGCGAAGTCTGCATCGTGTGTACAGTGAGCTTTATTGCTTGCCCTCTACAATGACGTCGAATGACGTCAATGCTTAAAGAGGCTAATTGAGTTGGTTCGCAAAATTCATGATATTTCCACATTTGTTGAGAATTACTCACATCTTGATGGTAAATGGTCAAACTAAGAGATTCTGCACATCTGACACACAACTGAAATGGTTATGATAGGGTTATTAATGATTAAGATCATTTAATACACTAATTCCTGACGCTTTTTACCATTAGGTATTAATGATATGCAAGTACGCAACCCCTGTCCACAAAAATACCATTTCTCACACTTTCGGTATATAGGAAGTGACACATGAGTAAGAAGCTAATTAGGAAGTAAAATAAAAATATTGTAATGCAATGATTTCCTTCAAACTCATTCAAAAAATCCAATATCAACTCAGTGAGCCCCTTCAAGGTCTACTGCAAACAGTGAAAGTAAGGTGTTGCTTATGTGAAAATATCAATGTGTGCAATAGTGAAATAAAAGAGATACCCAGCCTTACTGAAAGCAGCAGCTCAGTAAATTTCCGGTTTCCGAACAATTCCAATCCCGACAATTGCCCCCGGAAACATTTGCTCCGGATTTTTCCACACAGGACAATTCCAATATTTTGGAGGGGGGTTGCCTGAGGGGTAACTTTCATGCGTGAGAATTGTACGGGGACAAACTGTCCCGGTTGGGAATTGTCCGGGGACGAACTTTCCAGGGGTGGTCCGGAGGGAAATTGTCCGGGTGGAAATTGTCGGGGTGGGGGTGTGGGAGTTGTCCAGTCACGGGATTTCCATGTAATACTTCCCTTACTTGGTGTACGATTACAAGAAGTTCACTGCTTACAACGGACCGATCCATCATTCACACTCGGCCTAATTTTAATTCATCCGCTAGTTGGATTGTATCATGCCTGCCTAACTAGTACAACTAGAAGCTTTCTGGCCTGGCTATAAGCGGAGATTCTCTTAAAATAGACCATTTTTGGTCAGCGTGATGGCGAATTGTCTAGCACTCTCTTTTGCTGTCTGTGAGAATTTTCTTTTTCAGACTTCAACCTACGGGCAGGGATCCCTTTGCAGTTTTGGCTTGTCGATCTTTTGTTGAACAGAAATAGTTCCCATGCTACAAACCGGTGTTGTCAAAAATTCACTGCTTAGAGGTTGGCGGACATTAATGTGTCCGATAACTAATCACCTTGGAAACTAAATAAAATCCGACAAGTTCATGTGGTAAGTGTCCGGGAGGCACAGCCAGCACCGGTCAGGGCTCTGAAGACCCCTGTTGAGCCCATCAGGTGTCCGCCTTGTTCTAACGACTTTCTTCACACCTGTGATAACAGTTTCAAGTTGATCGGTACACAACGACCTGTGTTCCTCACAAGGTGCTAGAGGGCGTGATCAAAATGGCGCCTGAAACCGCTTCCGCCCAGCAGGTCACATCTTATTCTGGAAAGAAGGTTGTCTGGTTAAGAGTTCTCAAGAACAACATGGCAATGCTTTATCTTACGTGACCTCTAAAATTGAGAAAATTGTTGAAGTTCAGACTTCCACGTTGACTCTTGCGGTTGTTCGGGGTGTAATTATAGATTCAGGGACCACATGTTGAATTCTAATTCTATTGGAGTATGTAAAAAGTGGTTGGCCCGTCCATGCAGGGAGACCTGATCGCTTGCTAAGTAGCTGTCTCAAAAAGCCACGAATAGAGGTAGCGTCTCCTAGATCTATTTTTGGCCAGAACCAAGAACATTGAAGATCATTGTAGGCAACAATCACCTATCAGTCAGCTCATAACATCACCTGTGCGTCTTACGAGAACTTTAACTGATCACATTTAATTTCATTAAAGACTATAATTTTGTACAATCTTGTTCAAACCTTAAATAAATTAATAGAAAACCATCCATTGGTGTCTGCTTTATTTTATTACTCACCTACTTCCGTTTTTGCTGTTTTTTGTAGCGAATCTCACGAGGAATCGCCCTCCACGACCAGCCTATAAACTTTCAGGAAGCTCTCTCCATAGCCAGGTTCAGAACGGCAACCACTACTCAAGGAAGAAACGAGGCCAGGGCACCACTTGCAGATGTCAAGTTTATTTCTTTATAATTTTTATGAGGCATTTAATCTTTGACCTCCCACTTTCAAAATCCCTCATCTACTTTATGTACTGAAGAAATCCCTTAGGTTGTTTCAACTGCCACACATCACAAATGACCTATCTTTAAAAAGTGATTTCCTTCAGAAATAAATCACAAGAAGTCTTCAAATCAAACTTCATTTCAGTTAGATCCTTGGGAAATAAAGCCAGGCCAAAAATATTTTGATGGAATTCGTAACTTAATTCCACCTGACCATCCCACAATCCCTAGCGGAATCAAAATGAATCCTTATCGACGTAAGGAATATTTAATTTACGTCAAAGGTGGTCTAAGAGTTTATGGCTAATATGGCGATTTATGTCAACTTTGTTGAAAGAAAAGATGTAACTTCCTCAAGTTTATGCCCATTGGTATAGAAAACGCCTTTAGGTGTAACCACTTCGACCAATAGTCTAGGAAAAGAAGACTCTAAACTTATCGAATTAAAGAAATTGATTTTAGTCCACGGGTCACGTTGCCCAAGTAGCAGGCTGTAAGCCATATTCCATGGTCAGTCATATCCTTTGGCTCCCGGAAGCGTTGAGAGTCTGAGCAAAAACGAGACCTTGCTCCGCAGGGCACGGGTCATAAAGTTACCACCTCGGATTCTTCCACCTGCATAATTACATGGAAAATGTTATTAAATACTTTGTGTTCTCAATGTTGCTCGATACCGTTTCCTGCACTTGAAGACAGCTCTTGACACATTTTGGTGACAATTGGTATATCCAGCTTTCATGTTTTACCGGACAAAAAAACAAGGGACGTTGGAAAGGCTCCGTTACAAAGGGAAGGGGGTGGGAGACAAGAGTGGGGCAGGCGGATTCTTCTCCTTTTGGATGGAGAAAATGTGCATGGTTCGCTTTGTTAACATTTTTGCTCACACAGAAAGTTGGAAGAGTAATTCATCCGCTTCAGAGACAAGGCGATTTATGCTTGGTTCTCTGAAAAAGCTGCGTTTCTCTCTTTCTCGAATAAATCAAAGTTTCTGTCCCTCCATTTATCTTATTTTGAAATTAAAATGACACACAAACATTATAACGCAAAGCACAGAATGAAAATACTGGAAAAATTACAATCATGCTGGCGTCTGTTATTCGTTTTATTACCTGGTATGTATGACATAACGTAGGCAAACAATGGTCAACTAATCGGAGAGGACAGGGAGTAACGAAAAAAAAACACACAAGCAAAGAAGTTATCCAGGGACAGAGGGCGCAAAACCACCAATAACTGAACTAAAAAATAGTTCCTAGGAGCAAATGTTTCTAATATGCGTCTGTAGTAGACACGGATTTTCTTCCGAGTGATATTATTCACATTTTCGATGCATTTTTGAACATTTAATACAAATGTAAAGAATTTGAAAGAAGAATTTAAAGAATCTAGACCAAAACATCAATCGTATACTTCGTAGAAAATTGAAATGAATTTGTAATATATTGTAAACCTTAGTTATCATGCAATCATAGTTTTAGTGATTCTTTCAGCAAATTTTTGACAGGATATTTTAGTGCTTATAAAATAAACGGTTTGATCGGACAAGTAAAAAGAAAACAAAGACATAAAACATAGGAACAAATTTCTTTTGCGTTGCTGCCCAAATCGATAACAATTAAATTAAAAAAGAGGCCCGTCATATAGTATAAAAATGAATAATTGTCTTTTGGGGCATTTTCAACTGAAAATTTTACCTAAATGTTGATTGGGACTTGAGCAGGATATCCCATTCCTCCTTCGTGTCGTCACTGTTCTTTAATTGACCACCCTTACCTCATAGTGGGGATTTAAACCCCCTTGTACTCCCTCTCACCCCTGCCTGTCCTATAACAAGAGTAAATGCGCCAAGGAGAGTAATGTGCCAAAACGGTTCGGTCTATTAGGATACACGGATAAAGTATGTAATGTCTGTATTACACTTCAAAAGCGGTTTGTATTTATTTGTGAACCTTTGAACTCAGGGACACGGAAATATAGGCTTGAGAAGGAAGATCCATGTTAATGTCCTTATCGCCCACACAATACACCTTCCGCTAACGTCACTGCTTGCTATTAATTAAGTTAACAGAAGAGAATCTCCACGTTCAAGTGACCCATATGGCAAAGGCGCTCAATACTTTATTTTCTAGAGGACATCCGCTATCTATATAGATTATATATTTAATAAATATGTTCGTTTTCCAACGCCCCATTTCCTTGCAATATTTACGAATATGATAACTATGGCTTATCAAAAGAGGTAAATTAGTTCTTGTTACACCACACTAAATCCGCACAGTCATATCATGATTATGATTTTACAGTAGCGTGTCGAAACCTGCTTAATCATTCAAGTTTTATGCTGTATAGGTGGCGCCATCAATTCAAGGGAATTTCTACGCAGACGGAAAATACCAACAACATAAGCTTGTTCCGAAAAAAGTTTTGCAGCAGTGTCGACCATGTTATTGAAATGTGCCTCATTGGTGTTGTGTATGTAGCAGAAAATGAAACGGAGTACTCATTAGGTATAAATGAAGAGAATTTATGGTCGTTATAACACTTTTTGCATTATACCCTTTCACTGTGCAAATGGCGCATGCCGAGGGACTCGAAATGTTAAATATGGTTAATCACCACCCTCCTTTATAAATGTCCCAGTTGGTCAAAATCTAAACGACAGTGATATACAAATTTGAAACCAGTGTGGAAGGGTTATTTCGGAGCTTTCAAATGAGAGATAGCTTATGCCCGTCTTGGAAACGTCTATAAGAATTCAGGCACAACTGAAAGGATCGATTTAGCGCGAAAGTCAATACATGAATAACTAATGAGGCACTACCTCTAATACCATTTTGAAATGTTTCTATGCCTTTAACTCGTCTCAGTTCTAACCCTACCACAGAATGCATCCCTGAAAGACTATGCCCAAAGAGTGCGGGAGGATTGAGGGCGGTATTCCAACCCCTGTCCCGCAGGCGCAATTTTTTTCCCACGAGGTTATGGGCAAATCATGTAAATGGACCAATCAGCTTCTTGGAAATAGGCCACACCCCTAATTCCAAAATGACAGCTTTTCGACCCCCTTCTTGTAATTCTGACACCTGATTATGAAAGAACAGGCCAAATAACCCCAGTCCTTTTAACCCTAACCCTAAAAATAACCCTAACCATGATTTTGAACCAAATTTGAAAAATTTCGAAAATCAAATTTGCCCTAACCTCGTGGAAAAAAATGAGGCGTCCCGCAGTTCATTTGCCGAAGTCTTCATCAACTTCATAGCAGTCAAAATTCCAAATGTGGCCAGTTCAGCAATTCTACTAGGTACAACTATATTTAACTATAGAGTTTATCTGTTGGGTAGTGTATGGCCAATCCCTTTAAAGGAAGGATTTAGGCAAAAAGTTAAGTTTCATGTGTGAAAGAGGAACTAAATCTAAGCAGTTTGGTGAAACCTCTATTCAATTCAGACTTTAGTTCTTGAGATATCAGCAAATGAAGTTACTACATTTGTGACCAAAAGTGTGTTTGAGGCAAAAAGGAGTTATATGACTTCATCAAATTGATGAGAAATTCTTCGTTTCCTTTGTTTTTTTTTCAGTCTGTTGTGTTGACCTTGAAGTTAATAGGGATAGGAGTCCCCATGGAGAATTTGAAGTTTGTAAAATTCCCATGCCTCCCGTGCATTCACATTACGGCAACATGAGACTATGAAGGAGAAAATGTAAATTTTATAGAAAAACAAAAGGCTGCTTATTAATGTGAGGTTATGATGTCATATGTGCTTGCTTCAAGTTCACTTTGTGTTGAAAATGTGACAACTTTAACTGCTAATATCTTGAGAATCAAACATCGGACTTCAATGCACATTTAACCAGAATGCTTAGAATAAGTACCCCTCTAAACATATCAAACATGATTCGAGCTTAGACCCTTCTTTCAAAACAATTTGGTACACAACTCTCAAGGGCGTTGAGCTCAAATTCTCAATGAGGGTGTGCAATTGCAATTGCTGTATGGCCAGACATTCAGCTGGGTTGTTCAAGGATTCAAGTATAAGGCTTCAAGTATACAACACTACATAACTGGGTTTCAACAGGAATCAGTTGAACCCAGTTCCAATGGGATCAACTGAAATTTGTACCCGGCAATATTTTCTCGGCAAAGGAGCCAAGTTCCTTCCGTCCGCATATTTAGCCACCTTTCGTTTCATTTAGTCCTCAAAAACCTACAAAGATATTTTGCTGGGTATTTGGTAACTGGTTATAAATGTAATTCAATACAGAACCCAGTTATATCTTTAAGTAAACCTACCCTATATACTCATGTATTTCATTTGAATATTATCAGTCTGTTTTCAAATAGTCTTTCATCCCCATACCCCTTCCTCCCACACGAACCATCTCAAATGCAAATAAATCTCCGTGCCTGTCTGTCTGTAAGCGAATCATCTTCAACTCGTATAACATGTTGTCTTACGATAGTATTTGATATGGTAAACCCCCATACTATGTGGTGTATATTACTAATAGGCTGATATAGCTTATAGCCTATCCACATTTTTGTTGTGTGCAAAATCTCCATAATCGTTATAGTTGACTTTATGTGACATTACGTTGCATTCTCTAATCATGTTAACCCAATCACGGCTGTCAGTTAACGCCTGCCATCACCTCTCAATCGAGCTCTTTGGCTTTTCTTCCAACTCTCTCTGACAATAAACGAAGAGATAAACATGAATACTATTTTATTCAGGTAATAATCACGCCTCATATTTTTAGTGGGACATGGCATCCTTGTTCTTTTCATCTGGAATGTGGTTTTGTGCCGAGAAAGCATTAAAGGGTACCGTAGGCCTGTGACAGGAGTTCGATAGGCTAGTCCTATGCACGACACCTATTTCGTTGCAACAACTCCAACATCTAACAACGTTTTACGTTAACTTTCATCACACTCTTCCAAAATTTTATCTCAACCATACGGTCAGCCATTCATTGCGAATGTTAAGTCTATAGCCTAAATTATCATAAAACAAAAAACAAAAACAAAACAAAAAAGAAAACAAAAACAAAAAATCGATCAATAATTGATGTTGGTAAGATGTTCTTGTAACTAGCCTGTAATTTCTGTCTCGAGTTTCACAAATTTGTGGGAATAAGTTGATTAAATTCGCTTGCAAAATGCTCAATTTTGGTCGGGGGCGAAAGTACATATTGTTGCTACACGTATCTTTAGACGGAGTGGGACATTTCCCATAAAATTAGTCTTGCAAATTCTGAAGGGGTGCGTGACCATTGAGTATCACAATGTGAACTCTACGATGTGACCGGAAGGGGTTAATTATTAATTTTAGTCACTTTTATCGATTTCGCTTGAAAAATTTGCCCCACAATTCTGTCTCCTCCTCCTTTCATTTAAAACGTCAGATTCTAGTTACGCATTACACATTTTCGTTTTTCAGGTAACGGCGGTATTATAACTATGGATGAAACAACATTAAAAGAATGTATAATTGGCACTGTAGTTATTGCAAAATGTCTTTGTGCCGAAATGCCATATAATAGATGATAAACATTTGTCTCATTATATTCGGCTAGATGTTCACAATTTACAGGTTGAAAGCCCGTTTTTCGCTTCAGGTTACAATTTGCCGCATTTTTCCCTCAACTTCTTGTGAATTTTCTGAATATGGGAGTGGTAGTCATTACAGGTAGCGGTGAGGCTAAATAAACTGAAAAAAACCCCGTATTGGTTGTTGACATAACCATACAAATGGTAAACGTGGGATAATTTGGCGTTGAAGATGTAAAAATGATTAAATCTCAGGTTTTTAAAGGTTTGTGGACATTTAAATGTCATGCCTGCGTATTTGGTGTAAAAAGCATTAAAGTGACAAAAAGAGCTTTAATTCCGACTAAAATACATCAAATATTGACATTTTACAAGACAATGACTGTTTCAACCTACATCATGAATAAACATGAGCTACGTATGCAAATTTGTGACGTGCATAGAGGGACCCATCAAACAGGTGTTTTGTTATCTTCTGCTCGTTTATCCTTTATTCCAAGGACAACTGTAATTTTGGGATGCCCTGGGGGACTTGTTTTAGAAGTAGCTACGTAGTTCTTTGAAAACATCCACATTAAACATCGAACTAGAAACTAGCTATTAAGTAATGAACAGATACCTTATAAAGGATTTAACAAAAGGAATACAGACACTGTGCAACACTCTACATTTTGCATAGCTAATAAACAATCTCAGAAGTGATCAAACTTTGAAAAGGAATATCATGAGAACGTTAAAAGATATTCAAATAATTTCAACTGATTTTTGATCAAATGATCTAAATCTCCCTTTGCTTAGTAGCACAACTGGTTTGGTTACATTTCCACAGACCTTTAACGTGCAATCCAAGTGACGAAGAAATCTACTTTGGAAAGAAATTTTCCTAACGATGTTTCCTTGTTGAGTGTGTGTCTCTGGAGTACTAGTATGGTTCTGACCCTTTTCATTTGTACGCCGTATACAAAAGTCATAATAAAAGCGATTAATGGTGATTTTTCGAAAAGATCAGAGGTCAAAAAGTCGATAGAACCAAAGGTATCAGTCGTCATTCTCAAGTAAATTATTTGATGCCATTTTCTTTAAATGCCGTTTTCTCCCCTAAAAAATATGCTGATTCTTGTACCTTTCACAAAGCTTCTTGTAAAACTGTTAAATACGACAGCTTAATCGAACAAGCGTGGTACAGTCCTACTTTAACAAGCACGTATCCAGAGAACCAATTAAATGAGTTTACCCTTGTGATGTCACATTGCCGTATACAAAACGATTTATGGGACATTTGAATGAGGAAAGTTGAAGTTTACAAGCTTGGAACGGAATTTGGTAATAACCATAATTCAAGATGTCTAAACCGTTGTGTTTTCTACGGTGTGGCGTGCCGACAGTTCAACTCAGATCTACTGAATTACCTGAGACGAAAAGATTGCTGGGTCTACTTAAACTTGACAAGCACAGTGAAATGACATTTACTGCCCGACACTTTTGAAATAAAAGTTCTGAAGATATTCTGTTGAAATTCGGAGTACAAAGATTTCTGTTCAGATGAACTGAGAAAAACAACTGAATCATCTTTGCCAACTCAACAAAATTACGGGAAAACTTTTCAACGACCTTAAACAAAACTTCGGTATAAAAAGCTACCCGAACACCAAACCTGAATTAAAGGCCGTTACACGTACGTTGATATTTCCCCATTGGTAATTGCATGACGCATATCTATCATCCCCGTAACCTCTCCGGGTAGGGGAGGGGTCAAACCCCCATGGCCCAAACGCAGAAAACAATGATGCCACCAAATCACCTGAGTCTTGGGAAAATACTCTGATATGAGTCACTGCCCCCTGACCTGCAATTCTCATTGTGAAGAAACAGGCTGGCCCCTGGACCCTGCACCCATGGAGAGGGCTTTGAGGTCTGGCGTGCCTCGGCCGGTGTCGCTGGGTTAGTGTGATCTAAGCGCCATCCCCCATACCATACTCTGGTTACCTTTCTGTTCCATACTGCTAGTACCAGCCAAGAAACTAAAACTATGGACAAGTCTCCTCTAGTGTACGTGTGAAGTGTCTTACGCTTCACAGGCATGTATAATGTTCATGTATAGTACGGGGTTTGTTTGTAATAAAGACCCTTAAAATAGCACTGCGACTTATTTTTTGGAACGGTCATGGGTGATCGACTCCATGGGTTACCCTTTATGAAACCAAAAAGGGGAAGAAAGGTGCCCCCTCTCGGCCGTCATTATTTCACTGAATTTCTATCAGAAACTCCGATTACGTATATAGGCTTAACCCTATATGCGTACGGGGATCCATATTTCTGGGGGTCAGGTTTAATTTTTTCCCGAATTTAGAATTTGGACCAAGTTGCCAGAATATTGATACTACTGTGTCGGTTGCAAAAGGGCATAATTTATATTCTTGGCTGTCTCATTTGCCCGAACGGAGGCCATTTTTGCCCGAATTGGGAGGTCACATGAATCCTCCCCCCCCCCCGCCTCGTACGCTTATTGCTTACCCCCTTGAACTTTGAAGTACTCTCTTCTGTTTTTCTGAAGCAAGCAAATGGAGGATGATTGAACAATAAATTGGCATCTCAAAATTAAAAACAATTGATTCCATTGTCATGAAGACAAAAAGAAGATGTCATCTCGACCCTCGTTTACTCATCGAATTCCGAAAAGACACCCTTTTTCGTATAGTGTTAAAATGTCGCGAAAAGTCGACATTACAGATAGTATACCACTAATTATTCCTCCGTTGACTTACATACTAATTTTGGCCCGTTTCGTGGCCTGTTTACCCTTGTGGTTTTCGAAGGGTACAAGCTACCCCTCACACAAAAGCTCACAAGTAGGCCTTTTACACTGATATCAAATTTGTGTACAATGACTGTTGAGATTTTGAACTAGTGCCCACAATTGTGTAAATATTCCAGAGCTTCCGGGGGCTTCCCCTGGTCCCACACTGAGGGATATTACTGCAATGGACACGGAGGCGGCAACTGAGCGACAGGTCAAAGACGATAATTTGCGTCTGCATGGAAGTACTACCTTGGAGCTAGTACTTCCGTAATGACCAAATTGGCAGACCAAATTGACTTTACCAAATGTTAAACTGCGTTTTCCTGTAGATTTTTTTTTCTATTTCATAGCTTGTCCTCCAGTTTATATACTTAAAATTCCATTCTGTACTATTTGCAAAGATTGCCTTAAAACGAGGGCTATGAGTTAACTGTTCCCTGACATAGATACTGTGTCGGAAATGTAACCCTTACCTGTCTTGAAAGGCCAGGCATCGCCCTTCCACCACTCATCAATCATTAGGGACCCCTGCTATCCCCCACCTTTTCCGGTTCCGACTGCCCTGTACTTTCCACAGAGTGAAACTTTCACCCTTGCGCTATTTTGTAAGCACCCCAAGAAGCGGAACTTAATTTCCATCCATTATTATATCGTTTAGTGTTATGACATTGGTCCCTCTGTTGTAGAGCGACTGCATGCCAGCTGAGCATGTGCATCACCAACGGATTTCTCGATGGTTAAACACGGGATTCAGGGAGTTGCCAGCCGGCTTACAACTTCCTATTAAACAGGAAGGTCAGCAATAGAACGAGGCTATCAAAATGAGTATCATAGAAAGTGATTTGACCTTTTGACCTTAGTCTACATCTGTCAAACTCACTTAATAGATTCGGAGATGATACCAAATCATTGAGTCTAAAATATAACGAACAAAGGTGTTTGAGCAAGAATCACTTAAAATCATTATTTTTGTCTTAAATAAGATTCTACCGTTGGTCCGTCACGAAGGTGTGAGCGATTTGAGGTATCAAAGCCTTTAAAGGGCACAACTCAGCAAGGTTCCTAATCACGAAAACCGGTATCACATGCGCTGTTGGAAGAGTCGCCAACGCTATATACTGTTCAGAATGTCGGTTACCTAAAGGTGCCCTCACCGAGAGGATGGGTTTAAAGGCGAAGTAAAAAGTGTATTCTGTTCATATCATTCTATTGTCTTTTCCTTACGAGTATAGGCATTTATGGTTGTGTCTAAATTACGTGTGATTCCAGGGGCATAGCGAAGGTGTTTTTTTTTTGGGGGGGAGGGGGGGTGTAGAGACTATGTTTTGCCGAAAGATCTGGTAATGCGTAGCGCGAAAACGAGCTTTAGCGGGTGGGGTCCAGGGGCCCGCCTTAGAGCCCATGGTGGGGTCTAGGGGCAAAGCCCCGAGGGAGGGGGCAGGGGGCGAAGCCCCCGGAAACTCTGAGGTTTAAGCATATCTCTGGGTGAAAAATTAAGTCTCAGGATGGATATATTTTGTTTATAATGCATCATCAAATGCAAAGATCCCCCATCATGAATTTAGATATGTTAGGCTATTCCTCTCGCCAAGCCGCTATAGTTTTAAGCGGTTTGGATCCAGAGGTCCGCCAGTGTCTCAGCTAGGACGGTTTTTCAATGCTACGTTTACTGATCTGTGGCCTGGGGGAAGGGTCAAAGGGGAGGGGGTTTCCCCTCCCCTTTGGAAATTTTTGGAATTTGAAAGGTGCCTAGATTGCAAATGGTGCAATATTTGAGTGGATTTCTGCCCTAATGAGAAACCTCAAAATTTACACGCGGGTAGAATTTCCTTGTCAGATTTTTATTGTGCAACATTTGTCGCCGTTTTGGAACATTGTCGCACAAATATAGGCTAAAACCCTGGGCCCGTCTTAAGGCAACTGGTGGGGGTCCGGGGGGGGGAAGCCCCCGGAAGCTCTGAGGTTTTAGCATAATCTCTGGGTAAAAAATTAAGTCTCATGCAGGATAGGTATGTTTTGGTTCTTAATACATTATCCAATGCAAAGATTCCGGATAATTTTAATGTGTTAGGCTATTCGTCCCGTCATGCCACTATACTTGAGAAGCTGGACCTGTCGTTCAGAACTGGAACACTATGCGTCCAGCATTTGAACACTAGTCGCATCAGGCGTTCAAATACGGTAAGTGTTCAAATAGGCGTCCGGCGTTCCAAAAGGGAGAAAAAGTGTTCAGAATCTTACCACAAGCGTTCAAAATATGCTTTGAACGCCAGAACGGGTTCTGCATCTGTTTCATTTTCGTGTTCAAAAGTTAAAAGCCTGAGACTGCAGTGAAGGGAAGACACGCGCGGCACGCATTATTTTTTTCCCAGGATGCATTATATTTTTCCCAGGATGTTTGTGGGTAAACCGGATCCTCGGGAGTTTCCAAAATGTGTTTGAAGTTAAGGTTAGGGTTTAGAAAACGGGTTAGGGATGCCCACTCCAAGAGTAATAGGGTGCTGCCCATGGTGATGATAAAATTGAGGAATAATGTGCAGAAAGTGGTTTTTCAAGAATGTCATATGACCCGAAATAGCAGTGCACCTATATGGGAGCCTTTAATTCCCTTCAGAGGTGGCGCCAGGATTTGTCCGACAGGGGAGGCCAACAACCCAAAGCCTCAACGAGGCCGATAGAGTGCGGAAACGATGTCTGACGGAAAAATTTGGCGCGTGAAGCGCGCCGAAAATTTTGGTCTCTATTTCGAGAAAATTTGAAAAAAGTTGGGCTTTTACGATGGAAAATTTGAAAAAAATTGGGTTTTTAGAGAAGAAAATCGGAAAATCTGGAGGTTTTATTGAAGAGTTTGCCCTAATTTAGACCAAAATTAAGTAATTCGTCGGGGTCCCCACCTGGCGCCACCTCTGATTGCCTTTCTTTCTCTGACTGTCCGAGTTGCCGACGGACTCAGTCACTCGTCCAATTGCACCGACGGCCGTTGATACGGCCGTGTACGGCCGTCACATGCATAATCAATTTGCCGACGGGTCTTCAACTTAAATAGGCCAATTACATGAAGAGCTGAAAATCGAAATAGCCGATAACAGACTGGCTACGCGCTCCCGTTCTCTCTTTCTCTTTTTCCTTTCATTCTCGTTTTCCTTTTTACTCCCTTCCTTTCCTTTTCCTTCTCTCTTTTTTTCTCCTTTCCTCTTTTCCTCTTCTTTCCCTTTCCCTCTCCCCTTTTTGCCGACAGACCGAAAATTTGCCGACGGCGACCAAAATATTGGGGGGTGTGACACCCCCCACACTCCCCGCTCGCTACGGCCCTGTGTGATTCTTTCAATTGTCTTTCTTGAGAAACGAGAACCTATTTGGATTGTACAGGGTTAATTGGCTGTTTGTTTAGTTCGTGCACAATTGCAGCAAATTCAGGTGATTATGCTGTTGACTCTTTTTGTTAGTAAAATTCAACCTTTCCTTCTAGATACCGATTCTGATTTCACTATCAGAAAAAGCCAAACTAAGATATTTTTGTATTACATCATGAGGCTGACATCAATTTGCATATAAAAGATTTAAGCTCCGATTGTTTCCCCATGAATTTTCATTATAACAAAATTTTTATTGTCCCAGTATAACAAGGCCCTTCGACCCCTTCAAATGATGTACCGTAGCTAAAGGGCAAATGTCGGCATATGCATATAAATTAGTACACTCTGACATACAAATTCAAGAATGACTCTTATTTGCCACGTGACAGTGTTTTTGTTACAGAATTGTTAAATTTATGATGCGTAACTCCTTGCTTACCTTTAATAAAAAATAATATCTTTGTACATCATGTTTAAGCTTACTTACTACTCATTGGTATTGTTGTAACGAGGAACCCACATTTAAAAGTTTCTGTTACAGGGAAAATGCACTTACCCAAATTTGAATAAGTGTACCCCGGTAATTTAATTTCTGAATGGCACTATATGAACTATTTTTGTTTCGATAATCATGAAAGATATTTGTAAAGAAAATAAGAAGAAAATGATAAGATTTAGCTGCGTCTAAACAAATTTGGGGGGACTGCTCTTTCCCTTTAACTGTGTTTCCTTCTGATCGGGCTTTTGACCACTTATTTTAAAGTTTTACCTTGATAATTCTGTCACTACTCTCTAAATGTAAAAGAGTGAAAATCTACCAAAAAGATTGACTACAGTGACCACTCTCTTTTTCGAGTGACATTCCACTCTCCATCGAGTGACATTTTCACTCATTTAGAGTTAATTACCACTCCGAGCAGAGTGGAATTTCAGTCGATTTCCACCCGAAAAAAAGGGTTGTCACTGTAGGCAATCGTCGAAGAGTGAAATTCACTCTTTTACATTAAGAGAGTAAGATGCCTAAAAAGTGTTGATAAAATTGAAAGTGAATTGGAAACTTGAAGTATGCATTTTCTATGTTCGGAAATATCCTGGCAGAACCGTGTAAGGGTGATAAGGTTTGAGAACAGTACAAAGATTTCTATAGCTGATGCTAACAAACTGCCCATTTTTCACTGCCCATTTTTCACTGCCCATTTTTCCACTGTTTACCCCCTTCAACTTTCTAAAAATGAATTTTTGAGGACATTACTTCTTTAGCAATTTCCAAAATGCTGTAAACGTCACTAAATTTTATAGGAGCTTTAACAGCTGAAATGATGTGAGTCACTATATTCTTGTAAAGTTTTAGCGGCTTGTTCGTTACTTATAATTATCCATAGGGGTAGGGAGCGGGGAGGGAGTGGATGTGGTCGGGCGGAAGTATGCTTCCGACCCTTCAAGTCAAGGGACGAAAAACCCCTTATTTGTTCCCTCTATAAAAATATAAAAATTTGCAGTAAATTTCTTTAAAATTTGTCCAATATGTTGCACCAAATTGCATTTAAGGACCCTCAAATATCCCAAAACTTTCCTTTTAGACCCCTCCCCCGGGACGTCAGTCCGAAAGACCGTTCAGCCCCCACAGTCGAGAGAACAGCATCCTACGCCTATGTATTTATCAGAAATTTTCCCTCACACGCTGACAGGATGGTATACATTTAGATTGAAATTAGGAGAGTATATATATAGAAACGTAAAGTGATAACGAAAGTGATGTAACGGAACCTTTGGTAACAACATTACACTAACACAAGCTATAGGCCTATAATAATTGAAATCAATTTAGAGATCCGCTTACAGCTGACAGATGGCGTCAATTCTGACTATAATGGCCTTCCATGGCAAGGTTTCTGCATGGCGCTCCTTTACGAAGTCTCTGTATGTAAAATCATTTTACACGTACATCGTTGTTTCTTGATAAGGTATTAGTTTGATATCATCCGTGATACTACCGGGGTCACCATGAAGGGAAGACGGTAGCAGGGATAAATCCCGGGTAAAGAGAATTAAAGGAAGAGCTCATTTGCGAGGGCTTAACGATGTTAACCAAGGCAGGAAAATTTTCAGTATTTGCATCGGTACATATAAGAAAAAAAATTTCCTTAGTGCTTAAGCCCTTTGGATATTTGCAGAAAAATGTGTTGATTTTGCATCGAAGATAAGTAGAAAAGATATGTCCTATAGTGCCTCCTGACTAAAGGATTTCTTTGCCAAATACTCGGAAGGAACTTGGAAGAAAAAAGGGCAAGAGAGCCCACAATCATCACAGCCACGAGAAAGGCTTTCTCTACTTTTCGGACTTACATTTTTCGTGCCCTTCCCTTGAATGACTTACTGGTCATCTACGTCTAGTGGGAATGACAACAATTGTTGCTTAATATAGAACCATTTCACCTACGTCATGTTTCTAATGTTAGCAAGACAAGAAAGCCGCCATCATGATTACATTCGCCGCATGTGTCGAACATGTACCTTTTTCTAACGTACATGTTCTAGATAGGTAGAGTAACTACACGTCCGCCAGACGGGACAACCATGTTGGGGGATTGAAAGAGGTGCATTCTCCAGAGCATTTATCATGGGGGGGGGGGTGTTGCCGTATTTGTCGACTGAAAAGAAGGAAATGCCGACTGAAAGTGTTGATAAGAGATGCAGTTAGAGCTGAGAACCGATAGTCCAACAAGTAGTGGTCCAGCAGGGGTGGCGCCAGGATTTGCCCAACCGGGTGGGGGAGGGGGCAACGATCCAAAGCCTCGACAGCCCCGATGCCGTCGAGGGGAGATTTGAAGAAAACCTGTGTACTATACCATGCCATTGCGGGGCATTCATTGCATAAAATTTTGAATATACTAGAGGAAAATAGTTCCACCCGAGTTAAGGTTTTTCCCGAAATCTAAACTGTGAAATTGTAAAGCGCGCGAAGCGCGAGAAATTTTTAGGAAAGCTACACTAAAAAGAATCTGTACTTATTTAAAGCTTGTATAGGTCAACCAATGGCGTACCCAAGATTTCTCTTAAGGGGGCATGCAATATGTTGTGTGATCGCCGGCCGGGGGAGGGGTGTAAGGGGAGGGGATGTCCCCCTCCCCTTTGAAAAGTTTTGAAAACTTTGGTGTCCTTATACATGCAGTCCGGTGCCACACACATGGGCGTCAATCCTGGGGGGACGGGGGGACACGTCCCCCCCACATTTCGATGGGTGGGGGACACAATATCAAATGTCCCCCCCCCCCACACATTTGCGTGAAAGAGTAGTGTCGTGGCTCTATTTGACTGGCTTTTTGAATGACATGTAGGTTTGTTGGGCAATTGTTAAGTGCCTCGATGCGGATTCTGAATGTAGATTTCGTCAGGGAAATCTTATTTAATGGCAAAATTTCGGCGCGCTTCGCGCGCATGCGTCACGGTTTGCACTCCTTCTCATGACCATTAAGAAGGTAATTATACATGGAACTTTTCTGATCACAACCCTTTCCGAAAACAGATATACATCTCCAAACATCTGTAGGGGCCTCGCATCAATATGGGATCATTCAATTAGTGGGGAGGGCCATTCGACCATGCCCACCCTCACTGATTCCGATTTTTGTTTAAGTTTCTAAAAATACGTAAATTTTTTAACACAAATTTACTTCAAAAGGTGGCATATTTGGCACCAGATTGCATGTAAGGACACCGAATTTTTCAAAATTTTCAAAAGGGATGGGGACACCCCATTGGGCCACGCCCACCTCACTGATGCCTATTTTTTTAGTTCATAAAATACGTAAATTTTTTAACACAAATTTTACTTCAAAAGGTAACATATGTGGCACCAGATTGCATGTAAGGACACCTAATTTTTCAAAAAATTTCAAAGGGGAGGGGCACCCCTCCCCTTAAACCCCTCCCCAGGCCAGCGGTCACACAACATACTGCATGCCCCCCTTGTGAAAGGTTGAAAGTACGTTGTTGCCATTAAACATTTTTCAAAAAATTTTACAGAGCGCTTCGCCGAAGCCATTATCGGTATAGATGGTGCAGGCGCGAATCCAGGGGGGACCTGGGGCCCGTCCCCTCGCCACGGAAAAAAAAAGAAAGGAGAAAAAGGAAGAAAAAGAAAAAAAAAAGAAAAGGAGAAAGAAAAATTAAGAGCAAAAAATTAATAAAAGTGTCTATAAGAACGTAGGGGTTGGGTGGAGCTATAGCTGGATTATCTCTTTAGATATCTTTCACAGTGGTTGGCAACGAAAGGAGAGCTACCAGGCTACAATGTTCGAGAACAGGTGGATAGCTGAGAAATGATCCTTGACTTAAGATCTAGATAAGTAAACATCGTGACATATGCAGTGTGGGCCCTGCTAGCTGCACTGAAATTAGTGACAATTTTGTGTTAAAGAGTGAAAGTTTTTGTAATCTAGAGGGATTGAGAGGCAAAGATTTCGCCAAAGAACTTGCAGAGTGAATACAAAAGACAAGCTGTCAGGTGACGTGCTGTTGTGCACAGTGGCACCAGCTGCTGCAGGCAAAGTAGCGGCGTACATACCCTATTCGATTTCGAAACTGTCTGAAAAGTTTTAAAATGAACTCAAAGGCTTTTAAGCTACAGACAGTGGCGTCGGCACCGTGGGCAATGGGTGACGTGTGTCCCCCTCTCCCATCGAATCTTGAAAATTTTTAAAATGGTCCCAAAGTCGTTTTATAAGCTACAGATTTCTGTAGAGGGTGGAGGGTGAGATGTAGTTTTGAAGATTGGTTTACTTGTTCTTACCATTTTCTTTCACAAACTGTTCTCAAACTATCATAAGTTTTGGAAATTCTTGACAAATTCCAAAGTTTTGCACGCTCCGCTAGCGTCAAGCCTTGTGTCAGAGTTGTCCTTATTATCAATAGCTTTCGGTAACTACTCACGGGGGAACAAAGGAGCAAAAGTGCTTTTTAAGAATTCTCAGTCAGAAGATTCGTTTCTGAATAGCATAGGTTGGTGGGAAAGTGACAGTGTCCGATGCAGGTTCTGAATGCAGGTTTTGTCATGGACTAATATTTTATTCAAAATTTCGGCGCGCTTCGCGCGCATACGACGGGGTTTACACCCGATTTCATATACCATTGACAAAGCTATGACGCAAGAAATTATTCCAATGCAAACATTTTGCTAAAAAGTACATTCTCCTTCTCTTTATGGCTCTCATCATTATGGGATCTTTGACTAATCTAGTCTAGCACATGGTCTGAAAGATTGAAGTTATGTATTTGCCGTTGCTTATTTTCCAAACATTTTACCGCGACGTTCAATAACGACGAAAATCTTTTCTGAAACGAATTTTGCCTGTCCACCATCCTTCTTGCTATACCTAAAAAGACAAGGTGATATATCATCTCTCCTCCGATATGGATGTCAGGTTGTGAGAGTCCTGTTGGTCCCCCTTTTCAGGGTACAATTAATGCAGAGCTCCCGGGAGGCTCTATACCGAAAATTTTCGGCGCGCTTCGCGCGCAATTGTTTACGCTTGCTGAGAGAGGTACGTTTTTATTGAGTGATGGATTTATTTTTATCACTTTTTACCAAAAATCATTTGAAATCTTTCACGATTTTTGCAAAGTCTTCTCAATATTTCTTGATTTTCGCTTGATCTGCGCAGTTTTAGACTTGAATTGCTCCTTTTACTATCAATAAGGACCAAAAAGTATTCGCATTACTCATCGGTGGGGTTCTACCTTAAGCCAATTATTTGTGTGCATAAACGTGTTTTCAAAGTTTCAGAGCATAATAAGAATGTAAAGCAACTGATATTCATTTCTTCACCCTCCTCTTCTTATGAGAACTAAAAACTTAGTATCGAAGCCACCTGCTAATTGATAGACACACATAAAGGGAATTGACACCGTTTGTAATAGCAATGGTTTTAAATGTAAATTCAAATTTTCACGGGCAATTGTTTGATCTGACGTCCTATACCTGAATACCGTATAACGAAAATAAAACACTCATGGCAAAAATCATATCAAGTTACCTGCATGGGTTCAAAATGTTGGCGTGTAAGTTTTAAGATAACTTAGATTCTTCGGAACTTCTGCAGGTACATATAGTAACTTATACTGAGCCATACACATCAATTTCCATGCAATATGAAAAGGTATAAAATCTCACTGACATAAGAACTGGAGCACGATTTCTGTGCTCTTAAAATAAAATACTGCGAGAGCTTCCGGGGCCTTCGCCCCCTGGACCCCGCAGGGGCCCTATCGCGGGCCCCTGGACACCACGCATAGGAACTCGTGCTTTGCGCTCGTGGTGCACCTTCGGTGCACATGAAATTTTCCATCTTGGCCCCCCTCAAAATTTCTCGATCCGCGCCTGCATATGGTGATTGTTAATACACTTACGACTACAAAGTATTCTGAAAACGCCCTTGCTAATCCTTCACACCTTTGCTATACTACGATCAGCTCCAAAAATACCCCAAAGATATCCATTTTGCATCTGAGCAACCTTAAATTAACAAAAATTTCTCAAAGGGGAGGGCTACGCCCCCTTCCCTTAGACCCCTCCCCCAGGATGACACCTTTATATAGTGACAAAGGAAGGATCCCCACTGCTGTATACAAACGCAGGGTGAATAAAAAGGTGCAATTTACACGCCGCCACTTGCAGTCAGTAAAAACATCCAGCCAGTCGGAAAATTAGAATTCACTTCATTATGGACACTTTCCAGCCATGCACGATCAGCTCCAAAAATATCTCAAAGATAGCACCGTTTTGCACCTAAGCAGCCTTAAATTAACAAAAAATTTTCAAAGGGGATGGGGATTCCCCCTCCCCTTAGACCCCTCCCCCAGGACGACTCATTTATGTAGTGACAAAGGAAGGATCCCCACTGCTGTATACAAAACGCAGAGCGCATAACAAAGTGCAATTTAAACGCCTCCACTCAGTTGGAAAATACATCCAGCCGGTCGGAATTTGGGACCTTCACACCCCCAAATATATCACCCTAGCAACGGGCCTGGTCGGGTCCATGGTCTCCGACAATGATCCACGCTGCGAAGCGTTGTTTCAGATATTTTGGGACATGGTGAAAATAACATCTTGATGTAATCCCGTGGACTCCGTGTATTTCACCTGGCAGATCATCTATGATGGTTATGTTAACTTTGAAATGATAATTCTTATTAGAATAGGACAACGTCAGCCATCATAAGGCGGGGGGGGGGGGGGGGGGGAAAGGGCCTATAGGAAGACGCCCCCTCTTCAAAACCAAAGGGATTGGTTTGTGCTAAGTCATGTATGTCCCCCGTCCCCCCCACATCTGAATACGGATTGACGCCCCTGGCCACACATGCCACCTTTGGGAGAAAAACTTGTGTTAAAACATATACGTTTTTTAGGAACTGAAAAACAATTGGCATCCGTGAGGGGACATGGCCCAATGTCCTCCCCCTGTGTACGCCACTGAGGGCAACTGCCCAGGCAGTTGGGCCCTATCGGGCCCAACTTACATTGTACTTCCCTCTTCGAGTCAGCCGTACCGAACGACAGACTCAAGAGAACGTAAACTTAGTTTAGCGAAATGAGATGAGATTCCCGGCATTTACATAAAACGATAAATTCTCCTTAATTACTTGAAAAGATGGAAAGGGTTTGTTCTGTATTAGCTATTAGTAACGAAACTGAGGAAGAGTGGGCAGAGCATACCGGACATTTTGGGTTTTATCGCAGAAATGACCCTTTTGAAAGCTAAAATAAGTAAACCGACCATGGGTGGCGAAGAATTTTCCCGACATGGGGCCGGGCCATGCCAGCGACTCCAAGTTCCGACACCATGTCGAGGGGGTGAGAAGGGGATATGAAGGAGCCTAACTATCCCATGCAATTGCAGAGTATCGTATACTTTGCATTATATCACTTAATATGTCAAGAGCCGAGTTGCACACTGATACTATTCTTTTGGGTCTGAATCGTGAAATTGCAAAGGGCGCGAAAATTTTTGTTAGGCTGACACAAAAAACATGTTATCATTAAGAATAAAAAGAAAAACATAAAAACTGTAGGAGTTGTAGACTTATCGGGGACAACATAGGGGCCTACATTGTGTCGAAATCACCTGGACTACCCGATGAAATAGCCAAACTTTGCGCCATGAGTCGCTCACCAACTGACCGTACCGCATGACACAACCAGAGAACAGCAACTAGGCTTTGCGATATGGGATGAAATTTACGACCTCTACATAACCTGTGTACCCTGCCTGCATGTTACTTGGTAAGGTTGACAGGACGTATGCTATCTAGCTATGTGGAGTGGAATTACTGAAGAAACTGGAGGGACATTACAGCGCGCGTAGCGCGTTGAAAATTTTGGGTTCTGATTACAGAAATTGTCCTCTTTCTTTCACTTCTTTTCCTCATGTTTCCTTCATTTTTCAGACTGGTGCAGAATTTACCGACTCAATGCCAGAATACCACATGAACGATGAACTCCATTAGAATACAATGATACTGAAAAGCCCTACGTTGCTTTTTTGCCGACAGAATATGTTTTAAGTTTCCAAAGTGTTGGTTACGGGCTTTGAAAATATTGTGATAAACGTTGTCTACAAATGCATTCCAATCTCCTGTCTTCCGTCTGCACCAGCCCCTTTCTCTTGCCCTGCCTTGTCCCTCCCTCCCCCTTTTCTTTTCTCTGTTGGTTCGGTCTTTCTCTTTCCGTCTTCTCTCTCCTCTTTTTTCTCTTTTTTTATTGTAGTGCGCATGCGCGCTACAATATTGGCATTTATGCCATCCCCGATCAACTACTTGGCTGATCGGTACATGTTTTCCATTCGCTCTTGTGATACACTAAACTCCCTGCGTTTCAAGTTAACAGGTTCGCTGCGCAGAGAAATCCAGAGCTCTCAGACTTGCAAATATGCAAATGTCCGCCGGACCACTGTTTTCCCTTTGCATGGGAAGAAAAGTAGATCGCTTTGAAAAACGTATTTCTTCCATGTATTAGCACAAGAGGTACATGTTTTTCACGCCAGTGGTTAACAATGCTATCACAAGGCAGATCACACTTGAACATACTGATAAGATTAAATGCGGAATGAAAATAGAAAATTTTAATCGAAGTTCGACGATTGGGCTGTGTTTATATTCAAGGCATTTCATTTCATCCTCGCATGTAAACAGCCTACAAATCGAATAAGCCCCGCCTTCTTTCTATTGTTCGAACGTCGTCATCTTTGAAACATGTAAAAATTGTACCGCCTACTTAGGAATGAGACACTTTGAATCTAACACATACCTTGACGATTGAGTATTAATCCGTGAAAGTGAGCTACATTGTTTCCACTTTTTCAGAATTTCAACATTTACTTGAAAAGTACTTAAGTGTTAATTTTTGAATTTGACACTACAATGATGATGGCTTTCCCCCGTCCCTTGGTGATTTCATTAAATGGACGTCCGGTGGAACCCCTCCCCCCACATACACACACACACAAATCTCAGAACTGTTGGTACCGTCGCAGAGAGCTTTATTGAAATTTCCAAGAAATAACTATAAATTACAGGAAATTGTAATTTGAGTTGTGGAAACTTGTAAAAACGCGTATTGCGCAACCAAAACAAACCGTTACAGACTGACAGAACCTGTGATAACTGTGATACAAATCCAGAAGATACAAACGTTAGATTCTACGAATTGCAGGTAAGTTTTGTTGAAAGACTTGATGACGAGGAGAAGATTGATAAAATATTATTTTTGGTGACCTGTTTAAAACCTACCAAGTTCTAGGGCTCGAAATAAGCTTGAAAAAGGGCACAGCCAAAATGAGCAAATTGGCTGCCGGCTATGTTATTTCATACGACATTGACTAAGGGCACCACGGCCATCACTGCATCAGTACGGGCCCGACATTCATGGCTGTCGGTGCTGGAGGTTATTTTGAGCCCTGAGTTCAAATGACTGCTTAAATGATGCTGTAATGTTACAGGAAACATCCACTCCCGTGTCAGGGTAAATAGCCTAGGCCTAGACTTAATTAGGCTGACGTTAGGCCTAAAGTTGCGTACTGTATGATACATGTATGCTATACAGTGTCAGTATTTTTGCATTAAAAATTTAGTGAAGTTCAAAGCTGGAACTTAAGCCTCCGGCTAATTCAAGTTAGGCTAGCCCTCGAACGGGGCTGTGCGTTACTTTACGTCACAGTGAAGTATAATGTGCCCAGGCGTTCTCAGCATACATATCCTGCATACACTACCTCAGTCTGACCATAGGCTATAGCCTACATATATTTACTAACAAGGCAGGGCATTGCTGAGGATGGAGCACAAAACTCTGCCTATTTTACACTCTTAGTCTTACGCTGACTGCATTCTCATACGATAAATCATATGCAACTTCCATTGTGATTAGCCCAGGGTCTCATCTACTAGCAAACTAGGCGAATCATAATGCACGTTACATGATTTAGCAAATGACAAAAATTTGTATCCATCTGCAGAGCGAATGTACGCTCTTTTGCTTTGCTGGACCGTGCGCTGCATGTTTTTACTTGAGAAATGGCATAGATACATTACCTGTGTAGGCTACTGTCATATGCGTAATCTACCATTGTAAATCACCTGCGTCGCCAACAGGACTGTAACCAAGGGGGGGGGGGGGGATTCCTACATATATTTACTAACAAGGCAGGGCATTGCTGAGGTTGGAGCACAAAACTTTGCCTATTTTACACTCTTAGTCTTACGCTGACTGCATTCTTATACGATAAATCCTATGTAACTTCCATTGTGATTGGTCTAGAGTCTCACCTACTAGCAAATTAGGCAAATCACAATGCACGTGACATGATTTAGCAAATGGGAATTTGTATCCATCTGCAGAGCTAATGTAGACTTTTTTGCTTTGCTGGACCGTGCGCTGCATGATCCTCTTTGAGAAATAGCATAGATACATTACCTGTGTAGGCTACTGTCATATGCGTAATCTGCCATTGTAAATCACCTGGGTCGCCAACAGGCCTGTAACCATGGGGGGGGGGGGGGGCATTGGGGGCAAGGGACCCTGCTCCCTGGCTTGGCCTCCCCCTAAGATGGTTCACGGTCATTTCACCCCACTACCAGTTCACCTCCAACAGGCAGTTAATTCGTCCCCATGTGTTGACCAGTTCGGCCCTAAAGACCTACCATTTCGCCCTGCCATGCAGCTTCCACTTTGCAGCCTTTTCACCAATTGTACCTTCTGCATGACTTAAGTTTCCTTTTAAATGTCCAGAATAACAACAAACTACCACTTGTACCGAGCACTACAATGAAATGTATTTGCAAGCAAATACAGTTGTTCTAGTTCTCTTTCTTCCTCCCTCTAATTTTCCTTCGTTTGCACTTCCCTCTTTCCTTCATTTTGCCGACTACTGCAGGATTTTGCCGACTGCGTGGATCTTGGGGCTGTCACACCCCACACTCCCCTCTAGCGTCGGCCCTGGTACTCGTACTCGTGGGAATGGATTTGTACTAGTACTCGTTCTCACAGATTTTAGAAGTTATGCATTGGGGAAAATGCAAAAGTTTGAATTGGTACTCATGAGCAAGACACAACGAGAGACACTGGACTTGAACTCATACAAAAGGTCTGTCCGTGGTGCGCATAAAAGATAAGGGTAAGCGCGCTACTGACGAGTGCATAGGTGTACCGTGCAAAACTGGCAAGTAAAAGCTCTTCAATTAAGTGTACTTCAAACATGGCGGTGTTGACAAAATATGGCGTCGTGTGAAACTGGTCTGGTATAGGACGGTCTGTAGTATACAAACGCAACAGCTAACGAAGAAGTCTGGTTTTTTAAGCTTTAGCTTGTGTAGGGAAGCAAATGTCAGCCTTTGCTAAGTAGGCTGTAAATTTCCACTTTAAATGGAAGGTGTATCTAACAAAAAACTTCCCACTATACAATCGCACGTGGTCATAACCTTGTTAGAATCACTTACTATCCCGAAGAGAAGGAAATTATATCTGACATGTTTGAAAATTAATTAAGTGTTTAATGACTGAGGCCATGTCAGTGATTACGATCAGTCTATAGTTGAGGATATTACTGCCATGCTTCTATGATTCGGTTCAAAATGGCGGAGCCGACGAAAGTGCGACGATGGGTTCACGATACAAGCAGTTTTGAGGTGACTGCAAACACACCATGGTCACGTGATTTATAAATAGATAAGACCAAAATAGACGGGTTTTCTATAAATTGACCAAATATTTACAAATTAAAATGAAGAGTGTTAAAATTTCGATTTTCAACTCGTGAATTTCTCACATTCCCTTGTGAAATCGTCTCACCACAACAAAAAGCATAATAATAACGGTTTTTGTTGAAAAATGGCAAAACTTTTAATGTTTTGTTGCATGAATGAATATTTTGGGAAATGTGATAACACAGATAATTTAAAGTAGACCGGATGACTGCCTATAAGCCGTTGCATTTTAAGGTATGCTAGTTTTGTATGAAAATGGCAGATTCGAAGGCCAATCAGGACTGGGTCAACATTGGGTGAGGCCCCTTATTTAATGCTTAAACCAAACGTTCGTTCAAAAACATGAAGACATAAATTAATATGAAAAGTTTTGAGGCCTTAGAAATTGCGTCAAGTTCCCCATGCTATAAGTAAATTCGGCAGGCACTGGGCCCAGTTCATGTCTGTAGTCAGCTTGTTATGTATCGATGGGGTCCTAATTAGGTCGGGTCAGGATAACAATCATTTCTCCTATTGAAGACACCAAGAGCAATGAATAGATTTTCTCCTATGAACTTGAACACCCTTTAATATAATTTATATATACACTAGGCGTTTTAGTACAAGCATTCCTACCACAGAAGCCTAGAAATATGTGATCCCTTTAAAGTGAGGGGATAAACATCACCCTAACTTTTCTTTGAACAATCGGAAGATTATTACAAACCTTCCCTTATTTCCATTATGTATCATAACCGTAAGGGAACACGTTTCACAAAGAAGCGGAAGACGTTTTCCCTGAATTTTCCCTACTTGGCAAGGGATCATGACATGACATTTGCCTTGACCACGATATATTATGCCCCAGAAGAAGCAGATATCTTTGGGGAGGGGCGAGTTGCCTCCCACACCCCCGCTTTTTACGTCCATGTTATCTGTCATGATATTTCACAGCGCATTATTGGTATAGGCTAAAAAGCCAAAGTCTGGCTCAACCGGACTTGCCGTTTTACTGGATTCGAAATTGACCCAGCATGGGACATCGTGGCATCGCCTTTGGCCCGGAATGGGTTGGGAATCTGAGTTGGGTCCGCAAACACGAAAAATTACATAAAAGTCCATTAAAGTTCCATTGTATCTGGTGCACAATGTTATGTATGAATGGTTCAACACATTCAATGTAAATACTGAAGTGGGTCAGACTACGAGAATAACCTCAAAGCTAATTAATAGCCCCAACTTACGTAATTGTCCGTACATGTAAAAGCTTATAAAACACTAAACACAATAATCTACATTGTCAAATTGTCAAATTGAATGGACTCAGGTCTGACCCGGGATCGCCCTGAAACTGGATCAAACCACTGGAATCGAAGTTGACTCCGACTCGAGTCAGATGGACTCGGCTACACCCTGGTTACAGGTGAAGTAGGAACGGTCATCTCGCAGTTTTAGCAATATAAAAAAAAATGTCTTACAATTACAAAGAACAGCACATTTTTGTGCAAACCCATGATGATAAATTCGAATCGCCTTGAATGTAGGCCTACTTGCCATGTTAGGTCTTTAACTGAATACTTTCAGTCTCAATGTATTTATATCAATACGTTTTATTAAATTATTTCATATTCCGGTTGACCGGATCCCATATTTTGGACACTCACTGGACGTGACCGGCCTGTGTTTGTTCTCCAATGTAAACAGACAGCTTGTGGTAAATTCAGACTTAATTGAATGATGAAATGATTGCAATGTGTGATGCGGAAGCCGTGTAATTAGTAGTGAACGGTTATGCTCGTCTATCGCTAAAAATGAACTGCTGTGAAAGCAGTACATGGCGTTGAAATTATTGCATAATTAGTCAACTGTCTTGTGCTATTCACAGTTTATTTATTCAATAAATAGAATTGGTTTTACTAATTTTAAAGTTCCTTTCAACCAATTATATGATCACGTATGGATGCTGAGTTGAGCCAATACGAATTAATTTTTATTAAAGTTTTCATAAGCTTGGTCATTAAACTTTATGAAAATTATAAAAGGTAAGACGCAAAACGATGAGTCGAATGAAATCAGTTTAAATTAACTACCGATGAATTATTATCGTGTGTCAATAAATCATAGGGTTGGCATCCCCCCACCATCATGAATGGTATTTCGTTTCTTTCATTACGATTAAAGGGCAAATAATCTGGTCACTCCAAATTGAAATGGGGTGGTTAACTGAATCTTCATTACCTGAAATTGGAATGAAAACAAATCACGTAAAACGTCACTTATACCACCTCAGTACGAACTTACTTGTAAAGAAAACTAATAAGCCTGTTGTGTGTGACGTCAGGCTGTGTGAATAGAGATTTGCTTTCATTCCAGTTTCAACTTTTGACGTGTCAGTAACCACATCAAAAGAATATCCCCATATTTTATCCATGTATGCAAGCCAGTAGCAAGGGGGAGGGGGAGTGGCGGTGCCCAAAGAAAAATCTTCACCCTAGAAAATTTACCATTACCTTAATACTTTTTAACACTTCTGGCCCTCATCCCCCTTAAAAATATTTCTCCCCCTGAAAGCTATCTCGCTTTCCTTTAGTATCTCGTCTGTCTACTGGCCTGTACATATGGTCTTTCTCAATCATGTGACAAAATACTCGTAAATAAATACCTAACTTTATGAAGAATTCCTTCAATGTTCAATATTTATGCTCTGAAACATGAAAAATACTAGAAAGACCGAGAAAAAGAGAAAATTTGTAAGATTTTTCGAATGTTTCAGAATGAGGCTGGGGTGACTCTTATGCCCTTCAACGAATGAACTTCTATAGTAAAGGGAAAATGAACTTTTACAGTTTTTTCATAGCAACAGATTGAATGAATTAATATCAGGAAGTCTTCTAAATAGTTGTTCCTTGGATGCACCCCTCAGTGACTTCTTCTTTCCACTTTAATGTTTTCGAGAGGAAGAAGTCCATCAGAGGACCACTTAATTCTGCTCCCTTCAATTGCATCGTCAGTGACGATGCAATCGATCTCAACTGACCAATGAGCATTTTGCGTTCATTCTTTTCTCGTTTACAAATTTGATTGATGTTTGTATCCGTGCAGTTTGATTAACAACTGCCTCCAGTGCTTCCACAAGGGACGGTAATAATCGGCAGAGATGACATTTTCTTGCGTAATTCTGAGACAACCGGAACAGTTTAATGGGCCATAGAAACATCTAACTTGATAATTAAATGACCACTCGCTGACACTGGCCAGTAAGATAAGCATGGACAACTAAATCGAAGGCACAGTTACATGTGGTGGTTTGCCCACGGTTCTTGACTTTTCCTTGCCTTGAAGTCAAATATTTCATGATCGACTCATCGTCCTATTGGCTAAGATCATGTGTAGTACCGTATCTGCTCTTTCCAGCCAGTAGAGAATGGGACCACGCATGACAGACCCTTGATGTAGAGGTCTGAGGGTCGAGAGATTGGTCAGTTAAGTTTGTTGTCCTTTCGGGCAAGTAGCTCCCTTGGGGAGCAGAACTCCTTCGGGAGTTACATTTGGTTTCTCCCCTTGGCTCTCAGGCTTCTCCAGAGAGTCGAGTGGACTTTAGGAGAAGTATTCTTTTTCTTGACTTTTTGATGACATTTAGCGCAGACTGTAGGAAGAGGAAGAAGGTGCGAGCCTTTAGTCACATGGGAGAGGGGTTGCGGGGGGTCCGGGCAACTTCGCCCGGAGTTTAGCAAATGTCCCTACGGTTTTCGCAGCTTTCGCAGATCCTCATCATGGACCCATGGAGGTGACACCCACGAACCTAAGCATCTGGCTACTATCACGCACGGTAGGTCGAGTTGCGTCCCCGTGGTCCTTGGTGCTGTACGGAGTCGTATTACAATGTGCGCTCAGATTAGTAAGGTGTTAGGATCATGTATGAACTTTTCTTCTCTAATCTAAATACGAAACATGTCATCCCCCCGAGAAAAAAAGATGTCTATAACCCACCATGATGGTCCAGCTTTGCTGACCAACGAACGGCTCAATCTTTTTAACCAAAATAGCAAGCCTTAGAATAAAACATTTGTAGTAGACGAAAACATCACGGTTACATATACATATCAGGGGCGGACACAGGATTCTACAGAAAAAGGAAGGGGGGGGGGGAGGGCTACTTCCGTGAGAACAAAGGTCGAAGCTATGAGCTTCAAATGTACGGAGGCTCAATGGGGGCGGGGTCAGTTCTAAGGAAAAACTTAAATTAGAATCAAAATTATTATAGATAAACTTTGTAGTGCAGCTTTGGAACCGTTTCAAAAAAGGACGTGATGCAGTAAAAGGGGGGGGGGCTGAAGCCAGGAAACGCCCCTCTCGATCTGCGCCTGCGTATGAACATGGAGCTCCGTAGTAGTTCCATGATATGAGCACACTTAAGGGCACCAAAACTCACCAAATGTGGAAGGTTATATCGAAGATACCAAGAGTCTGCGTGATTAGCATTACCAAACGACAGCTGGAATGAGGGCGCAACTTTTAAACCTTAAGTAACAGCAAAAATTTCACTGCACGAATACGATTACGAAAAGTAGTTGCAGGAGGGTAGTTCTGTATAGGAAGCATGGTATTAAATCGAGGTATAATTTATACCATTGAGTTTGCTGGCAACTCCTGCTTATACCTTGTAAAAACTTGTACCCTGGTCTGCATATCTCCCCCCCCCCCTTCCCCATCGCCCATCTCATTCGTTTAAACGAACAAATAATCGAAATTTTCTCAGCACCCTACTCGAGTTGTACCGGTAATCCAGTTATTTTGCAAGTACTAGTAGCCTACTGGTGCTCGGGTGTTTAAGTACTGGTACTTGTATTCCATATAAGGGTACTGAGGACGAGTGCTTTACGAGAACCAGTACTTTTTGAAATAAAACACAGTTACATAAAACTGGAAATAATTGCCAACAGGTAGCTACAAAATTTCTTACATTCCATAGTACTACATACGGAAGTACCACTCGCATATCTTAATTTCAGTGTGTTTATGTACTGTAGAGCAGCGCTTCTCAACAGGTGGGCCGCGGCTCACTGGTGGGCCGTGAAGCTCTCCCAGGTGGGCCACGAGATCCTCCATAAAAAATAGAAAATAAAGAAAAAAGAATAAACTTTTTGTAAGGTGGGTCTCAGAAAAATTATGAGAGTCAAAGTGGTCCTCGAGTTAGAAATGGTTGAGAAGCGCTGCTGTAGAGTGTACCATAGCGATTCCCAGAGGCATGTCCCTGTACTTCTGTGGAGAAGACATGTAATACGAATCACCGTAGGCCTACGAGGCGAGGGCTAGAGGTCCCAAGCCCCGGCAAAACATATTTCTAGGGTTTCTAAGGCAAAACGTATGGAAAACATGTGTGGGGCAAAATGTCTCAGGTGATTTCGGTTCTTTTTCGGACAAAATGGCTTAACCCCCATCAAAAAAGTATCCCATGCGCCTATGCGAATCAACTTCTTGCTAACCGCTCTTCGATATGTTGCGGCGAATCTGACCATCATATTGTCGATGCCATATAACTGTATACAGTAAGGTGATAATTTAAAGATTTTTAAATGCAGTCATACTACTTTCTTCAAAAATTGAACTGATAAATGATCGGATTGGAGAATCAAGCCGGAAATTCCTTTCCTTTATGGAAAATCTTTATTCTGTTCTGAACGTATGGGTTTAAACTACCGTCCAGAACGCCCCTTTGAATTTAAACTACCCCCATCATCATTTAGTTTCTTGTCTCTGATCATTCAGATAATTTATATAGCTTTTATGTGAGACGGACAAGTTATAAATAATCCCAAGGTGAGAATTTCATTTGGTAATCTCGTTATATACAAAGAAGTCATAAAAGTTGTTGAAGACATTGTATTCGCTTACTTCAAAACATCAGTTAAAGCGTTGATATCATATAAACTTAAAACAAGTTAAAATGGCAACAATACCACCTGACCATTTCTATAAGATTACAAGAGTAAGTTAAAGTTATTTTTTCTTCAGACTTCTTCGGATTTTTCATACAAGACTTATTTTTAGGTAGGTTCTTTAATGATGTCAATTTTTCGTAGCTTTTCTTTTTTTTGGAAAAAGTTTTTCTTCCAGTTAAAAGGAAAGGAGAGTTTGAACCATAAAAAGTTCGATGAATAGTTTTGTCTTTTAACTTATTTGTCTGAGCATCTTACAAAATTGACTTTACTGAGAGATAGAAAAGTATAACATCGTGATTAGCCAGGGCCGTAGCTAGGGTCATATGTTTTTTTTTTTTGGGGGGGGGGTGTGAAGGTCCCAAATTCTGACTGGATGGATATTTTTTCCAACTGAATTTTTTATGCGCCCTGCGTTTACCTGCAGCAGTGGGGATCCTTCCTTCGTCACTACATTAAGGTGCCGTGGTGGGGGAGGGGTCTAAGGGGGAGGGATTGACCCCTCCGCTTTGAGAAATGTTTGTTAATTAAAGGTTGCTTAGATTCAAAATGGAACTATCTTTGGGATATTTTTGGAGCTGATCATATATGGCTAGAAAATGTCCATAATTTAATGAATTCTAATTTTTCCGACTGGTTTGATTCTTATGTGTGGAGGCCCGTAAATTTCATTTTCGTTTTTATGGGCTTTATTTTTGTATGATACAGCAGTGGGGATCCTTCCTTTGTCACTTCATAAAGGTGCCGTCCTGGGGGAGGGCCTAAGGGGAAGGGGTGCCCTCCCCTTTGAGAAATTTTTGTTAAGGCAAGGTTACTTAGATGCAAAATGGATGCTATCGTAGGATACGTTTGGAACTGATCATATATGGCTGGAAAATGTCCATAATTTAGTGAATACTACGAGCTGGTTAGGTGAAAGTAGAAAGTATGTTGTCTAAGAGAAGAATACGTTGTCAACAAACCTCTTGAAGCCCCCCCCCTTTGACTACTTTAATGCCTTCTATTCTGGCATCTAATGCTAGCATATACCTGTATAAGCCTCCTGGAAGCTCTGGATCAATTATATAAAATGGGGCAATGACATAATGCTTATTACCTGACATCTAAATAATAATACAGAGTATGACGCCAAGCACTTTACATCTATCGTATTTTTACTAATTTTGAACGAAAATCCAGACGAACAGCTTCCAGCAATGGGTAATGGGCGGGAGGGAGATGGGCGGGAGGGAGAGTATAGGTGCAGAAAATGATACTAGATCTCCCAGACAGGTATAGCAAAAGGGGGTTAGGACTAACAAGCGCGTTTTCAGAATGTACACCTAGTTTATGCTATAAAAGTTCACTGGTACGTTGTGCTTATAATGTTCATAAGTGATACAACGTGGATTGTGAGGATTGCGCGCAAAGCGCGCCGCAATTTGGGGGTATACTTCAATGCCAAAATGAAAAACCTGCACGCAGGCTCAGTCAGGGGTGGTACTTTGATTTGCCGACATGGAGGGAAGCGCCATGACTGGGGGCAAGCCTAAGTCCCGACATATGCAATGGGTTGCCGAACTCAAAATATAAGGCGCGCGAAGCGCGCCGAAAAATTTGGGGTTATATTGAATTTTCATTAAGGAAAGTTGAAAAAGTTTGGGCTTTTATTGAAGTATCTGGACAAAACCAGGAAATTTGTTCGGGTGACTGCATGGTCGTCGTCGGGCATTACATTCTTCATCTTACCCATTAAGGATCTCCTACGAAACTGAAAGATCTTTTTCTTACAAAATATGTTTGCCACGACGGCGAGGCTGAAGAAAGAATCTTCCAAAAGTTAGGAAAAAGAGGAAAGAACTTCGCAACGATGCATTTTCGTGTTTCTCTAGAATCACGCCTACACGGAAGAACAACATCTGTGGGAACGTTGAAATCCAATATGCTTGAAACGGGGGCGTTACCACTAGATAGAACTATAGATGAAAGCGCGCGTAGCGCGCAAATTTTTTTTGAAGTTATAAAAAGAATCGATACAGAACTTACTGGCTACGGGCCTGATAATTAGACGTTTGGAATATTTTCTGAGTATATCTATGTCTTCACCAATATTAGTCTATATAAAATTTTGCGCAATTTTGTGGGGCTCGGAAAAATTTGGGGAGGGGGCTAAAGCGCCCTAGCTCCAATAGAACTTTGTCTGGTATAATAACCTTAATAATGTTCATGAGATTGATTGTAAATCGTGACGCATGCGCGCGAAGCGCGCCCAAATTTTCATTAAATAAGATTTCCATAATAAGACCTGCGTTCAGAATCTGCATCGAGATACTTTCAATTGCCGAACAAACCAACATGCCTCTCAAAAAGCCAGTCTTTTACCTGGTAATTTGTAAACAGCTTTAAATTTCTGCTGTTGTGCTTCTCCTAAAGTTGCTATCGGAAGATATTGGTAATAAGAACAACACTGAGGGAAGGTTTGAAGCGCGCTGAGCGCGCGAAAATTTTGAGAGTTTGAGAAGAATTTGCGAAAAAAGGACAGCTTTGATTTGATTTTACGTGAGAAAAATAACGTTTGGTATTATTCTCACTTGATCTAGTTGGAAAATATATACAAAGTTGACATGGGATCAGTCGGAAAAATGTGCTAGACTGAGATATCAGAAATTCCAACTGGCATTTCAGATTTTCCGACTGTCGTCGCCCTGACGAACTTTGGGGGGTGAGACACCCCCACATCCCCGGTCACGACGGCCCTGTGTTTAACAAAAAGATAACCAAAACCACGCCAATTCCCGTATCGGAGCTTTTGTGTACTCTTTCTTTTGCATCTCATTTATTCCATAATAGGTTTGCCAAGATTCGTAAACAATTTTTACAAAGGCTATATACAAACATGAAAAAAGACAACAATATATCGGAAGCAAGTTAATTTTCCATTGGGCACAACAGAACCTATTAATGCTAATTGTCATCTCCAAACAACGTATCACAAACGGCGAAGGCTTCTTTTAATTCCTCATGTGAGACATAACGTTTAGCTTTACCACAATTGCTTGTCGAAATACTTTTTCCAGTTTTATAGAAAATTTAAATTTGAAAAAGAAATCATCAGTTTTAGGGAGAGCATTGCTTTGTTTCTACTGGTAAATAAAAAATTAAGCTTTTAAGACCAAAACATTATATGGGTGCCTTCTCAATAGCTTGTGAACAAAATATATATCTTTTTTTGAAAAGAAAACTTCAAAAAAAAAAAAAGCATTTCTCTACTTCCAACCAGAAAGACGAGATTACTTGGCATCCCCACAACAGGTGTTCAATAGTTTCATCGTAAACATTGCAGAACGAACAGAGCTGGTTTACCGAATTTTCATCAAAAAACAGGAGATGATTTGTGGCTAAAATTCGATAAAGAAATCTGTACTGAAAATACTCTAACTTAATCTCTCTAACAGAGTGCCACGAGCTCAAGAAAATATTTTTCCAAGTAACATTACAAATCTGAAGTTTTCACTTCATTTGCATAAAACCTTCGGAGGAACTGAAACATTTTACACCAAGTTCGAGTAAACAAATTTGGAAATTCTTGGTATTTGATTTAGGGCATTGAAAAGGCTTTCGCCTTTACTCGTACTAATGTTATCAAGGTGGCGATAAATCAAACATTCCCTAGGAATAGCAGAAACTAGACCCCAGTAAGTAGTAAAATGACAATGAACGATATTAAATTTTTGTAAAAACGTATGATAATTTAAATCTTTTCCATTTTCTTGCAAAATGTCTTTGACATACATAACCCTTCATCAAACAATGACCGATAGTATACGACTTCATAGTTCACTTTAATAGAAGAATTATTTAATATAATTTCATTTCCATGACTACAACATGGATGTGAAATTGTATGTGTCAACCAAGCATTACAGATATTGCATATAAAACTGTTTCTGATATTAGTGACGTCACTTGGATTACAATTACACTTAAATAAGAGGTTTCCGCCTTATCTGTGGAGGTAAAAGTCAAAAAGCAGCTTCCAGTAACCCTGTGTATTATATCACGATATCTGCGATATCATGTACATTTTAGACCCGAAATGAATCTATCGAGGTGAATGATATTTAAACCCGCTAAATGATACGGACTAATAACAGTATTCTGTCTGATTTTTTCTGGGTTACCTGCCCAATTGAAATTGAAAATAGTGCCATTAAGTTCCTTTACAAGATGAGCAGGTGGATTGGGGGAGAACAAGAAATAGAAATGCTAATTTGTGAAATAGCATAACTTTTAACAATAGTATTCTTACTAACAGGTGTCAAATCTCTAGAAGACCACATTTGTTAAAGTTTTTCGAGACGGGATAATTTTAGAGGAAAATTTGGGGTAAACAAATCATCTCTATTGTTCGAAAAGGAAACACCTAAGAGACTAAGGAAAGTCCAATTGATAGGGGAATCATCCATAAAGAGAGGCTTGTCATTCACGTATAGTCCTAATGGAAATATGTTACACTTGTCGTAGTTAACCTTCAAGCCTAAAGTATGGCAGAGGCTTTCTGACAAAATGAGTTACTTAGTACCATCAGTACCATCCAGAAAAGTAAAGTTGTATCATCACCATATACTGCAATAATTTGATCTCACGATTTGAAACTGTAACTCCTCTAATTAAGTTATTTTCTACTATTTTTTGAGCAAACACATACAAAGGAAGAAAAGATATGGACTAAGTGGACAGCCTTGCCTTACCCCTCTGTTCAACATAAAATTCCCAGGTTAGTAACCATTGTTACAAACTGAGGGGAGGGAGTGACATGTAAGGCCTGGCTTACGTGCAAAATGGCGCTATCTTTGGCAAAGCTTCGAACTCATTATATCTGTAGAAATTGTCATAATTTAGTGCTTTTTTCCTATTTTTGGCTGAGCGTGAAGCTAGAGGTACTGTCTTAGAAGAAGGGACGACACCCCTAGTCTTTGGGAAATTTTGGGCCGTGTGAAGTGGCTTGGATGCAAAATGGTGCTATCTTTGGTACAGCATTAAACTGATTACATGTTGAGGAATACTCAGTATTTAGTAATTTCTTCTTTCTTTTGTTTTTTTTGGCTGGTATACCCGATGCCGGCTGGTTCCTCTTAGCATGCAAAAACCAAAAACCAAAAAAAAAAAAAAACATAAAAAAAAATGATTGGATGCAAATGGTGGTGGTGGTGGGGGGGGGGGCGGGTAATGGCACATTTTAGACACCTTGTAATTTGCATCTAAACATTCTCTATTTTTAGATTTCATGCTTAAGAAGCAAGCGTAGATTGGACTACAGTTAAAATGTTATTTTACAAACTCATTTAGTTAAGCTTAAAATTAAAGGTAATCATGAGATATTTTGGCTTTTTTAAAAAAGCATTCTGTGGCACGGTGTAAGAAATACTACTAAAGATCTTTAGCCTGTATATATGCAGGTGTATTCAAACTGTGTATCATGTAGGAGGAAGACGGTACATTTGTCCCAAGAGCAACTCATATAAGGACGCGTCCACGGTGGGGGTTCCGGGGCCTCCCCGGGAAAATTAAAAGAAAAAGGAACCCTTACGTCAGTACGTGAGATTTTCCGAGTTCTCAGAGCATTGAAATCACAATTAGGACAGTGAACATTTCGGCATTTCAGTATTTTTCCCTCAAATTGACCAAATTTTATTTACGATTCGGAAATCTCGGGGGAGGGGGGGGGGTTGACGCAGGCTACGGCCCTGCGATAGTTTTATTGGCCAATGTAACTCATTACTATCTCTCCACAGTAACTTCTGCTGCGCGTGCTAGACCTGGCTCCACTGGTCTTCCACTCTTCGCTTTACTCTTCACAAATGAAAACGAAACATCAAAATAAACTTTCATTCAGGCAGCGTTCGATCTAGAGTCTAATTTATAACTTGAGATGGATGATGCAAACCAACAACAGGGTGCTACTTTACAAACATCTTTTGAACAAAGCGTGTGAGTCGGAATGTTTGCATGGAAGATTCTTGGTAGATCATGCGCCGTGGCGAATAACGCGACTAGAGCCAAAAGTCATTTGCCATAGTCCCTTAGTATATGCAGTATTATTTTGATTTATATCACGGTGCCCAAGGGTAGCGATCATAGAGGAGGGATGAGGGGGCAGTCGAGGCACTGTCCCACAGTAAGGTGGTCTAGAAGACAGTATATCTTTCTAACCTAAGTTTTAAGTCGACGGATGTAATAATATTCTGTATTAATGAGTATGAAATGACTTCGCAGTGATGCATTAGTGAATCACAGGGACTTTCGCAGCCCTGACAAATATATAAATATATGTGTAGTTGTGTAAGTGCATGTAAACGAAACGTATAGACTAGTTATAACTACGTAAACACCTACATTGCATTATTTGGACTTATTTGGACAGTCCGCTGCCAAGACCGTAGCCTACTGGGGGCAGGGGACACTTCCCCCTGAGATTTCCAAATCGAAAAGAAAGTTAGCCTACTTGAGAAAAACATACTGAACTGCTGAAAATTTCACTGCCCAACTTATAATTTCAAGGACCCCAATACCTGGAAAATCGCATATAAAGGTTCCTGTTTTCCTAAAATTTTCTCGGCGAGGTCCCCGGACCCGGCCCCGCCGTGGATGCCTTGTTATGCGGATTTCTCCTCCTGACAAATGAACCATCCTCCTACAAGATACACCGCGTGGGTAGCCTACACCAGCATATACGCTGGCTAAAAATAAAAAAGCCTACGATTACCTTTAATTATTAGCTAAATTTAATGAGCTGGTAAAGAAATTAATTTAAAGAGCATAAGCAGTGGCCGTGAACTTAGTTTGAAACAACAGCTAAATCTCACTTCAAGTATCTTTCTTGATATGTTAACTCATAAATATTGCATATGCAAGGTAACCCAGAGAGTTACCCTATATACTTGAATGTCACAACTCAGTGAGAAACATAGTTTGTCATAATCCTCAAAAGTCATTCATGAAATAGGATACCCGGGTAACTCATTCAAATTGGGGTGACTGCATTTTCCTTTTAAGTCAAATCTAACTTGTCTTCTTGAAATCTAAATTTGTTTCTTCAGCATGAAATACAAAAGTGAAGAATGTTTCGATGCAACTTTAAGGTCTTAAATGTGTCACTTCCCCCAATCTGGGAGACATTTTGACCGAACATTTTCTTGCAGGCCTGTACGCTATGTCTACGCCATGACCGATGGTGGTTCCCCCAGTGGCGAATTAAGATCGCTAAAGAGGAACCCGCACTGGGTACCAGCCTTGTAGGGATGCCATGTCACCAGCCGAAAATTTCAGTAAATAATTTACATTTCAGATGATGTTATCGGTCCAAAGATAACACTATTTTAGTTCTAGGAAAACTTAGAACAAGAAAAATTTCTCAAAGAGTAGAGGAGTAGCCATTCCCCGAGGCAATACCCCCTTCAATTACACGCAACCAAATTAGAAAAAAAATACTAAATAGTTATGATTCCTAAACATATATCAATTCGATGCTAAGTTGCAGAGCTTTAGCAAAGGCAGCACCATTTTTCATCCAAGCAACCTCACAAAGAGAGTGTCATCCCTTTTTCTTAGACGGCAACACTAAATAATGACAATTTGTGAAGATATAATTGTTGGAGGCTTTGCACCTAAGCCAGGCCTTACATGTACCCATCCCCTCAGTACCCTCCCCCGGGATAGTACTTATGCACAGGTAAAAAAGGAAAGTTCATCCCAGTGTCAACTATCTGCACGCCACTTGGTGCTCCGCTCAGCTAGCGTCATCAACTGTCCCCTAAGGATTTCGTCCAGGGTACGGCCCTGGCTGCCCTCCTCAACGTGAACACATACTCACTTTTCCGTTGTTTTAAGTGAATAATTTTGTTGGATTCATATTTCCAGCTAAAAGTATTGAAGAAAATATTTTGCAACATATTCGAAATTATGTTATTAAAGGCATGTATATAGTCAAAGGAAACAGCTTGGGTAGTTTAACGGATGATTTACCCTAAATCATTTTCAAAATGTAAGAATCTATTCTTTTAATTCGTGTAAAAATTGCATGCACTTCCTATGTGAAGTGTTCGAGATGTAAGCAACTGAAGTTATTGCAATCATTATCAAAGTGAACTTGGAGCAAGCAGTAGTGATGTCATCTCCTCATAATGATAAACGAAGTGTTATGTTTTTCTATAGTATTTATAACCAATTTGATATTTTATGAGTTTTAATGAGTTTTACAAATTGTATATGCTCTGTACGGGTAATGTACGGGTAATCTCAGGCAGACACCTAAACGAATACAAGTCAAAATAGTAAATAAGGAAGCAATGAAAAAAAAAAAAAACTGTTTCACTAATGTGCGGTGAGGACGTTCTCCTGATTGCTTCAGGTACACTTTAAGGAGTTAAAAACCAAAACATAGCAACTTCAACTGCTTATAACTTGAGAACCGGACATAAAAATTGAAAGACAACTTTACCAGAATGCTTGAATTCAGATCCTTTTTATATTGCTGTTTCCAAGTTTTTAGCTTACAGCTTCTTTCAGAGGTAGGTATTACGGGTGTAGCCTATCGTTCAAACCCCCTGATTTAGATAAGGAAAACAAAGGTGGGCTAGTATTATTCTAAAAGACTTAGGGGCAGTGGCAGTGCCACTCCAGGCAGAATATTCAGCAGTCTGTTGTATTCAACCAAAGTGATGGCGCTCGACCTAACTTCACTTTGTGAAAGAATATTTTACCTTTGGTGAGCTACAGCGAACAACAGGCGTCTTACTTAGATTAACAGGGAAATCACTGTAGGGTGAGTCATGGGGGTGTTTCAAGTTTTAACCCTATCATTTTGGTAAAATAGTTGAAAAATTGGAGTGCGACTGCCCGAAAATGCTGCAACTGCCCCCTCCAAATTTCTAGCCCACAGAAATTGGATTTTTTTTGGGGGGGGGGGGGGTGAAATGAAAATTCCGAATGCTGACGTCAATTGATTGTCATGTGATGCATGTTAGTTGTGCCAAAGGCAATCTTAACTAGATGGGGGTAGTTCGGGTATTGTGATGTACCGTTTTTCTACACCGGTGAAATGGTCCAATGGGCGAACAGGTTTACTTATATCACTCCTATATTCTAAGAACTACACTGGTTACCTGTCAGACTCCGTATCGACTGCAAAATCCTCATTCTATCTTTTCGGGCCGTTAAAACTGGTACCCCAACCTACCTCAATGCTGAATTACATCAGCAAGCTAATGTTAGACCAGTACGTTCGCAATATCAATTTCAGCTGCAGGTTACAATACGTAACGGTTACGTACAAAATCTTCCGGTGACCGTAGCTTTCTGAACTCTACTTCCCGTTTATGGAAATTCCTCTCTCTAGAACTTAGGTCTTTGGATACCATCAATTAATTCAAGCGTAGTCTTAAAACTTTTTTCTTTCAAATCTCTTAATATTTTGCATCTCTCAACACTCGTAAAGCGCACTGAACAACTCTTGTTGGAGCAGGCTGCGCTTTACAAGACAAGGTTATATTAAGTTATTTTTTACTGGCTCTTTTGTGTATTTTTTCTTTCGTAAGAGAAGTTCAATTTGTATAATTGCAAGATCATATAGCACACAGGAGTTTGAGATCTTGCAACAAGAGTTGCCGATGTGATGGTAAGTATATCTTTTCGGAAATTTTTTTTTTGATATATTGTATTTATTTTTTTTTCATAAATCATTCCAAACCACCAAAGGTTTCTATCCGCACTCCTCCCTCTTTTCGATGAAGTCTTCAAGCGCGGCCAGGTTGAAAGCAATTGCATAACCAAGGTCAGTATTGATTTCAGGTGAAGGCTATACCGGCTCGTGCCTTGAGTTGAAAAGAAAGGTCTAAGCTCAAATAATGTTTTGCAATGTTGGTGAGGTACTTATTATTAGCATTCTGGTGAAATTTGCACTGAAATCCGGTGTGTGGTTCGATATTAGCAGTTAAAGTTGTCACATTTTCAACACAAAGTGAACTCGAAGCAAGCACATATGACGTCATAGCCTCACTTAATGAGCAGCGTTTGCTTTTCTTTAAACTTTACAACCAATTTTCTCCTCCACAATCACATGTTATTGGAATGCGATTGCATGAGATACATAAGAATTTTACAAACTTCACATTCCACATGGGGAGGGTCAGCACAATTAACAGACTGTAAAAAACAAAGGAAGCAAAGCATTACTCATCAATGTGAGGAAGTGATATAACCCCTGCTTGCCTCAAGCTCACTTTGGGTCACAAATGTAGTAACTTCATATGCTGATATCTCTTGTACTATATGTCCGATTTGAATGGAAGTTTCACCAAATTGCGTGCATTTAGTTCCTCTTTCACATATAAAAATTAAAGTTTTTTTGGCTTAAACCCATCATTTAAGCCGTAACGTGTTATAGAGTAGAGAGAAAGAAAAAGCAGATCAATTTATTGTGGATACACGCTCTTGTTGGCTTTTTATTTCTGCTAATTTGGTTACGAGAAGGGTTAAACGATTTGGGAAGAACGTCTTTGGCCATAGGCGTCCGAGGATCAATATTTCTGGGGAGGGAGCAGGGATAATACTTGCCCGAGTTTGGAATTTTGGACCAAGTTGCCGGAATTTTGGCCCGCAAAAAGGGCATAATTTATTTTCGTGGCTGTCTCATTTGCCCGGATGGATCCACTATATTTGCCCGAATTGGGAGGGCATATTCCCCCTGCCCCCCGCCTGGTACGCTTATGTCTTTGGCTCTTCTGTACAGAAGGCGTCTAGGAAGAGAGTGCTCATCCAAGGGGGGGGGGGTTGATCCAAGGATTTTATTTAGCTATAAAATGTGTTTGTGAGTTATTTTTCGACTACCAAAGCTGTATTTGGGAACAAAACGTAATGAATGAAATCTTTGCAGCGAAAAGTGGGAGGAACCAGCGGCCTATATAGTGGAGTCAGTGAACCACGCCCTTGTTGATGCCGAAAAACCTAAACATTTATGTTATTGATCACAAATTGTACTTAAAAGATAACAATTGTAGAACCATTTGTGTGCTTGAAAGCTTAATTATTCAAAATTTTGTGAGTGGCACCCCCTTTCCTTAGAATTCGTCTCATCAGCTGAAACCTGGTGAGACCGCTTGAAGGGACATTTATATTACGGGAGTGAGGACCAAAATGTGGACTGCGGCTGACTTCCATTGGATTTCCACGGATTTGCGCCAATGAGTGCATATCCAATCGTTTAATTTGCCCTGTGCAATTACTCAACTACCACAGTGCCACCTTCAGTCGTCTTCATACCAAAGAAATAATAATAAAAAAATATGAAAATAAAAAGCAAAGAAATGAAATTTACAGTGAGAAAGTTGTACAAAGTGCGTGGGATGGTCTCGTTTCCCTTCAAATCCCGGGTATCTTCCTGTGATAAAAATCTTAATCGAACTTTGCTGTCGTAGTTTTGTTCCTGTTTCTATAGAGTGTTCATAACAACGTACTCAGTTAACAACATGACTGGCATCGAACTAATCTATTGATGTATACCCCAAGGGGAACTTCTGAACCCTTACGACTTGTCAAATTGTCACGATGCCACTCCAGTTAACGGACCTACAGATCACTTCCTAACATTGAAAATCAATATTGTAGGTGTGAGCCTAACCAATGATCAATAGTTGTTGAAAGACTAAGCTTTAAACGATAGACAATAGGAAAATGAACACATTATTGACCTCTATTTACGTTCTTTGCAAATGCACACACTGACGAAAGGTACATCACAGGGTAACACATAAACAGAAGGGCAATTACACAACGTTAATGAAGTACAGTGATTTGGAACGGTGTTACATCAAGGTGTGTTAAATAGCCTGCAACTTACTGGTTATATACTGACGCAATTCGAAGATGTGAAGTTTCCTCAACTTCGAGGCGGTGTTTCTTCTATTCATTGATTGAGAAGGCAGTAAGCATCTTCAGAAAATTTTGCGTTCCTTGGGTATTGTGACTCGTCGGAGCAGTTAACCAATTATTTTCCCCTCAGTAGAAAGTTAGTAAGACCTACAAATGACATTTCATAAAAAACAAATTAATCGGACAATCTGGTCTTTAAGCGAAATTCATCTTCACTTCCATTAAAGATTTTTGTTTTGGGTTTCATCTTGGAAGAACAAATCGGGAAGAAATATTAAAACTTGACAAAGTGATATTTGGCGGTGAGTTTCGTTGTTGAGGAATAAAACTTTTTCGGATGTCTTTCCTAATGAACATGTTTTCATTTGAGGACCTAAATTTGTTGAAACTTTAAAGCAACACATCGGGTCTGATCATTTCCCAAAGATTTCAAGTGTAATGGAAGGTACGTACAGAAGAAACCATAACCCCATAGTGTAGGAGATAATTGACTGTATTTTGTTATTACCGTCTCAAGTATCGAATGCTGCTTGTGTTTATGTCTCTTGAATTCCGCAGACGTTGTGAGTTGATCATTTCTATCCTTCGTAAAGCGTTGACAATTCCAATTATTGAGCACGGACCGGTTCAATATCCCAGCCTAACGCTTTCTTGGAAAATTATTGAAATAATTTCTGAGTCACTAGATGTTCTGATTTTGCTTAGGGCTAAGTGTGGAAAGAAACTGAAATATTTTCGTGGAAAAGAAGCACATTAAACAGGATAAAATAACATGTCGTTACCAATAACCACTAAAATGGAAGAACTTCACTTGAGCAGTCCCCAGTTATCTATGAAGAGAGGAACTATGTACGGTAGCCTCCCGCAAGATTCTCTGGTCGGAATGTCTCCTCGTGAAAAACGGCGGGTGTCTGGGGAGATTTCGAAGGTGATGAGCACAAAACCCGTCGAAAGAAGGAGAGTGTCCAGTTATGAAGGAACAATCACGCCCCTACAGGCTAGCGGGGAGGGCATTATGAAGAGGAGTCAGTCGGAGGACCCAGTCCCTTCCTATATGCAAGGGACCCAAGCAACTAAAAGAAAAACTGTTGGTTTACGCCATAGCATGACGATGGAGAGAAATACTGTATCGCCAAGGGAGCCCCTACCAGTTAAATCTTACGGTCCACCTATGTTTCTTCCGCCATTGTTCAGTCAGAAGAAAACACCATTACAACAAAACGACTTCAGCAAATCTGGGAAGGAGCTCGCAGAGGACAGGGCGCCACAGGCGTGGCAGGCAGAACAGATCAGGAAATGTCGTTATGTTAGGAGGAAAGGTAGTATTGTAGATCCTACACCCGTGGTTGACATTCGACGCTAGTGGGTTGATTTCGCTAAGAAGGACTTATGTCGTTATGGGTGAAAATGTGTGAAACTATTGCATATTTCGTGAAAGTGTGCAAGTAGAGTGAAGCATCTGTCTTCCTGATGTAAAGAGTTTTTAACAAAGTATGAAATAGTCATAGTTCCTCTCAAATTCATCAATACTGATCATTTTACAAGATAAATATTGTGGTTTACTCATGCATCATGAAGAAATATTCAACCGATGACAAATTTAATTTACTGATAATTCATTTAATGTTAAAAACGTAAGTAATATAGGGTGTGGGGCAATTCTTATTATAATTTATGAACTGCTAATGAGTTTTCTATGAAATGACCCGACTCTAAAATGGTATATCTTGATAACGGTAAAATATATTCAAGTAATTTTGGCAAAATTTTAATTCAGGGAATTAAATTTATAAATACTGTGTAAAAGTAAACAAATCGTTAAGTTTTATGACTACATAGTTTACTTAACTTATACATCTTTACAGAAACTTATTGCAGATTCACACATTATTTCGGGTATATTTAGTTCTAAAAATTTAAATTAATGGTTTTATAACTCGTGGCGAAATCTAATGTCAACTTTTTTCTGACTGCCGTTAAGAATCAACATATTTTGAACCCAAGCCCGGCTTAGGCCTACGGTGGACTCCACAACATAGACCCTTTTCCAAATAGCGATTACAAAGGATTGTGGGACAGACTTTTGGTGTGCGACGTTCTTGTCAATGACATTTTACTGTGGCCAAAAACAACATGTACCAAAACTCTATCCCACAATCCTTTGTAACTGCTATTTGGAAAAGGGTCTATGCAGTACACGCGATACACTTAAACAATCGTTTCTACCTTGTCGGTTGCACCTCTGTGTTCCGAAAACTCTTTGTTTCGACATCTCTTTGTTCCGACGTCTTTATGTTCCGACAAGTCTTCACTGAGGTCAGTGTTAGGATAAGGGTTAGGTTCTAACCTAACTCTTATCCTAACACTAACCTCATATAGACTTGTCGGAACATATAGACGTCGGAACAGAGAACAGTCCCCTGTCACTATGGGACATGCATCTATGACGATTCTGTGTGAACTTGAGTGAATAATTTCGAATGAGCCCTAACGTTGAAGTCCTAACTGCTAATTTACATACCCCTAAATTTCATAAAGCTGTGAACTCGCAGGATTTAAAAACCTATCCTGGGATCATATTCATGAAACTTTACTAAACCTAGGTGGTTACAAGACGGGCTGCAAGCCAGTCAGCCAGTGAGCCACAACTGGAAAAAAGCCGTGGTCGTCTCGACTTGAACCAATTGGTTGGAAACTGGGACGTTAAACCTCATCTAACTAACTAACTAACTAACTACTGAGCGGCAACTAATTGGTATTTGTGGAACATTAGTAGCTACATAAGTTACACTCTAAGTCAAGTTAATGCTTTTAAATTCACTAGTTAGAAACTAAGTCAGTGTGACATGAAAACATAAGAATCATGGATTAAAAGCGTAACTCCGGAGTGATGAGGAAGAATTCCACTTGTCAGCCAGTGATGAACATGGTTCGATTACAACACCCCAGTCATACTTATCATACTATCGTATCTATTTTTATCACATCCAAGATACTTTTATCCAATCACAAAACACGCAAATTTCAGTAACTCTAGAAAGCAATTTGATTCTAAAAGGTTTTCAGTAAGATTTCATGAAATAAAATTTACTTGTCACCTCCGTAATTGGTTACTAGGCATTTAAGTGTTCTTAACTTGAGAAGATTTTATAAATATTGGCCAGACTGGTTGCGAGAAATGAACTTTTTCATCCTTAACATGACACGTTATTCTCATTTGCAAAAGGCGATGAATTACAGTACGGTAAGTCTATTATGATTTCGCATATAACTACAATAATTAGAAATGCTTCATTTTATAGCTTGAGTTTTGCATATTTTTTCCAAGTTAATTTTTTAATGTAAATATCATTGTGTAATTAGTTACTCATTTTCGACCCATGATAAAGGATTTTGTTAATATTTAAAAAGTGATGAGACAATCCATAAGTTTTGGAAGTTTTAAATTTATCAACGGAAAATGTCACCTAAAAACAGGAAGAAAAAGAAAAAAAAAAGAAAAAACGTACCAAATATATCAATTATATCAATTACATCTAATACCCCCAAATGTTACAACATCCAGGCCTCTATTTACAGGGGCGTCAACAGATGGGAAACGTAGGGGGCATGTCCCCCACGTTTTAAAGTGAAGTGGATTGCTCCCCTCATTTTTTCCAGAACCCTTACGAAAATAAGTAACAAGTTTGTTTCCATAGCGTGCAATATCGCTGTTTCATTGTAATCGAACTCGAAAATGGTGCAAACAGCCATCATAGGAAAATGCCTTATAGATTACACCACAGATCATCTGACCTCCAAATTTTCCCAATGCCCTTAAGTGAATCTCCTGATTCCTCACTTCTAGGGCTTCGTGATTCGTGCTTGAAAAAGTTCTGGTCAAGGTCACCCCCTCACTTTCGGAAGCTGTTGGTGCTCTTTTCTATCATATGAACATATATATATGTATATATAAGTTAATTATTTATGGCGTAAAAGCAAAAAAAAATCTACTCTTTATTATATACGTATTTATGTTTATATACATGCATATTTATATGAAGGAATAAGAAACTAAAATGGGGTCAACTGCATGTCTTATAGTTAAGAAATGTATCTCACTAAGGATTTTTCATCTATTAATTAAGGCTTTCAAAAATTTACTCGTAACGGTCGCGCTCTAATTCCAGTGGCGTAGCCAGTAGGGGGCAGGAATGCCCCCTGAAAAAATCTATAGAGGGAAAATCGCAGGGTTGGCCGCTTTTTACCGGGTGGTTTTTACCACCAGGTAAAAGCCAGGTCTTTACGGGAAGGTTTTTCCCACCTTTAAAGGCAGTAGGCAGTCACCCCAAACAGAGTGAGTGTATCCTGTCACTCTAGTTCATGAATGGCCAATTTTGATCATGTGACAATATTTTTGTTAGTGAATTGTGGAATTCCAGGAGAATTTCGCCTTGCTTTACCTATTGTTTGTAATAGTTATGTTCAAAACGTCTTCAGATGTGCTTGTAATGCAGTAAGAGGAGATTTGTAAGAGTTTGCTGATTTTTCAAAGAAAATTTTGGGGCGACTGCCCATTGCCTTTAAGTGGGAAAAATTGGGAAAAACCTGAAATTATATAGAATTCTTAAAAAATCACGCGGAACTTGTGGAAGGTGGAAGAGCATAAAAACTACAACAAAATGACTTCTTAGGGTACGGGGTAGGGTTAATCCAAAGTGCAGCCATGATTTATAACTTTGTGAGTTTGCTAATTGGAGTATTGTAAAGCAAACATAAACTGGATGCTCACATCAACCAACTTTATTTTCCATTCCACTTATGCATAATTCTAGAATCTAGAGAATTGACAAGTATTAAACTGTTGGTGCCTTCGTAGTAGGCTATGCTTTGTCATCTTATATATGTCATATCTTTGGGTTATGTTACATGGACGGTTCGTCAGCCTATATAATGCAACACATCACAAAAACTTGGAAAGGGCAATCTAAATTCACCTCAGTCTTGTCCGCCTCAAAGTGTTTAATCACTCGTGCATGAGGTTATAATAATTGGACTATGGGTGCATCAAGGTGAACAATTGGGCTGTGTGTAATGTGTGTGGCTCAATACAGTATAGACATTTAATTGGGCCCATGTGCCTTATACAGTTTGAAGCACTTTCCATTGAGCCACCTGCATTAAAGTTTACCTCAGTACACTGTATTTGTGAAAAGAAGTGTCTGAGCGTACAATGGGCCCAAAGAATTTAGGAGGGGTTGGGGTAGGCCTATGACAGTTTTGGGCAACAGATGAGCCACGCATGGGTTTTTATGTCATATGCGATACCATTACTGGAGAACTTACATGTCCCTTCGCAGATTTCCAAATCATCGTAACTAACTTCAAATGCCTTACGCCTTAAAACTTAGGTAACATTGACGCATTTCATCGTCTCTCTGTTATACATACCAGAAAGACATATAGATGTAGAATTGGTGAAAGCTGAATAACCTACCTGCAGTTTTGTCAATTCAACAAGGAACACCTCAACTCACAGACAACCTGCCAAATAATTTATAGCAAATGCTGACATTACTTAACGAATGGCCGATCAACAACGCTTTTCCTTGATAATACTTAACAAAATCATGGGGACAATTGCCATTTCGTCGGCAATTTTTGAACTTCAGTCGACTGAAACTCACTAACACGTACCTAAGATCTATCATGGGTGAAGAACGATTGAGTTCATTAGCACTAGAGGGCGAGTTCGTGGAATCTTTAAATTTTGAATCAGTAATCTACGAAGCTCTAGATAGGACATGGTAAAAAAATCATTACGTACGTACGTAATAATTACTACGTACGTACGTGATAATTACTACGAAAGATTCCAACCGTCCCGGTTTGACTGGGACTGTCCCGGTTTGGACTATGCCGTCCCCGTTGTCCCGGTTCACCTATTAATATTCCCGGTTTCAAAAAAAGTACTACGATCAAGCATGCATGTACGTATTCCCCGACTTCACACAGTAGCCCCAACGATTTGCCGGAATGTGCTCTCAAGGAAGGCAGATATCTTTCAATAAAAACTCCAATTATCAATTTGTTAGACCCAATTTTTCAATTCTGTAAACAGAAGCTCAACTAAATTTTCAGATTTCCTCAGTAAAAAACCCACATTTTTCAATTAAAAACCGAAATCTTCGAGTGCTCCGCGTGCTGAAAAATTTAGCTTTCGTCATCTACGAACCCACATTTTTGTAGGAGTTTCGGGTTGCTGCCCCCCTCCTTTCGGAGAACTTAAACCGGGCCCATCCACTCTTTCCCCTCCTCCGGTTGGGCAGGTCCAGCTGCAATATGTGACTGAGTATAATTATTGCAAAGCCCATGTAATGCACATTACATATAATATGCTTGTTTGTTTGTTGTTTGCGATGATCTTCTCTTGTCTACATAAAACATTTCCCAGTCAATTATAACGCACTGATTGATTGTGCGATACATGCTCCGGAATGAAGGGTCTAAGTTTTGGAATTGTCCCGGTTTGAAGGGTCCAAGGGTTGGAATGTCTGACTACGTACATATGTAATAATTATCACGTACGGATAGATCATCCTGGACACTTCAATTGTTCAATTGTTCATTTGTTGATCTTCATACAATCAAAAGGTGGTTGACCGCAGGAAATTTCTAGGTTGCTTATGTCCATTTAGATTGTCTAACCACAGGCGCTTGGTACTAGTATAGGCTGGCCAAGAGTGTAGGCTACGCAGTTACTGTATACACTCTTGGCCAGCCTATACTAGAACCAAAGGCTAGTATAGGCTGTCCAACACTGCAAGAGTGTTGACTATGTAGTTACTGTATACACACTCTTGGCAAGTCTAAATACTAGTACCGAGTGCCCGTGGTCAAACTATCTTGAAGTTCCAATCAAGTTAAGCCAGTGGTTACCAAAAAAGGCCATAAGAGACAGCAGTCCTTAACAAATTTAGTGGTCAGGTATCTCATGCGCAGTGGCAACGCCAGATTTTTCGAAATGGTGGGGGGGGGGGGAGGCACTGCCAGATGGCACTTGTTAGGGACTGCTGTCTCTGGGGGCATTTTTTGGTAGCCACTGGCTTAACTTGATTGTAACTTTATGAGATATTGACCACAGGCGCTCGTTACTGATAAAGGCTGGACAAGAGTATAGAGCTTATGCACCTACGTCACGTTTCTCTATTTTTCCATCCAGGCGTACATTGTGCAACAATTGTTACTAAGGTGCTATCGTGAGCGCGTATCTTTAACACACCTACTACGTACCGCAGTTCCATCCAGTAAGCCAAATTGAAACGCGCTGACGTCACGTGCATAAGCTCTATAGGCCTATACTGTAACTTGGTCAGCCTATATAGTAGTAGTAGCTCGGTAGTAGTAGTACCGAACGCACGTGAGTTAGACAACCTGCAAGGGAAGTATCTGACACCCTAGTTATTTCCGGCGGTTCACCACCTTGTTGTTGTGAGAAGGCCTTTAGTACAAAATTGAAGTGTCCAAGTTAATCCCTTAAAACCCTTCATAATAAATGGATTGATTACCATAGTACTGTAACTGCGTTCATACCAAAGATATTACAAGCATAGATTCCAGACTTAAAATGGCGCGTTGACTCCTCATGGAGGCCAAAACATCGGGGCGGAAGTGCTGATCACTGCCCAGTCGTTTTGAAATCATACAGGCAAATGAATGTTTCACAAAAGTATTTATACTTGTTATTTCGGAACGTTATTGACTGGAGAAGTACTGCACCTCAATAAATTCCACTTAAACAAGAATAACTTATTTCTTCAACGCGGCATCTAAGTATTTACACTTGAACATGAACGCACAATGACTGGTTCTGCAAGTTCATTGACATTCATTGGTCAGTTTCTATGGTATCTTCAAGTGAGGCACTTTTATATGAGCGTTCAATTACTTACGCGCTAATAACGGGAAAGCAACTAGCGCGTTTGTTTCCAGAACTGTACTTCAAGTATTCCGGATAATACACAGAGGAATGTATTATGCGCGTATAGGACGCGTTGTAAAAGTGCCGCACGCTAACCTCTTTTGACGATGAAATTTTCTGTGACGCGTTCTTATTTTTGTACGCAGATCGCGGAATAGAACGGTGCGCATGTCAAATTAACACTTCCGCCCCGATATTAGCGTCTCCATGTGGAGTCACTGAGCGTAACAGTGTAGGTATAGGAGTTTGGAATCTGTGCTTATAATATCTTCAGTTCATACAATCCGTAGTAAGTGTCACGACCTACGAACGTGATAATAACGTAATAACTATCACGTACGTACGTAATAATTATTACGTACGTAATAAAATTATTTTTTACCATGTCCTATTGAGAGCTTCGTATTAATCGACACCTTTAGTCAAATAATTACGGAGCTTTTAAGTGTAATGCAGATGTTGAGATATTATGTGACTTTCTCGACTTTTTTCAGTAAAATATTCAGATGTTGACATCCGAGATCTTTTTATCTCAATATTTTATTGTTAAACATTGAAATATAGCATTACAGGATCTCAATATCTTAATATCTTCACTGAAGGATATTGAGATATTGACATCCAACATTTCTTTATTTCAATATTTTATTGTAAAATATTGAAATATTACATTACAGGATCTTAATATTGTAATATCTTTCGTGAAGGATATTAAGATATTGACATTCAACATCTCGTTATTTCAAAATTTTATTGTGAAATATTGAAATATTACATTACAGGATCTCAATATCTTTATACCTTCACAGAACGATATTGAGATATTGACATCCGAAATCTTGTGTTCTCAATATTTTGTTGTAAAATATTGAAATATTACATTACAGGATCTTAATATTGTAATACCTTTCGTGAATGATACTGAGATATTGACATCCAACATCTCGTTAATTCAATATTTTAGCGTAAAATATTGAAATATTACATTACAGGATCTCAATATCTTGATATCTTCACTAAAGGATATTGGGATATTGACATCTAACATGAATATTTTAGCGCCTTTCAAGTCATCCCAAGACATGTCAACCCTTGTCTGCAAGTTGGGGTTAATATAAACCAGAGAACCAAATTTTAATTCTCATTCATTCTTCACCCTTCTCTCATCATTTTTACTATAAAAGTGGTGTAAGAGAAATCTGTCCAAAGACATTTATTGATGGGGAGGATTATATAGAAAACAACAACAATCCAACAATCATCTGATCATAGGCGTGTGGAACCATTTGGGTTTGAGAGGGTCAGTGGCGGCACCAAAGGGTTGGGGCGGGGACATGCCCCCAGTCAGAACCTTTGGCCCCCTCCTCCAGTTGCCCCCCACTTGGCTCCTGAAATATAGTGGAATAGCCTAATACATTAAAAACTGACAATCTTTGCATTGGATGATACATCATGAACCAAAATATACCTATCCTAAGACTAAATTTTCACCCAGAGATATGCTAAAACCTCAGAGCTTCCGAGGGCATTTCCACTAGGACCCCCACCGGGGCTTTGCCCCTGGACCCCACCAGGGGTCCAAAGGCGAGTCCAAGACACGAATTGAGCTTCGCGCTACCCTCAAAATTTTTTGCCCCCTCTCAACGTTTTCTTTTGCCCTCCATTTGTCCCCCTGTTCAAAATCCTGGTACAGCCACTGGAGAGGTAGCCTGCCGAGCAGACTCTGCAGCAGCCTTCCAAAAGATGGCGCTCTCTTAGAAATCATAATGCACCCCTGTATATATTTTATACAGTCTGCAAACCTTCGTCCAGTTTTCATTTACACGAATCCCCAAAATGTGGGATAGATTATTATTCATAAGAAGGTCACATGGTGTTCACGGTACTGACTAGTCATATTTATCAACGGACTGCGACGATGCATATATACGAATACTTCTGAAGATACGGTGACATCTTAAAAAGGTACATAATTACCATGTATGGGCTAAAAATCGAGCTAATCCTTGAAGTCGGTGAAAAGTCAAGCCTAACGTTAGGCGTCGACAGTGGCCTGTATATAGGCCCTCGCATGGACAAGACGACAACGTTCCTTGCTAATGTGTATATGTAGATATGTACATACAGCTAAGCCAGTAACTATACAGTATAGCCGTTCTGCACTGCATAACGTGTATACAAGTGAAAAGAGTTGTCTGCTGTAGCGGCCGCTCATGTTGACTCCACCCATTACCCACGCTGATGACGTGTGTATTAATTATCATGAAGTTATTTTTGTCTCGGAAATGAGATTGGCTAGAAAGTTGGCAGGCTATTGTATTGTATTAAACTTCGTCTGTGTACTGTACATTAGGGGTAAGCAAATATTAAGAATTGTACTTGTAGCTGATAAAACTCAAAAATAGCCTGCTTACAGCAGGCTACTGAAGAGGGTACAAATCTATTTCACTCCTACATACCTCATCTATTATCATAGATGAGATAAGTAGGGTTTACAGATTCCCAAACCACAGATAAGTTTGGGGGATTTTCTTGCTCGAATTTCTGAACCTTTTCAGAAGAATTTTTACCGCATTTTGGGTTTTCCGAAAGGGAAATCTTTGGAGTCACTCTCCTCGACCTGCAAAAACTTGAGAGGGACTGGGAATTGTCAAGTCGAAATTGACTATATCACAAACTTGTACGAATGAGCAGTCACTGTTGCTTGATGCATTGTCTTTACAAAGAGAAAGCGAACGCCGTTTTTGGTACGTAAATCTTGGGGTCACCAGATGTTTAATAACGTACAAAGTCGTAATTGACTGCAATTGTAAGGATGTTTTGTGTGCTTGTCTTTGGCTCAACTGAAGCCCTAAGCATGTAAGTCGAAGATGGAGGAATTCATTCTGCTTTACGATTATATCAAAGGTAGTCGTTACTATTATTCTAGTAGGGGAATTGTAAATATTCAGATACTTTTACACCATAGAATGCATTACGAAAAGTATGCACAGACTTGAGTGCTTAAAAATATACCCTAATTTAGTTGCGACATTTTATAGCATGTGATCTTTACTACTTGTTTTACCGAATTTACAACCGTATCTTCTTTTTATTTTGCCTTACTTTACAGTCGAAGAACTGTCTTCCTGCTAATTAGTCATTGCTATTATGTTGCTAGGGGTGCTTTTAACTGCAGACATAATTCTGCTTAGAAGTTTATGACAATAAGACAGTACTGCAATTTGGTTTATCGGATAAATAATAACTTCGAAATGAAAATAAGTATTTGAAAGACTGAATGTTTGTATGTCAGCCTGTATTGAATTTTCCATGTCTTTACAATACCCGTACAATGTTTTAAGGTGTACTCAGTTTTGGCGTTGATCAAGTCAAAAATTATATACGCAAATTGTACGAGAGCTCCTATCAAAATTTGCGCTTCGAAAGTATGACCTACAGAGGTCGCGTACCTTGAAAATTTGCATAACAGGTACAATGAGCTCCTTATGTATAAACAATCACATCCGGTCGGTTACTGCAGTTACTGAAATAGTATCTCCTCGGAGCTGGGTACTAACTTCACAACGCCGCACAACTAGACTGCTTGAGACCAGCTCGCTAACTATCACTACTACTTTTCTTCTCAAAATTTTCGCATCCTCCGCGCATACGCAAGTCAGTTCATCGGCAACTTCTTCCAGTCACATCTTCCCGTTTATCACCTTAGATCAGTCATTTTCCTCGTATTAGTCTAATAAACATCCACATTTTTCAACTTTTTAGGACAAAAGGTCATCTCCCACAAGTATCCTTTCGGGAAACATACATAACTGCGGTTTTGATTCTACAGATTCTACCGAATTATGGGTTGCCAAAAATGTGGGGACAGTACCTACTACTGCCCCTTTTCATACGCGTGTGCCAACAATCCCTCAAAGTTATTTATATACAGATTTTAGGCCAAGTTTCCAAGAATACTGCTATATTTCAAACTATTTGGAGTGGTCTTATTCACCCCTGGTTATTCAAAAATCATTTTGATTTAGCTTTCTACTTGTATAAGTCACGTTGAAAAGTAGCAGTTTGGAGCTGGTTCAGTTTTAGTGGAATTGCACCAATTATCTTCAAATAAGTTAAGTTAATACCTGTGCTGCGGTCGAGTGGACAGAAGACAATAACTCTGATCTCAGGGCTGTGTCAAAGTAAGATGGGTTTTTCACCCAAAGACTCTAAAAGTTTTCACATCTAAACCAAGGGTGGCGCCAGGATTTGCCCGACGGGGGACAAGCTGCCCAACGGGGTGCCAGTAACCCCATGCCCCGACAAATGCGACGAGTTGCCAAAAGGACGACCAACGCAAAATGTTTGGCGCGCGAAGCGCGTCGAAAAATTTTGACCTTTTCTTACAAAAAATTGAAAATTTTGGGGGTGTTATTGAAGAAAATTTAAAAAATTTGGTTTTTTTCAAGGAAAAGAGAGATTTGGGGTTTTCATTGAAGAATCTGCCTTTCCAATGAGCAAAATCAAGCAGGTAGTCGGGGATTACATATTATATCGTGTACGACAAAGGTAGAAAATTTCCCCGACGGGAGGGGCAGCCTTCCCCGGTGGGGGAAGGGGGAATGCCCCCGCTGGCACAACCCCTGATCTAATCCTACCTTTCCACAAGGAAGTTAGAAACCAAATTTGATCTAAACTGTTAATATTGTCGGCCACCCACAGGGGCGTAGCCAGGTTTTTGGTGTGTGTGGGGGTAAAGTGTGTGGGGGTAAAGTGGACTCATCGTCCCCAGTCTTGACCGCAGTCCTGAAGAAGGGGTATAAAAAGGGGTGTCCCCTCCCGTTTTGAAATTTTTTTGCACTCTAGAAGGGCTAAGATGCAAAATGATGCTTCCTTGTATACTAGATCCCACTGTTTTCCACAGGGATTTTTAGAGGGGGCAGGGGTGGCGCCAGGATTTTCACGCCGGAGGGGTAGACTCACCGACGTTGAGGCCAGCGACCCGAAACCCCGACAACCCCGATGCCGTCGAGGGTTTGGTGAAGCGGAATTTGAAGAAAACCTGTGTACTATACCATGCCATTGCGGGGCATATATTGCATAAAATATGTATATAATAGAGGAGCATAAATTTACCGTTTTTATCCGGAATCTAAACTGTGGAATTGCAAAGCGCAAAGCGCGCGAAATTTTTTTGGGTAAGCTTACACTTAAGAGAATCTGTACTTGTTTAAAACTTATACAGGTCAATTGTCCGGGCAGTTGGGCCCTATCATACATAACTTACATTTTACTTCCCTCTTCGGGTCTCTAGCCGTACCTCACGATAGACATAAGACAACATTAACTAGATTTACCGAAATGAGATGACATTCTACTATATTTAGCTATAAGTAACGGAACTGAGGAAGAGTGGGCAAAACGTACCGAAAATTTTGGGTTTTATCTCAGAAGTGATCCTTTTGAAAGCCAAAATAAGTAAACCGACCATGGGTGGCGACAGAATTTTCCCGAACGGAGTCCAGGCCATGCCAGCGATCCCAAGTTCTGACAACCCACTACGTGGAGTGGGTGCATACTTAGAAGGGGATTTGAAGGAGCCTAACTATCCCATGCCATTGCAGGACATATTTTGCATAATATCACTTAATACTTCAAGAGCCAAGTTTCGCACTGATGCCGTTCTTTTGAATCTGAATCGTGAAACTGCGAAGCGGGCGAAAATTTTTGGTAGGCTTACACAAAAAACATATGTAGTCATTAAGAACAAAAGGAAAGAAAGAAAACTGTAGGGATTGTAGACAGTATCGGGGATAACATATATTGTATCGGAACCACCTGAAACCACTCACCAACTGACCGTACAGCATGACACACAGGCAGCAACTAGGCACTGCAATATGGGATGAAATTTACGACCTGTGTACTCTGCCTACATGATACTTGGTGAGGTGTACAGGACTTGTGCTATCTTGCTATGTGGAATGGAAATATTGAAGAAAATGGAGTGACCCTACAGCGCGCGTAGCGCACCGATAATTTGGGTTCTTATTAGAGAAATTGTCCTCTTGAGAGCAAAAAAAAATGGTAAACCGTCGGGGCGACTTTCGCCGTCGGGGACTGCATGCTTTATCGTATCGACTAAGACTCCTCGGCGAAACTGCAAAAATTCCCCGACGGGGCCATGTCCCCCTGCTCCCACCTGGCGCCACCCCGGGAGGGGCGGCCCGCCCTCCGAGTGAAAATAACATTGACAACCAATATTTTTTGGGATTTATTTCGTTTCAAAAGCAGGATTAGGGTTCGAAAAAAGGGCTAGGGTTCAGTCCCCAAGGCATCATCTGTTGAAAAAAGGAGAAAAGATCCGGAACATTGTTTCCAGACGCGATGACATCATTAATATCTAATGTTTTGACTGACGTTTCGGCGGCCTATTGCCAATGCGTCCTGCATAAAATAAATATGCCGTTCTGCTGCGGATTTCATCGTCATTACCCGTCCCTGAGACCCAGATCTCTACCTCCTTCCACTCCGCCCCACCAACTTCCCATTCCTCCCTCCTTTTCTTTTGTTTTGCTTTCTTTTATTTTTTTTTCAACATCGCCCATTGCGTCCCCAAAATTTCTGTGGGGCACTCTGCCCCCTACCCCTCTGGCTACCCCACTGGCCACCCAGTTAGACATTTGCGTAGTCAACAACTTGATGCACATAATTACTGGCTGTTGCAAAGCGGTCACATAATAATATACATTATGATATACGATTTCATGAAAACGTATGGTTCTTTGTGTTCTTTTCTTGATTTCCAGATGCTAAAAAATGTAGCCTTCATCTAACAGCGACTAACTTCCCAAATTTTGCCCCCCTTTAGGGTTTTCGTAAGTTGCCTTTGGCTCTAGAAATTATGAATATAGTCTTAAGTATAAATATGTAACTTGCATTTTTGTGCAATTGGCTCCAACTCTGAGTCCAGCTTCAGCCCATTCCAAGCCCATTCCGATTAAGAGACCTCCCATTTTGGGTGAATTCCGAGTCCAGTATCAACGAAATCGAGTCCGAGTCTGGACTGGGGTGTTACAGCGCCGCTGCTAATAGGGCTATTTTTGTACTGACATTTACACGAATATGGGGGACCACTCATCATGAATTTCTAACAGTGTCATGTCACATGAATTACGTATCACAACAGCACAAAGCAGGATTTCTTTACTTCAAGTCCCGACATGAAGAGTGAATTTTGCCAAATATGCTTACCAGATTGTCGAAAGTGACACTCCCCAGCCCCCTTGTATCTTGTATTTGAATAATCTCCACTCCAAGACTTCATGTTGCAGAAATCAGCACTTCCAAAAGAAAGTTGAAAAATATTCGGTTAATTGATTTGTATACGAGAAAACTAGGACTTAACTTTCCTTTGCAAGCTTATTCCGTGGTACCACACGGAGCGGACTGCCAGTTTGCGCAGCTCCTCAGATTTCTAAACAAGGAATATGCCGTACATCCTGCTACGTAGGCAAGTTCCGTGACGGGGGAACTTTTGAGAAGGGCCACTTGGGTTTGGGTTTGGTTTATTTCCACGGTTAAATATACAACATATACAACATTTACACAAGGTGGTGGAGGAGGACTGAGGAAGCAAAGCTTGTGCGAGCAGTCCCGCTTAACAAAAGCAAATCATGACAAAAGAAAAACAAAAGAAACAAAGAAAAGCCAAAACCTAGGAAGAATAGTCGCTAAGCAAATGGGATTTAAATTTAGTCTTGAAAGAAAATACGGATTTAGCATCTTTTAAAGTTCTGTGTAGTGAATTCCATATACTGACCCCGATATTTATGAACAGGCGGCGAGATAGTTCTGTGCTGGAAAAATTTGTACGTAAATGTTCAGAGAAACGTGTGTTATGAGTATGAATATCACTGTTAAACTTAAAGTATACATCAAAGTTGCGTGGTAAGAGTCTGTTAACATATCTATACATAAACATACCGACTTGCAATTTGAAAGTATCGAAAATCGTTAAGATTTTAAGATTTGAAAAAAGATTTTACTGTGGGCACAATAACTAGAGTTCGTTATAATGCGAATAGCTTTCTTTTGGAGAACGTATAAACGATTTAAATAAGACGGAAATGCATTTCACCAGATAATGTTACAATAAGACAATTTGGAATGGATAAGGGAATCATATAAGGTTTTCAAAGTGTAGGATGGCACGAAATAGCGAATTTTCTGAAAGATTCCAATAACCTTAGAGATATTAGAGGAAAGATAATCAATGTGATTTTTCCATGATAGATGGGAATCTAAGTAAATACCAAGAAACTTAGTTTTGTGAACCAGATTAATTTCATTGTTATCAATATAAGTGAATCGTATCAACTTTACGTTGGATAGGATGAAATATCATGAAATTAGTTTTACTTGTATTTAATGACAGCTTGTTAGCTTTAAACCATGTAGAAACACAACTTAACTCAGCATTAATAATACGGGAAAGATAATGAATATCACCGTGCTTGAACAAAATACTGGTATCATCAGCAAAAAAGTGTAAACTTAAGCAAGGTAGAACAGTTACAAAGGTCATTAATGTAAATAAGGAAAAGTAATGGTCCAAGTATAGAACCTTGTGGGACACCACAAGTTATAGAATTGTGCTTTGAAAGTATCTTATTTACGCATACAGCTTGATTTCTATGGGTTAAATAGCTTCTAAACCAATTATTTACAACTCCTCGAATTCCATAATGACTAAGCTTCTGAAGTAAAATATCATGGTTAACAGTGTCAAAAGCTTTTGAGAGATCTAGGAAAACACCAATGGTTATTTCGTTATCGTCAAATCCCATAGCACTGTAGTTCACAATTTTAGCTGCCGCCAAATAGGTAGAGAAATTTTTACGAAAACCAAACTGAGAAGGTGAGAGAATATCATTCTTGTTAAGGAAGTCGATGAGTCTACTGTTTTTCAAGAACTTTTGAGATGGTAGGGAGAATGGAGATTGGTCTGTAGTTGGAAAGCACAGTAGGGTCGCCAGCTTTGAAAATGGGAGTAACTCTAGCTATTTTCATACGACTTGGGACGATTCCACTGGAGAGGGAAAGATTACAGATATACGTAAGGGGTGGGATAACACTCGGGCAGGATCGCAGCATATGAGTGGAGATACCATCCAGCCCGGCAACGGAGCCCTTTTTCAGTTTACTAATAACCGAGGAAATTTCGGTACAGTTGGTAGGGGAAGCAAACATGCATGTAGACACAGGTTTAGTTAGAAAACTTGTAAACTTGACATGACTCCTTTGAATGTCATTGGCTAGACTCTGACCGACACTTGAAAACTAATCATTAAAACATTCCGCAACCCTCAAGTCCGTGCATCAATTAGTTCACCATCATGATCAATCCGAAATTGTGAGTTTCCTTGTAAATTGCCCCGACCTATAATTTCATTTATGGTTTTCCAGGTTTCTCTCTGGTTATTTCTATTTTCATTAAGTAGATTACTATAATATGATATTTTGGAAAGTCTAATGGTACTTATAAGGACATTTTTGTAGTTAACGTACTCAGCTTATTACGAGGAGTTCTGTTCTGAACGTATAACTTGTAAAGCTTTTTCTTAGTAGTAATAGATTTAAAAATACCAGGGGTTATCCACGGCTTACGTTTGCGTGACTTCTTAATTATACTACGAATAATAGGACAATGCTTTTCATAAATATCATTAATAACATCAGTTAAGAAATTACATGCTACATTTACATCGTTTTTAGAATAAAGGTGCTGCCAGTTAAAGTTGTTAAGCTCAGCTATAAACCTATTATAATTACCATCTGAAGTATGTCTCTTTATTACATAGCTTTTATCCTTATATGTTTCAGGAGAGTCACATGTTGATGAACAAACAACAGGAAAATGGTCACTTATATCTGATACAAGAATGCCAGATAAAGTTAATATATTAACATTATTGCAATATATATTATCAATTAGAGTAGAGGACGAATCCGTAATCCTAGTTGGATCCTTGCATGGATATTGATTGCATAATTCACTGGCCGTCCGCAGGGAGGGGTCTGTAAGGTAGGGATACCCCCGAGAAAATTTTTCCCCCAAAAGAGAGAACAGACACAAACTGGTGGTACTACATTGATCTTTTAAGTGTGTCCATGCAACGGAGAGAACTATTTTGGGGGTACAGAATCAGTGGCGCACCTAGTATAGTTTGGACCTGGGTCTGATCCTAATTCTCTGTAGGGGGTGCTATTATGGGGTGGTTTCAAAGGGAATATTTTCTGTTTATTTAAAGACAGATACTCATCATCCTAAACAGTTCCAATTCTCCCAACTAGGTTACTTCTAGCCCCTCCCACAACTGTCTTTTAGCCTCTCCTTGTGCAGACACAGACCTAGTTTATTGCTTACGGCAATATCCTGGTGAGCACACAAGGCCCTAACGAATAATCAGAACATTCTCCTTGTATGCTGTGTAATATGAGCTACTCTGCATCTTTTGAATTTTATATAGCTGATGTCAATCAAAGAACAATCACCAATTGAGACTTTTGCTTACCCTCAAGAAAAAGTCATGCTTGGGGTGACGAGTAACTGTCTTTAAGGTGGCTTAAATGAAAAATAGTGTTATTCTAGGCAAAGCCTTGAACTGATTATGTGTGTAGAAATTCTTAACTTTTAGAGAAATGTTGTCACTTTTGAATGGGTTTAAGGGGAGGAATATCTCCTAATGGAAGGGTCCATTTCAGTTTCATGAGCTCAGATTGAAATCTCACGTCAAGACACCATCCCTCAAAATTTAAAGCCTGTGCAAAAGTCAACAGACTGATGTCTCTTTAAGAGTGTATTTCCAAACTCAATCATTACAAGTTTTATCCGAAGGAATCCAACTTTGTGAAATTAATATGATGGGATGGTTGTGTAGAAATGTAACTTGTTTTTTTATAATATTGTACACTGCAGATATTACGACGGTAGCAACATTACGCAAGTATCGCTCTACAAAAATTTATGCTTTGATTTATATACGTAGATATGTGGAATATTCCAAGTATGATATTCTTAAGTAAAATCCACCCTAACTCTCGAGAAACTTAGCTCAAAATGAATTTTAGACGGTCCCCACTTTTTGCCCACCTGCAAAGCGAGTGAGTCATTCCCCAACAAAACAATGAAAGCACACTAAGCACTTCACAAATATCTTCATAATTTCAAACGAGAAGTAGCAGTTAGCTACAACTGGGAGCAAAGGAGAGAAGGGGGGTTAACCGATAGATTGAGAGTTAAAAACATGTATCCTATGGTAAAGCTTTGTGTAACAAGTACTATGTGTAATTTACATGCTGTGATTTTATTTCATTACTTGGTCATCCGCTCTTGTTGCCCGTTGCCCTGTTTCTATTAAATCATGAAACAAGTTCTTGGTCCAGGCAGTAGCTCCATATTACATGGGGTTAGAGGTTTATCTCTATTTGTAGGAAAACACATTTCCCTATATTCTGTTCGGCCTCTCCCCCTTATAATGGTCTACAGGTATGATTCGTGAATCGTGCATGAACGTTGCACAATTACGATCGCCGTCAACATCGCCCATCGCGCTCCAAAATTTCTGTGGAGGCACTTTGCCCCCCCTGCCCTCTGCCGGCTACGCCACTGGCCGAAGGCTGGGAACTGATAATCTTCCCCGAGAATTTTTCTTAAATTTGATTGCTTTTGCGCCATTCTGGACCATTTCTAGAGAAATTTCCCTGTCCCCAGGTATAATTTGAAATGCTAATGAAACAGTTTTCTTACTAATGGTTGCAAATTTCAGATACGAACCGTCGGTGAATTTTATGAGGATGGTGGTCTGGTGAAAGCGAACAGCCGGAGGGGTTGAAATAGTAATTTATTCAAGTACTGATCCTACATGAAGTAATAACGAGGCAATCCCATAATAGTTTACGACGGGCAGCGGTACAAACGAAACACCTTCTTCTATTGAGCTCACGTGGAGCAAACCGAAAAATTTATTGAGAATCGCGATTCCCAATATATACACGGGTAGGTTTCGGAAATGTGCATGCAACGACTATGCATGCATGGTACGTGTAATGACGCACATTAAGTGCTCTGACTTACCCTTATTTCAGAAGTTTACGTCATTAAAGTGTGGCGGGCAGGAGACCCCCACATGCTTTTGAAGAAATTTTAAATAAAGTACAGTACCTAACAAAGTTTTCAATAACAGTTGCCCCTTGCCTCCCCACTTTTGAGCTTCGCCTCTGTATAAGTATTTACTAAGGGTGGGCGCGAAGCGCGCCAAGAATTTTTTTCTGGCATTGTTATGTTTTAAATTAACGTTTCCTTTCAGTATTCATTGCAACATTTACCATAATATTAAAACTTCGCTCATCATTTCTCTGGTCTCTCTTCCTTCCGTTCATTTTTTGATTATTTTTTATAATTTTTTAATGTCTGGAAAAAGTGTGGGGGGGGGGGGATTCCCCATGTTACCACCCGTAATCCCGTCAATGGTTGTTTTCTTGCCATACAGACAGCTGGATTGGTGGCTTCAGTCCAGATTGCTTCAATTTCTATGTCCCGTGCGCTAATGGCTATGCTTTTGATGAATCTTAAAATAATGCCTTCCCAAAAGAAGGGGAAACCGAGAAACAGGTCCCCTTCATCGCGTCCTAGGAGAGAAGCTTGTGTTCCTCCGTAATTGCACATATGCATGTTGAATGTCAATATCTTAATACCCTTCAGAAAAGATATTAGGATCCTGTAATGTAATATTTCAATATTTCACAACAAAATATTGAAATAACGAGATATTGGATGTCAATATCTTAATACCTTAAGAAACGATATTACAATAATAAGATCCTGTAATGTAATATTTCAATATTTTACAATAAAATATTGAAATAACGAGATGGGGGATGTCAATATCTCAATATCGTTCAGTGAAAATATTAAGATATTAAGATCCTGTAATGCTATATTTCAATGTTTTACAATAAAATATTGAGATATAGAGATCTCGGATGTCAACATCTGAATATTTTACTGAAAAAGTCGAGAAAGTCACATAATATCTCAACATCTGCATGACACCTTAAAAGCTCCGTAAATAATAGTTCGTCATATGAAATTAAAGTGAAAACACTCATGTAACCGCTATCTATGTATATGGCTACTATCCAAGTCAAACATGTTTTTGATTATCTTGCGAGTGAGGTTAGTGGTCAACTGAAAAAAAAATGAGTGAGTGTTCAATCATTTTTTCCTCATTATTCACCTTTTCCCTTCTCAATGGCGAGAAATGAGACGATGAGGGTAACATCAGCATTATCTCACTATAAAGTCAAGGCTAGTTAAACGTCTGTTGTTCCCATAGTTACCACTACCGGAACGAAACTTTTATTCCACCGTACCATGAACAGCTAAGAACAGCACATGTCCTCATTATCTCGTCTCCGAATCACCTTGTGGTATGAGGTAGACCACCACTCCCGGCGTCAGGCCTCTCCCGAATACGCCAACACCCTGCAATCCCGAAACTGGGGCTCCGGGAAGTCCGGGACGAAATGTCAAAATCAGGAAGAAAATTGTCCTTGCCTGCTGACTAGGAAAGCTGGCTACGCGCCTGTCTAATTCGGTTTGCAATAGATGCGATACTTCCCAGATTTTGTAAGGGATCCACCCTTTCTGATATCCCGTTGGGAAGAGGGCCCTCGTGTCACATCGAATCAGCAAGGCGATCCATTCACTCCCGCGAAGGAAATTTGGAGGCAATGGAGTTGGTCAACTATACTGAGTGCAGTTTTCGACACTGTTGATCATAACATTCTCTTGTTGAGACTCCGAAATCATCTTGGTTTAAGAGATACAGCACTCAGTTGGTGCAAGTCTTACCTTTCTCAAAGGCCACAGTATGTGTGCATCGGAAATGCTATTTCTGACCCTGTTGTTTTGGATTACTCTGTTCCTCAAGGCTCAGTTCTTGGTCCCAAACTATTCACTATCTACACTTACCCAGTTCGCGATATTATTCTTAGACACCGTCTCCAATATCATGTTTATGCAGATGATACACAACTTTATTTTTCGTTTAAACCAGATCAAACTGTTGGTAACTCTTCAATTGAAATCTTGGAAAAGTGTATCCAGGAAATTCGTCAATGGATGCAACAAAATCTCCTTAAATTGAATGATGATAAAACAGAATTTTTACTTTTTGGATCCCGTCAGCAGCTGTCTAAAGTCAGCATCCCCTACATTAAAATAGGTGACTCAAAAATTTTTCCAGCCTCACAAGCCAGAAGTCATGGGGTTACTTTTGATTCTGCCATGACCATGGAGCCACATATTTCCAACGTAATCCGTTCATCTTCATGTCATATTCGTAACACTGGAAAAATCAGGAAATTCTTAAATAGTGATGCTGCTGAACAAATCGTTCACTCGTTCATAACTTCTCGGCTGGATAACGGAAATTCACTCTTGTTTGGTCTCCCACAATCCCAGATCAATCGACTTCAACGCCTGCAAAACACTGCTGCACGGATTGTTACATTGTCGAGGAAATCTTGCCACATAACACCAATACTTTGCGAACTTCATTGGCTTCCAGTTTCATTCAGGATAACTTACAAAATTTTACTCATTGTTTACAAATCACTTAACGGGTTGGCTCCAGTCCATATTTCTGAGCTAATTAATCTTTACTCTCCACTTGGGAAATCTTCGTTCAAGCAATTTGTGTCTTCTACAAGGACGGAGAGCTAAACATTCTTGGGTCAAATAGCAACTCCCTGCTTGGGGTGATAGATCTTTTCATGTAATTGCTCCTCGCCTCTGGAATGCACTCCCACTTGAACTGAAATCCTGTAACAACATTTTAGTTTTTAAAAGACTGCTTAAGACCCATCTCATGAAACAAGCTTTTCCTGATGTCGCGTATCGGGGCCGGGGGGTGTAGTTCGAATAACAAAGAACGATCCAACAAAAGATGACTCGAAGAAGTTTCTTCGGTTGACGAGTTTATTGACCAATAGGTTTCACTCCATGAGAAATTCAAAATACAAAATACAGTACGGATGATGATAGTAGATTCTCTCAAAATTAAGGTCCAAAAATTATCACAAGCCTAGCTGGCGAAGACCAGCAGACAAAGCTGCGGACCTGTACGTATTATTTAATTTACTCCTCTCTCTCTGAATGTTGGTTCTACTCTGTCCAGAAAGGGTGTTTCCTAAAAGTTACTTGCGTGGTTTCTAGACTGTGTTGTCTGGAAACTATGGGATGGGGAATCCTAATTGGACAAAGTCTTGCACATGCCCAACAAAGGACCAATGAGAAAAGTTTACAAGAAGTAGGACTCACACAAGCGACCTCCTTGGAGCTAGACACTGAAGGGTCACTAGATGGACTACATCAAAACTACCAGTGTCAATAATCTGAGAGGACATTGAATTTATTGCGTGGGAACGCAGAGTAAATGGGCCTAAACTGTCAACACCTGACTGCTTAAATTCCCAAAGAAAACTCCCTTAAGTGGAATGTCGAAAAGAGGTATTTTAAGTGGCGATTAGCCCTATTATTTGACACCGATTTGCTGTAACTGTCTGTAACTTTTCTTTCTTTGCTCCTTGAGCATCCTGCAGGATGGATATGTGCGCATTATAAATTTAAATTATTATTATTATACTCGTATTTGTAACTGAAATCATACTGTGACATAAAATTAGGGGTATAATGAATATTTGGGGTAGGGGTGGGGCACTGCACGAGAAACCCCTAGCTAGTCCTAGTCTGTTGGCTGTATTTGCTATAATGTATGTTAATTTATAATCTTCAGCAACGTAAAGTTGCCTCACAACGAAACTGATATTGAGTCAGTAGTATATCAGCGAGATAATTTCCGTAAGTAAAGTCCCAATACGACTTTGTATACGAATTTGGATAAGAATTTGGATAAGAAATGAGTGGTGCTTAAGGTTACTTAAACCCAAACATAACCAAAGAAATGATTTGTTGGAGAAAAAAGACATTTACGAAAGTGAAAGGTTGTTTTAAACAAATCGTGACTGGAAATGTAACGGCTGTTTCAATATGCACAAGGTTCATCACGGTGGGAAGTTCTAGATCATTATGAATATTCATTACTCAGCTGCTTCGAGAGCTGATCATGTCGACGACTGTCCAGTACGATGCAACCAGCTAGTTTTTTTATTCGTAGGATGAAAATGGAAAAATCGTTTTTTCAAAAAATTTTAAATTTGTTTCAAAATCATGGTTGGGGTTGGAATTAAGGTTAAGGTGGACAAGGCATATTTGACCTGCTCTTTCATAATCCAGCGTCAGAGTTACACAAAACAAGTCGAAAAGATGTTATTTTTGAATTAGGGGTGTGGCCAATTTCCAAGAAGCTGATTCATCCATTGGCATGATTCTTCCATTTTCATCCTACGAAAAAAAAAATCGCTTACAGCCAGTGTACATCTACTGCATACGCACTCGCCTACCGTATTTTCATTGTGCACTAATCAACGACGAATGCTAGGCTACGATGTACTTGATGCACGAAGAATGTAGCTATAGGGCCGTAACACACAAGCAGTCAACTTGCCTGACATTGGCGGCCGGACTGCGGCTGTGCATGTTCGTATAAGCCTGCCTGTATTTTGCCTCCCTGTGCCAGGCAACGTTATCTTGCTTAGGATTTCAGGTGAGATTTTCCTCCTTTTTATGTTAGTTGTGCAGCAATTTTGTTGGCTTGGGTAATTATTTCTAACTACAATTCAATTCTAAGCCTACACTTACTTGAGTATAGTACCAGGCTGTTTGTGTAGTCCATCCGTCGAATAAGCAAATGCTCTGCACTGTTTACGTGCGTACATTTCACTACAGTTGAGCATGTAGACAAGGCACCTATAGTTGTTTATTCATTAATAATCATAAACAAACAGACTTTTTTGATTGGTTCATACTCCTGACTGATAGGCTCATTACGAGGAGAGAACTCGAATTTCAGTTGGCAATCCGAATTCAACATCTGCATTTCGGACAAAGATTACTCCCGAAAGAAGCTAAGACTGTTCTTCTAGGTATGTTAGGGCCTCTTAAACTGTTACCAACTTCATATATCTGGCTCTCGTGCTATGACGATATTTGGTGGTTTAAGTATTTCTTTATACAAACTCGTATTGGGACTTTAACATTGAAAAGTTTTACCCTGTTAAAAAAAGGGTCTCAAGGACGAGTCAAGTTTGCCATTTAATATAGGTTAGTTCATAATCATCAATAAACGACACGTTAACTTCCAAAACAAAACTGTAATACTAGCTCATTAGTCTGTCAATGAGAGACTAATGTACTTTTAAAACATTGAAAAACTTAACACTTAAAGTAAAACAAGGTCGAAGTAGACTTGTTCGTAGCGAGGACTAGTAAGTTATGCACGTTATGTGCCCTGTTGAAGTCTGCTCAAGTATGTTTCACGGGGTGCCTAAACAGCTGCTATTTAAAATTACCAAATGTTGAATATGAATAACAAATAACGATAAGAAAGACGAACGCCCAGGTGAAAATTACGATTTAAGTAGTACAATATCCCATTTAGACTACAGAAACAAATGTCAGAGGTAACAGATACCCAAAGGCATTTTGCATAATCATTACCGACCTACAAAATATGAAATATTCCATAAATTGTGCCGCAAGCCAAAGTTTAAAGAACATACCTAAGGAAGAAATATTACCTTTGTTTCACAGAAAGTATTCATTGCTTTTGAACAAGAGGCAATTTAAAATAATGAAGCTGGATAACTTAATTTTCTTGAAATAAGGTCCTTACAGGAAGAAAGTCACTGCTTTTTATTTCATAAATAATGTGTCCACCCAACTTTTGTAATATTCAAATGATGGGAACTTTCATAGTTCTTGTAGAGCGTAATCATTTTGGAAGCAAAGCTATTGAGAGAATTTATGGGGGGAGAATGACAAAAGCTTTCTGTCTGTGCTACGATCATGCAATGTCACCACAATAGTTTCCTTTAGCTGATAAAAGGCACAGATACTGTCATGCATGCATTGTGCATTGATGCACTGAATCGAATCAATGCACGTGCTTATAAGAATATACCGTAATCAGTGGCAAATCAGTCGATCTTCGGCTTCTCATAACATCAATGTTTTGGAAAATCATCTTCACAATAATCAATAATTGACATCCAGGATGGAACATTTCTTTGTCAACCCGTACAGAAGCCTAATTGTCGTCCAGCGAGGGGTCTAAAGGAAGGGGGTGTCTCCCTCCTCTTTTAGAAACATTGTTCGTTGGCGGGTTAGATGCAAAGTGGGGCAAACTTTGACAAACCTTTGAATTGATTACATCTTTAGAAATTCTCATTAGTTGGGACTTTATTCTGATTTTTGGTTGGGCCTAAGGGGTGTTGTCTGAAGGGATGGGATGGATATCCCTTCGCTTTGAAAAAATGTTATGGTTATGTAAGGTGGCGAAGATGCAATATGGCGTTATCTTCGGTAAACTTTGCGATGACAGGAAACTTTGGTCAATTCAGTGATTTTTGGGGCTGTACATGGCACCTGTTCAAGGCTGGTTCTGAGGCGGACAGTCCCCACTACTGGTATAAGCAATCAAGTGAAATTAGTGAGTCCGTGACTTCTACCTTGTAACTGGAAAAGCAATCATGACTTTGGCCAAAGCAACTTTGGTAGGGTTACAATGCTATGATACAAAATATATTTATGGACGGCTATTTGAGGGGGGCGAGCAACTCATAATATGGTGCATAAAATAGTACCAGTAACGCCGAGTTTCTGTTTACGATCTACGTGCTTAACCAGTGATAGTCCCCTTGCCAACATAGGCATAAGGGATTTTTTCAGGGCATGGGAGGGGGCCTGAGGAATGTCCCCGGTAAAGCAAGAAAATTGCCCTATTTTTTCAATAGTCTGCAAGAGATATGGTTTTCTCGTTGACGGCAGGGTGGCTGCAGCCCCACCCCCTAGTATAAGGTAAGTTTGTGCCAGGTAGTAGCTCCATGGTCTAATATACCTATACTTACCTCATACCATGGAGGTACTACCTGGACAGGAGAAGAAAGCTCGACATTAATTTATGCTAATCCAATTAGACCCAGACATGCGTGAGGAGATAATCCCGTAATGATCGATGATGAGACTTACTGCTTTCCAGTTCTTTTGTCTGACACTTACAATTAACTCTTCTTTTAATTGGCAACGTCATTCATTTCTACTGATACCCTAACAAATGGATTAAATAGAACAATCATTTGATGCCGAGTTAGTTAGTTAGATGAAGTTTTACGGCTCAGCTTCTAACCAATTGGTTTAATTCCGGCCGGCCACGGACTTTTTCCAGTTGTGGCTCACTGGCTTGTTTTCCCTACTCCATTGCTTATGCTGAGCACCCAGCACAATGGCAGTAGGTTCCATTTTTAAAGTCCTCGGTATGACCCGGCCAGGAGTCGAACCCCAGACCTTCCGGCTGCAAGAATAGATGTTGGTGCTAGGAGTAATGTTAATGCCATATGCAAATGAGTAGACTAGTTACGAGTTAATACTTTACAGTTGAATTTTGACCAATTTCCTCATAATTGCGCATATTGTAAAGTATTCAGCGTTTCACAAGGAATCAAAGCAACACTTACGTATAAGCGACACTACGCGACGAAACGAGCAATTTAATCTTCATTTAAGAGCGACTGGCATTGCTGAAGTGATATGCAAAATTCGGCGATGTCCTCTTCAAGTTGTAACAGACGACATGTACCTCTTGTGCTTAGTTTCTAACGCCTGTTAAGCTTATTGAATCTAATGAAGTATAAAGGGAGAGGGATTAGTGACGTTAACTAGTTTTATGAGTTTGACCTTCGCGGTATGATCGTCGTCTTCAAAGGGATTTGTGAATTAGTGTCTTCTGTCCAAGTATTAGCTCCATGTTCATACTAGGGGGACCCGCTCCTGTGACGTTATAATGGAAACCTTAACCTGGCGGTACTGGAGCGAGTTGAGCTTTTCTGAGGGCGCTCTTTTTCATGAGCCCCGATAGGTCAGTGGTAGGGCATTCTGCACGGTACACACATGGTCGCTGGTTCGAGTCCCGTCTGGGACTTAAAATGCCGTTTCATCTAATATCCTCTTGCGGTACAAGGCAAATACCTATGTTAGAGGTAAAACAACTTAAGGTCTCTGTAATACCATATCATACACGGGTCATTCATTCTTTTATTTCATATTTTACTTGAAATGGTCCGAATAGTCTCGGACACTTAGTCAAACCTTTTTAACCTTTTTTGATACATTTTATTAACTTGTAAAAATACTATTTTTTATATTATGGTCACAATTTTTTTCTCTCTCTCTGTGACACTCTATTTATGTATTCTATTGCTGAATTGTTTGTGTATATATTTTGGGTCTATTGCATATTGGTGCTAGGATTTGTTACACAACTTGAACGTAGTTGATTTATTGTATAGAGTGACGTGCGTTGACGTCAGAGCACACGGCTTTGTCGGTCATTTTCGACGGCAAAAAAGGAACTGCCACCTCAGTGACGTAGCCAGGATTTTTTGAGCAGGGGGCACGGGGGGGTCACGAACCTTTCTGGGGGGCACAATTTCTGAATTCTCTCCCTCTCTATAGGGCTTATATACAGAACTGTGCATTCCAAAATTTTCCACGGGGGAACCTGGGGTGGCACGGTTCTGTCGTGGGGCACGTGCCCCCTCATTCCCCCTGTAGCTTCGCCACTGTGCCACCTACTCAGGTAATACAGCTGTTTGCTTATTTCTTTCGTTGTCTTTCCAAAGTTTGAAATTCTTTATGCGAAACTTTCTTTTTCTCCACTTGTGCAACAAATTATAGCAATGAATAACAACTTTGGCTAGAAGTATTATGACCAGCGAGGTTAAAAGCCCTTTTTAAACCAGCCTTGCGTAGTTTGGCAGGTTTGCCGTCCAGAGAAATTAGTCATTTGGTACAAAATACGTCATTTGCATGTTCTCTAGTGCTCTATGAGTGATTCCTTTCGAAACTTCAACAATGCATCTGGCAGCTGTCTCTATCGTAAGTAGCTTTTGTAATGTCCCATGCTCTGATTGCAATACCTCCTTGCTTCACATAAACATCAGAAGTCTTAAAAACCTATGATTTTCTAATCAACTTTGTTCAACTACAAGCAAAGTTCTACTTTAGCTAGAAAATCACATTATGTTTACTACCAAAATGTTCTAACCAAAAAATTAAGAATGCAAAGGAGATGTATTACTGTAGTTTAATAGAAAGATGTGAAAGGGATACTACTCGATTGTGGAAGATAATTAACATTATTCTTTGTAAAAATAATACAAAGAGTGTAGTAAAGTATTAGAGGTTGCTGAAAGATCCCTTTACTAATGAAAATGACATTGCCCATTGTTTTAACAATTCTTTTTCTTCTGTTGCAAAGTATCTAGTTGACAACTTACAAAGTGATAAAAGTTTCCGTCTAGAATACATGTATTATACCGTTATTAATTCCTTTTTTTGAAGTAAAGTCAGCTATCCTCAAGCTTAAGAGTGGTGAAAGCCCTGGGTTACAACAATATTACAGTTGTGAGGTAAAAATTCTTTCAATGATTTTTAAATAATTTATATTTTACAAGAGGAATTTCCTTCCGGACTTTAAGATTGCTTAGATTGTACCAATATTTAAGTTTGTTGTTCCGAAGATTTTCTCATACTCTAGACCTACTTCATTTTTGCCTTTAGTTGCTGAAGTAAATGAACATTTAGTTCTCAACCGATTGTACAAATTTATCACGACACAAAACTTACTTTATTCTAATCAATATGGTTTTGGTAGTAATCATTCTACCTATACAGTACCCCGTGGAGCGGACTCTGTTTAGTCAGCCCGTCTTTAAGGCTTCCCAACCACGTTAGGGATATGTCTGAACAAGGAGTATGCCGTACAGCCTGCTACGAAGACAACCTATATGGCTGCAATAAGTCTTGTTGATAAAAGAATCCCAGGGAATAGACAGTAAACTGACCACAGCCGGTATCTTTATAGACCTATCTAAGGGTTCCGATCAAATTGATCAAAATATATTAATGAATAATTTTTGAATTAATTTCTGAATTCGCCCAATTTTGCCGGCCAGAAAAATCCTTCGTACGACCATGGTCAAAAGCAGGGGTGGGGAACCTTTATCCCTTGACGGGCCGTTTTGATAGTCATAATCCACTCGCGGGCCACAGATAGTTAGGGCGCAAAAAGCTTTCTCCAAAGGGCGCAGGCCAAGGAACCCCAAACAGGCCCTGGTGGGGTTAGGGGAAAAGCCCAGGTAAGGAACTAAGTAGTATTTAGGTAAGGAACTAGTGCGATGCCCCCAAAAGCTATTGAGTTTGTGCAAATTTGTAGGCAATAGAATGCTCATCCACAAACTTTTAATGGCATTGATTGTGCCAGGCTACTCAGACCAGGTGTATCACAATATGACCATTTGTCTTCTTATTTATGCATGAAGCAACAGTGAACAAAAAGTGCGCTTTAAGCGCGTCGAAAAAATAGCGCATTTAAAAGCGTATTTAAAATACACTTTATTCTCAAATATTTAGGCACATTTAGAGACATTGTCACATTCTAAATAAAAAAGTAATCAGTGCATGAAAATTTACACACAATTAAGAAAACAAAACAAAACGGAAAACCTTTCAAACTGTTCATTGAACATTGCTTGATGAAAGTCGAAAATCTTTATCAAGTTTTCAACACCAGACATATCAATTTTACATTTCGGCTAATATATTTCGCTACCTATCTTCCTATCTTCACTTGGAAAAAACAATCACAAAAAGACTGAACATTCTGATACTGTACATACACATACACACAGTCGTGTTTTCCACCCTTACCGAGGACCTCATTGTTCTCTTCATTGTGTTTGCTTCTTCAACCCTAATCTTAACAATAGACTGTCTATTGTTAATTTACCGAGGGCTTGAGAAATCTATTGAAATCACTTTCGGGGACCTAGATATCCATTGTTTAGGTCCTCAGTTTTACCTAAAGACAAAGCCACGCACACACACGTAAGCACACATACATACATACACACATACATACACTCGCCAGCGTTATTGCATAGATTCCTTTCGCTTTCGGCAAGGAATCAAAAACGAAAACTACCAAGCCCTTCCATCTTTGATTCCTTGCCGAAGTGCAATCAAGCTGGCAAGTGTACTTGTGTGTGTGTGGGTGTGTGTGTGTGTGTGTGTGTGTGTGTGTGTAGGTATTTGTGTTTGTGACGCTTGGTTTGTAAACAGGATATCTCAAGATAGTAATGAGGGATACTTCTCACACTTGGAATATACAATAATCATATTGAGAGGAAGAACCCCTTTTTTTGGTTTCGGTAAAAGGTCTTGTAAGGTCATCAGAAGTCATAAGCCGAAAACATTATAAGCACGATATTTCTAGGTATGAAGCATGGTCTTCCTCTCAATACGACAAAGTGGTATGAAAAGTCACGGTCCATCATTGCTATCTTGAGATATCGTGTTTACAAGAAGTTTTTGTATTTTCACTGTCGGTGGTCTTAGATAACCTTTGACCTCTACCAAAACCGATAGGGTTTATCTTCTGACTATAACGTATCCACATGCCATGTACGAAAAGCGTACCCTATTGTTTTCAGTGGATGTCAGAGGTCATTTGAGGTCATCAGAATTCAAAACCGAAAACTTGAAAAACATGATATTTCAAGACAGGGGTGATGCAAACTCTCTAAATGTAAAAGAGTGAATTTCACTCTTCGACGATTGCCTACAGTGACCACTCTCTGTTTCGAGTAGAATTCCACTCTGCCCGGAGTGGTAATTCACTCATTTGGAGTGAATTACCACTCCCAGCAGAGTGAAATTTTCACTCGAAGCAAGAGTGGTCACTGTAGGCAATCGTCGAAGAGTGAAATTCACTCTTTTACATTTAGAGAGTACTTTTCATAATAGTATATAGATTTTTTACTTTAAGAGAGAAAGAAAACCATATGAGTTTGTTGGAGGTCAAACGTCATCTGAGGTTATCAGAGGTGAAACTACGAAAACCTCATAAATTAAATAGACAGTGGGCCGTACTTCCACATTGTCTCCAGCGTTTCGTGAACAAGTAAAAGTTAGGGCTAAATTTTGTACCACTCCAAAGATAAAATTATAAAGAACAACACTTATTTTATTTACAAGCATAACTGTTACAGTAATAATTCTAATTTAAATTACTTAATTATGAACACGTGAAAAGGATGTTGTGAGTATAGAATGATTAAAAATATCATCCTCTTAACGAGTTCTTTGACTGCGTAGTGGAATAGTGCTCGGTTTCTCACACAGACGGCCCGGGTTCAGAATTCCTTCTAAAAGACTTGCTTTTTATTTTTTGTTATTCATTTTTGGTGGAGTTCAAAGGTCATGTGAGCTCAGCAGAGGTCAAATTCTTGAAAACATCGTAAAAAATGATATATTGAAGAAATATAAATTTCTGGAATGAACCTAAGTGCAACAAATCACTCCCTTTCGGTAAGGAATCACTAAGCCTGTTCGCCTTTTGGTTTAAGCTTGTAGTTGACTTTCACGTTTACTTCATTCTTACTTTATTCATTCTTGAGTGATGTCTGTGAATCCTCTTTTGATCTTATTTGCTATATGAGGAATATATAATGATTTACAGCTTTTCCACTCCACACAAACACCCATATATTTATATATATATATATATATAATATGAACAAAAAAGAGACAAGAAATATGTCATTGTTGACATATATATATATATATATATAAAGAGAGAGAGAGATAAAAAAGAACTACCAGACGCATAACATAACATATTAAGAACAATCCATAAAAAGTTTTATTAAAACACGTAATGTAAGCTGGATCATTAAAATCTTCAATGCAATAAGATGATAAATTTGGTTAAATCGTTAAAAGGTAAAATGACCATAGCTGGTATACACACACGCACACATACACACATATAAATACATTTATATTTCTACATTGTATTTCAGACTCTTCAGTAGTAGTGTTATCAATTAGCGACCGCAATATTAAGCCAACTTACTCTCATAACCACCTATTGTACAATTCCAACCATCCCAAATCCTGCACCAAAGCTATTCTCTACACCCAACTTTTGAGGGCTAGAAGGATTTGCTCTGAGGAACCTGATTTCTCCAAAGCCTTCAAATAAATATCATTTTTCTTTGAAAGACGCCAACGTCCCCACACAGTCCTTTCTGACGCTTTACATCGCACCAAGGAAACCAATAGGGCGAAGGCACTGAACAATAACCAACAATTCAACCGAACTACGCATTCCATTGGTCATTTCATACCCCCCATCGGTAGCCCATGTCTTACCAGTCATTAACAAGAAAGTAGAGACCCTTCATCCCGTGAGCTTTTCCCTTTAATTTATTTCTCTAAAAACGCCAGTACCCACGTTATGTACTCTTGGGGCCCCCTACGTCGTGTTCAAGGAATAGATAGAGCTCCTACCATGACCCCCAAAACGGCTAACGTGAAGCCCACTACACCCACACCTTTGGTCGTATCGTATCACCCTCCGTACCCCCCATCTTGCAGTCCATTAATAGGAATGTAGAAATTCTCGACAAGATCCCTCCACCTGTGAATATTTCCCTGAACAACCTATCAAAGCATTTAGACATGAAAAAAAAAATCTGGTCACTCGGTTAGAGCCTTTCATCCCAAACCATCAATGCCCGGCCCCAGGGGCTAGCAATCGTGTGAGATGTAATACTACTTGCCCAGTAGTCAGCAATGACAAACTTCTCTCAACTGTGAATCCTAATAATAACTGTTTAATCAACGTTAACCCGCATGTTTCTTGCACATTTACCATTGCAGTGCAAATATTTTACTTGTAAGCATTGTGCCATTTTGTACGTGGGTGAAACCAGGAAGCTGAAAGAGACTTGCTGAAACGAAACGTCATTTGGCTGATCGACTTATGAAACACTTAAGGTCCATCCATCAAGCAAACTCTTCCTGACTATCCGGTAGCTAAATATTTCAACCCCCCTTATAGTTTTCTAGCTACAGGGTTTGATTGTCACGGCAGCCATATCATGACGACTTACCGACAGCGACCTTTTAATAGCAAAAAATAAACTTACCAATAACAGTCCGGGAGATTCTCCCGTTTGGGAGAAAACCAAAATTCTCCCGAACGGGGGAAAACTTATGCAAGACATGGTATAGGCTTGCCAGCCTAACAAAAACAAGGTTAAGCATCAATGAAAAACCACTCAAGAACTCGAAAACGGCGTGGTGAACCACCGATTAGGACGTGGCTTTTCTGTAGCTATGACAATAAACCTTCCGAATATACATTTAATTCCATTACATTAGACCGACAATTTTTGCAAGGGGGTTCCAAAACCCATTCGCCATTGGCAATGTACACAAAAAACGCGTGGGACTGTGGGTAAAATAGACAAAATGGCTGCGCCCATGACCAATTTTTCTCCCGATCGGGAGAAAAGTAGATTCTCCCGAATGGGAGAATCTCCCCAACTGAATAATGCAGATCTGGTCCGCCCCTTTTGGACTTTTCTGCACTTTGCCGGTTATATTTAATCCAGAGAGGAGACAAAAAAATTAAAAATTCATATTTCAACGATCCCGTACTCCATCCTCATGATTTTTACACTAGCAAATCTGTCAAATGGCACCAAGTCAATTTTTTTGGGGGGGGGGGTGGAGAGGTTATATATAGATTTTTTTCATAAAATTACCCAACAAGTTGTTTACATTCAAAATTTAGCATTTTTTTCAAAAGAGCAGCAATCATTTCAAAATTTTAAAAGGAACTTGCATTCAACCTACCCACTTCAGACACAGTTTTGATTAGCTATTGAATGCATTTTTACATGTCGAAAAGTGTTTTGTGCAGAATTGCACCAAATATCCTCAAATTTTGTCTAGAATTAGCAAAATTTGCCCCCCCAAAGTAGCAAGTTTCAAAAAATACGTACCTCCTACACCCTCCACCCAACAACCTTTCTCGTATTTTATCCTCAAAGCAGACACCATCTGGGTACTTTATCGGGCAAATTTCGAATTTTTGCTGTGGTAGTTTGAGCATGCTGCCGTCATCTTTTGAAGACATGCATATGATGCATAGCAGACTCCCAGGTTTAAAGTACACACCCATATCGTGAGTGCTGCTTGCACATACAGGACTCAATGAAAAGGTGATCTCTCTCGTCTATTCTTGTCATTACCTGTAGTATTTTGGGAACGTGTGAGCTAAGATGAATGAATGGGGGGGGGGGGAGAGGGTGGTATCTAGAGTGGCCGTTTGCAGTGAACCTAGGTCAACAAAGCTTTCCAACAAACATTGTGTAGCTTGGAAGGCCAATTGGGTGGAAAGCCTTAGCACAGACTAGCTAACATTTTAGATGTGCAATACCGCTTTCAAAATTCCTTCACTTGGTTCAAATTTGATATGAATGAAAAGGAAATAATGTAGGAAATACGATTTCCCCCATGTTACAAAAAGTGAAGTGAACAATAAGAAAATAATAGCAGTAAAAATAAAGAAATATATACGAAATCACGTCATATGCATAAATTTGCATTTAATGAGCCAAAATGACGTCGTTACAAATCTGCAACTTGTAACCTTTCCATTGATAATTGGTTAAAGTTGAAATATTGTTCAAAATTAACTTTAAATCTGCCTCAATTATTAATGTAGTATTAATTAATACTAATGAACACAATAATTAGCACTGTAGGTGCAGAAAAGACTTAAACTCGAACTTTTGTAACTGTTTTTATGCGAGTATAGAGATATTTGAACTCTTGAGCTCAACACAAAATTTAGACATACCTGAAATTTGCGGTCGAGTCCTTCGACCTTCTTCAGCAGAGTGACTCAGAATTGGAGCACAAGACCATTCGGACACTTGACTCCAATAATGGGTCGTAGACTCTTGGTAACTTGTTGTGCCCCCACCCCAGTTTCTATTGAGTGATGGCTGAGTGACCCGGATATGGATGGCCCTCTCGAAGTATCGTGGCTCTGTTTCAATGATTTTTACTTCATCCAGATTGATGTGATGACTTGGTGATTCGATGTGGATGTGCTGAGAGACTTACGAAGAGGTTGAAATTTCGAGTACGTCTAAATTTTGTGTTGAGATCAAAAGTTCAAACATATCTATACTTGAAATACCAACACAGATGAACTTTCATGTTTTCATGCGAGTTTGGTCGTGTTCAATCTGGCGGCTTCAATACCTCTAGCCAAACACGTGGTCGTTTTTAGTTTTCTTTCATGACCGCCTTGGGTAATTTGGTTTGGACGCGTCATGGCTGCTTTAAGTTAATTCACCTAGATGCGTTGTTGTACTGTGTGTGTGTGTTGTGCACACCCTGCGACGAGTGGACAGGTCGAGTCGCGTAGGCACACGTTTTTGTTCCATATGAATGGCGTTTTTTTAAGATCTGTTGATTATTTTTCCCTATATATATATATATATATATATATATATATATATATATATATATATATATATATATATATATATATATATATATATATATATATTAGAATAGGCATACATCACACACCCCCATATCATGGGTAAGAGTGCCTTCAATACCAACATAGTACGAACGACAGTTTGTTGGGGAGAGGGGTCAGGCAACGAAGCATTAGAAAACTTACGACTTTTTAGGTGGCACAGAAAGTAAATTTTGGTTTAAAGGGCTTGTTGCCAATTTACTGTTGAAGCTCAACCAGTTTCTCTTCTTTAAGGACGAGTCGGTAACATCGCTTGCACGGACAATCACGGTGATTGTTCCCATTTACCTCATACTCAAGGAGTAAGCTATTCAATCAAATTTGAAGTGATTTAATGTAATAAAGACTATGTAATGATAAAGGGGAACAGGAGGGGCCTGAATAAAATTCATGTTATGACCGAAATTAGACGAAATGTCAAAAGCGATAGCAAACGAATTTGATTTATGGTGGAGAGTTATGACAGGCAATTATTATAGCTCAAAGAAGAAAAGAGACCAGGGATAGCAACTCCCCGATGAGATTATATTATTAGTAGGGCAGTGAAGCAGGATCTTGTTAAATATTGACTAGACTTTGCTCTAAACTGAACCAAACTGTTTCATTTTTTTAACCTGCATTTTTTAACCCATCTACTTGATTTTAAACCAAATCTAGTCAAATATTTGAAAAGGTTCCTGGTAGCACACCTTTTAACCAGATTATGTTAGAGAGAACCATACACTCTCAAAAGGACCGATTAATCCAGCATACGACCAACTCAGTTAAAATAGGGTGAATTGGTTCTGTTCATAAAATGAATCATTTCTGGTCGTTTTTAAACCAAATCTAGTGAAAAAAAAAACTCATCGAGTTTCGTGTCAGTGCCCGGTTGATAAAATTTGGAGTGTGTACAGAGTGGTTTGGTAAGAAAATATGTGCTTCTTTCAAATCAACTAAAACCAAAAACCGACTAGTAAAAATGTGACCGAGGATGATTATATGGTTTCTTAAGCATAAGGTTCACATTCAGTTTTTGCATAGATTATTCATTCATATGATTTAGTTCATTTCTGTAAAACTGTCTTCAAAGGTACCCTAACTTGCACCGCTATGTGTTGTGAGCCCCGGCCAAGAGGAAACTTAGCCCACACACGGGTCCACACATTCAAAGACGCCATTTCCTGAAAAAATTCAACGGATTAAGGAGTTTTGAAATGGCGCGACGATAGCTTTTGTTAGTAGCTACATATAAACACGGATTAATAGCTGAAATAGAGCAGCAGATGACAAAGGTAAGGTGGATACTTAACTCAGAAATTTCTAGCCCATAAACGTACAGAAGTAGCACTGTATTTTTTGGGAAGGTGCACATTAAGAATACCAATACAAGTATTATAACGGTCTCCGCAGCTTTTTTGCAATGACGAAATTCTCTTCGACGTGTTATTTTCCCTTGACATTTTCTACAAAGTGGATGTACCGCTCGTCTCTTAACCACACCTGAAGCAATTTTTTTTAAATCCGAGGTTCTATTTTTCTCCTCATTCCTTTCGCAGACTTTGAGCTCAGGTGGAGGGAGGCCTTTCCCACAAGTTTGTGTGGTATCACGTTCGATTTTCCCACATTGGACTGACTGTTTGTCATACGAATCGTCATGCACGCTGACTGTGGGACCATCTACTTGGTGGACATTTTGACCGTTCTGAAAATATGTAAGTTGTTGGGGATCAGACATAGTAAACGTGTAGGCACAGTTGTCTCGAATTTCAAGTGGACTAACTTCAACATAAAAAGAAAAACTACATGTTTCGGATACGTTTGATATTTTTAATCTGTCCTCTCCTCTTTGAGAACATTTACTTGTGTTACTACGGTCTGACGTCTCCAGTGTGTTCTTAAGACCGTTAGTTTCCTTAGATGGGATGTTCGCATTGTGTTTTGACATACAGTGGTTGTGAGAACAAGATATGTTCATCATAGAGCTCATTTCTAAGCTGCGTTCTGCTAGACACTTTAACATCATTGTGTTGTACCCCGTTAGTAGCGAAACCGGTATAAATACTTCGAAGATTATTAAGAACATTTGTTGAACAGGTTCAAAGACGTAGTCACATTCACAAAATCCTTCAGATCGATCTTGTTTAACAATCCAGATAAAGTTAACGATAGGGTTCCACATAAGGACAAAGTAACTTACCACGATTAGTCTGACGGCTTTTTCCGGTGTTTGTGTCTTTCTGTGAATTATGACATCCTTTACGAGAAGGTAGCGGTCACGTGAGATAAAAATCACCATGACTATGGAATGTTGCAAAAAAATGAACGATGTCCAATACCTGAAATGACAAAATAAGTCACTTTGTCGCAAGGACGGTAGAGAAATACCCAAAATTTCCGTTGTCATGACAATTGCTCCAACTGCGAAATCTATTGTAGCTAAGTGGAATATGAAAATGTTTGCACAGCTTTGTCTCAGTTTTTCATTCTTCCAGAATGCTAACAGGGTAAGAAGATTCCCAATAACTGTAATCAACTGTATCGGTATATACAAAGAAATCGACATAATTAACATAACTGGCATTTTCGAACGAGGTTCAGGTGATGTGGAGTTGAGAAAAGTTGACATTAGTTTGCTTCGATCCACGGTGATTAAAGATATGTTGATAATCTAATCTCTACTTTCTAAATCACCAAGAAAGTGAGTTTGGCATGTAATGGATACGAGAGCGAAGAAAGAACCTTTAAGAAACTGCCAACTCTCTACTGACGAACAGACTGTACATCTTTATCCTATATAAGTATATCACATCTGCTTTTACACTTGAAGAACCGTGGGTATCTCTTGTTATGAGTACATATCGAACCTCAACTTGTGTTTCACAAATCATGTCTAATTTGAAAATTACGGAAGCCTATTAGGGGCAATCCACTAACATCTTTTCGTTTCTGTGTTTGTGTATTTTCTTTCGTTTCTCAGACTTTTGTTTGTGTCTCTTCGTTTTGGCTAATTTGTGAGTATTCATTTGTCAATGCCCCTTGAAAATACATCGCAACTATAGTGCTTCAATGTCTTGCTATCTTTTATGAAAAAACTCGCCTTCGACATGCAGAATTATTACATCAAAAAAGATTAAAACAGATAGTAGAAATATTAACAAGAGAAGAGCAAACGCTTAAGCCCGATGCCAACCCCGAAGTCACCTTTATGTTGCTTTTGGTTGTGGAGATATTGTAATTCCAATCATTTTCAAAGGAAATGCCGTTATTCAGACTCCCTGACTTATAAGAACGGCTGTTTTGACTGTTCATGCTTACCTTGTGTCTGACATTTCTATATTTTCCTTATCATCTGGTTGCACTTTTTGTCTCAGTAGAGAAGTAGGTTGTGTTTGTTGATAGCATATTTGCAAAGATGCAATACTCAGCAAACTCCACAGGTGAACTGCAAGAAGCTGGATCTGCACTCGTCTAATTTCATCTCCCAACATGTAATGTACAGGGAGATGATTTTTATTATACTTCGCACGTGGCCCTAACATCAGAAATATGAAGCTGTGTTTGAGTGCGTGAGTTTGTATGTGCAAAAAATGTGTGTCGCGAAATCATCCTAAACCGTAAGTCCGATCGTGTTCAAGCTTGGTCTGTAGGTAGGGGAGAGGCGGGTTAGTTGATACACCAGGTTAGTTGATACACTGTCCTTCCCAGCCTCCAGAAACAAACAATATGTAAATACTGCCCTCCATTTATTAGCTCACTGAATTACCCACAACTGACAAGTAGCTCCCAAAGTTACGGACAAAGGAGGGTCAGATACTCGAAAGAAACCAATTTTCCAGTTCTCCTGAGTAAAAGCAGCAGTTACAGTTAAAAACAGTTTTTGTGAGAACACTGTAGGGATTTCACAGGAGTTTTCGTTGTTTTGGTATAATTTTTAAGATTGACTTTCAGCTTAAGCTGCTTTACTTAAATGACAATATATATAAACATGTGGGTTCAGTGTGTTTTGTAAAAAAGCCATAGGTGGGTTAGTTGATACAGCCGGGGTAGGGTTAGTTGATACGTATCAACTAACCTGCTGATACGTGTATCAACTAACCCCATAGGCTACTGTGCTTGTCTCTTTTCTTGGAAGTTATAATTATATCTAGCCCTATTGGTTTTTTATGGGCTGATACGTACGCCCCTTGCAAACTGCGACACATCATGATATGACTTTCATGTTCCATGACCTGTTCACAATGGCAGCTCCCTGATTCAACATTGTAGAATTTATTTGACCTACAACTACTTAAACCGTTTTTTGGCCTAAAGTCTGCCTCCAGGTTTTTGTCGGCACTGAATCGAAGTCCAGTCTACTATCAATATATAATACGCGGACATTACATTTAATATTATTCTTACTTTTGTGAATAAATCTATAGAAAATATCTATCACAGAATAATGCACATCTTTTGCCATATTGTGCTGAGTTAAACAAGATTAGAAGAAACAGTAGTTGGTTCAAGTTTCGGGGTGAATACTCGTTTCATATTAAGTTGACTTGATTGCTACGGTTTCAAGAAACCTGACTGTGTGATCGTGGATGGACACCGGCGAAACCTAGTTCCCAGAGGATTACCATCAAAACAGGCGTGCAGTCCTGGGCTGCTCCCGGTACCGCCATTCATGGTCCACATCCGACGGACGGGAGTGTGACTCTGTCTTTGGCCCAGCTTTCAGTCCCCAAATATTGGAAGGAGTGGTGACCGCGTAGTCGCCACGATGCCGAAACGTAACCAAGGAACCTAATTATTTTGTATGACAATTCACATATGCGAGAACCGGCTACAATAAAACAACCACATAAAGCCATCAACAACTGGAGAACAGCTTCAATGATATTGACGAATGATATGAAGAATGATATTAGCTGCCTCCGGAGGGATTCAATCACGGACCAGGCTTGATGTAAAGCCACACTCATTACCACTGCGTACACCATTACCACCAATAATAAGTGCAGTAATACACATGCATCAAGTAACACATTAGGTGCATCAACTAACCTACCAAGGTATATCAACTAACCCACTCAGTAAGGTTAGATGATACATTTGACTGACATATTTTTATAGGCTACCATACCTTGTGTAATACTGCAGTTGATACGGCATACTTCACAGACGTACACAAGATCATGATGTTTGTTTTGAACAATTCATGAATCATGTCCAGCTAAAATTCCTCATGGTAGCCTAAAAAAACTGAAAAACGTATCAACTAACCTGCCTTTCCCCTACCTGAGCATAAAAATTGTGCATGCGTAAATTGTGACATCATAAGTCAAAGGTCAAATGTGCTCAAACTGGATTTTGTCCTTATTTGCTTATCAGTATGTTAGAGAAAGTAATGAAAGCACATAATATAGCATGTATGTCCACATGTAAGTCCACATGTATGTCCACATGTGTCCACATGTACGTCCACATATATGTTCACACTTATGTCCACATATATGTCCACATGTATGTCCACATGTACGTCCACATGTACGTTCACATGTACGTCCACATGTACGTCCACATATATGTCCACACTTATGTCTACAATTATGTCCACATGCATATCCACTTGCATGTCCACATATATGTAAATAAGACTGACTAGACAATTTTAAAAATTGCTAAGGGAGGGGTTAAAGGTAAACCTCTAGGTAAAAGGTCAAATTTGACTAAATTTTGGGAAAAAGTGTGCCCCAGATCCTACATTGTACGTTCGATCAAGTTCAAACTTCGTGGGTGGATAACTGACCATGACGGCTTAATTGTTCAAATGATGACGTACTTGAATACGTCAGAAGCCAAATCATGATTCAAAGGGCTTGAGGGTGGGGTTTCACGGGATTTTGCAAATTATTCCACCAAACCTGTCCTACATAAGCCATGAAGAAGCAATAAGGAGCCAACCTGAGCATTCGGTGGATGCGCATGAAGCGCACAGAAAAATAACGTTAAAAGGTCATTTCAGTATTTTCTACTCCAGGTTACATTGATAAAGTCATTCACTATGTTAAGATGATTGATAATTTCAATATTTGTGTTACTATAATTATTATAACAAATGTGGTGTTGAACTTATGGTTCTGCCCTCAAGTTTTCGTTTCCAGCTGGTCATTGACGCGGGATTTACTCATTCGACGCGCTATACAGTACAGAAAATTACCAATGCAAAAAGTACACAAAAGTTCTGTTTTGCATGCCTGGGTCGCCAGCAAGGGAAACTATTTCAGGGGGTGGTGTCAGCATTTGCCAACGCAAGACAAATTATCTGATGAGACCACCAACCAGGAGCCTCGACATGGACCACTGGGATGTGGGTCAGAGAGATGAGATTTATTGAGCATCTCTGATGTTTCGTTGGAGAATGTTCCTCTTTAAAGAACCTGCAACAGAGAAAACCTGATCACCATTTTTCTGGGAGAAATTAAGAGTTCTATCAGCAGCAGTATTTGAGACATTTATTACTGTGAAACATTTTAAACTGGATTCAATTTTTGACCCACCCTCGTAGCCACTGAAAACGATAAAGAACTTTCGAGTCTAGAAGCATAAAAAATGAGTTCAGCAGGTCTGATTTGAAGCGCCTGGAGGCTGTTGAGGCTCTCGACTGTTACCAAAACATTACTACAGTCAAATTTTTAAAGTAATTAAACTGGAGCGATCAGGTGCTGTATGTCCTAGTCAAGAAAAGGGCAAATACTGCAGATATATTATGCTTACGGAGCACATGAGATTTTATACGTGTTGTCATGGTCATGTTGGAATGGAAGAAAACTCTTAGGTTGCGTATTTTACAGAATGATTCAATTTGGCTGTCACGCAATAGATTCACTCTTGGAAGGTTGAAAAATTTGGCTAGTTCCAGCAAAAGAATCCAGTATCATTATTTTTGAATTGTAATTTTTTATTCTTCCAGTGTTTAATCTCAGTGGTCCAGTGGTGTAATATATGCAGTACCCTTTTCTGCAGCACCTACGTCATTAGGAGGAAGCAAAACGTGTAGCCAAGTAGCGTCAAAATATTATTAGTTATTCCATCATTGATACAAGGACGTTGCTTATTGTGCAAACCTGGTTAACAACTAGTTACAACATTGCAAGATTTAACAGAGAAGCTACACTCCGACTATATACATAAGCCTATCATCCAAGAAAAAGGAAGTGTTTCTCGCCCTCTGCATTTTCACTAAGCCTACTTTGTGTCAAAGGTCAGAAATTAAGATTGATTGGTATATGTCTGCACGAAAGTTTGTGTGAATGATAGCCACAAAAATTAAGTGAATTATTTGCTACTTTGAGTAAGAGTGGGTTTCCATACTTCTGGCAATACTCTGCTCGTAGTTAAACTTTTTTGTCTTGTTAGTTCTGAAAATCTAGTCCCTCAAACGGCAAGTTGACCAAACATCTGCCTAGAGATTAAACGGTCAGGAACAAAAGAAGAGCTGTGAAGGTACAGAGTTAAGTCGAAACCGTGACCTTTAATTACTCAGGGTTTGTCCTTGGAATAGTTCCAGGCACAGGCATGCTCAACGGAAGGGAGGGGATGGATTGTCTCTTTCCCTGCCACTGTCAGTTTTCTAAACCCTCGTTTGGTAATCCTGCTCACGCGCCTGTAGCGTAAGTGAAGAGTTTGCATGTGAAAATGAAGGAACGTATACATACTCATACGTGTTCCCATTTCGCAGTTCCAAATAAAGTAATACATGTTAATATTTTACAACTTAAGAACTATAACTATTAACTATAATTTTAATAAAGTGTAATTTAAGAAAAGAGTTCCCTCGCCTAGTGGACTCGTTGAGTTGAACGTCTGGCCATTCTAAATTAGTATACAGTTTTAAAGGACAACCATGAGTTGTCAGGGAAACGGAACAATACTTTACACATGATTAAGACAGCTAAGACAGACCAGTAATCTCAAAGCTACTAGTGAACGATATTTACCACGTCATTTACATTGCAAAATGTTTAAAATTGCACGGCGAAAACTGTTGTGAGTAATGACATACAACCACGGGTTTATTGCTGACTTAAGGCAGAAAAGATAAGCCAAAATACTCAGAGTTGTAAGGCGTATAACGATGACATGATATACGTAGAGAATCATTGCAATGTAATAGGGTAACCAACAAACGAGGAACACTGACACAAGTATAGCGATTGTCGTCGCCATTTTGATGTAACCATCCAGTTCACGACGTTGAGCTTTCTTCAGATGACAACCAGCACAATGAGATGACTTTTCATGTTTTGAGACTGCAGTTGTCTTGTCGGAAATTTCTGTAGTCATTTCGTTGCAACAAACTAGTTTGCATGTTTGGGAAGACCCGCGATGTGCTCGTGTTGATGTAATTTCTAGTCTACTGCTGGTGATGCCGCCAAGTTCAGACGGCATTTCTTTGGAAAGATCTTCAGCTGCAGACCAGGAGTTGTTTTCTTCCAACTCGCAATCACAGTGACACACTTTTTCAGTGGTTTGAATATGAATAGAAGCTTTGTCAAGTGACACTTGATGCACGATGGAGTTACGTTTTGATGACGTGCCGTCGAGTACTTCATTTTCGAAGCCTTCCTGATCAGACGTTTTCTGCTTCTCACTATTACATATCCCTTCGTTATTCATGCCTGTATCCTTTCCTAGACCATCGACCACGTTTCTTGTGGTCTTCCGATCTTTCATGGCATCAATATTGGTTTGATTTTGCAGGTTAACGTTTATGTGATTGCACGGGGTCGTCCACAAGGTCTGAAACATTCTCTTCCTTTCTCTTAAGCATTTAAACATCATCCCGTTGAAACCAACAAGTAACGATACTGGTAATATAACATCTAGACACACCTGAAAAGTTTGATATTTGATGTCAAATATCACTACTCCACAAAACTGTTCGAATGAACCTAGCTGTTTTATCCACACAAAGTTTAATGCAGTAAGGGCAATTATTCCCAAGTAACTACCGGCAATCAATTTTACAGCTTGTTTAGGAGTCTGCGTTCTCCTATGTCGAAAGACGTCTTTTACCATAAGGTAACGATCCCGCGAAATCAAAATGACCATCAAAGCCGATGAGTAGAATAACACAAAACTCACGAAATAGGAAAATATGCAATAATGCATATTACTCCAAACATTTGAAAATACATTTGCTGCAATTATCGATGTTACTACGTAAAACCCCACAAAAAAGTCTGATATGGCTAAGCTATAAATAAAGAAATTTCCACCGCTTTGTCGCAGTTTTCTGTCTTTATGGAATGCAACAATAGTCAGAAAATTACCAGTAATGGTCACCAGAAAAGTAAGAATCCCAAAAGAAGTTGAAATGATCGCCATTGTGGGTGAGTTGTTTGCGTCAACAAAAGATGAATTTCTCGTCGTTAGTTGATAGCTTTCTCGTTCCATCTTAAATCTGACATTAAATTTCAAACCCACTTACCAATACTTTTGAAGTGACAAAATCCATAAAACATGTGTGTACGAAATATCTTCTCTCAGCTTCGTGTGATTTCCACTAGTAAGGTAAAACACTTTAATACAATTGTTATGTCAAGCTCGAAAATTACCTTTTTAAAGGAGAATCCTTGTGACAAGTGACAAGCAGAGTCCCGAAATTGCCTCTTTTTTCTACTCAAACCACTTGATCCTTATTTTTAATTTCCTACTGTACGGCATCAGCAGTTGCATTACTTTTTTATTTTAATTAGTGTTTGTAGCAGCAGCCCATAAAGTATGATCTTCTGTTTCAAGCCGTTTCATTATCACGTTTCCTTTCAAATTCTGCACTGTAGTGTCTTAGTTGGTTTTGAACCACTTATACTTATTTGAAGGACTATTTTACTCTAAAGGTGATGCGAAGAGGAAGATGGGTGAAAACCTTTCAATAAGGAACATTCTGATGACGTAGGTAGCTCAATCAATACACGTGACTGAGGAAGACCAAATCGATGTTGAACACATTGCCCTTCAAAAGCTTCCAGTTCAAGCTTTTTTCATCCCATAAAGGGAAAATTGACATCGTTGCAGTACGACTAAATCTTGCTGATGTGACGAGCGATTAATCAGCACAGAAATTAGACAGAACCACGAACGTTTCAATTTGCTGTGATTCCCTTTCTCTTTACTTTTTAGTGCAACTATCTGTATATTCCCATTATTCTGTCCGTAATGATCAAGAGTTGCTTCCACTCCTTTTTTATAATATTAGATACTTTATTTTGGTTCATTTCTGTTTGTAAATGATAAATTTGGTGCCATCTGCCGACACTCACTTTGAAGGAATCGTTTTACGAATAGCTCTTTTCATGCATCACTTACGTTGCTAAAAGCTTTTTAATTTTCCTAAGATGAAATACCATTAAGATATTACCTTACGTCTGCTGTTGTTAATCAATGTGTTTTGCAGAATTTTTGTCTCATAATGGAACATTTATGAGAATTGACCGTTAACTTTAGCGCAACAAACTGATTTTATGAACGTAAAATTTCCTTTCTTCCCAGCTATTATTCAGAAAGTTAACCTTAAAACTTTTTACAATGTAATATCTCTTTCCAGGATCGTAGCCAGACAAGGTACTGGAAGGGGAGGGGCAGAATTTTTCCAGGGGGCGAAAAATTTTCAGGGAGGCCAAATGTGTACAAATGTATTAAGTCAATCGTAATATTCAAACTCTCTAGGGGGGCGAAAAAATTTCAGGGGGGCTTCGCCACCCGGCCCCTTTTGACTACGGGCCTGTCTCTTTCAGTTTCCACTCACATTAGCTATGTTAACCTCTGTGACCTTGCCGTGCTGTTCTGCACCCGCCTCCCAAGACATAATTGTATCCTCAGACATGCCAAAAATAAGTACCCTAAAATGGACTAGTTCCCACCTCTGACGATTAAAGGTCTTCTGAGTGAAATTGGTAAGGTGATGCAAAATTGGCTTTCTCTTATTCCAACAAAAATCTTCTGTATCTAATCTCCTGTTGTGTTTAAACTATCAGTCTTTCCACCGAGAGAGAGGAACATTTTTCGTCATTAGGAGCATTTCCTCTAAGGCACGTTTCCTATATCAACGCGAAAAAGGGCCACGTCGAAGAATGCACAAAACGCAGTTGTACAAGTGCACACACAAATTAACTAGTTAAAGTAATGCCCTGGTGTAAGGCCTTAGCTAGCGATTGGTCTCGCCGTCTTTGAGACGGTTGAATTTGAATGAGCAACGGCTAGATTTAAGCAGGATGGCTTTAAGACGCCAATAAACGGCTTGGTCTAGCCTTCCAATTTGATTTTCATTTGACATCACTTAGCTCAGACATAATTTAAACTCACTGATATTTCAAACCAAATTAGTCTCCGCCGAAATCTATAGCATACCTTTTTGATACGGACAAATTAATTCCGGTAAATTAAATTAGAACGAAAGGAAAGTTCCATCATTATTGAGTAAGTCATTAACAATACATACACCTCGATCAATCCACTTTTTGTAAATAATGGGACAATTTGAAATATCCTTTCTTTCAACGATTTTAGTAGAATTTATCAAGTCAAGACTAACTTTCTTGAGTACATTGGTGTCATCAATGCAATTAAAACTTCTTGGGGTAATGTTTTTAAAAATAGTTTTGAAAAAATTTGCAGACCTATAAACAATTTTTATTTTATCCTGTGCGCACATGGTCATTTCGATTCCAAATCAGTGTACTCTTGCTTAGTCAAGAATTACTGTCAAATAATAGAGCACTTTTAAAGTGGCAAGCTGAGCTTCATACTAATTTGACGGAGATTTGGAATTTTTATTGCATTGTACCTTTCAGGTGTACTTCTGATATGAAACTGAGGTGGTTCCAATTTAAAATATTACATCGATTTTTCCCCACAAATTTTTTGCTGTTTAAAATGAATATTAGTGAAACTGATACCTGCTTCTTTTGTGACAACAGTGTAGAATCGATTGAGCATTTGTTTTTCTCTTGTCCTTCGGTTCAACCTCTTTGGAGATATATAAAAGATACCCTTGAAAATAGAGGTATCAAGCTTTTCAATCTGAATAAGGTTACAATTTTATTTAATGTTAGGGTCGACAAAACATTCAATCTTATATTAATTTTAGTTAAGTATTATATTTTTCTTTCAAAACTGAATAAAAAAAGATTGTCAGTGACTCAGTTAAATCATTTCCTCAATAAGTACTTTGATGTTCAGAAATATATTTTAACATTAAAGATGAAAAGAGGGATATGGGAAAGATATTGGCTGCCGTGGTTTAATTGGCTTCAGTTAGAATTTATATGATTGCTTTTTGGTTCCTATTTAAGTTAAATATTTTTAAAGAATTTTTTGCTATTTGTTTATGTATATGGTGAGGTCCTTGCTTTGTGCTATTTTGTTATTTGTTTAATAGAATTTTTCTTTATTTGTTTTGTGATATATATAGAGAGAAACAAACACTAAATGAGAAAAAAAAAATTAAATAAGAACATTCCATTATAAAATGTCGCGAACGTAAAACAAAGCCAGTTAGCCTACCTTAACACAAATCACAGCTTCAGTGCCTAGCCTACGCGTAGAAGTTGCTTGCCCCCAACCTGCTGCACTGCCGCGATAGTACTTGCCGTTCTTGTCAGGACCCACACCGTGTAGGCCATTACTAGAGGGTAATGCCCAATCATAATAGGTAACTCTAGTCATGTGACTGCTGTTCAACCCGAGTAAATCACCACTGCCGCAAGTAAATGGGAGACAAGGACATTTGCCTACTTTCCATGATCGTAACCGGTTGTGCAACTTTTAAACTTGACACTTTTGTAAATGATAGAATTTGAGGGTGGCGTCGGATCGGGCACTGCTTTATAAGTTGCGCTTATTATTAAATTCTCATTTTGCATTACAGCTGATAAGAAGAAACCCTTTCTCAGCTGATTTTTAAATGATTTGAATCTACCGTGCACGTTTGTCCTCACCTAACGCACAACTTAATTATAAATTAATACCATCAGTAATTTTTATGGGATCTTTGCAACTGGTTTTTATTTTAATCAATTTTTGATGTTTGGATGTCTAAAAAATTAAAGGAGGCTTAGGTGTTTTTAAAGCTTTGTGAACATGATTTTTACCGTAATTATGTGAAAAAAGCCGTTGCTTTCGGGGGGGGGGCGAAGCCCCCTGTACCCCCACCAGGGACCTTAAGGCAGCTTACTGGATCCCACTTGTAGGGGGCTTCACGCTTCACGCTCCTGCTGGCGCCTACGACTCCAGATGATAGTGCCTGGTGAATCAGTGACAAGTGAGATACCCTACTTTAAAATCCTGGCTAAAGTTCTGCCCTGGTGCAACATGTGCGAGTACACAAACTGTACATCTGTTCTACTAAACGTACATGTTTGTAACTTGCTATAAAAGTACTCCTTGCAGTCTCCAACATGACGTCATGTGGCAAGGGAAATGGATCTCTACCAACTTTTTTCAGTCATCTTGTCATCCTGAGCACAGCAAACGGTATTCCTGCATTCAAAGTTAAAATTCCTTTGCATTGTACATTATTTAGCAGTGCGTATGTACTTACAACATTAAAGTGAATATCATCGATGTCAATAATTCAGTATGATTTGTCAATGAAGTATGTAACATTTGCCGTCCAATTAACGTTACTTCAGACCACCCGTGACATCATCTTTTACTGTGTACACTACATACGATCATACGATTCCAATAAATGGCAATTGTACTTTGGTTTGTACTTCCTTTTACCTAAATAGCCTGTTTCACTTGTTTAAGTATTCACTACGTCAAGTTGTTCTTACGTTGTGGCTATCCTCATTTTGGAGTTGTAGCATTTTCAGCTCAATTGAACTTCGAACCTGATAACAGACCGTTATTTCATTTTACATGCCTTGGTACTCGAACAGTTATCTAGTACCATCAGATCATTCCCGTTTCGGTGAAGTTTAATAGTAATATTAATGATGCTGATGACTCCGATGACGATGACGACGTGGTGGTGAAGTTTAATAAAAGCCATAAATGACAAAAATGATACACAATCATAGATCTTCTCAATCTCATATAGGCTACGTCTACTGTCAGGTTGGGAAAATGGCAAACTAGACTTGGGGGAGAGGCTTCTGTGGGAGGCGTGACGATTTCCGGACAAGAACTTGTGTCAACATTTATTTATTATAACACACACAACAACGTTATATAGCAAATCATCCGTTTTGGCGGCCATTTTGGCAGCCATTTTGTCAGCCATCTTGGATTTCAGTGTAAAAAAAAGTTCTAGAGTATATGAAAAGTACAAAATTAAATTCTGTGGTCCCCAAAACATATTCAAAGACACAAACTTCTTTGTTATATCTTCCTCAGAAGCTGAGATATAGCTAATCACATGTGGTGGCGGCCATTTTGGCAGCCATCTTGGATTGGAGTGTGAATGACGACTGCAGTAGTTTAGTAAAATACAAAATTGACTTCTTTACCCCCAGAACCTATACAAAAATACTAAAATCGTTGTTATATCTGATTTAGAAGCTGAGATATAGCTAATTATATGACATGGCGGCCATTTTGGCCGCCATCTTGGATAAAACAAATTCCCCAAGGTGGATTTTTGCGCATTTTGCGCATTTTGGATATTTTGTTCTTTGGTATATTCTGCCACTCTGGTGCAAAATTCAGCCTACTACCGTTTTTTTTCTGGGTCAAAATGCTTCACTCTCGGACTAATATCACTGCAGTCAGTAAGTTCTGGAGACGTTTTCATTTATTAATATTCATGATGTAATAAGTAATAAGCTCTTTAATACCTGTATAAAAATGGTGAAAGAATCGCACATACTTTGCACATAACTTTGCACATAGTATCTCAACAAAGAAACGGATGTGGGTGATTTAGCTCACCACCGTTCTTTCATTAGTTAATTTTATATTGTGCTTGAAAAAAGGCGATTAAGTCACGTCTTTTTCGGTAATAGTCCGTGTTTTCTCCCTCCTGTAGTGACCAATGTACATTCTGTTTTCCCCGTATTTCGGAAAACTCGTTACTAAATAATATGAAAGCCTACAGGTGCCTCCTCAGTGCTTATTGTCCGTCGCAGCTTATGTTTCATGCTCATAATATTACCTTCGAAGTTTACAGGTGAACCCTGATGAGTACACTGCAAAGCATGGGAAACCTCAACATTTCGGGAGATAACCGTTTTTGGGGGAAAATGAATTTTCACCCGACATGGGGAAAACTTTGCCATGGGTGGCGCCATTTTCAAATTTCTCCCATAATGCATTGCGATACTACCGCACATATTCAACGGAGATTAACGTTTAGAACAGGCTGGAAATTTTCGATGATTCTAGGAAAAGCAGATACTAGCATATTTAAAAACTTTGTGGCTAAGAGAACAAAAGCCGAGTTATGTTTGGTAGTTCACCGAGCAGATTTCGAGAAAATAAGCAATTTTGCTACGTCCCTTGCCCTAAGCTTAATTTATAGACTCGGACACAGCCGAAGTTATGGTCATCGTTTACCAAACAAGGGTGTGCAAGTGTATCCTGCCAGAACTTGTGTTCACTAACACGTTGTGGAAGGTTCCTTGTGTTTCTCTTTATGGGCATGAACTATTATCTCATGCTTGATAACACGCACATGATTTAAACAGATCGAAGGGCTGCAAAGAGGTAGACACTAAGTGCTCATAAATATTCATGTGCTGAGTCAGGCAAAATTTTCTCCCGATCGGGTGAATTCTCATTTTCCCCCGAAAGCGGCTATCTCCCGAACTGCTCAAGGAAGTAGAACGTTACCACCGAGAAAATAATGATATTTACTCATCTCCACCATTGTTAGCATCTCAAAGCTCTAAATTGCAGGAAAAAACACTTTAAAAGACAAATTTTTCATTATAATCCTCCATCTGCCATACGTGAGGCGCTTGTGTGTTGGGATTCATATCCGAGATGATTTGTTGATGGGAGTGTCCCCAACCGCCCAACACTTAAATCCACCGTCTCTCTACAGTCAGATCATGTTACTCAAATGAGCTGTTAGATGGTTTCGGCATAAACACTAAATTACGAAGTCGGCTACGAGGTTGTCGTAACTTTAACTTTCAAGAAATTGTGAGGTCTCGAACATAAATTTTTCAGCAGTCATATGGGGAGGGGGATGTCACACCGTTCACCTAAATTTTACAAATGGTAGAGATAAAACAAAAATATTCAGGAAGTAAATAGTCGTTTTCACTTTATAGTTCAAAGCTATACTTGTCTGATAGCCTACATCATATTGAACAGTTCATGTCATTTCCTCGCAGGGTTGGGAGTCTCAATACCGCACCTGAGACCGATTTTGGTCCTGCAGCCTCATAGGCTGCCTCGTCATTGTACCCTGTGACCTTGGAAATTAGCCGAAGCCTCTTCGAGGCAAATAGGAGGTTGACGGTTAAATGATACCGAGTGATGGCCCAACGATAACATGCAAATATGCATAATGTTTGCCCCAGAATCATTTCCTTATTGCAAATGCTTAAAACTGTGCCCCATTCAAGCTGTCGAATCAAGTCACACAAGCTAGTACACAAACTGAAATGGATAGACTTAAGTTAATTGCATTGAAAATCATGTCGGTTTACTATTAGCTGGCCTATGCATCCCGGGGTCTGTGGTCTCGGTTTGAACTTCAAGGTGTTGCTTTTGTGTTGATCCCCTTTTTAAACTTTATAATTTCAGCAAACCCATCATCTGATGGTAAAAATAATCCACCCTACTAGTCCTCATGAGCTGACAGGGTAAGTTTTAAGGAGATGACAACTTGAGCATTCGTTGGATGCGCGCGAAGTTCGCAGAAAAATAAAGTTCAAAACCATATCATTATTATTTAACTCCGGGTTACATTGATAAAGTTATTTACCATGTTCAGAACCTTGATAGTTGAAATATTTCCATTACTATAAGTCTATAATAATTCCAAATGTGGCGCAGAAATTATGATTGTTCCCATACACTTTCGTTTAGTGCAGTGTCTAATTGAACTGTATCAACGTACTATAAAGTACAGGAAATCTCAAATGCAAAGTTTGTTTTAAATACAAAAAGTTTTGTGTTTTACTCGCCTGGGTCACCAGTAAGGGAGAATACTTCAGGCTGGCGTCAGCATTTGCCAACGCAAGACAAAATATCCGATGAGACCACCTACCAGGAGCCTCGAGATTAACCACCATGATGTGGGTGTACGGGGAGGGAGAAAATTGATACAACATTATGCCATGTCATTAGCATACGCATTTGGCACAATGCACTTACTTGTTGAAACGATATTAGAGTGATTTAGCCTCCCAGAAAATGAGACTTCCACAGATGCGTAGAGCGCCTATCCCCCCGACTTTTGTGAGAGAGGCTTAGAAAACCCTTTCTACATTAATTACAGGAAAAGGTGAATTTTTAGGCGACTTACCCCTACTGTGATAAAGTGCGTTACATCGTATCCACCCATCTACCCTATGAAAACTGTGTAAAAATGCACTATAGATAACCTGCTTGAAGTACACACGTCCACAACATGAAACCAAACTATACAGAGCGGGAGGCGAGCCATCTATTTGGGGGCCATACTGAAGAATGTGTTTTCATTATGATCTAAAACAGGTAAACCGTCGGAGAGAGAGACGGGGACCGCCGTCGGCATAAACTACACACACTGCCCAATACTGCTCCCCTCAGGACACCGTAAAAGAAAACCAGAAGGATTCTGGTGTTCTTTGAAGGGGGCATGTTTCCCATGAGTAACCACTCAAAAATTTGTCATCTTTAACATTCTATATATTACAGTAAATCACACTCTAAAACAAACTAATATCTGCATGTAACATAGGTCCCCAACAAGGATTTGAAAACCGCATGTGCTGTAAGTATACCCTTACAAAAAGGTGTGTGAACCTGTGTCTGTAACCATGCGTGATCACACGTAAAAAACAAAAAAACAAAAACAAAAACAAAAACAAAAAAACAAAAACAAAAAAAAAAAAAAAAAAAAACCCAAAAGAGTGTTCTTGGGTGACAAACCTGTGTATTTGGAACCCTCTGGACAAAGGTTTGACACAGGTTGACCTACCTTTCCTGCCTTCAATTTCAAGCCACATGTTTTGTCTCAGAATTCTTTGTTAACCTTGGTTTTATTTTCCACACTTTTTGCATGTAAAACCTGTGGCAAACCTGTAGCAAAGTGTGGCAATTAACCAACCTTTGTCAATGTCAAGGGAACACAAGGGTTTTCATGGAAAATACCCGTGATTACCCATGGCAGACACATGAAAAAAACGTGAGTATTTGAAACTAATTGCCACACGTTTTTTTTAAGGGTAATGTAGACAGAGGGAAGTTAGGAAGTTATACACAAATGATTGCCATTTCAGTTCTGCATAGACAGGGGCGGAAACTATACTTTGGTGTAAAATTTGACATCCTGTTACGCAGAGCTATCTTTATAATTACTTGACAATAAATATAGTTAAGTAAAATAGTTGTGGCTCTCCGACGCATTTGCATTTTCCCTATAACGGGGTACAAAATCTCTCCTTTTCGAAGGTAGGCTGTAGCTGCACTGTCCCTCTTCTGGTGCAAGTCCTACTGTATATCGCTTCCATACTGCGACAGAATTAGTGACAGACACTCGTAAACTGTTCCTCTGGGGAATTTTCGAATTATTAAATAGCTAGCCTACCTCGGAGAAGCGCCCAGAAGCCTCGGATAAAAAAAGTCAGAGGCAAGAGGAACGAGGCCGAGGCCTAGGCCACAAAAAATAGCTGTATATAAGCCCACAATGAATAACATAGAAAGCTGTATTAACTGATACTGTTAGCCTGTGCATGTCTATGCATGGACTAACATGGTATGTTTCGTTCATGAAAGAGAAACTGAGAGATTTCAGGGACTGTTCTGACTTCGTTCATACGAAACATGGCAACTCTGGACAATAAGCGTACTTTCAAACTTTGGTCTCCAGTGACTACGCAAGTCTAAAGACCAAAGTTACTAACTGCTACTACTACTAAACTAACTAAACTATCAACAGACTACTAAAAATTGGTTTTTAGCTTTTGAAAATCATATTTTATTTTTCATGTTCTCTTCTTTGACTGCAAGCTTTTCACTCGTAAATCGATTAACATCGATGAAGTTCCGTACAATGTAACTTACCCAAAACAGCACAGTGAAGTAAAGTGCAGGCTGAAGTACAGTATCGTCTAGTAAGCTACCATACCATGGCACACCATATCATATCATATAACAGTACAAAACACTACAACACACTAAACAGCTCAAGCCTGCTATATTCGTGAATCCCTAAATATACACTGTAAAGCAGCAAAAAGAAGATAAAAGAATAATTATCAAGTACAGTTACTATAAGTGAAATTAGGGAGTTGTTTGAAAGCATTGGTTGACCTAGCATCTCTTATTTTTCGTAGAAGAATGTTCCATCGTACAGAACCTGCAACAGAGAAAGCTTTATAACCATCTTTGTGGGAAAAATATAGAGTTCTATCACCAAAAGTTATTAAGACTTTTATAAATGTGAAAATAAGTTAAATTTAATACAATTTTTGACTTCGTAGCCTTCGAAAATTATAAAGAACTATCGAGTCTAGAAGCATAAAAATGAGTTTAGCAGCTTGATCTGAAGTGCCTATAGAGGTACCCAATACACATAGCATGTCCAGTTTAAACAAAATTATAACATGGCACAGTTTCAAACTGGAAACGGTATTCCACCATGTACAGTATTTACTGTACATGCTATGAAAATTGGCTGATAGAGGATATTGAGGTCTTGAGAGTTAGCACCACATTAAACAACATCACAACAATCAGTTCTTTTAAAGCAATGACACTGCTCTTGCGACTGAATGCTGTATGCCCTGCATGGTCTAACAAACGGCGAGTACTGCAGATAGTAAAGATAACGGAGTATTTAATATTTTATTTGCGTGGTCATGATCATGTGAGAGTCAAAGGAAAGTTCTGGTTGGCGCTGTATAGTTCGATGGTTAAAGGATGGTTGAATTTGGCTGCCACACAAAAGATTCAATGGTGGGAGTACGTGAAGATTTCGTTAGTTCCAGAAAAAAATCCAGTCTCATAATTATTAAATTGCTTTTATTCATTGATTGCTTAATTTCAGTAGTCCAGTGTTGTAACGTATGCAATGCTGTCTCCTCAGCACCTGCTTTATTAGGATTAAACATAACACATGCCTGAGTATCATGAGAGTAAAAGTATTCCCTAGCTATACCATTACTGTGTTTAATATTTATCATTTATACAAGGACATCGCTTCTCCTGTGAAAACGATTCACACCTGGTGACAAAATGCAAGAGTGCAAGATATAAAAGGGCATCTGTAGGCTGTCATTCAAGAAGGAATTATATCTGACCCGCGCCCTCTGCCTATTTAGGAATACCTCCTTTGTCTCACAAGTCAGAAGTTCCTTTTGATTAGTAAACGATTGCACTGACATTTGTGTGAGTGATAGCAATAACAATTGCATCAATTATTTTCTCCTTTCAGGAAAGGTGGTTTCCCAGACTTTTGACAATATTTTGTTCTGCGTTGAACTTTTTTGTCTAGTAAGTTTGAAAAATACTGTCGCTCAAACCTCAAGTTGATCTAAGATTGGCTTAGCGAGACCAGGAACAATAGATTGAGCTGGTAGGTTCTAAACTGTGACCTTAATTGATCAGGGTTGTCACTGGAATATTTTCTAACGCAGGGGTGTGATCAGGTGAAGGAAGGGGTCGAATAAACCGTTTCCTGGCCATTGTCAGTTTTCTAAACCCACGTTTGGAAATCCTTTCTACTGTCCTTCGCCCTATTGTCATACATTTTAATCAATTACGGTAACTTTAAGGAAAGGGTCCCCTTGGCTAGTGCAGGGCCGTAGCGAGCGGGGAGGTGTGGGGGTGTCACACCCCCCAATATTTGGTCGCCCGTCGGCAAATTTTCGATCTGTCGGCAAAAAAGAGGAGAGGGAAAGGAAAAGAAGAGGAAAAGAGGAGAGGAGGAAAAGAAGAGAGAAGGGAAAAGAAAGGGAAAGGAAGGGAGGGAAAGGGAAGACGGAGAATGAAAAGAAAAAAGACAAAGAGAGAACGGGCCAGTCTGTTATCGGCTATTTCGATTTTCGGCTCTTCATCTAATTTGCCCATTCAAGTTGAAGGCCCGTCGGCAAATTGATTATGCATGTGACGGCCGTTTACGGCCGTATCAACGGCCGTCGGTGTAATTGGACGAGTGACTGACTCCGTCGGCAACTCGGGAAAAGAAAGGGAATTAACGGCTTCCGTGTAAGTGCACTATTTCGGGTCATATGTCATTCTTGAAAAACCACTTTCTGCACATTATTCCTCACTTTTATTGTCACCATGGGGAGCAGCACCCGATTACCCATGGAGAGGGTATCCTTAGCTCGTCTTCTTAACCCTAACCTTGACTTCAAACACATTTTGCAAACTTCTGAGGATCCGGTTTACCCACAAACATCCTGGGAAAAAATAATGCGTGCCGCGCGTGTCTTCCCTTCACTGCAATCTCAGGCTTTTAACTTTTGAACACCGATATGAAACATATACAGAACCTGGCGTTCAAAGCATATTTTTGAACGCTTGTGATAAGATTCTGAGCACTTTTTCTCCCCTTTTAAACGCCGGGCGCCTATCCACTTATCGTATTTGAACGCCTGACGCGTCTAGTGTTCAAATGCTGAACACATAGTGTTCCAATTCTGAACGACAGGTCCAGCACCTGAAGTATACTGGCATGACGGGAGAAATAGCCTTACACATTAGAATTAACCGGAATCTTTGCATTGGATAATGCATTATGAACCAAAATATACCAATCCTGCATGATACTTAATTCTCTACAGAGAGGTTATGATAAAACCTCAGAACTTCCGGGGGCGAGGCCCCCCGGACCCCCACCAGGGGCCCTAAGGCCGGCCCAGTGTTTTAGTCAGCCCCTATTTGTGGGACATGTCGCATAAACGATGACAAATGTCGCACAAAAAAAATCTGACGCGCAAATTCTACCCGGGTGTAAATTTTGAGGTTCCTCATTAGGGCAGAAATCCACCCAAATATTGCACCATTTGAGATCTAGGCACCTTTCAAATTCCAAAAATTTGCAAAGGGGAGGGGGCACCCCTTCCCCTTTGACTCCTCCTCCAGGCCACAGATCATTAAATGTCGCATTGAGAAAACGTCCAGGCTAAAAAAAGGCGGGGCTCTGGATCCCAACCGCAACTGTAGCGGCCTGACGAGAGAGATAGCCTAATATATTAAAATTAGTGGGAATCTCTGCATATGATGATGCTCTATGGACAAAAATATATCCATCTTGAGGCTTAATTTTTTACCCAGAGATATACTTTAACCTCAGAGCTTCCGGGGCTTCGCCCTCCGGAATCCACTAGGGGTCCTTAAGGCAGCCAGTGTTTTAGCCAGCCCTTATGCGACAATGTCGACAATGTCGCACAAAAAATCTGACAAGCAAATTCTATCCGGGTGTAAATTTTGAGGTTCCTCATTAGGGCAGAAATCCACTCAAATATTGCACCATTTGCGATCCAGGCACCCTACAAATTCCAAAAATTTCTAAAGGGGAGGGGGACACCCCCTCCCCTTAGACCCCTCCCCCCAGGCCACAGATCAGTAAATGTAGCATTGAGAAAACGTCCTAGCTAAAGCACCGGCCGACCTCTGGATCCCAACCGCTTAAAACTATAGCGGCCTGACGAGAGGAATAGCCTAATACATTAAAATTGGTGGGCAAGTATGTATTTGATGATGCATTATGAACCAAAATATATCCATCCTGAGACTTAATTTTTCACTCAGAGATAAACTTAAACCTCAGAGCTTCCGGGGGCTGCGCCCCCTGGACCCCACCAGGGGTCTTTAGGCGGGGCCCTGGACTGGCCCTGGACCCCACCCGCTAAAGCTCGTTTTCTCGCACTACGCATTACCAGATCCGTCGGCAAAACATAATCTCCACACACCCCCAAAGATAACACCTTCGCTACGCTCCTGGGCTAGTGCATTCTTTTAGTTGAATGTGTGGCACTCTTTGAATTGAATGTGTGACCATCCAGCACCAGCATACTGTTTTAAAGAAATGCCATGAGTTATCAGGTTTACTGGAACACTATTTGAAAGGGATAAAAACAGCTTAGACAGACCAGCAATCTCCATAATTATCAATGAACGATATTTCCTACGTCACTTACATTGCAATATGTTTAAAATTGTACGACGAAAACTGTTGTGAGTAATGACATACAACCACGGGTTTATCGCTGACTTAAGGCAGAAAAGATAAACTAATATATTTAGAGTTGAGCTGGGTAAAACAATGACGTGATATACGTAGAGAATCGTTGCAATGTAATAGGGTGACCAACAAGCTAGAAATATTGACACAAGTATAGCGATTGTAGTCGCCATTTTGATGAAACCATCCAGTTCACGACGTTGAGCTTTCTTCAGATGACACCCGGCACAATGAGATGCCGTTTCATGTTTTGAGACTGCAGTAATCTTGTGGCAAATTTCTGTAGTCATTTCGTTGCAACAAACTAGTTTGCATGTTTGGGAAGACCCGCGATGTGCTGGTGTTGATGTAATTTCTAGTGGATTGCTGGTGTTGCCGCCAAGTTCAGACGACATTTCTTTGGAAAGATCTTCAGCAGCAGACCAGGAGTTGTTTTCTTCCAAATCACAATCACGGTGACACACGTTTTCAGTAGTTTGGATACGATTAAAAGCTACGTCAATTGACACTGTATGCAACGTTGAGCTACGTGTCGTTGACATGCCGTCAAATACTTCTTTTTCGGAGCCTTCCTTATCAAAATAAGTTTCCTGCTTGTCACTAATATATTTCCTTTTGTTATTCATGACTGTATCTTTTCCTAGATCATCGGCCCCGTTTTTTGTGGTCTTTTTATCTTCCTTGGTGTCGGTATTGGTTTGGTACTGCAGGGCATCATTCATGTGGAAACACGGGGTCGTCCACAAGGTCTGAAACATTTTCTTCCTTTTCCTTAAGCATTTAAACATCATTCCGTTGAAACCAACAAGTAACGATACTGGTAATATAACATCTAAAAACAAATGAATGGTCTTATATTTAATGTCAAAAATCACTAGTCCACAAATTTGGTCGAATGCACCTATGTGTTTTAGCCACACAAAGTTTAATGCAGTAAGGGCAGTGATCCCCAAGTAACTACCGGCAATCAATTTTTTAGCGTTTTGGGGAGTCTGTGTTCTCCTATGTCGAAAGACGTCTTTTACCATAAGGTATCGATCCCGTGAAATCAAAATGACCATCAAAGCCGATGAGTAGAATAAAACGAAACTCACGAAATAGGAAAATATGCAAAAATGAATATTCCTCCAAACATTTGGAAATACATTTCCTGTAATAATCGAGGTCACTACATATAATCCCACAAAAAAGTCTGATATGGCTAAGGTATAAATGAAGAAATTTCCACCACTTTGTCGCAGTTTTCTGTCTTTATGGAATGCAACAATTGTCAGAAGATTACCAGTTATGGTAATAAGAAAAGTAAGTATGCCAAAAGTAGTTGAAATGATCGCCATTATGATTGGGCTGTTTGCGCCAACAAAAGATGAATTTCTCGTCGTAAGTTGATAGCTTCCTCGTTCCATCTTAAATATGACATTAAATTTCAAACCCACTTACGTGACAAATGCATAGGCTAACGAATATGTGTTGCCGAGATATCCTCTCTCAGCTTCGTGTGATTTCCACTTTTCAGGAAAATGCTTTAACACAATTGCTATATCAAGCTCGAAAACTACCTCTTTGAAGGTGAAAATCCTCGTGACAAGTACAGTCCAGACACTGCTTTCTTGTTTTTTCTACTTAAACCACTTGATCCTTATTTTTAATTTCCTGCTTTACCACATCGGCAGTTGCATTAGTTTTCTTTTAAAGTGATGTTGGTAGCAGCTAGCAGCCCATAAAGTATGATCTTCTGTTTCAAGCCGTTTCATTATCACGTTTCCTTTCAAATACTGCACGGTGCCGTAGTTGATATTGAACCACTTAAACTTATTTCAAGGATTATTATTTTCTAAAGGTGATGTAGAGAGCAAGACGGGTGAAAATCTTTCGTCAAGAAACATTCTGAAGCCGTAGGTAGTTTACCAAATACACGTGACTGAGGAAAAGCAAATCGTTGTTGAACACGCTGCCATTCAGAAGGTTCCTGTCCACCCCTTTCCTCATCCCATAAAGAGAAACATTGCAGTACTACTAAATCTTGCTGATATGACGAATAATTAATCAGCAGAGAAATTAGACAGAACCGAGACGTTTCAACTTTTTTGTGATTTCCTCTCTCTTTCCTTTTAAGTGAAACTATCTGCACATTGATTTCATTCTCTCCGCAATGATCAAGAGTTGCTTGCCACTCCTATGAATAATATTGATTTCTTTCGGTTCATTTCTGTTCGTACACGATAGATTTGATGCCATCTGACTTTTACCAATTTAAGAAATGAAATTAACCGACACTCACTTTGCTGTTTCACAAACAGCTCAGTTCATGCATCACTTATGTTAATAAAAGCTTTTCAATTTTTCCAAGATGAAATACCATTAAGGTATGATCTTCCATTTGCTGTTGTTAATCACCGTGTTTAGAGGAATTTTGTCTCAGAATGGATAGATGGAAAATTAATGGAAATCGACCGTAAACCTAAACACACACACAAAGATGAAACTGATTTTATGAGAGTATAAGTGCCTTCGTACCAGCTATTATTCAGGAAATTTAACTTAAAACTTTTTTTCAATATGGTAGCTCCTTCAGTTTCCACTCAAATTAGCTGTTATAAGCTGGTGACCTTATGGTGCTATTCTGTTACTGCCCCGCATGATATAAATGTACCTTCTGACATGCCTAAAATAAGAATACTATCGATGAGAGGTCTTCTGAGTCACTTAGTATAAGCTGATGCAAAACTGGCTTTTTCTTGTTCCTACAATAATCTTCTGCATCTATTCTCCCGTTGTAGATTAAACTATCTGCCTTTCCGCTGAGACAGAGGTACATTCTTTGTCAGTAAAAGTATTTCATCTACGGCACGTTTCTTATAGCGACGCGAGAAAGCGTCATGTCGAAGAATGCACTGACAAGACGCACTTGCACAAGCGCAAACACAAACTAACCAATTCGTTTCATTTGTTTTACACAACATGCGATTCCATCATAATACAGTTTAGTGCCAGATGACATGATACATAAATATGATGTGAAGAAAGTAAGCTAAAAACCCTAGGGGGCTTGTCAGGAGCTTACTCCCTAAAGTAAAAAAGGGAGAAGACAAACACACAATAAATAAACAGAAGATACAGAGAAGATTTCATACCATCTCTAAAGCGGCAAATCTCGTCCCCACAGTAAGCATCCCCACCCATCCCATTCCGCCCCCCCCCCCGTTGCACACATGCCTCTTCATAAGTTAAAATACAGTACTGCCCTTTAAGTTAAAGTAATACTGCAGAAAAAAGGTTGAATATTACAATATAAATTTAATTAATACACGCTGATGTAATATTTTATGAAATTAGCCTTAAATGAGTGTATGCTTGGCTTGGAGATCAAAGTGTCTGGTAAAGAGTTCCAGGCCCTTACTGCTCGGTAACGTAAGGAAGTTTGTGAAAAGCGCGAAAGGGTGATAGGGTTCCGTAACAAATGAGCATGGCGGGTATCGTATCCGTGTTTATTACTATTTTGGTGGAGAAAGTACGAAAAATTACTCGGTAAGAGATTCTTCAGAAACCTATACGTAAAGCACGAAACCCCGAGATTTCGTATATTATGCAATTTCAAAAGATACAAGGACTTAAAAATAAGGCTGGTTGGATCTCTTGATCCAGCCCTAGAAATGTGCCTAACGGCTCTCTTCTGCAAAAGAAACAAAGTTTTTACGCTCGACTTGAACCAATGGGTTGGAAACTGGGCCGTAAAACTCACATCTAACTAACTAACTAACTAACTAACTAACTAACTAACTAACTAACTAACTAACTAACTAACTAACTAACTAACTAACTAACTAACTAACTAACTAACTAACTAACTAACTAACTAACTAACTAACTAACTAACTAACTAACTAACTAACTAACTAACTAACTAACTAACTAACTAACTAACTAACTAACTAACTAACTAACTAACTAACTAACTAACTAACTAACTAACTAACTAACTAACTAACTAACTAACTAACTAACTAACTAACTAACTAACTAACTAACTAACTAACTAACTAACTAACTAACTTACTAACTAACTAACCAACCAACCAACCAACCAACCAACCAACCAACTAACCAACTAACTAACTAACTAACTAACTAACTAACTAACTAACTAACTAACTAACTAACTAACTAACTAACTAACTAACTAACTAACTAACTAACTAACTAACTAACTAACTAACTAACTAACTAACTAACTAACTAACTAACTAACCAACTAACCAACCAACCAACCAACCAACCAACCAACTAACTAACTAACTAACTAACTAACTAACTAACTAATAACTAACTAACTAGCTAACTAACTAACTAACTAACTAACTAACAGGAGCTAGCACCAGACCAAATTGTTGAGCCAACTTTTGTGAGAGACGCTTAGAAAACCCTGTCTACATTGATTACAAGAAAAGGTCAATTTTTAGGCGGCTCACGTTTACTGTGATAAAGTGCGTTACATCGTATCTACCCGTCTAACCCTGTGAAAACTGTAAAAACGCGCTATAGATAACTTGACTGAAGTACACACGTTTACAACATGAAACCAAAATATACAGAGCGGGAAGCGATCCATCTATTTGGGGGCCGTAATGAAGAATGTGTTTTCATTGTGATCTAAAACAGGTAAACTGTCGGGGAAAGCGACG